>JBAIZL010000005.1:187361885-187554385 GCA_036971475.1 Prosapia bicincta | reverse complement strand
GTGAGAAATACATTCCTCAGGATAAAATTTTCAATTAAATATATTTTTTGGGTATGTAAAGCTTGTGAGAAAGCATTCACGTCATATTAAACATAACTTTATTTACTTAATGTATAAACTAATCCTATTGCGAATAAATGTTATATTCGTTCCATCTTATATTTGTATTATAAAGTTTTTGCTTAAAAGTGCTGGAACGTATGAGTGAATTTTCATCATACACAGTTTTCATTCATTTTACAGTTTCTAAAAAGGCGTTAACTGTAGGGATTAATACTTCCTATCTCTAGAATTTGGCTATATTTATTTTTTAGCCTCGTTTTGATATTTTAATTAAGGTGTACATTAGGGCATTATATTAATTTGATATTAAATTAATAATTAATAATGTTCGATACATTGTATAGTGATGGCTCATATTGTAGTTTTAATATTTTATACGAGTTTTATTACTGATAATATTAAAAGTTGTTATACAGAGGCTAAAAATTAATAAATTTTTAGATAACACTAAGGGCCTAATTATTTTATAAAATAACGATTTTTATTCCTCTTCTATCACTACCGACACCTACAGGGTGTTGACGATTCTGATTGCTAATTTAACTCTGGAAGGATACTTATTACGATTATCCTTAGATGTTCTTCCGTACCATTCGCTTAGGTACTTCAATCAAGATATCCTCTTTCAAAATCTCCTTTTCATAACTCTAAGCTTTAAGTTATTAGCTGAAGGATGTGATATTTGTCATTTCTCGAGACTTGATTGAGGTACTTTTTAATGTTTACACCTTTTTTATTTTCTTTTGTAAGTTACGAATTGAAAGTAGACTGTATTTTACACAACAATATAAATCTACTCATTTCTAACTAAGGACTGGTGACTTAAGGGAATTTTGGTAATTTCATTCGGTACATGCTTGTCAGGTGAAGAAAATATTATTAATGTAAATAAAAGACGTACACAAATCTCACGAATTAATCATTTATTGACTCAGGCGCGATTCATTGACAAAGTCATCATCATCATCATCATCAGTGAGCGTTCCTACTACAAACTCTAACTTAGAAATGTTGTAGTTATAACTGTCAAGTTGTAAGTTAGAGTTTGTAGTAGTAAGACTCACTGATGATGATGTCTTTGCGACAGGTAATGTAGTTTTTCGTTTTGTGTACGTCTTTTATTTGTATTAACATAACCTCACAAGCTAAGCTGAAAAAATAGTTGTAAAAATATTATTAGTTCAATTGTTATTGGGCTGTTATTGTTATATTAGGCTAACGTATGTAATATATTATATATAAATAATATAATATATACAATTTAATTTATAATATGGTTATTTAAAATATTATTAGCCTAATCGTTTTAAGGAGTGAATATATACAGTTACCTACATGCTTTTATGTTTTTCTCCTTTAAACTCCCAATTCCTTAATGTTAGACAAAGAGAATTATTCTTAGTGTATGGATTCTCAGCTATGTTTCGAATCACTTAGTGGAAACATTATCTATGGCAAATATAACAACACGTTTTTCACCCTGGATATTTTCAGTTAACGTTTACATTTCGCCTACTTAAGAAAACAATAACAGTGCGCTGTACAACCATAAATAATTGGTTGACTTTCAATTCCATCGTTTGTTTATTGGTGATATAAAAATAATGTCCTGATTTAAAAGCACATCTATCTAACTGGGAGGGAAAGTCGGAGGGTTGGTTCCCCGATTGTCTGTTAGGTGTAAGGGAAACAAATCACACGGTCCGGGATGATATAGTTTGGCTCCCATTGTATTGCGTGATGCCTATGGTACAGACAAAAGGGAGACCGTCCGCAAAGTACTTCCTGCCCAGATTTCCAATTTCAATTTTATTGTTATAGGATCCCCACTTGAAGGAAAGCTAAGCGCGGTTTCAGAGTAATTCCGTTCAATTGCGTTGCTTTTAGACGTTGGGAACGGTTCTCGTGAGGGAGTGTTGGTTTATTCAGACATTTACAGACTACAGACGTTAGAAGCAATATCGAATAAAAACAATGTTTTCAAATGTTTAGAGTGTAAAACCTGGATCTTTTTAAAGTGTTTATATTCTATTTCTTCTTTGTCAATTTTCCGAAGCTTTCCTGAAGAGGGTATTCTAAGAATTTCCTTTTTAATTACGAATTTGGCAATCGAATTATTGTTGGCGAATAAATAAGCATCAAGAAAATGACTATTCAAACCAAAGCTTTGTTAAATATAAAATTGAATAAAAAATGTCAAATGATTTTTTTTAAATCTGCATAGCTAAATATTTTCAAAATAAATTCGGTAGATAAGGATCACTTTGGAAAAAAAATGTCATGGTACCTTGAGCTTTGTAGTAGTTCGTCGCACTTAATCCAGGTAAATGGCAGGGAATATTTTGCTATAAACAATTGATGATAATTATCTCAAAGTAACTATCTGGATCAGACCAACATAATAAAAAATCAACGGAAATTAGTTACTAAAGTTGTTTGTCATTCCTGTATAATGCGCGGTGCTTTTAATTAGAATTCATCTCGAGGATTAGAATTGTTTGCGAATTGAAGCTTTCCAATCACCTTCAAAGAGGTAAGTGACCACTAGAATAACCGTACAGAGGTGTTTCCTTGGATTTAAACATATGAACAGATTCAGAATTAGTGTAGAAAGAAATATATGTAGTAAAACGTACTTAAATATAAAGTACGTATAATATAATATATAATATATACGTGTAATATAAGTATATGTATGGAACACAGTGATTCACTTCTCATTCGAAGAACTGTGGGTAAAGATTTATAACACTGTTAATATACAAAAACCTCTAATTTTTTATAGTTTACAAAACGTACATCGATTAGCTGACACATACCTCTCGTTCCTTCAGTTGAGACAAAGACTATTTCATGTGAGCTACCATAGCAAAGGGATGCCATGATGTTCCCTATTCCCACTGATAGGGATCCTCATGTATTGACTTTAGACCTATATAATTCCACCTGTCTTTTCTTAGCGTTCTCCTTACAAGGGCGTGTAACAGGTAGACATCTCTTTTTGACTCTCATAATGAGTACTTCAGGTACATGAGCCTACACTCGGGATTCCGTAATCCCACCCTTATATCCTTTGCAAGGAGTGTTAAGTTCCTAACTTAACCCTTCCTACCTATCCTCCTCATGTATCGCCCTTAGACCTATATAATTTCACCTGTCTTTTCTTAGCATTCTCCTTACAAGGGCGTGTAACAGGTAGACACCTCTTTTTGTCCCTCATAGTGAGTACCTCAGGTACATGTGCCTACACTCGGGATGCGGTAATCCTTCCCCTATATCCTGGACAAGGAATGTTACGTTCCTAACTTCTGTTCCTACCTTTCCTTTGTCGCGATAATAATACCGACCGATCGCTTTAAAACGACTTCTAGAGTAAATAATAAAATTATTCAAATACAGAGAACATTTATGAAAAAATCGAAAATAAATGTTTTCGACTTGTGGTACGTTAAAAACTATATCGTCTTACAACAAGTTCCAAGTCACTTTTATTACTGAAGCGTCGCTGAAATGCATATGTTATTAAAAATCTTCATTTCTAGAATGATATTTAAGGGAACGTTTAAAACCCGGATTTCCTGCTTCCTCACTCTCACGTCAAACCTCCTACAATTGATGGCTACTTCGGGTTAGGACCTCATCTTTAGTGTTACTCAACACCTGTGTAAACTCCAAACCGCCTAGCCCCACCCTAAAAAGCTGTGGCCAATCACACGACTTCTTCATTAAAGCTCAAAAATAAAGACGAACAATATTTCAAATTAATGTTTTTAAAAAAACACTCTTCTTCGGTTAAGATTTAATTATCGAAATATTTATTAGACCATTGTACATGTTATACCTAGACCTTTTAAAGAAACCGATGCTACGTCTTCGATAAAGTAAACAATTTTAATTAAAAAACACATTTCAGATTAAAACATCTACCAGAATCTAGATTATAGAAACCCGTAGATTTTTACCTGTCTTTAGCCTCAACAATAGGTGTATATATGTCAGTACGGCGATACATTACCTATGGTTAATAACACCATTTCAATACATCAGCTACGGTTAATACCTCAATTTTAATAGAGGAAATATGATTAATACCACTATTTCAATACATCACCTATGGTTAATACCACTATTTCAATACATCACCTATGGTTAATACCACTATTTCAATATATAAACTATGCTTATTACCACTATTTCGAAACATAAACTATGGTTTATACCTCTATATTATCATATTAACTATGGTTAATACCACTATTTTAATACATTATCTATGGTTAATACCACTATTTTAATACATTACCTATGGTTAATACCACTATTTCAGTACATCAACCATGTTTAATACCACTATTTTAATACATCACCTATGGTTAATACCACTATTTCAATATATAAACTATGCTTATTACCACTATTTCGAAACATAAACTATGGTTTATACCACTATAATATCATATTAACTATGGTTAATACCACTATTTCAGTACATCAACAATGTTTAATACCACTTTTTTAATACATCATCTATAGTTAATACCACTATTTCAATATATAAACTATGCTTATTACCACTATTTCGAAACATAAACTATGGTTTATACCACTATACTATCATATTAACTATGGTTAATACCACTATTTCAGTACATCAGCAATGTTTAATACCACTTTTTTAATACATCATCTATGGTTAATACCACTATTTCAGTATATAAACTATGCTTATTACCACTATTTCGAAACATAAACTATGGTTTATACCACTATATTATTATATTAACTATCGTTAAGACCACTATTTCAATACATCAATCATGTTTAATACCACTATTTTAATACATCATCTATGGTTAATACCACTATTTCAATATATCGCTATGAGTATTATCACTATTTCGATACATAAACGATGGTAAACTTGTATACCACGATTTCATTATTTTAACTGTGGTTAGTAACACTATTTTAATACATCAACTATGGTTAATACCACTATTTCATTATATCGCTATGAGTATTATCACTATTTCGATACATAAACGATGGTAAACTTGTATACCAAGATTTCATTATTTTAACTGTGGTTAGTAACACTATTTTAATACATCACCTATGGTTAATACCACTATTTCAATATATCGCTATGGGTATTATCACTATTTCGATACATAAACGATGGTAAACTTGTATACTACTATTTCATTATATTAACTGTGGTTAGTAACACTATTTAAATGCATCAACTATAATAAATAGGGGCACCACTATTTTAATAGAACAACTGTGGTTAATAGCACTACTTCAATACAATAAAACTACTATAGTCAGTAGCACTATTTCATTGCATCAACTATGGTCAATGTCATTACTTCAATATATCAACAGTGAACAATAATTTTATATAAAACAAAGAAATAACCAGCTTATACATAGAATTTTCATATCAAAGTTTACTTTGTTTGGTTAGTAAGTAAAACCACAGTTTCAAAATGAACCTCTTTTTGCTTAAGCTAGGCCACAATAAAATGCATTTCCGTTGCCAGGAACAGGATGGTCATGCCCCGCCCATCAAAACCCATACCCACATGCACCCATACTACATATTACTCGAGTCGCTCATCCGTGTAATTATTCCTTCCAGTCCATCGGATACGAATCATACACAAACAGGCTACTAATATTACTTTTTCGTGATCCTAATTTCGATAAGCATTAATTGGCGCCTTCGTGTCTTGCTAAGAACGCTTTTGCCAACATAGCTAATATAGCCCTGTGCGTTGCTTTACATTTTATAATTATAGGTATATATTTATTTGTTATGTTTCATAGTTGGCTTCTTTTATAATTATTGTTAGTTCGTCATCCCGAGATTAAAAGAAGCTGGGACTACAGACCTTTGTACAGATCGTAAAAATAACATAATTTATAACCCTTGACGATATTGTAAAACATCAAGGAGTAAAATTATATTACGAAGTTAGCACACACGAAAATTACAATCAGTGTCTCTGGCTGAGAGAAATGAATACTTCAATATTTCAAGAATGTATCAAATAGAGGTTTCAATGAATTTAGTTTATGTACTTAATATTAAATAATGTAGTAAATAGAAAATTCAGTAGAAATTTAATTAATAGTAATTTTATTTAGCGAATTGATTTAGCTGTTCTTGCGAAGTCTCAAATGAGTTGAAGGAAAATTTCACTCCAAAGATTGGAGTAAATGTTGGATTACATACCAAATGGTTATGGATTACAGTCTTGGTTAACTATTTTAGTATAAAATCATATAAATATTGTAAACAAATAAATAAGGTAAATTAGAATATTAAAGAATATATTTTTAACTAATGAAAAATATTGAGAAATTATCTTTTCAGTTGATCATGTACAATGAATAAAGCAACAGCTGTTATGAATGTAAAAACAGCTGTTGTAGAACATAACCTATTGCATAAAATCAGCTGTTGCGTGAAATAATATTTACCAAGTAATGTAAATTAAAATAGTTATATTTAGCACATATAGGCTATATTTTAACTTAATAATAAACAATAACTAAAGTAAAATTAGCTTCGCGTTAAAACCGCTGTTCTAAAACATAAAATCAGCTGTTGTATGAAGTCATAGTTATCACTAAACTGAAAGTACATTTCATGGTTAATTTAAACTGCACTTTAAAAATGTTTAAAGTAAAATGTAATAGCATTACACAGCGTGACGAAATTTTTAAATCCCATGACCATTACGAAATTTGTCCTCAAACGCATCCGAACCTCGTCGAACGAAACAATAAAATTTGTTTGTTTTATTAACAACACTAACACCATCAAATTAATTTTTAGGTCAATTTATCTACCATGCTGATTTTTGTTCCTAAAAGAACGTTCTGCTAATCATTTTATTGGCCAAGGTATCATTCATGATTAACACTATGAAAAATTAAAATCTAAAACTAAAAAAAAGACCAAAATTAGCCAAACGCATGAACAATAAACAGCCAATGAGAGCCTCTGTTGCTACGCAATCGAAGCGATTATACATCAGCATGGCTCAGCTTTCAGTAGGCATCGGATTTTCAACTGCGCATACCTCGCTCAAACCATACATTCAGAAGTGTCTCTATATAATGATCGATTGGATTAATTAATTAGGGGACAAAACCTGTGTGGGTTGAAGGGGAGCGACTTTTGATCTCTCGGTTTTGGATTACACTCACGCGCGGGCAAGGTATCGTTACCTCCCCACGACAACAATGCCAGTGTGTAAATGCTTCGACAGTATCGCATAGACCATAAGCATGCGATGCACGTTGTCAAGTTCATAGTGAGAAATAATAATAACCGTTGAGGTCGAACCGTTTGAAAACAAACACTCATGTCACATGAGATATTTTTAAAAAATGTATACGATATTTTGTAACTAAAACTAAATGTGAACACAAAATTTGTTCTTTCCGCCTTAAGACAACTAAAGACAAGATTTAATAGATGGAAAACGATACTCGTAAAATTATTTCACAAACATTTTCTTCAACATTCACTAAACAAATCTGTTCTATTTGTTTCAATTCAATGTGAATTCCACGATTACACTTTTGTCCTATGTTTGCACTTACTTCTCGCCTAAATGAGAACAACCGTTTCGGGAAGGAGATATTCTCCAAAATATTGGAATGTTTTTTTCTGCATAAAGGAAATGTGATATTTGCTCATGTATATACAGACATTTAAAAGCGAAAACTTAAAATATCAGCAAGAAAAACTTAGTCCTCACAATTTTATTTTAAAGCTACACTGATCGATATAATATAACGATGAACAAAATTTTAACAAGTAGTTAATTTTTACTTTTCTTAGTAAGTAACCTATATAATTAATATGATAATAATATCTCGAACACACTTTCTAACTGGCAAACTTTGAGGAGATATAAACAATTAATCTACAATGGAAAAGTAATAAAACTCTGGTTGTATTCAGTTACATGCCCACCAGTAGTAATCAATTGGTAAATATGCATATAACTTTAATACAGCTACAAAGTTTCCTTTGTAAAGTTACACAGATTGGAAAAAAGGCAAATTAATTCTCGATAATGATATGACAAACTCAGATTTTTTCGTTTTACATAAGTTACTAAAAGAAATAACTCTAAACACGTGGTTTTAAGTGTCGCCAACCATAAATAGTGGTTTTAAGGCTTCTGATAAACGTTGACTTACAAACAGAGGCTATTTTACAAACACAACCCTTTATGAATCAATTTTTTTTAGGAATTACCTGCTATGTACGACCGCATTATGTTAACATAGAACACTACTGCATTAAAACAACGCTTCAAAGTATCTGGTTATGACAGATTTGGCTATAAAAAAATATTTCATCTATTTTAAACGAACGTAAGTAAGCTACAGCTGTAGTGTACCTACAAGGGCTCCATTTCCATTGACCTTGAAAGAAAAATTAAGTTACTTTATTGTAGATAAACACGAAACTAAAGATATGCTTTACATATATAGTGATATAAAGTACTAAGATTTAGATTTTACTTGTTTATATTATCTGTAAATGCGAGTGAAGTTATTAGGATGGCAATATGTTCTTCTGGTAATGGAGATTTTCATTTCTTTTGGCTTGTGCGCCGATGTCGTGACAATCTATTTTATGTATTTGGGGATATATAGTGCAAAAAAACAACAAAGTATCCAATGTGGATAGTTTAGTTATAAAAAAGTTTTTTTCTGCACGTAATAGATATTTTAAAAATAACATATCTAACGATGCATGTCTTCGGGAACACAGGGGAATAATAAAACTTAGCAAAGTGCAATAAAGTTTAAAATGTGGAAAAAAAGACCCAAAACTTTATTTCACAATAGACGAAACTTTAAAAAATCAATTTTTTTATAAAACAGATGCCTACATTACAATATAGATACAAAGTATTTAGACTAGATTTGAATTTTGAAAAAAGTATATTATAACGTATTAGGTAAATAGTTAAAATCATTAAACGCGGTATCCTTGTTCCGCATGGCGACGCAAATACTTATACCAGGTTTGTGCCCGTTTCACTTGTCAACAAGTTTGCTTCTTAGCAGATTTCATTTTATAACCAAATCTATGGTAATTAGACACATTGTAGTGGTATTCTACTTTAATATAATATAGTGGACAGTTTTATATAAAAACGTAATTTGGAAAAATTGTCTTTGTTTTGTGACGTTGTTTTTGTATTTCTTCAACATTTTAAATATATGATGATTCGCCAACAAGTTTTAATATTTTTTACGTGTTCGTGCATACTTTCTGGATCGCTAAGTATAGTTTTTCAGCCAATATAGGTTACGTGTAGAAAGGAAATAATTACAAACAAATATCAATAATTGTCGGAACGTGACCTTATCGCTTGCCTCAGTTAACGTTAGTTTTATTAAAGTTAAAGTTTATTAAGATTATAACCACACCCATTCAAATCTTATACATTGAAGCTAGATTGCAAAGTAAGCATATAATGCTCTCTTTTATACAACAAACATTGAGCTTGTGAATTTTCGTGTGTGCTTTGAGGTTATGTTAACATTTATGTAAGTTTTAACCACTCGTTTTGCGAGACTTGAAATCACTTCTTTCTTTCACATCTGGAAAATGAACAATAATTGTAGTTGGTCCAATTTTTGTAAAGTATTGTCAAATTAAGTTTGCTATGCAACCTAACCAGTTGTTATTAAAGTCACGAATCCCACTGCAATACCGAGGAAAATGGAGACCACTACTTCACTTCAGCAACCATTACTCTAAATTTAGAAACGTATTTTTTTCCTAACCTATCCGGATACTTCATATCTACATAATTATAAACTACAGAATTGCAGCATTACAGTATTGTAACATAGATATTGTATGTTACAAACATATCAGGAAATAGAAAAATAATAAACTGTGTGTACAATTTATTACCACTGATGGACATATGGAATTTTACCGCCACAGGATTGAGCGCTTTCCTTAATGTATGATGCTTGGGTGGAAAATATGAAAAACCAAGGACAAAATATACGGATGACTGAAATGAATTATTTACTGATAACCGGAGAACGTACTTTAAGCTATTAGGTAATACCAGAGTTTCAATGGGAGTTACCTTTATACTCGTTAAAAATCAGAATGGAAAACTAGAAATGGAGGAAACAAAAATAATGGATGAAACTGGCAGTATAAAACGAGAAATCAAACATGAAAGTCTTTTCATAAATGTGAATGAAATACGTGTTTCCTTAAATCTTTATATTGATATAGGTCAGAGTGTTAGTTCTCAATGGAGTAAGAATCCATATAAAATGTTTTGCCTTTATTAGATTTATTGTGTATGTTTCTGGTTTGATACATTTTGTAGTCGTGACATTAATTGCAGTACAATTTCAATTCTAATACACAGTGATAATTTGCTTGGAAAGATTATGATCCCGTCGGCCTTGAAATAAACTATTAGCAGTAAATGATTATTGTAACTTGTGTTAGTAATAATATAACGCTATATCACTTTAAAAGCCCAATAAAAACCACTTTGTAGGGAGAAAGAATTCCTAAACCCAAGGTCAATTAAGTAATTTAATTATGCTTATGGATGAAAAACTAATATTAATTTCTTGTAGAATCTGAAATGAAGCAGTGGATATTGCGGATCTGGTGGTGTTTCAGATTAAAATTTTAACATCGGGTAACTACGAGTAGGCGTATATACTTCCAGTCATCTTGGGTTTGGTTTACTTTTTCCGGTTAACAGTTTTAAATTACTTTTATATTGAACACCAAGTAAGAATGAATACTTATTTTCTTAACTTGTTTCAATGACAAGCAACCATATCAGTGAGTCTAAAGACAAAAATTTTGAACTACGAGTCTAACTAAGACAAGAAATAGGAAGTTAGTTTCGATTGTTGTAGTTATACTCCCTGATGAACACTTTTAACTGAAACGCCTATAAGAAAATAAATTAATAAACGTGTGTTGCTGTTCGCTATTATTAGTTAATATAAATAAGCGTACAAGCTAAAAACAAATCTTATAAGTTATTTTATACCAAATGTCATTTTTAAGCTTGGATTTGTTTCAAATACACTGAATAACACAGTTATGTTTAATTTATCATTTCTAAATACAATGATATTTGTCAAAAGAGTATCATTTGATTTAATATTTACACAATATGTATTATAAGCTTTAATCATCGTTTTAAAGAACATTGCGATATTAGAACTTTTTTTTAATTGAAAAGAATTTGGGAGGAACGTAGGCGATTGATGTAATATTGTAATTGTTCAACTTTTCAGAATAGCTTTTCCATTCTTTATAACACAGAATACTTTACCCCTCTATAATAAATCTTCTACTTTTTGCATGTATCCTCGCTTACACAAAAATAAAACCCTGGCAAATTTCACGTGCGACAAAGACGTTCCAGTTGCGGAGGCTGCTAAGCTGCCAGAATTTGTCATTTTGAATCTCTCGCGCGTAACATTGTATTCACGCTTTCCTTTAACATTCACTCTGTGGAAGACTTTTGCGCATATGAATACGGCTTTTTATACACTTATTTTTACCTTCCTACTACACAATTTAAGTCTGTTAATCACATTTAAATTTGATTTTGTATTTCTAATATAAAATTTGGGAACGCCTTGAAATCTTAAAAGGATTATTAAAATTCTCATGTTATAAAATTTTAAAAACAAAATAATTGCAAAATAGTAGCAACAAAAACTATTATCATGACTCCTAATTAGTTACAGCTTCGATAGTCATCTATAAGAAAAGCTAGATATGATGATACGTCAATTGAAATAAATATTAATTTTTTAATATGCAGAGATTTTAATTTCCTTATTAAAAAAATATATTACTCAATCACAAATCTATTATTGTACGGGTTTTCTGTTGGCAACTGATGGAAACTTCAATTCATTATGATTTTGATAACCAAAAAATACTAAGCTAAATATTCATAAACATACTTGCTCGGCCTCAAATACAAACACACACATTCACACTTCATTTCCCACACACACAATGATGTATATATATATATATATATATATATATATATATATATATAATAGACAGAGAGAGAAAGAGAGAGAGAGGGGGGGGAGAAGCTTCAGTTTAACTTCAAAGATATCATTAACACTATCTTACTAGGTTTTTATTGTATTCTTATGTTGTAAATCTGTGTACTGTACGTATAATAGTGTAACTAAAGTTCTGTTATTTAAATATTTATGAAGATTTATTTTAAATTTTTTAACAATTTTGAAATTTGAATCCTAATTTCTTACAATGTAAAGATGTTTATAATTTCGCAAACAAATTATGATATGAAAAGATAGAGTTTATTATAACTCTGTACTTTAACACACATATTTTACTTCAATAATATTCTATAAAATTTCACTCAAACTAAATAGTAGTCACAAATAATTGTATTTTAGTTACTAATAGTTTGATAATAATAATTTTTTATGAAAAAATCGCTAAGTTTATAAACATGAAATTAAAAAACGCTCTAGCTATACAAAAACTAACGTGTACCTAGTTACAATGTTTTTAAAATGTGACTGAACAGATATATTTCACGATTTTTTAATAAGGTAGAGTTATTTAAACTTATTTATATAAATTTAGATAACGAAATATTAAAAATACTTACAACATATTGCCTAAAATCTATTACAATATTTATATAAGTAAAAAAAAAACTATTTCATAGCCTTTTCACAAATTACCGTTACTGAAAATTATTTACATTTAGTATAACTGTATAAAACAACTGTGGCGTGTTGTTTAACATAACAACAGAATATAACAACATAAATAAAACCTCTATACCACAAATAACATTTTTCTTTTATTTCAAACCTTATGTACATTTCGATTGCATAGCACTCATCCTCAGAGGTAATTTACAATTTTTTTTTGTAAATTACCTCTGAGGACGAAAAGTTATTTGTTGTATAGAGGTTTTATTTAATTACGTTATTTACATTTATGTTTAATAAAATATTAGCAGATCTAGGTACTTTCATCACGTGTTTAATGATTCCAGACAACACTCTCAAGCAATCTCTTAATCCCACATTACAAAGTAATTCTACTATGATTACACAAACAAGGAATCAACAATCAACCACTTACTTTTTACAGTTACAGAACTACTTTCCGTTCCCATCCTCGATAGCCGATTGTAATAATCGATTACCTCAGCCTGCCTACAGCAATACAAATACGTTTATTATACAGTTGCCGTAGCCCGGCTTTCTACGTTATATCGTCTTAATCGTTAGACGCTAATTTAAATAAACGCAAATAATTACACTTTACTGTACTGGGCAGTTGCCCGCCTACATCCAACGAAACATTCAGGTCATCCGCTAGATTATAATAATCGATTTCCGTGCTGAACTCTGTGTAGGTTTATTGAATGGTTGCCGAATTTAAACACAAACCTTGTCTTAAGAAATTTCTTATTTTCTAAAACGGTTTTCTCTATTTTAGTTAAGCTTTAAAATAATAAACCAAAGCTTTATGAATAAGATATTAAATAACTTTAACTCATAGAAATAAAATTCTAGCTGAAAAATGAATTTTTAAAACGACATTAACAGATTAATTATAAGAAACGCCTGCAAATATTTGTCTGAAAAATAACAGTTACATTATTTTATAGGTTTATTACAAATACTCATACGTTAAGAAGATATTTTTTCGCCATACCCAGCACTTTCAAATTATTAGTCCTTGAAGCGTTTCGGATAACGTCCTTCTATCAAGAGGAAGTATTTTCTTCTAATTTATACGAAAAGCACCATCAACAATGTTAGACATGATAGAAAAATACCATAATCAATATATTTATCAGTTTTATTATTATAAAATAAATAAAAAAAATACTTAAAACAAATTAGTTACAAAAATGTTTCCTTTTGAGAAGTTTTTGTTTATAACTTTAAGGACATTTTCAGCCTTATTAAAATTTCTTCCCTTCCAAAATTATCTATCTGATGATTTTACTTACTTCATCCGGTGATCAACCATTTTCTTAATATTCTAATCTTTAAATAATATAATTCAGTAGATCGATTCGTTGAAGAAAAATTATTGACTGATAAACCTAATGGCGGTTCTTTTTATAAATCGTTTCCATTATGCAGAGACTTATGGGTTTATGAATGATTCAATTCTAAGATTCACTCAATATATAAATTTGTCTCAAAGAGAGGGACTATTTGGAGTTTTCGGAGTCAACCAAAAGTAACGTTTATATAAAGGCAAGTTACTTAGATATACTCGTACTTACGTAACTATTAAAGCAGTTGAACACTTAAATAACGGTCGTAATGAAACACTCATCGAAATAAAAAAATAGTTTCACGTCAACAAAATCACTCGCAGTCGACGTTTCCTATCAACGTTTGTATTTCATCTTTTCCCTTCAACTGTTTTCCTCTAGCTCATCCAACTTACTCTTTAAGTTTAAACTAACTTTTAGAAAGTAATAAACAGATTCCCTGCCGTGGGAAACAATGGCACGGCGTTCGATCATTAGAACGTTTGAACAACATAATTGGCAATTTATTGAACGGTTGATGGCTGTTACAGATAGTAGGGCCGACGTACGTTGAACGGTTACATGACCAGCTTGGTACCAGGCCCTGGTAGCCTGCAGCAAGGTTATTAGAATGAAAGGAAAAGGGCCCCTGAGGCAAATGCTTTGTAGGGTAAAAGTGTAATTTTAAATTACATACTTTTATTGATATTAATCTGTAACAAAGCTATGACGTAATGCACAATATGACTGCATAAAAAAAGTTATGGTTAATTAGCAAATGATAAATATGTTTCAAAGGTTTTATGAGTATAGTCTGCATAAAAAATGTTTAAAAAATAGGTACTAGCAGTACGTGAAAGAGGATATATATCATAATATATGTAGCGCTTCTAGTTAGAGAAACTCATTAAACATTTATTGCAGCAGTTGTTGCAAAACAAAAACAAATTCAGCGAAATTTGGCTGGCCCTAAACCTTACAACAATGAGAGGAGTGAAAAAGAAACTATAAACCTTCAACCATCTGTGAAATTCCGTAATAATATCACTTGATTTCTGAAGTTAAAATTTCTTTGGGTGAGCCTGACACTCTTATGACATGTAGAAAAAGTCTTTCACTTTACGTCAATGGAGATCTGATAACTTCAGATTTAGGCTAAATTAAGTGTAACTAAACACATGGTTTATTAAAAACAGTTGTTCGTATTTTATAGGTTATTTTCAAGAACGGAGGTTTAACCGTAAATATTGTGTTTAATTACTGTCCATCCCTGAAGTAAAATATTATAGTTTGAATATAATAATTGCATAAGTATAATAATGTACATTTTAGCAAATCGTATTACAATACATTTAATATAGGATATTGAATCATATATTTTTATAATAATATTTGAAGTAAAACTCTCTCAGGCATTTAACACTTTTTAAGAGCCATTTTCAGTTGAATTTATTGTGAACCATGTTCGGTGAACCATATTAGTGTGACACATTCATTAAATTTTTAACTTCTGTTAACTATTTTCGTGACGCCTATATTTTTTCTAACATATATGTTTTTTATACTTTCTAATGATTTACTCTTTTCTTTCGCCATGTTCTTTTATGGAAAAACATGTTATTCTGTCATTCGTAAAAAGGTAGTAAAGAAAAAGTCGTATAGTCATTTTTATTGAAAAACATTAATTTTTTTAAATTAAAAACACGTTTTCTTGATTTTAATCTACCTCGTCAAATTGTGTCTAAAAGAAGTTAAAGAGAATCAATAAATCATCTAGTATTTTGTCTTTCCCCTCTATACTTCAATAAAATACAGATTCTATTTCATTTAGTTTTAAATTGAAAGAAGACATCCGAATGTTTAAAATTTAATACAACTTACAGGTGAGATTTTTTATTCGGTTATAAGATAAACATAAATTGAGTAAAAACCAGAAAAAATGAAACAGGTTTTTAAGTTCAGAATCTTATGAACTACATGAAATATAAAGTTCGATACAACTTACAGGTAAGATTTTTTATTCGGTTATAAGATAAACATAAATTGAGTAAAAACCAGAAAAAATGGAACAGGTTTTTAAGTTCAGAATCTTATGAACTACATGAAATATAAAGTTCGATTCTGGAACTAAATAGGTTCTGTTCAAGTCCTGACACTTGTTTGTGTAAGAACAAAGAAAATGTATATTTTAAAATATATACGTTAAAATGTAATTTAGTTATTGGACTTACTTTATTAAAGTCATGTTTAAAATCCTTGATAACAGCAGAAGTAAACAAATGCAGTTCGACTCAGGAATTATGGGTTAAATTACAGCGCTGGAATTTAATGAAGACTGTTTAACCCTGTATGTCGGATGAGCTATAAGACTGTTTAACCCTGAATGTCGGATGAGACGAGCAATGTCGAATGTTGGACCCTATACGAGCAACGCTGTATAGCAGCAGTTTCTCCAAACCAATTTATGCTCTTATACTCAAGTTGAGTTTTCATGATTTGTATACATCGTTAGTTAACAATTTTTAGGCCGATCCTTCAATTAATATGGCAATTATATTTAATATCGTAAAAACTTGTTTTTGTCAGTATATTAGAAAGAGCATAGCATAAGAGAAAGAATATTTTATAAATATTATGTTCACAGAAAAGGGTTTGAAAAAATATTTGACGTTTAACATTTAGCCGGCATTTTTATTACTTAATTTATGTGAACAAAGTATTCATAAATTAAAAAATACAAGCTTTTCATTTCGAAAACTGTTTAAGATTTCCTCCGCAAGCGTTACTGGCAATATACTGGTTGTTGCGCGACACCTGGCATTATGTTAATAGACATGTTGGTTACAAAATGCGGGCATCAGTTGATTGAAGCCGAGTGAAATTTGCATTTTGATTTGCAATTGAGCGTAAAAGCCGAGAAGATGAATGTGTATTAATTTGTGTGATTATTGTGTGAAAGCGGAGTGTAGATATGGGGGAGCTGTATGGAACAAGTCAGACATAGGGAGAGAGCTAGTATGCAAATTAATCAATTTGCCGATACAAGCATCCGTCATACCGAACTGTAACGTTTTTACAATGCAGATTAATACAACGAACAGGGCAAAAAAAATTATCACTTGCTCTTATAAATACTGAGCCCAATCATAAAAAATATGTATATATATATATATATATATATATATATATATATATATATATATATAGGTATTAATTCATAGTTAAATATAAGTCTATATCATAAATACAATTTCTGTGGTGAAACATACAATCGAAGTTAAATATAAGATTATATTAAAAGTGGAATATAATATCGTTGTGGTGAAGTATAAAACAGACTAATAAAACCCCAAACAACAACAACAAGAAATATAACTTTAATAAGTACAGATTTATATAGCTGTATAGAAACACATCTTTACGCGCTTTGCGTTATCATCATAGCGTGTTCGTAGAGTTTAAAGCTGTAGTAACTACGGTAACCAGACTGGTTCAACAGGTGCCTAGGTTAGTTTACAACAATAAGCTATCAAAGGACGTTAGCAATGTAATTTCAATTAACTTAAGAGTGTTAACTATAAAGGTGTTGCTACCGCCCCTTAGGGGTGTAATATGAAGGTAGACATCTCCTTACAGCCCCGGTATAGAGGAAGACTTCTTCCTGTTGCACACGTAAAGTTATGATACCCAGAACATCCCCTAGTAAGGAACATCGCCACTATTTTTCCATGGTAACAATTCTTTTCTAACCTTAATAGGCATACTAGCCTTAAAAAATGGAAAAAATTCAAACTCAATATTAATAAATAAAAAAGAACTAACAAACACAATTTAAGAAAACAAATGTTTACCCACAATAAAATTGACATTTTGTGACTAAGAAATTAATTTCTTCACAGTCATTACAAACACACTTTTCTAATAAAACTAATAATGTAAAATTTATAGATTTTTATAAACACAGGTTTCATGCCTAGTTTCAGATTATATTTAGCCAAAGGTTGAAACCTGGATCTTCTGCTTCCTAACTCGCACGTCAAACCTACAACAATTGATGGTTACTTCGGGTTACGACCTCGTCCTTAGCGTTACTCAACACCTCTAAACCCCTCCTCACCTTCTCACTTCAATCACTCATGTACACGCACACGCGCGGTCTGTGTTTTCCTACGCATTGCATCGCCAACAAACATATTGTTACACACATTAAAAATATAAAATTTTCTAAATATATCAATAGAGGGTTGAAAATGAATATAATGGAGTCTATAAAAATACATAAACATATTAATAAAAAATAATGATCGAGGAGCAAACCCATATAATAAATGAACAAAATGCTGCACACGAACTCACAACATAATACAATTTATTGTCATACGCGTTTCAATGAATTATGTCATCGTCGTCAATAACCCTTCCACAAGTTTACAACTATAACAGGGATGTATTGTTTTGTGACTTCGTGTGCAGTTATTAATAACCCTAACTTACAAACCTGCTCAAATACTACTTATAAACCCATATTAGATCAAAGTATAATTCTACATTTAAAAGTTTTAATAATTTAAATACCAACAAAGATTTTTAGTTCACATTAGTTAGTGATACTGTGGCATATTTGAAACTTTGTACAATTGAAATTTACTTCTCATGAGCATGTGTTAATGCTTAAGCATTTGATAATGCTAGCAACGTAGCTGGCGAAAGACTTAAAACCTCTTAAGTAAGTACATTACTGTTTGTAAATGTTTATTAAAATAAAAAAGTAACAATATTAAAAAAAAAAAAATGCGAGTAATATTTTTTGAACAGTTATCACTTCAAAGGTGAAAAATGTTAATTTTGTTCAGTAATATTTTAATATAAATTTTTGTCTTATTGTTATTTATTTTTTAAAGTAATTAATTAAAAGGATTGACTTGTTCAATCAACGAAATACGAAATTTTACGAAGAAAACTAATTAATTATAAAATAAATAATACACTTATTTTAAGTAAATGTAAAGTATAAGTATAAATGTCATTTGTAAGAGACAAATGTCCAGCGAAATTATTTTAGTAAGTATTTATGCAAAACGACAATGACTATCTAATATATTTATAAAAGCATTGTGTAATATTACAACACGTTTTTCATGTGAATTAATTTTTATTTTAATTAATTTTTATGAATTTTTTATTTTTAATTAATTTATATTTTAAAAAGTAAATGCGAAAATGCAAATAATATAATCTACTTTTTTCTGAAATAGATCCGTCCCATCACTCATTGGGCGTCGGGTAACGATGCAAACCGGTCTCATTAAGATGCAAGCTTGCATCAAAACGCAGCGTCCTATTGCAATCGTGTACAAAAACAGGTTAAACCATCGAATGTTCTAGAGCGGGAATGGTGTCTCGTGAATTTAAATTAACTCACAACCTAAAAGGGCGAGAATTTAAAATGCAAGACAACACGGGCAGAGGAAAACTCTAGAGGAAGGGACCTGGATCACTTCCAACAGGAGATGTATCGTTTTGCCGAGCCAAAACAGTCTTTGTTGTTTAGTGATTACGTATCGCTTTATACATGTAGCGTTACGTTGCAAGCGGTTGTTTCGAGGCCGTCATTTGAAGCAAATTGCTTTAGCCACCCGTATGGTGGCGTTGTCCGTGGATCCAAATAAATACCAGTATTATTCGTGTTCTTTCGAGGTCATTAGATTTATCAACTGGTGAAACAGTGCTAACATTAGATTTCGAAAAGCGATTTGTATCCAAAATAAGTGGCGCGATTAAAAAGTAATTAAATTTTATTTACTCAATCATTACATTTGCATTTCAAAAATTCCATTCAATCAAAGTAAACTCCAATTTTTTATTGTTAAAGTAAAGCAAATCAATTACTTTTAATGGTTGTGTATCTCGACCTACTAGAGTTAAATTAAAGTGGTTTAGGATCAGGCGTGCAAATCTCCTTCATTCTTTTTACATAGTAAAGTGCTTCATATCTTCACGTACCCAACTCCATCACGGCCTTTGAACAATAAGTGACTTGAAATCTGTTCAGAAAGCTGATATTGACAAACTAATTGCACATTGTCTTTTAGATAGTCCTCGATACCTTCTTTATATATTTCTTGAGTAGCCTATAATATATCCTAGACGTGACGTTCTCTGAATGCGTATGCAAATAAAGATTCTCTTTACTAGGACACGAAAAACCTGTAAATATAGATATTTAAAACTAAAGTTATCAATATTTAATAATAACGTCAACTGCCTCAACTAATTTAAAAGAAATGATGTGAGTATATTATTAAACGAAAGGTTTCAATGTAGCAACCACCATCATCAGATCAATTATACGTTTAAGCCTAAGTAATAGTACGCGAAGGTGCACAGCTTGTTTGAACAACGTTTACTATAATAATTAAATAATATCGAACAAAGCCGCGATCTATTATCTTATACTCAAACGCATTTTAATGACAAAGTACTTCAATGGCATTTAATTGTACTTTAAGGTTTTATTAGTTATATTCACTGATGATGACGACTCTGTCATTAAAACACGTTTAAAGAATATATTATCGATTTTAAATTGTGTGCGTTTTATTCAATTATCACCCGAGCTTACAAGTGAAGTTCAAAACCTTAGAATTCTCTAAACCTAAAGTTTATATAAAAAGTTTAAAAAAAGTTTGTATGTATTTACAAACACATGATGAACTGGTTCAACGCAGAACTAACAAATAAATGCACAGTAATAAAATATTTGTAGTCCTGTCACATTCACAGTTCGTGTAACACAGTCAAGTTAAAAGCGTACAAAGTAACTACTTTATGTCCCACTATGGAGTACTGTAAGTGTTATTTATCTATTCCTGGTCGGTGTTTTAAAAACGTATTTATAGTTCCCGTCTCGCAAATACCTAGAGCACGCTGGATACATGGATGCCAGAGAAACGAGGTATTAAATCCTTAATATCAGTCAGTAGTATGATAAATCCGGAGAATATTAGTATTATATTACTACTTTATCGTTCTCCTTTGTGCGCTCAAGTGGTATCTGTGGTCCATCCTAAAGGAAATGGGTAGAATAACGGGCGCCCATATGAAACTTTGTAGGAGAACCTGGATGTGAAGGCAATCCATACTAAAAAATTCAAATTTTAACCTTGTTATAATAATCCTTATAAAACACTAAGCCATGGTACTTTATGTATAGATAAAATAAACACAATAATGTAATTACTGGTACTTTTTATTAAAAAACAATAATATGTAAATATTCACCAAAAACACAATTTTTGTGTATATAAATATTTTAGTCCTACATCTGTTCTACATTTCATCAAATTTTAAAATATCTTTCTCAAAAAAATTTACTAGTGTACAAATAAGACCTGGATATTAATTTTGTTTTTTTTTTATATCTGGGGCTAGGCTAAGAGGAATGTAGCCTCTTCCTGTCCCCGGATACGGGCGACCATGGGTACAGTGCCCGATAATGAAGACTTTATATGAAAACAACTAGGCTGAAGTAAAGTTAAAGGATAACTACACACCCAGTAGTTTAATAAGTGCAAAAAAGATTTATACTTTCTCAAAGGGATTTTAGTGCTCATGGATACCTCCACATAGCAGGGAGCCTTGTCGGCCCATGAGCATGACGGTATCCCCTCCCCCACCAGGAAACACGATATCCTATGGGCTCGCAAGCAGTAACTCCAGTCCAGTTAGTCAGCACTACTGAGGATGACAGCGACTTCAACTTGAGTTTACAGCACTAATAAACGTAGGAAATTTAGACGGAGCGACTGATATACCGTTTCCATATACACCTTGATAACTGGCGCGCCCATACAAAGTGAAACGATCTCAGGAAAAATTTAGTCAGAATATAAAATTTCCTTTAAAGACTAACAATCAACCCAATCACTCCAATCCTGGTGTGCACAGAACAACCATATCGAAAAACATGCATAGATCAACTTGGAGATGTGATGATCAGATAACTAGAAAACAAAATTGGGTTTACAGATGAACGTAACAAAAACAAAACTGATGGTTACAGACAGCGGTAATATTCCCCCAAGAGGACATTTGATAGTTTAGCAATAAAGGAGGATGTGGATAAGGATAAAAAGAAGAATTATAATTGCACAAAACTTAATGAGTAACACACAGCGAACACACAGCGAAAAACAATATTACGGATGTCAATATTGAGTTCGATCAGAATTCTGAACAATAAAAACGGCAGACATCGTATTATAGAAATTATTCAGTTAATCAGATAATGTATTGTGCTTTCGTCAGAGTTTTGATTATTTATGACTAGATACAATAATTAACTACATTTTTTTTTTATAAAGGTAACTAACATACCAAAAGAAATAAAAATAATAATTTTTCTATATATGATTATGGAGATTATATGTTGTATAATTATATATATATATATATATATATATATATATATATATATATATATAAATTATATTGCAATATATATACATATTAGTTTCACATCATTTTAATACATTATGAAGATATATGTACAGATATAGGTACTCTATTTATACACATACACAAATACAGATATAACAATAGGCTACTATCAAACTAATGTAAATTTTACAATATAATATGCAGTAATTTGCATCACTAGAATGAATAAAACACGGTGCCGTTATAATATACTGCGTTACAAGCACGAAAAGTAGGTGTTTGCGGGCGAACGGGATGGTTCCCGGATTATACCGGGATTATCATGTGAGTACGACAAACGCCACTCTGGACGAGTTATCGTGCGATATTTTTATCATACTACTCTTTAAAAAATTAAAGGTTATAAAAAAATTATTTTTCACATAAGAAAACGACAATGTCAATTCAAACATAACTATTTATATTTTAAGATTTTCTATTTTCACTATAAATCTCTACAAACTAAAATGACACTCTCTCTTTGCTACATTTAATGTGGATTATACAGTTTTCATTGTAACACATTATTATTCCTTTACTTGGAAGTGATATTGACATTCCCTCTACATTTGGTGATGCTGAAGGTTCTGCTTCAGTGGAAATGATAGTTATTGCTCCGTTTTAAATGCGACTTGTAGACGTAGTTTATTTGTACGATTATTTGGGCACTGTAATGACTTCCACCTTATATTCTTTTGCATTTTCCAATTTCAGAAATTATCCAATTTGTTTTGGCACATTGACAATTGCATGAACATCAACATTCTGGAAAATAAATTTGCCATTCCGGTAGTGTATTAATACCGTTTTGCTTTCGATATTACTAGGTCGTAATGTGGCATATTTGCAGTAAAAGCATTATGTTTTAAAGAGTTACTATCATCTATAACTGTAAATTATCAGGTTTTGTGGATTTTCCAAACAAAAAACAACTATTGTTTGTAAGGTCATCGACTCTCAATAGGGCAAGGTAATCCCGGAGACAAGCTCTTATCTGTTGCTTCAAGTATGAACTAAATGACTTGAACTCTAGATAACACGTAAGAATTTTTATGAGTGTAACCAGTTGAATTGCTTTTAAGGAAATCAATTGTTTTACAATATTTCTGATAATCAACATTTTCTTCAATTATTAAACAGCTCATCATTTATTATTTCGCCCAAATAATAAAAGGTTTCATACCTTTGGATAATCGTGGCAAGTAAATAAGTAATTGCTGTAGTTGCTCCATTCACAGAACTGCACGTACTCGAGTTCGTATCTATTTCTTATGCACTAACTGGGTAGAAGCCTCCTTGGTTTCTATAAATAAATCTCTGTCTAAAGATCCCATATTGTATGGTTCGTCGAAATGATATATTTTTTTATATTTAATCTCCACAAACTTGATTGATAAGATCAAGACTTTAGAGGCTATAATGTTTATTTTGTTGTAAACAATGCCCTCTAAAATTAGCTGGAATCGAGTAATAATCCATTACAGTATAGTATCACGTAATGAAATGTTATTGTTTATCAATTTTGCAATCAGCTATTTACAGAAATAAAGTCATACATGGAAAATTATAATTGAAGCAGTATAATGATAACTGATTTTATAGTGTGATTTTTCCATCTGTAATTTCTTTGCACATCCATAAATTGACTGATACTGTAGTACATAGCGTATTTATGGAGGGTTTACTATTTCCAAGACCCATATTATTATTTGTGTTGAAAAACAAAGAATATTAAGACAATAGTTAAATAAAGACACATAACGTTTAAAATAACTTAATTTTACATGAACAAATTGTCGCTATAAATAGAACAAGAGTGAGCTCATTATTTCACAAAATATCAAATGCTTCAGCAGAAACTAATGGTGAAGATTTAAAGAGAGCAATTCAACATTTCCTGTCCTCACCATTCTGCAATTAACTTTTATATTTTAAACACAGTCCTCAATTATTCAAGTTAATTTTTTTCACTAAAAAAAAACCTATCGACTTATCAGCCTGCAAAATCTTATGCAACAAAATGTTAAGAGTTTACAATGAAGTATTAATTGTCCGTGTCTCATCAAAGTTCTCTCACATAACTCTACCGAGAAACAAATTTCCCACAGGAAGGAATAGTTTATTTAAAAATTTCTTTCTGCCTGAATAGATTAGTTAATATAAACATTTACCATTGTTATCAAGGAATTGTAATATTTTATAGCATAAAAACTTATCCAATCTGTTACACACTAGAAAACCCAGCACTAAAACTTGTTGAAAAGAAATGTAAACGCTTTGCTTATCCAGATATTAAAGTTTCCAGGTGTCAAATAAAGACCGATATATTGCCACAGATAAATCTGAACAGGAAGTATTGGTGACTCAGTATGATATGTCGGTGTCGGAGGAAATGTAAAGTGGAACATTTCTATTGTTGCTCGAGTGTTTTGTAGAAGAAACGCAGTGTTCTTCATGATCTCTCTTGGCAACAAAAAAGGACAACAAATTAGTGTTATTCCAATAAACATTCTTTACTAGTTAAAACAAACTACTGACCTCATATTCTAAATAAATTCAGACGATAGGGCAAAATAATAAATTAAGAAGAAAACTTATTTGTCTTCTAGCTTTCAAATCTCCTTACAAATTGTAAATCTTTCTTTACTTGACAGTTTTGGTTAGTTGTATTTTTCACTAACACATTAAACCTGATAGCATAATTGGCGTCCTACAGAGCTTTAACTAGGTTTTTTTTAGTGGAAATATGAACGTGTACTTAAATGATATTCTGATATTATTTAATAAACAAAACGTTAACATTAACTTTGCGTTTAGTTGATGTATAAGTTGGTTCTCACAATACAGCATCTCTTGTGCATTGTAACTTTATTACTAATAAATATTTTAACGCTCCAATAACACTCCCGGGTTATTAAAAGCCCTTTTATGGGCTTCATAAAAGGTTTGTCCGTTTACGGCTTGAAACAAAAAGATTTAATAAAAAACCCACAGTGAAATAATAAATGGTAACTTTACTAGAGACGTAAAAATATTTTTTTTCATTGAAAAATTGCATCTGTTCATAAAAAAAGTATTTCTCATATGACGTTACAAAATAAATTTTCTGTAGTTTTAAAAAATAGTATTTCCATATCTCAAATGTAAGTAAACAGTTATTATTTTGTCAAATAATTTAAATATATATCGTTAAATAAGATAACCAAATAATGTTTCATATTTTAAGTATGGTTTTCGTGAAATTTTCCGTATGAAAGCCGAGATACATTTGGGTCTTTAGCTCGATGTCTTTGCCAATATTCCCCCATTTTCGGTAAATTATACATATTTTCAACTCATGAAGCTATTTTATTTAAATTATCATATCACAACATACTCTATATAGGGCTACTTTAAAAACTGCCTTATCCCCTCTCACGAGCCCGCGCATACACCTATAAGATTAGACACGTTATCAATGTTATGCGTGAAAAATAGGACATACCATTCTTATTACGTAATGAAAAATCTTTTGTTTACCAAAGATCATCTTATGATCATTTTAATTAATATAAGCAAATAACTTCTGGACATTATAGGCTATGTAAGTATTGTAGAGAATAAAGCGAGACGAATTTATATAAAACGTACCTATCTGAAACATATGTGCATGCATAAATTCAACCAAAAAGCCACATCGAACAAAAAACATCTTTGGACCTAAAGGAAAAAATTTAGGCCCAATTATTGAGAACCATGTTAAATATTTTTTTTTGTCAAGAAGAAAATACCTTCATCACAATCTTTGATATTACTTTATATTGAATATTGTCATTATAGCAGGTAGGTTCATAATTGAACACAGAATACAGTAAGTTTTGGGACAGTTTTTAAAAGATTTTTAGTACCATTTTTTTCTATTTTAAGAATAGGTTTTCATGGTTTTTACAAAACAAAAATGAGGACATTGGCCTACACATAAAATGAAATGTTATTAACACATATAAACTTACTTTTTCTTAATATTTTCCACCTAATTTTATTTTTACAACATGCTCTAGCTTTACATGCAGATATACCGAACCTGCCTTGATCTATACTACTTAAACCTACTCCTTAGTCTATTTTTCCGATATTTTTCTTTGACTTTTCCAAATTTGCTCTTATTTCACCAATTCCGGTTTTCTATATCAGAACATTATTCTATTATTAATAGCCACTAAGTCTTATTACAGTTTCTGTCATTCTATTTTCTACCTGTTTATTGTTTAAAAGAATATATTTCAGGACTATTTGTCTGTAATATATAAGTTGACTTAAATTTTGTCTGAAAACCAATAATGTCGGCCTTCTTTTATTATATATAAAAGTAATTACATTAATAAATTCTATTTGTCGGATAGAGTGTAACATGCCATCCTACTACGAAACAAGTAGACTACGACGTAGCACCAAGGGACTGATGTTTTTCAGGCTTTCTGTGCTATTGGCCGAATATAATGTAGAGCACTAAACGCCCGCGTTTAAACTTTATTTACTACTACGTTACACTTTCTATGCTCTAAATTTAACGCAAACATAGTTAATATCATACGACAGAGGATAAAAATTTGTGGTATTCTAAATGCACGGTATTATGTAAGAAAACTTGAATACACATTGATACTCAATAATCGAAAACAATCCGTTGATAAATATTTACAGGATAATATATTTGGTTTCACACATAGAAATACTAAAATATTTTCTCTCCAGTTCGAAATATCAAGTGTTGGGTATTTTTTTTGTAGTAGGCCTATCTTAAATCCGGTATTTGTATACCTCTAACGTGACTGAAACATAATTACTATAAGTTTATTAACTATTTCTATTCAGAAACTAATAGAAGTGAACGGATCTCCGAAAGAATACAAAATAGATATTAACCAAATGATAAATGTCACATTATATAGAAACAAATTGTAAACATATTTATTTTGATAAGCAGTAAAATATAAGGGCTCTGCTTCAAATGAATACCAATCTATGTTCCTAATCATTAGTCTCAAGTTAAAACCAACCGCTAAACAATTCTAAGAGTTATTGCCAAACATAAACATAACAATAATGGATAAACTTGCAAACAGAGTCACTTTAAAACGAGAAGTTGCTTCAACCTTTCAAGTATTATTAAACACAAGTCACAGATGATGAGGTAACGTCAAACTCACGACTTTCCAAGTACACTGTGAAGTGATGAGGGCTTGGTGCACGCGAGCACGAAGTCGCCATTTTATATTAACGCAGATGAAATATTAATCTTCATTTTAACGCACATTTTATGAGTTTATATGAAAACGTTATCAATGCCAATGATAATCAAAAGTATTATTTTGTATTAAGAACAATTTTTAAAAATCTGCTGGTTTCAAAAAACCTGGACGGCAAAGGACAAAAGAGAATAGTGGAAATTTCAGAATATTTTAATATTCCTCTAGTGAAATTCAAGGTACATTTCTGGAACAATGTTATTCAAAGTTACGAATCTATCGAGATGTAAGGAAATGGCAGAATGTCAGTACTAACATATAGACGACTGATTATCAGAAGTTCTAGAATCCTATAAATACTAGAGAATTCACATATACATGTAGTTCTATGTATATGTTTCAATGGCACTACTAGGAAGGGATAAGAACATCTAGAAGTTATTAACTATGTCAAACACATTTTCATCGGTTATATTAAATAAATTATTATATATTATTTTGTATCTCATATAAATATTTTTCCTGGATTTTCAACTATGTCCGAAACTAAGATTTTCTTTATATTGTCATTATTTAAAAAATCAAACACAGTTTTTAATAAAAAAATCCAAAAGGTTTGTTTAAAAACAAATTTTTAATATCATAGGAAGATATTTTGTAAAACTTTCTTTTTTTTTTAATGTGACAGAACTCCTATCGAATGTCTTTTCCTCTCTAACTTGATATAACATATCCTTGAGTAAGGGCTAAAACCTTTGAGTAAGGGATACAAAGTAAAAATTGTCTGTCCTTTAAGAAAATATCAAAAGCCCAAACACCACAAACCGTTTCTAACGTAATATAAGTAAAAGTGTAAATAAAATGCAAATATCTGTTAGAGAATTATTGTTGGTATTCTATTGAAAAATAATATACCTCGGTTAGAATTGAGAACGAACCTTGAAAATTGCGAATAAAAATAAACTCACAAGTTGTGTAATTAAAAAATAATGTTTAACTCCATGATAAATATTCAAAGAGGGAGATTTATTGCTGCAAAAATTGGATTCCATCCAAACAGCTGTTAAAACAATCTCTCTCATCACGCATGTCAGTTAATTGAGATTAATTATAGTTCATGACCAAGTAATAAAAGTTAAATGAAATATAATTGATAAATCTTGATTAAAGTATTTTTATGACCATATCTGTTTATATCCATCGGAATAGTTACATATTTAATAAAATTACGGAATTAACGTTTAAAAAATTTCATAATACAACTGATTAAACATTGTAGTTTAACAAAAACGAAAGACAGTCTGTTGTTCATTTTTAATACGTAAAACTTTATGATAGAGAATTCTGAGAAGAGTTTGGGATCTACTATTAACATTTAGTCGAATTTAAGGAAGTCATTTTTGAGACAAGTCTTTTATGTCTATTACAAGTAGGTAGAAGAAGTAACCTAAATGTTTGTAAATAAAAATTTTATATTTAATTCAAATCATTTTCAATGAGTTGAAACCATCCCCAAACTATAAATATAAACGATGCGACTTTTTCAAAGCCAAATGTATATGTTTACAAAGTTTTTCTTGTTTTCTGTTGATTCTCTTCTGTATTTTCGATTTACAAAAGCTGAGGGAGAAATAGCATAAATAAATACAATTGATAGTAATTTGTAAAGTTTAGTTTATTTGACCACTTAACTGTTTAAATATTTATGTTCACCTGTAGTCTATTACTTAACAAATGTATTTTATTAACATGTTAAGAGTAGAAAACCTTTCTGTGTTCTTTAGTAACCACATTATACTCAGGCTTCCGCATTTCAAAAGGAAAGCTTCAGGTGATGTGGCCGACACGAAATGCATCAAACTGTCAAGCTTGAATGCAATGACGAGGGAGGAGTTGAAGGTAGGCAATGTTTGCAGTAAAAGCATAGTGTGAAAGAGATTAAAGAAAATGTAGTATAATACTGTTGTTTGGAAAAATACAAAACTTAAATTGGTATTTCTATTTTGAGTTATTAATTTAAAATGAAATACGATAAACTGCATTTCATTAGTTATTAATTCAATAAATGTATTTTCATTGTTTCTCGTAGAGTCATTCGAGACTAAAAGACAAATTAAGATTGAAACTGCTTTATCATGTGTATGCTTACAAATTTTCTAGTTTCAGAAAAATATTACTTTATAACAAAATTGTACTTGAAGTATAAGAAACTCTCTTATACTATAAAAGTATATGTCTCTCTGAAAGAAAAAGCTACATAAAACACATTTAATTAAAATGTCAGTCATGATTAAATAAAACTTGTAAAGCCAACTCGGGTAGCTCAAGTAATAAATAGATTTCTTCGATTCATTATTTGTGAATTCAACTACAAAAATGACCATTACAAATAATATATCTCCGTACATCAAACATAATATTGATTCGAATAAGTTAGATATTGAAGCTCTTTAAATTAAATATTGAGATTAATATATTGTTTCAAGTAAAAATCATTTATTATCTAGTTAAATTTTATGTTCTGGTGAACAGATGGGGTTAGAATGGTAACTAGTAATAATAATAATGATAACTTCTTTTAATACCCATAGCATGGTATAGATATGGTAGAGCCGCCTTACTTGGGCCATACGGTATACGATAAGGAAGGTGAAATAGCCGGCCCTACGCCTCTACTGCAAAAACGTTTACTAGCCTCAGTTCCATCCAGGGTATTCATTTTCTCAGGCTGAGTCCACCTGAAGGCTGTAAAAGCACACAGAAATACTCTCGCTACCGGGAATCGAATACAGAGCCTTTAGTTTCGTAGCAAAGTGTCCTACGCACCTGACCACGCAGTCATCTAAATTATCCGCCATGGTGTTGATGGACAGTTGGCGTCGTAATTTAAAAAGTGGTTAATATCAGAAGCTTAGGTTTTTTCTTATTATTTTGTCAAATCACCACAAATAATTAATGCAGATTTCACTTTCGAATAATACGAAAACCTGACCTATAATCGAGTTATAAGTAGCAGTGGAAAGTAAAGTTGAATCACTTTGACTAAAATCGCCTCGCGCAGGCATGTGGGATGAGGGGTGGTGCATGTCCGCGTGCTAGGGGAGGAGGAAGAAAAAGTTCCAAGTAGAAACGCTACTAGCCTGGCTACATACTTTCGGCTGTTGATTCATTTATGGACGTCAGGAGGAAAAACCAGGGTACTACCCGGTTGCACCATTTCTTAAAGAAACTAAAAACTCGTGAACTATAAAACACAAACGATAAAATAATACCTAAATCAAAACATAAAACTGGCAAATAGTTTTGGAAAGGTACGTATAGATTCACCTACTACTTTCACGACCAAATGAAGTGTCGCTCATAACTGTCACCCTAACGCACATGCGCACTAGCGCCTCTAGGTACTGCGCATCCAACACCCCGATTTTTCATTGTACACTGATGGTCAACCGTTTTCCCATTACAACCAGGAGTGCCAGAGTTTCTTGATGAGCTTGCCAACATGTTGTCACTCGCCTTTTTTCTAATGAGTACAGGACAGATAAAACAGACGTTTATATAAGAACGACGTACAGAAAAGCGGTGTTCGTCCTTCCATCATTTCTAATGCAGAATACATAAATTATCTTCTAACATTGCCGTTATAAGTAGACTATCTATGGAAGAAAATAAAAAGAAATGCATAAACTACATAATGATATCAAAATAGGAACAAATATTACTCAGCTGTAAGATGAGATTACCCACCTTATAGCGAAAAGCTATTACTTACACAGCGTTTCCAAGCGCTTTCTACGATGCAATTTATAAACAGCTGAGAATAAAACTCTGTTTTTATATTTAAATAGAAGAAAATACATTGCTAAGAACTCCCGCTGATAATAAAGCTGCGCATCATTAAGTCTCACAAACGTTTAAATTTATTTTACGAACGGAGACGTCATCCGAATCGCTAACTTGTAATTTCGTGGTTTATCGAAGCACATTTGCCACGAAATGGCCCATACTTACTTCCACAGACAAATAACGCCATTTTTATTCCGCATTACGAGAGGAAATAATGCGGTTTATCGTTATCATTTAGTCCTAATGATGAACCTAAAATCACTATTTTCAATTTACGTCCAACGTGTACCCAAACGAGTCGACCAATGTGTACCATGTTTGTTTTTATCACGTTATGTTGTAAATAAAACTCTTTCGATTACAATTTAATGCTTCAAAATAGAACATCTTTCGCAAAACAAACTCACTATAGAATCTTTAACAAATATAAATGAAGGAAAAGATGAGTAACTAAATGTAATGTATACTCATTATAGAAAATAAAAAAAACGCTTAAGGAAAAAGCAATAATAAGTTGGTAAATATAAAATTAATCCTTATTCCATAATGAAAGCGTAATTTCTTTTACTAAGAAACACTATATTTCGTTGAACTAAAAGCAAATGCATTATTAGAAGGTGAAAACGCATAAATACAATATTACTCAGTAATAAGTTATTTTTACTAGCCATGAAGAAAAGAATATGTTAATAACTTCAATCACTCAAATATTAATAATAACACAATTTTCACCATGAACGGATTGAGATATTGACGTATATTTTCACTTTGGCCAAGGTATGCAATGTAGACAATACTTTTCATTTGCTATCCTAAGTACTCATGTTTACAGGTAGGAAAGATATGAATAGCGATGAAAAGTATCTAACTTTCACTACCCCAGAGAAAGACTAAGGATAAGAACAGAATAAAACAGAGATATAAAACCCCGTGAATAAAGTAATACACCATTTAAAGAGCCACAGAACCGAAGTAGACCAATCTTGATCGGGACGATAAGAATGCTAACACATATTTCAACAGTATTGAGCAGTAATAAAGGCACGCAACAAATGATTGGTATCCAAACTTCGATACCCCTATTTGTGTCCATTGTATAGTTCAAAATTTTCCAGGAATTACCAGATGGTAATAACTTTGCAATTTTCGAGCTACAGGATTTTTATCTAAAACTAAGCTCACAAATTTTATATGTCGGCATATTAGTTGTAATGCTATTAGCTTCTATTTAACGTTCTCAACATCTTGTCCTTTGCAATATGTTAAATTATGTTTTGCATGAATGTTATTGTTGCCAACATTTCTCTTAATGAGCATGATTGAAATTAAGGAAATTATTAAAAATAATTATAGGTTAATAATATTGATAATAATAATTTGCCTGATAACATAAAATGACGCAAGTCATTAGGAGGTCGATAAAAGGTAATTAACATACTACTATATTTAAATAACATAAATATATATAATATAATTTAATTTAAATATATATTATGAATTTAAACTTTACAATTTATAGTAATTATACATTTTTCTAGGAATTTTATAAGGAAAGCATAGTTATGAATTTTATTATTAAATGTAGTTTTCGATTTTATTATTTCAGTATAGCCTATTAGATAAATATACCTTTGACGTACGCTTATTAGGGAATAACATAAGGGTACCACATTATTTGAATTAAATATAAGACAATTAGTAATAGAAAATTGCAAGTAACCTCTTAATGAAGATAACAGCTGTAAGCATTGATGGCAATATTTCACTTACGAAAATCTCTCCGAATATTTTTTTACTATCGAATGATTACTATTTTCATTGGACTTTCCAAGTTTGACGTAATCCACGAAATGTATTTTTCATTTTAATTTAATCATGTAAAAGTTTTAATTCACAACTCCGAGCTTACAGAAGGTAATTAAAGAATTCTGTGAAAATAGCTGTCACATTTATAGGGACATTATAATTACACGACAGAAAAATTAATTCTTTGAATCTGTAATCTTTAGAAATAATACGTTCGGTTTAATAGAACAGTAATGGACTATCAAATGGGAATAGAAATAAGTTCTTAATGCATTGAAATCGATAACTTTGAACAATTGAGAGTCTGGTTCTAGCTACTGATTTAACATTTTCCTAACACTATAAAATGTGCTAGTGTTTAATTTAAGAGAAAAAAATTAAAGCCTTAAAAACAAAAAGACTGTGGAAAATTTATTTGCTTTTCCAATATATACCGATATACTGACCTAAAGTACAATTCTGACGAAAAGACAACCCATCATACAACGTGCTCTATTTTTTCACAATATCTTATTTTTATGCTAGAGAAAACACCAGTAGAGGCTGAAATTTACTGTACTTAAGCTGTAACATCGATAAAGCCGACACATTATTTTGCAAGACAAGACACTGCCATCAATCATGAAGTTGTAAAATAAACCAGCTTCTTTCTCTACAGGTTTACCAACATTTTATACTTTAAAAATAGTCCGGCAAAATTTACTCCCGTTTCTTTTTATTACAATACCACCTTCATCCGACTATGTATTTTATTTAAAACAAGTGCGTTGATGTTATTTATGTTAAAAGCATTAATTTATAACTAACGCTTTAATATATGAGCTTGTTTCGTTAAGCTGAACATTTCCTACTTTATCTTGCCATAACCTATTTTAAAGGTTAGAACATGATAGACAAGGTATGTCTGTCTACAGTTCTATTGCCCTGTACGTGAGTTACGCCACAGTTCTATTGCTCTGTGTGTGGTTTACACCACAGTTCCATTGCCCTGTGTGTGGTTTACACCACAGTTCCATTGCCCTGTGTGTGGTTTACACCACAGTTCTATTGCACTGTACGTGATTTACGCCACAGTTCTATTGCTCTGTACGTGATTTACGCCACAGTTCTATTGCCCTGTGTGTGGTTTACACCACAGTTCCATTGCCCTGTGTGTGCTTTACACCACAGTTCTATTGCACTGTACGTGATTTACACCACAGTTCTATTGCACTGTACTTGATTTACACTACAGTTCTATAGCCCTGTACGTGATTTACACTACAGTTCTATTGCCCTGTACGTGATTTACGTTACAGTTCTATTGCCCTGTTTGTGGTTTACAGCACAGTTCTATTGTCCTGTACGTAATTTACACCACAGTTCTATTGCCCTGTACGTGATTTACACCACAGTTCTATTGCCCTGTGTGTGGTTTACACAACAGTTCTATTGCCCTGTACGTGATTTACGCCACACTTCTATTGCCCTGTGTGTGGTTTACACCACAGTTCTATTGCCCTGTGTGTGGTTTACACCACAGTTCTATTGCCCTGTACGTGATTTACACCACAGTTCTATTGCTCGGTAAGTGCTTTACACCACAGTTCTATCGCCCTGTAGGTGATTTACACCACAGTTTTATTGCCCTGTACAAGTTTTCCGCTTAATAGCGGAAAATGTCCTAATCTCTTCACTCAGTTTGGAAGCAGCCTACTCCAGGACCCTTGTCATATTTTTCTCATACTTCTAGTATCATGTGACCTCAGTAATGTTTATATAGTCCTAAATTACGTGTTTCCATGTACCTGTAGTGCTAGTAGGTATTATAGAATAAAAAACACACGCGTTTACAATGCGCAGAAAAATTCAATATTTTGCCTAAGGATAAAAAACACGATAATACTGGTAAATCTAATCAAACGTCAGAACGAAGCGTAAGGAAAAATCAGTTGTCTATGGTGGGAGAAGGGCAATCCTCTTAAGAGGGGAGAGTTGAATTATTGATGATTATATACTACAAACAATGTGTCGTAAACAGGCTGTGAATATCTTTCGAAGACGCCCAGAATACATTTTCCCATTCCTCTGAATAACCAGTAGACTATTGTGCAACCTAAAGTCAGGGCTCAGGTATCATCTGCTCCATTGTCATATTTTATAATTATTGTTTGATAGCCTCTGTCATCTAATATGTTAAATATCCACCGAATGGAAATCTCTCGAATTCCGTTTATTTTCTTAACTAACTCATGGAATGTTCAACTCAAAACCAACAAGGGACGTTCTTTGCACTTGCATTGTATGATCCTGTATGAAAAAAACTCAGGTTTTCTCTCTTCTTTTACTGTTTATCAAAATTACAATGCTCTTCGGATGATACCTTTTTAATTAGAACAATCTAGCAACAGATTCCGCTTGACTTCATTCAGTAGATTGTAAAGATTCATTGCTTCGCATAGATATTTGGACCTTAGATCAATTTACTCTTCCGTTATCATTTTTGTCTCTGTCTGTCTCATTGAAACAACGCAACAGTCAGATGGTCTTGATTTTCAAACCAAGCTTCCATTTGAGCGTCTTCAATAGAAATTCTAAAGAGAAGATCATAGGTTGTAGTGCCACATAATGTTTTATTATTCGTAGTATTTCTTTTTTACTGAACAAATAATATTAGAAAAAATGAGACAGCGGATACTTAAACCAATAAAGGAGATTTATAGTTATAAGAAAAAAGAAGACATTATAAATACAAGTGTACAAGCAACACTGTAATTGCACTGTCGAGTATAAAAAAGGGACTACCATGTTTCACCTTAGTTCATTTTTTCAAAAGGAACAATCTGTGCAAGACAGATACTATATAATTTTTAAAACACAAGGCTTCTCCTCACCCCATCTCTCTCAATACTTTTCATCATAAATAATGTTTATCGATTTATTCCTGACAATATTTCCAGGCAAGACGGGGCCCATCAATCATGTGACTGCTCTAGCATAAACAGCCTCTTCAGAAGATCCACTTTTAACTTGACCGCAAAACGAAACACCTACCAACCCTGCATAAAAACGCTTGGTTAATTTATTACCTATGATTGATGCTGACGATGCGCAAGTCCGCGCTCACTTCCGCATTTACAAGTTTTGTTTACTTCCGGTTTTGAAGGGTTACAGTTTTAAACATTTCCACTGTATACAAACACTCTTTTATGAGTTTTGCTAAAAGCACATTCGTGTTTAAAATAAAAACACTTTTTATACAGTATTAGACCTACTATTACACAGACACTAAAATTGAAAACGAATACAAAAAATGGCGTTGATTAGATAAAGCTTTCTCCTATGGTTAAACACAAATTAAAATGCAATGTATTATAACATTGGATTATTTTATGATTGCAAAGGTTTAAATTTTATTAAATATTTAATGCTAATAAAACGTTTATTTTAAAATTTAAATGTTACAATTTACCATACTTACTTATCAAATTGACAAAAAAATTTACTTTTATATTATAATAAATAGACCCCCGTAAATAGCCTGAGTTATTATAACGTAAATGATTACGAGTTTGTAGCCTATATTACCTAACATTATATTTTTTATCAATAAAATATCAATAAATAGCATCGATTTCTTTAAACACATTTGAATTTACTGTTATCCATAATGGAGAAAGTTACATATCATAAGAGATAATAAAACTGTTGTTGTAAGGAACCATACTTTATTTTATAATTTAATAAAATATTTGAAATATCTGAATATAAAGGAAATTGCACTTGAAATTTATTTAAACATAATCTTTATGCGACCTCTAAGACGACAACAATGGTTTACATTTTTGGACTATCGGATATCCTTGGGACAATTCCTTGATCTCAAGGTTGATTCTCCATGGAAATCATAAGTGATAATGGCACTGCTTACCAATGCACTTAAATTATAACTTTTTAATATCCTGGACAAACAAAATATTTTTAAATATTTTGAAAACATTACTTCGAGTTTTGGAGGTGAAATTGAAGTTTTAAGAATCAGTGCATTTATTGTTGGGCTTCTATTCGTCTAATTCTTTGTAGAGCAAAGTTATTAGCACTAATATATTATTATATTTATTTTTTCATTTACTTCATGGCCTTTACTTTCTTCTTACGAGGCTTTTCCGAATCCAATCCAGACTCACCACAACCACCTCTCAGGATACTCTCAGGTTTGATTTTAGGTTTGATTCCCCTAACTTACATTCGCATTAAATTGGTTTAAGATTAAGGCAAACGCGGTGCGTAGTGGGAAAGGGAGACAGAGTTTGAGGCAGACTAGTTGGAGCTACTGGCCCTAAGCACGCTACCACAGATGTCTTGGAGAAATTTGGCAATATGGGCTTGTCGCCGCTGGCGAAAGTCCGATTTTATTAGCCAGACCGAGCCTTTAACCCCTCTCTTCGACCGCGCGGGGGGGGGGGCAATTTAAAACGAACTTTAGCTAGTCTACACAACTGTAGCAGTTGCATATTTTATTATATTATTATTTCCTATTAGTGTTCAATTCTAAATGAAAATTTGACGCACAAAAAAAAAACAACGATAAACTTTAAGAAGCTAGGTACATTACAGTCAAGTTGTAAAGGTGCTGGATATGCAGGTTTCCATGAGGACTCTCTTTTCATTGGCAAATCTCTACAGTTGAAAACTACTTGGTTTAAATGAAGGAATGAAGGAATGGTTTAAAGGAAGTACAGACATACTAAGAATTAAACCTATAGAAAGGCAGAAAAGATGATAGTGTTGACTTAAGTTCCGTAAGAACCAAAATTCCGGCAGATTTAAACGCCAAGGAATTCCGTTTGTAGGCCTTAACAAAGTTTACATTAGGTTGACTTAACTGACAATTTAAGTGAAAAGAATTCTAATAAGGTCATTTAATTTAACGTTAGATATATTTCCAAATTCAACATTAATATTTATTTCCAAATAATAAACATAATTACGTAAGACAAATCTGAGAAAAATATCACAATATTACTGTCTCTAAGTAAAAAATTAATAAAAACCGGTGCAGCTGTTGGAGCTTAATCGATATCGCCGAAAACGGACAGATAACATATAACCATTGTTCCTAAAACACATTTGTACCTGGAAACTTTCACACAGATTAAACTCATACTCATCACAACATTTGAGAACGTTTTAAAAATAAAGACGTTATGTTGGCAGATCAAGTAAAACGACTCTTGGAATAAACAGTAAGTTCGATTTTACCACTTCGATAATAAAAAGGGTCGTAAGATTCATTGTTTTATCGTTCGGGCTGTAAACGTTTAGACTCCAATCAGAAAACTAGGGCTGTGACGTCATGTACCACGTGTTAACAATGCATGTCGGCTATTGACCTTGGTTCAATTACTATGAAAACAATAACAGCACGGATCCGGTTTTAGAAAGCCGTTTCATTAACCTCTGCGAAAACACAGCCTCAACGCTCGGCATTATAATCCAAGTGCAGCAGTGGAATATGAGTCATATGAATTTGCTGAACACGGTCACATACAAATCTTGCTGCAAACGGTAGTTTTAGATAAGAAATATAGATACGAAAGGAAATCGCTCAGTCGTTCGTCAGTACTTTTAAACCAAGCGGCAATGTTAGGCCTATACCGGTAGCGAATAATAAACCTTTATATTTATACCTCATTCTTGTATATATACTTACACACACACACACACACACACACACACACACACACACACACACACACACACACACACACACACACACACACACACACACACACACACACACACACACACACACACACACACACACTCACACACACACACACACACACACACACACACACACACACACACACACACACATACACACACACACACACACACACACACACACACACACACACACATACACACACACACACACACACACACACACACACTCACACACACACACACACACACACACACACACACACACACACACACACACACACACACACACACACACACACACACACACATATAATCACACACACACACACACACACACACACATGCACACGCACACGCACATACACACTCACACACACACACTCACTCACTCACTCACACACACACACACACACACACACACACACACACACACACACACACACACACACACACACACACACACACACACACACAAATATATATATATATATATATATATATATATATAGCGGTTTTATAGCGAATGCCATCGCTGTCAGATTTGTAAAGTTTGCCATTTTGCTTTCCTATTGGAGCTGTGTTCCACCGACGTCCTTGCACTTATGGATTTATTGATGGTTTCTTTACATATTAGTCCTAGTCTTCCTTTTCTTCTTTTCTCCGGTGGCATCCATGCCATAGGAACTCTCGATAATCGCCCCTACGACATCCCCTTTACGTGGTGAACCATGTCTGCTATCTCCTATGAATTTCCTCTACGACTGTCTCCTTCTCAGTAATGTCTCTAATGCTATCATTTGTTCTATGTTCTGGCCTAAAGACTTGGCATGATCTCCTAAGAGCGTCCATTTCTATTGAGTCGATCTTCCTCTTATCTGAGACATCGCCCTCGTTTCTGCCCCGTACGCCAAGATATGTATAGTCCTAGGCATTTTTCGCAGATCTTGATTTCTTCGTTTCCTTATTACTTATTCTTTTAAAATATCTTTATTAAGGAATATCATTTGTTTAATTACTTTCTATAGATTTATTCCACACGAAGAAAATTAATAGCTTTGTAATTGCAGAAAGTATTACTATGACATGAATATGTTTATATAGTTTTTTCAAGTAGGAGTTTAAGATGTAAGCGTTTAGGTTATAGAGAATGACCATGTCACCTGAACGGGGTTGTATTGTACAGCTGAATTATTTACGCTCCATATAGAACTTTAGGACACCGAGGTTTAAGATATGGCAGTTAAGAATATAGGATTTTAGGTTACATGGAAGGATTATGACTCACCCGTGAGGGGTTGTACAGCTGAAGTATTTACTCTCTATGGAGCTAACAGTGACAATAATGAACCTTCAGCAGCAAAGTGAGTAAGATTTTCAAATCGCAAACACTGCAATAGCGATTACAATTTTGGTATCTCTAGTTCAGCATTAATAAAATTTAAAATATCCAGAAAATATTAAAGCCTTATTTTAAATTTTATTTCATATGTTTCTTCGGTTTTAAAGCCTTGCGTAGTTTAGGAGTGACAGGATAGGGTTAAAATACTGTCTGGTTTGGGACTTATCGAAGGATCATTGCACATTACATAAAAAAGCTTAGGTAATTCTTGCTGTTCAAAGCTTAGGCAATTCTTGTTGCTCTCAGGAAAATCTAAGATGTGGAAAGCTTTAGAGATCCTCAGATCCTCAAGCGGAGTTTCCCCTGGTTAGTTTATGAGTGAGACAGCGTCATGTGGACGATATGGAACTAAAATCTATTTTGTTCCCTAATATTGGACACAAAATACAAACAAAAAATAACTAAGCATAAGAACAATAGAGCGCTTGGGTGGTTGTAGAATTGAAGAACAGAAAATTGAAAGAGTAAAATAATTATAGATCTATCATAAGATTTTTTGTTTATTTTATGCTGAATACCCAATTTATATAGCGTTCATAAAATGTAGCGTATATGAAAAAGTGAAAAAAATGACATTTTCTTCTTACCCGATGTTGGAAATAGCCCCAACCAGAAGGTTGCATCGCTGAAGCAAACCTACATTATTTCTGAAACGATTAGTCATTACGAGTGTTTTGCCCGTCGAAGGATAGAAAAGGATCGTGGGAGAGTAGTGGGGTCATAATATCCCCATGTAGAGGACATCGAGTGTATAGAATGAATGTTTCCACTAACAGGATCATAAGGAATGTGTATTTGTTGGACCTCTTTGCAAAGGCAAGGATGAGGAAAGGCAGATACAAATAGAGAGGACTAAGTGAGTCAAATAATAAATCAATTAACGCAATGGGATAAGAATAATTATATCATCTTGTGGGAGGAAGAGTAGACATGAAACGGCTTAAAATGAAAGGGGGACCTTAATGATATACTAATAAAACTTAAACAAGAGTACCGAATTGGTCTAACAAACGATTATTGTTACGAACAAACACACATACACAAATACACACACACACACACACATACACACACACACACACACACACACACACACACACACACACACACAAATACACACACACACACACACACACACACACACACACACAAATACACACACACACACACACACACACACACACACAAATACACACACACACACAAATACACACACACACACACACACACACACACACACACACACACACTCACTTTCTGATATCTATCAGTGTGCTGACTATTGTCATGGTAAACGAGCCTACTCAACACTTACTCTCGCTCAAAGTTCCACGCTTCTTTGTATTCCGTTGTGATTATGTGTAGCCAGCAAAGGCTTCTAGTTGGAAGAACTGAACTAGACACCGTTAAAAGAGATAAAAATCTGTCTATGCAGTCATCGTTCCCACACAGGGTAATTAACTTATATTTTAAAAGCGTTTCTGCTAGTCTAATATTTGTAAAACCAAACTCGTATTTATGAACTCATGGAAATCTGTCTTGTCATCTACAAAAGGCAGAATGAGTAAAACTTTGTCTGCAAATAATTCTCTTGTGTTTGTGTTTAAATAACATTAAAATTCTCATTCTTGCTCTTTGGCAGTTAAATTTCCGAAAGCAATTAATACATTTGCAAAGTCAATATTGCAGTTAAATAACAGTTTATAGTAATTCATTTATGTTAGGTTATAAAAGCATTTTAGTTTTAAAAATATATAGTTGCCTATAATACGGTTTACAATGGTCAACGTTTTTGCAACAGATCACATTTTTTTAAATATTATGTTTTATTGGTAACTTCAACACAGATGCTATTTATCACGGTCTACTAATTTGAAAAATATTATTTTTTTAATTTGCAGTGAGACTTAATTATTATTTTTATTGGGAAAATCAGTAAATATTGTATTTTTTTTTTAAATATAAAGATTTATTTCGATTTAATTTAGCAATTTAAATAACAAATAGTAAATTAATAAGAAAAATTAAAAAATCCAACAGAATGTTTTCAGTAAAAACAATACAAAGGCGAAACAACTATTCTTAAAATATATAATTAAGTAATGGATTTAGTAAGTTTTGTTCAATTAGATAAATTTACAGCAATATAAAATCCTTAACGACTAAAATAACGAGTTATAAATTATTAAGTATGTTATTAAGCCTGGAATTTCACAAATATTAGAATGACATGTAAAATTAAAGGCGAGGAAACATTTGAAAAAATAAAAAAATATGAGTAGACGAAACATTTAAATAAATATAAAAAACAAAAGTCCACGAACAATTTTAAAAAATTAGAAAAATAAAAATCTACTAAAATTTTAATAAATATGAAAAATAATGATCGAAAAACATTATTACTTTAATAATGTGGTTTATTATGAAAAACTGATATCGTAAATCCTATTGCAAGCGTTTTATAATTGAAAATAACATGATAATATAATTGATATTTTATTGACATGATGCTACCAGTATTTTATTAAACTAAACGTTTGAAGACATAAAACGCTATTTATTACTTTTTGTTGAAGTTTTAAAGATATGACCCTATTTATAACTTCCAAGAATATTTTTTATTAACTATAAAATAAAAAACGACGTTATTGTAAATGTATAACAAGGTAAAATATCTAGTGGTTAGTTATGTAAGGTAATCCTGATGCAAATAGTATATTGGGGACTCTTTTTTTAAAGCGGGACAGGAAGGGGGAGGCTAGTAATAAATATGATACAGTATCTTAGCTATGCTTAAGTTAAAAACCAGAGAGTGTATATTACTGAGCACTCGTGAAGCTGATGCTGCGTCTGTCATAACAAGAAATAATAGGGTTAAAAATAGGAAAGTATTCACTCGCCACCACAAGACTTGTGATTGAACTTGATAGTCCATTTTATTCTTTGGGTTCACCGATTAGTGAATGAGCTATCTACAGCCGGAGTTTGTTGTCTGTCAAACTGTAGCCGTTTCAAATTATATGGATCCACTTCTTTATGCTATAGATCTCTGTGTCAGAGGTTATTTATTACACGAGCAAAGGTGTAAACACCTGTTGTGTTGAAACAGCCGCTGCTTTAAAGCGCCAAGTGAACCACTCTTTGAATGCAGTCTGGTTTTAGCCACGTATTCTTTAAAAACGTAGATTGAAAGCATACCTTGGTTGAATATTAACAAGATCATTTTATGAAACACGTATAAAAATTAATACCGTAAAACATATTTGTAAAAGTAAACTTCAAACAAATTATAATAAAAGGTATTTTTAAACTTGTGTTTAAACACACAAGTTATTGCGTTAGTTACACGGATAATTTTAAAAACTAATACAAAAATATATATTGTAAAATGTAAAAAAACATATACTTTAAAAGGTTAAACAAATAAATAAATGTTAATTTTAAGTGTAGATAAAAACGTGAATTTAGAAGCATATTAACACACATATATTAACACGTTTAATTTTCAAAACGTATATAAGAATTAATAATATAATAGCTATATAAAAAGTGTACTTTAAACTAATTACACAAAAATTATAATTTAAATATATATTTAAGACCATTCTTTAAAAACATTTATATAAAAACTTGTTTTTTAAAAAAACGCACATATATTAAAAGGAATCCTTTAAAGACGTTTGTTTAAAGCATCACTTTAGTAGGTCTAAGCGTTTAGTAGTCAAAAAAACCTATGTAAAAATGTGCACTGTAACACAATAAAACTTACACTTTATTACGAGTTTTAAAAAATTTTTATTACGTAAATAAAACGTTTTCTTTAGAACAAGGTTGGTAAAAAGTATTTAAAAACGTATATCAAATCTTTTCAAAAAGTATATAGTTTCAAACGTATATTTAAAGGCAGTTAAATCGAATATTTATGGAAGTTATATGAAAACATTTACTAAAAATATATAATTTAAACTATAGTCTATGTATAAAAACGTAAATTTCAATGATTTCTTTAAGGTATATTAAAAGCAGATACTTTAATACCATATTAAAACGAGAACTTAAACATAAAACTAATAACAAAATGTATTATAAAAGCATCGCTTTGTAGGTCCGTATTTTCTTAATACATACCCTCACAATTCTTGGAATAATACCCTAATTAAAGCGACATAAAGGGGACGCTGTCCATGAACAAACTTTCGCAAATAATCTTCTTAACGGAACTTCTCCACCGTTCTGGCTATCAAGATCACTTTGATCGGTGCAATATGGCTTCATGTTGAGAAACAGGTTTAAGAAGCATCGATGTTATGGAGAGAAAGGGGAAAGATTTCAAAGATCTATCTTCAAAGCATGCTGGAAAATGTAACTTTTTTTAAACACGAAACTCTCGTTTTACATTATTTACAATTTTTTTTTTTTTTTAATGTAGCTACACATTGTGTACAAGAAGCTACTTTAACAGGCGAAATTAAGTTCACATTATTTCAAATAACACAATAAACCTAGAATAAAGATATAATGTAGCATTTCATGTTTGCTAGTTTCACACTGACCACTATAATGTCCGTCACCATTCCAGTGTATACAACTCTTTCCATTGTTGTGCCATTGCCATCGTGTCGCATTACACTGGGTAATAGGAATACGTTTGTCTTCCAGTGGTCGTTAACCAAACTAGTTTCTCCATTTGTTCTTAACTATATCGCCACATAGTGGCATTTCATCCGTTATTGTTGCAATTTTCTTTACTAAAGGACATGCATAAGTTGCGGTTTTCATAGTTATTTGTTGAAATAAGAAAAACAATGGAAAGCTTGTCGCAATAAAATTACATTTTACAAGAGAAACTTCGGATTGAAATCTTATCGGAACCCTGAAGACCATACACAAACACACACACACACATACATACATATATACAGTATATATATATCCTGAAAACATATAAAAAACTGTTTGTAACAACGATTATAAATAATTAACCATTCCCACTAATATAATCAAATCTATAAAATCGTTCCAGTAATACTGTTATGAGATCAATGACAAAGACCGACTGACAGTTATTACAGTGTATTTCGTCGTGAAATAATGCTGAGTATTGTAAACTATTGGCCCACGTGATTTATGACACACGGCCAGTTTAAAATAACTCTCATTCTTAAACGGATACAACATCCGTTTAAACACGGGAACTTTTTAAGAGTGAAGGCCTGAAAGTACGAGAAATTGCTAGAAGCGGAAAGTCCATACGTAAATGTTTTGTTAAGCTTGGAAGAGACTCAGTTCTTGAAATGTAAGAAGGTGGAAGCATTATTGACAGAGTGATTGTTTTAATGCGTGTTAAGTGTAAATAGACTACTAGGCCAAATTAAAACAGTGTTTTAAAACGGATATAAATATGAAGAGGACGAATACTAGTTATAAATAATAGTAACCATAACACTCTGTCTATAGAACTCAGCTTTCAGTGAGAGTTTACTCTACAGAGTACATTATTTTCTCAGGTAGAGGAAAATATAGAGATAATGTATGTATATTATTTATTATAAATTTGTTCAACATTAAGGATAATTAAACCCAGAAGTAGTCCTATTGTTTATAAAGAAGTATTCATTTCTATCCGTAATCCACACCCTTTAAACGATCAGTAGAATATATTTCGAACAATGACCATACATTATGTATGTCAAGAATGTTAATTAGGACAATATTATTGAAAACTAGTGTTTATTTAAAAAAAGACAACCCACAGCACTTTTACATACAAAGGGACAATTAAATTACGATGTCATATATTTTAGTCGAAAACGTAGGCCTATAATGAAGAACGGATAGCCTATTTACACAACTGTAATGAGTATTTCTATATCTATGCCAAATTGGTTTTGTTGAACTCTCATCTGTGCCTGATATTTCTAAACATCTATGACGACAATATACTACCAATCAATAAAAAGCATTTTCTTTCTCTGGATGTCGGTTTAATGAAGAAAAAAACAGTGGGAGTGCTAACCAAAGTACATAAAATAACACTCCTTAAATTAATAAGCCTTAGTAGTTTAACGTAATTAATAATTGAAAGTTACTCAATAATCTTGTTTTGTTAATAGATTAAGTTATTAAGAAGGTCAATTTATTAAACAAACGTATTTACTGTTATCATATTAGGAAATAATAAAATAAACCTAGTGGTAACGTATACCACAAAAAGATATATGAAATAAAAGTAGTATACACAGCTGTTGGACAAATTATTACCTTATTTAATTTCAAAAGATTCATTTAAACATAGCTTCCAAATTGCCTCTGTGTGTGTGTGTATGTGTGTGTGTGTGTGTGTGTGTGTGTGTGTGTGTGTGTGTTTGTGTGTGTGTGTGTGTGTGAGAGAGAGAGAGTGTGTGTGTTAGAAAGAGAGAGAAGGAGAGAGAGAGTTAGAAAGAGAGAGAAGAAGAGAGGGTGAGAGAAAGAGAGGTGAACGGGGGAGGGTAGGAGAAGAGGGGACTGAGAACATCGCGTGTTTAAGTAAGTTATAGAGAGTAGGGTGTTATTAGGCATTATCATTAGAATTTTTAAAGGACGACTAATAGTTTTACCTATTCGATCCCATGTAAAGTGTTTAATATAGATTGCATGATTTAATATAGCGTTTGAAATTCTGTTAAAATAAGTAAAATAATTAATGTTTTTTCTAACTTCTTTATCAGCTCAACATTTTTTTTAGTAAAACAACTTAATTAGTAAAAACAATTTTATATTTTTGGTTGTTTTTTATTTCTAATCTTGTTTTACAAAACCCAAAATACTGTGTAAGAATAAGTATATTCTACATTAGGTTTGACAATCCGCATACTGGGGTATCAGCAACAACTTTCTACTGCTAAAACAAACAAAGTTTTGAGAACACAATCTGTTTGCTGAGCACGTACGGCACAAGCATAAACTTTGAAGTCAAGAATGTGGGTGAAATCTGTGGAAAATAGTAACTAGAAAACCCGTCAATTATAACTAAATAAGAATTGAATATATATATATATATATATATATATATATATATATATATATTATATATATTTTGTAAAAATATTTTGTTAGATAATTATTTTCCTGAAGATTCTGGTACTATTTTATCGGCGAAAAGCTTTGAATAATATATGCAATAAAAGTATTCTTGTTTTTGAAATATTTTTAATTTATTAAATATATTACAAGAAAACATATCACCATATTTATTAATTTAATATATATATATATATATGGAATAAATGCTATCTTACAAAATAATATAACTCCCCCAACTTCTACTATTAGTAGAATGTAATTTTTTTTTTTTAATTTCCACGAAGAATATTAGCAGTATCCATTACAAAATTTATATATTTTAGGAGTATATGTAAATAATAACAAATGGCCCCTTAGAAACTTTCTTTTTAAGCATAAAGTCATATTCCTGATATGTAGTAGTTAGTCAAATGTTCTTACTGAGTTAAACGAGGAAATCAACTTTGGGTTACCGTCGTAAAGACGTGAACTGCTTCATTAGGACTTAGAACTTATTCTTTCTTACTAAGAAGAAACTGAGAGGATATTCTTTTTTTTAAAGGAAATATTAGAAACACGACCAGTTTTGGGAAATAATAGATCCATCCATAGTATATTACCGTGCTACCTATCTACTCAAAAACTAGTGCTTAAATTAGCTTCGAAAAAATGTGTTTGTGGTAAATATAAAAATATCCAAGAACTGTGAGAATTTTAATGTTTGGTTGGGAGACCGGAAATGAGAAACACCTCATGAAAAAATATTTTAAAAGAAATATCCACTTAACAATTTCGATGAAGAGGACGTTTTCTGAAGAGTTGTAGGTTTATAAAGGATATATTTCTTACATGAAGACGCACTTTAATTCAGAAAATTAAAAAATATTGTTGTCTTTATGAATACATTGAACTAAATAAATTAATATTAGCAATCCAACACTACCATTAAATCCAGTATGACCTCTGTGATAAAGCCAAACTGTGTTGTCCTTGTAACCACAGTAGGAAGGGCCCTAGAATAGCGCGCCCACCCCTAAACTCGGCCTGTACGTAACCTAAGACTATAGGGATAGTTTTGGATGATGCAACAGGTCGTCGCGGCCTTGACCCCAGACCCGGGGGTGGTTTTGACCACGTTCAGGGGGGTAGGGGGTAGTTTTTCGAAAAAAAAAAAAAAAATCGGCCGCTACGTAACCTAGGACTATAGGGGTGGTTTCGGATGATGCGGGCGGACATCGTGACCCTGAACCAAGCCTTAGGGGTGATTTCGACCACGTCCAGAGGGGTGGGGGGTAGTTTTTCGAAAAAATTTATTTCCAACACACTAACCCAAGCCAGCCAAAATGGATCTAACCTAACCTAACCTGGGTGTTGGGGGTGACCTCAGCTACGTTCAGGACCATACGCGGGGGATGCTCCGGGGGTGGAGTGGGGGTGGGGGGTAGTTTTCGAAAAAATTTTGGAAAAATGTGCCTTGACCGATGGGGTGAGTCTAGAGTGCATTATCGCGTCGGTAGGGGTAGTTTCACCTAGGGGTAGTTTTTGAATAAAATACGAAAATGCCGAAAATCGAACGGTTTGATCAACAGACAGTACGGGATACGTGTAGAGTCCATTACGGGCTGCTGCGGGGGCGGTTTACCTAGGGGTAGTTTTTACAAAAAATATGAAAATGCCGAAAATCGAACGGTTTGATCGAATGGCTGTATGGGATATGTCTAGAGTCCAATAAGGACCGCTGCGGGGGTGGAAGCACCGAGGGGTAGTTTTTACAAAAAATATGAAATTGCCAAAAATGATCGGTGTCCTAGGTAATAGTCGCTCCCGAACCCGCGCTTGAGGTAACACCGCCTAGGAGCGGGTAAAGCCAACCCGGAGCACGGTCTCGGTTAAAGCCAATCCGAGCCCAGCCACCCGACAGCTAGGCCTTAGGTAAAGCCAACACGGAGCTAGCCCTCGGGTAAAGACATCTCAAGGCCGAACCTTAGGTAAAGTAACCCTGGAATAGCCTGGGTGGTGGGGGTAACTTTGGAAAGATTTAATGGTTATCTGATGACGTATCAGCGCCCGAGCGAGTCTAGGCAAGTAGTAGGCTCGCCCTAACTATAGTGGTCTACCCTAAATGATATGGGTGATGAGGGGCCCAGGGGTATATGATTGGCAAACTCAAAATTTGTCTATGCTACTAAAATAATAAACAATGCAGTCAGCCTTTAAGTAAAGCTACACAAGAGCAGGGCTAGGATGGTTGCTATACCAACTACCAAGACAAATACCTCCACCAAGTCCTAGGTAAAGCTACCACGGAGTTAGACCTTAGGTAAAGCTAACACGGAGCAAAGCCTCGTGTAAAAGCTATCCCGAAGCCACGCCCTAGGTAAAGTAACCCAGGAACCAGACCATCGGTAAAGCTACCAAGGAGTCGGGGCCTAAGTAAAGCTACCATGGAGTTAGACCATAGGTAAAGCAAACACGGAGCAAGGACTCAGGTAAAAGCTATCCCGAAGTCATGCCCAAGGTAAAGTAACCCAGGAACCAGACCATCGGTAAAGCTACCACAGAGTCGGAGCTTAGGTAAAGCTACCACAGAGTTAGACCTTAGGTAAAGCTAACACGGAGCAAAGCCTCGTGTAAAAGCTATCCCGAAGCCACGCCCTAGGTAAAGTAACCCAGGAACCAGACCATCGGTAAAGCTACCAAGGAGTTGGGGCCTAAGTAAAGCTACCATGGAGTTAGACCACAGGTAAAGCAAACACGGAGCAAGGACTCGGGTAAAAGCCATCTCGAAGCCAGCCGATAGGTAAAGTAACCCTGGATTCAGGCATCAAGTGGGGGTGGTTATCAAATAATATACGAAATTACCAAAAATGATCGGTTAGATCAAATGACCAACGACCTACATAGAGTTCAAATAGTCAACAAGTTGAATCGACCAATCACAACGCGGGGGCCCGGTAGGCCTACGTAAACGGTCAATGTAAGACGAGAAGGCCCATATAACGTGTTAAACCAATATATATGACAGCCCACATAATGTGTTAAACAAATATGCAAGCCTACATACATACTATGCTAGGCCGACATACTATGTCGGTAAATCACCGGCCAAAGCCTATATGAACTGAGATAGTTTCACCTCATATATCAGGTAGAACCACGGGCAGGCAACCGTATAATATGAGGAGTACTATAAGGTATAGCTAAACCAATATATACGATAGCCCACATAATGTGTTAAACAAATACGCAAGCTTGCATACATACTATGCTAGACCTACATACATGAATCCCTAAATGCGCCTACTATGTCTGTAAACACAGGCCAAAACCTTTATGACCTGAGCTATTTTCACCTCTTCTATCAGGTTGATCCTGGCAACCGTATAATATGGGAGGTACTATAGGGTACATCTACCAATGCATAACCTATCAAGCCCACGTAAAGGTTTATGACGTATCCGCGGTCGAGCGACTCAGGTATTAGACCCACCCTAACTAGAGGGGCAAAGGGTTATGATTGTTAAACTCAAAATTTGTCTATGCTACAAAATAATAAACAAAGCAACAAAGCCCCGTCGTATCAGGGAATACGCTTGACCGTGTGCTAGACATGTACAGACTTGCAGAGATAACACATTATCTAAAAACCGCAACGGCAGCCGCTATAGCAAGCTTAAAACCCGCACGGCTGTGTCGTTGTGAATCTAGGCTCGCGTCTATGTTTTGATTAATGTATCAATTTACTGTGTACTGTCGTCATACCAGGCCTACATATATAATCAGAAATCAGTGTAAATAATCAAATAGCCTCAATGGATATATCCTGTAGCTGTAAATGTATCTAGATATAAAGGTATATATGGAGAAACACTAATAGCTAACAATGCATAACCTATCACGCCCATGACGGTCAACAAATATTACAATATAATTTAAAAAAGTTACGCAACCTATATACATACAATGCTAACAAATATAGGCATATATACTATGTTAAACCAGCATGCAATATACTCTAAATAGCCATATATATATATATATATACGCTGTTAAACCAATATGCAGGTTAACCTATATACAGCCCTTATTAGGCAAATATCCCCGTTACCCACATAGGCCTATGTTAAACCAGGATGAATGATAGCTTATATAGTGTGTTCAATAAATATGCGTGTAAACCCACATAAATACTATGCTAACAACATGGATGCTATCCTACATAGGCTTATATACTATGTTAGGCCTGCATACGTAATTACCTATATAGTGTGTTAAATAAATATGCGTGTAAACCAAATAAATACTATGCTAAGCCAACATGCGTGCTATCATACTATGTTAGGCCTACATAATGTGTTAAACATATATGTGTGTAAGCTTGCATAGATATTATGCTAAGAAGACACGGGCCTACAAAGTATAACACATTATATCCGGTGCATAGTTTAGCTAAACGGCTATCACACACTATCCTACAAGCTGCCCACAAATTACCACAAATTACCTGATACATAGCCCGGCTAATCATTAACACATAGTAGGCCCCAACACATAATATCCGGTGCATAGCCTCGCTAAATAAGCATAAACTCCCCAAAATTGGCATATCAATTATGTATGGTCTAGATATAGTCACACATGTCATTTCAAAAGTCAGCTGGAAAGAAACACTAGCCTGGCTAATCATTATCACATAGTAGGCCCCAACACATAATCTCCAATGCATAGCCAGGCTAATGTTCATCATGTAGTACCCAATGCATAGCTTGAGTATGGTTTAACAAACGGTATCCAAAGCATAGCCTGACCAGGGGATATCACATGAGTAGGCTGATTACAAACTAACACATAATAATCATTGCATAGTCTGGCTAGTGGTTATTAAATAGTACCTGTTGCATAGCCAGGCTAATGATTAACACATAGTACCCGATGCATAGTCTGACTAGGGTAAACACATAGTATCCGAACCATAGATTGACTAATGGTTAACACATGGTATCCAAAGCATAGCTAGGCTAGTGAATAACTAGTGGTTAGTTTGACTATGGTTAACACACACACACACAGTATCCGATGCGTAGCTTAGCTAATGGATAACACATAGTAACCTATGCTTAGCCTGACTAGGGCTAACACATATCCTATGAATGGCTCGACTAAGGCTAACACACAGTATCCGGATCGAATATGACGTCATCCAGGGCGAAGACGGCGGCTATGTTGATACCGTGATGGCCAGTGTAGGCTAGATCAAATAGCCAGCGTTTCAACTAAACTACTGTCTTACGCTAAGTTTAACCGCCCAACATTTACACCAAGCTCAAATATTCTACGGCCAGATCAACGTTTCAGCTAACCAACGCCGAAAAACTTACGCTAATCAACCAGCAAACTGACACCTGGATCAAATGGGCCTATGGTTAGTGAAGGCACCGGCAAAAGCCTTAGGCCTTAGACATAGCTACCAACGCATACCAAAATAGCTATGCAGAAACCGTCAAGGCCTGTCTAGGTATGTTGTATCATTTACAGCATACTAACTAAGGTAAAGCTACCTTTCAGGTAGGCCCTAGGTAAAGCTACCTTTGAGGTAGGCCTTAGGTAAAACCACCCCGAGGTCAGGTCGTAGGTAAAGCTAGCTTGGAGTCAGCCCTTAGGTAAAGCGAGACCATAGGTAAAGCCAACCCGAGGCCTTAGGTAAAGCTAGCTTGGAGTCAAACCTTAACAATAGTTAAGCGGCTATCGATGCTCGCCTTATCATAATAGGTACTTAAGGTGTAAATAAAACTCTGGATATACGGGTAAGACTTTATTAACGAATATTTTGAACAATTACTCCAGGTTCAGATATAGCCGGTAGCGTCTGTCTACGTGTTTCCTACATATGGGGCACATCTGCACCTTTTCAGCACACTCGTTGCAATAAACGTGACCGCAGGGTATGATGACGGTGCATGGTGGTTTTCCCAAGCATACAACGCAGTCCGCTATACGATAGCCGCCTCCTTCAATCTGCTCTCCCGAACTTCTCTGTTTCAACACACGTACAAAGCGGATAATTTATATTATTGTACACGAATAGTATAAATACAGGTATCGCTACAAAATGTAACACTTACGACCGTGTATGGAGGGTCTCGCTCGACCATTACTGCCTTCGCTTCAGCGACAGCCACTCTTCTTCTGCCCTCTTCAACTACCTTGTCCAGCTCGCCAATCATAATCCTCCATACGCCGACTGCGTAGAAGCTATCCTCACACGTGTCTTTACGCAACGCCGCCTCTAGGTCCGATACAAGCCGTCTTAGCATATGTAGTGCATCAGTCGTTACGCTACGTGCTGCAGCTGCACGTGCATACTCCACAACAGTCTAGAAAAGGATTAAATAGAAATTAAAAAAAAATCTTGTATAAGCCTATACTACCACTATCACTGTTCAATAAAACTTACCGCATATTGAGGAGGATATCGTATCCTGCGTCCTAAACAAAGTAAACATTCAATACGGGCGTGCTCGACCCCTCGTATGTGCTTCAGTTCCTCCTCTAATACGCATGAATGAAAAACTCGATGTCCGACCCTGATTATAGCGTGATTTATTGGTCCAGCCTATGAAATACAATTTATTAGTAATGAAAAATACAAAGATAACGTTAATAACGCACTAGGAATACAATAATCACCAGTGTTGGATGGTTGGTAGACTCGGGTCCTTTGGCCGGAGTGTTTGTCCCCTGAAAGAAACATATCATTATTAGATATGAAAACGAGCCTCTGATAATAGTCTAAATTGTATATAATTACCTGCGATGTGGTACCAGAGGTAGTCGGCTCGGCCTCCATCGAATTGCGGCTATAGTACGATGTCCCTGGGCTGCGTCCGCTATCGTCCCAAATACCCGTTTCATCGTCGATGTTTGTTGGCTGGAAAACCAATGGAAAAATTGGAATAACGAAAAATGGAAAGTATTTAGAAAAAAGAACACACTATTTCATACTCACCTCTGACTGAATACTTTTATCGGTCATCGTTAATCTTAACACACTTAATTGCAAAAACGCCGAAGACAGGTGCTCTCTGTATGAAATTCCCGGCATATATACCTACTTCACCCCTCCCCGCGTAATTGCTCATCACAAGCCGAAAAACGGTATATAATTACCTCTATGACCGACGGTAATAGAGTAACGTTTCATTGCAGGTGTAGATCATACTCACAGAGCTCGACAATGCTTCTTTAAAACCTATACATTAATACTGTTATGACCGCGATATCAACATAACCGCAGCAAATGACGTCAAACAAAATGTCGGTCAAGATGGCGTCCGGACGGTCATCTGTATAGGTTTAAATGTTGCTTGCCATAACACTAGTCCATCTGCAGGAGAAATCGGCCAAAGGGCGGGTGTGTACAAATCTCAACGAGTTCAACATGTCTCTGATCAACCCTGACGTAATCATCCCCTAACCAACAATATAAGTACGGACAGCACAGACCCAAGTCCTCAGACAACACCATGGTAGGTGTCTACTACTGGACAGACACTCTCACAATCGAGAAGAAAGCCTTCCCCAAACTATCACCGTATCGTCGTAGATTACGATCGTTTCGTACTTGGAAAGGAGTGTCAAACGATACTGTCAACCCCGAGCGTCTCAGCGAAGCGGGATTCTTTTACACCGGCCCAGAAGATCAAACATTGTGCTTTACATGCGCCGGAGGCCTTAAAGATTGGTCAGCGAATGATGATCCGTTACAGGAACATGCAAAGTGGTTTCCTAAATGTAAATACATAGTGGGTATATGTGCTAAACAGGCACAGATGGGGGTAGACATCTGTACAACAGACGATGAAGACTACTCTGACGACGATGACGGTGTAAACAATCAGAATGATCTTACGCTGTGCAAGATTTGCTGTATCGAAGAAATACAGGTTGCCCTTCTACCGTGCGGACATGTGTTTGCCTGTCTGGGGTGTGCATTGAACCTTCAAGAGTGTAGCATATGCAGAGTGCGGACATCCGCTACGATAAGAGTATATCTATCGTAGCTAAGCCTAATGTAAATAATACTACTATGTGATCAATAAAATGATTTTGTTTAAACGTGTTTGTACTTATTGAAACTCCTAAGACAAACTATATAGGTAGAGGTCAACATAGGATAAGTACTAGTGTCTTGATAATAATATGATTTGAACAATAACCAAATTAAACATTCAGTGTTAAATCTAGTTACAGCTGCATTATACACATTACAATCTGTTTGACAGGTCGCAACCCGCACGAGACACATTACTATATATCTAGTAAACTCAGCCTCTAGACAAGTTTAACACTAGCTTAGACATATCTCTGTAAAAATTCCAATCACCCGGCGTAATTTAGGTTAAATATAACTTCGCAAAAACATGTAAACTCATGCTAAATCTAGTGTGGTATTTCTAACATAAACTGTCGTTAAAGTGCGTTAAAATCTGATTAGGGCAAAACACGGGCCCTTCTCTAAGCTAGCTTTACCTACGACCTGACCTCGGGGTGGTTTTACCTAAGGCCTACCTCAAAGGTAGCTTTACCTAGGGCCTACCTGAAAGGTAGCTTTACCTTAGTTAGTATGCTGTAAATGATACAACATACCTAGACAGGCCTTGACGGTTTCTGCATAGCTATTTTGGTATGCGTTGGTAGCTATGTCTAAGGCCTAAGGCTTTTGCCGGTGCCTTCACTAACCATAACCCATTTGAACCAGGTGTCAGTTTGCTGGTTGATTAGCGTAAGTTTTTCAACGTTGGTTAGCTGAAACGTTGATCTGGCCGTAGCCTATTTGAGCTTGGTGTAAATGTTGGGCGGTTAAACTTAGCGTAAGACAGTAGTTTAGTTGAAACGCTGGCTATTTGATCTAGCCTACACTGGCCATCACGGTATCAACATAGCCGCCGTCTTCGCCCTGGATGACGTCATATTCGATCCTAAGTTGTGCATCGGATACTGTGTGTTAGCCTTAGTCGAGCCATTCATAGGATATGTGTTAGCCCTAGTCAGGCTAAGCATAGGTTACTATGTGTTATCCATTAGCTAAGCTACGCATCGGATACTGTGTGTGTGTTAACCATAGTCAAACTCACCACTAGTTATTCACTAGCCTAGCTATGCTTTGGATACCATGTGTTAACCATTAGTCAATCTATGGTTCGGATACTATGTGTTTACCCTAGTCAGACTATGCATCGGGTACTATGTGTTAATCATTAGCCTGGCTATGCAACAGGTACTATTTAATAACCACTAGCCAGACTATGCAATGATTATTATGTGTTAGTTTGTAATCAGCCTACTCATGTGATATCCCCTGGTCAGGCTATGCTTTGGATACCGTTTGTTAAACCATACTCAAGCTATGCATTGGGTACTACATGATGAACATTAGCCTGGCTATGCATTGGAGATTATGTGTTGGGGCCTACTATGTGATAATGATTAGCCAGGCTAGTGTTTCTTTCCAGCTGACTTTTGAAATGACATGTGTGACTATATCTAGACCATACATAATTGATATGCCAATTTTGGGGAGTTTATGCTTATTTAGCGAGGCTATGCACCGGATATTATGTGTTGGGGCCTACTATGTGTTAATGATTAGCCGGGCTATGTATCAGGTAATTTGTGGTAATTTGTGGGCAGCTTGTAGGATAGTGTGTGATAGCCGTTTAGCTAAACTATGCACCGGATATAATGTGTTATACTTTGTAGGCCCGTGTCTTCTTAGCATAATATCTATGCAAGCTTACACACATATATGTTTAACACATTATGTAGGCCTAACATAGTATGATAGCACGCATGTTGGCTTAGCATAGTATTTATTTGGTTTACACGCATATTTATTTAACACACTATATAGGTAATTACGTATGCAGGCCTAACATAGTATATAAGCCTATGTAGGATAGCATCCATGTTGTTAGCATAGTATTTATGTGGGTTTACACGCATATTTATTGAACACACTATATAAGCTATCATTCATCCTGGTTTAACATAGGCCTATGTGGGTAACGGGGATATTTGCCTAATAAGGGCTGTATATAGGTTAACCTGCATATTGGTTTAACAGCGTATATATATATATATATATATGGCTATTTAGAGTATATTGCATGCTGGTTTAACATAGTATATATGCCTATATTTGTTAGCATTGTATGTATATAGGTTGCGTAACTTTTTTAAATTATATTGTAATATTTGTTGACCGTCATGGGCGTGATAGGTTATGCATTGTTAGCTATTAGTGTTTCTCCATATATACCTTTATATCTAGATACATTTACAGCTACAGGATATATCCATTGAGGCTATTTGATTATTTACACTGATTTCTGATTATATATGTAGGCCTGGTATGACGACAGTACACAGTAAATTGATACATTAATCAAAACATAGACGCGAGCCTAGATTCACAACGACACAGCCGTGCGGGTTTTAAGCTTGCTATAGCGGCTGCCGTTGCGGTTTTTAGATAATGTGTTATCTCTGCAAGTCTGTACATGTCTAGCACACGGTCAAGCGTATTCCCTGATACGACGGGGCTTTGTTGCTTTGTTTATTATTTTGTAGCATAGACAAATTTTGAGTTTAACAATCATAACCCTTTGCCCCTCTAGTTAGGGTGGGTCTAATACCTGAGTCGCTCGACCGCGGATACGTCATAAACCTTTACGTGGGCTTGATAGGTTATGCATTGGTAGATGTACCCTATAGTACCTCCCATATTATACGGTTGCCAGGATCAACCTGATAGAAGAGGTGAAAATAGCTCAGGTCATAAAGGTTTTGGCCTGTGTTTACAGACATAGTAGGCGCATTTAGGGATTCATGTATGTAGGTCTAGCATAGTATGTATGCAAGCTTGCGTATTTGTTTAACACATTATGTGGGCTATCGTATATATTGGTTTAGCTATACCTTATAGTACTCCTCATATTATACGGTTGCCTGCCCGTGGTTCTACCTGATATATGAGGTGAAACTATCTCAGTTCATATAGGCTTTGGCCGGTGATTTACCGACATAGTATGTCGGCCTAGCATAGTATGTATGTAGGCTTGCATATTTGTTTAACACATTATGTGGGCTGTCATATATATTGGTTTAACACGTTATATGGGCCTTCTCGTCTTACATTGACCGTTTACGTAGGCCTACCGGGCCCCCGCGTTGTGATTGGTCGATTCAACTTGTTGACTATTTGAACTCTATGTAGGTCGTTGGTCATTTGATCTAACCGATCATTTTTGGTAATTTCGTATATTATTTGATAACCACCCCCACTTGATGCCTGAATCCAGGGTTACTTTACCTATCGGCTGGCTTCGAGATGGCTTTTACCCGAGTCCTTGCTCCGTGTTTGCTTTACCTGTGGTCTAACTCCATGGTAGCTTTACTTAGGCCCCAACTCCTTGGTAGCTTTACCGATGGTCTGGTTCCTGGGTTACTTTACCTAGGGCGTGGCTTCGGGATAGCTTTTACACGAGGCTTTGCTCCGTGTTAGCTTTACCTAAGGTCTAACTCTGTGGTAGCTTTACCTAAGCTCCGACTCTGTGGTAGCTTTACCGATGGTCTGGTTCCTGGGTTACTTTACCTTGGGCATGACTTCGGGATAGCTTTTACCTGAGTCCTTGCTCCGTGTTTGCTTTACCTATGGTCTAACTCCATGGTAGCTTTACTTAGGCCCCGACTCCTTGGTAGCTTTACCGATGGTCTGGTTCCTGGGTTACTTTACCTAGGGCGTGGCTTCGGGATAGCTTTTACACGAGGCTTTGCTCCGTGTTAGCTTTACCTAAGGTCTAACTCCGTGGTAGCTTTACCTAGGACTTGGTGGAGGTATTTGTCTTGGTAGTTGGTATAGCAACCATCCTAGCCCTGCTCTTGTGTAGCTTTACTTAAAGGCTGACTGCATTGTTTATTATTTTAGTAGCATAGACAAATTTTGAGTTTGCCAATCATATACCCCTGGGCCCCTCATCACCCATATCATTTAGGGTAGACCACTATAGTTAGGGCGAGCCTACTACTTGCCTAGACTCGCTCGGGCGCTGATACGTCATCAGATAACCATTAAATCTTTCCAAAGTTACCCCCACCACCCAGGCTATTCCAGGGTTACTTTACCTAAGGTTCGGCCTTGAGATGTCTTTACCCGAGGGCTAGCTCCGTGTTGGCTTTACCTAAGGCCTAGCTGTCGGGTGGCTGGGCTCGGATTGGCTTTAACCGAGACCGTGCTCCGGGTTGGCTTTACCCGCTCCTAGGCGGTGTTACCTCAAGCGCGGGTTCGGGAGCGACTATTACCTAGGACACCGATCATTTTTGGCAATTTCATATTTTTTGTAAAAACTACCCCTCGGTGCTTCCACCCCCGCAGCGTTCCTTATTGGACTCTAGACATATCCTATACAGCCATTCGATCAAACCGTTCGATTTTCGGCATTTTCATATTTTTTGTAAAAACTACCCCTAGGTAAACCGCCCCCGCAGCAGCCCGTAATGGACTCTACACGTATCCCGTACTGTCTGTTGATCAAACCGTTCGATTTTCGGCATTTTCGTATTTTATTCAAAAACTACCCCTAGGTGAAACTACCCCTACCGACGCGATAATGCACTCTAGACTCACCCCATCGGTCAAGGCACATTTTTCCAAAATTTTTTCGAAAACTACCCCCCACCCCCACTCCACCCCCGGAGCATCCCCCGCGTATGGTCCTGAACGTAGCTGAGGTCACCCCCAACACCCAGGTTAGGTTAGGTTAGATCCATTTTGGCTGGCTTGGGTTAGTGTGTTGGAAATAAATTTTTTCGAAAAACTACCCCCCACCCCTCTGGACGTGGTCGAAATCACCCCTAAGGCTTGGTTCAGGGTCACGATGTCCGCCCGCATCATCCGAAACCACCCCTATAGTCCTAGGTTACGTAGCGGCCGATTTTTTTTTTTTTTTTTCGAAAAACTACCCCCTACCCCCCTGAACGTGGTCAAAACCACCCCCGGGTCTGGGGTCAAGGTCGGGATGACCTTGAGCATCATCCAAAACTACCCCTATAGTCCTAGGTTACGTAGCGGCCGTGTTTAGGGGTGGGCGCGCTATTCTAGGGCCCTTCCTACTAACCACATTTACCCGTTACCGCAATGTAACTGTACACGAGTGCCGATGATAGAGAATCACACGCATTTACCATAGCAAAGTCATGTGAAAAGCGATCAAAGGCTTAATGAGCAAAAATGTTTGATAGAAAAAATACTAAATTTATACAATATTCTAGTAGTTCTAAACGTACAGGAATAAATATTATTATAAATAATGAAAGAAGATGTATAAATTATTTTCTAATGTTCTTTATATAGGTTTTGATTTAGTTGGGGGGGGGGGCGAAACATTCCTTGAAGACCTGCTATTATGTATGTAAACGGGAACCTAAGGAAAGAGCGTACATAGAATCATGAAGTAAAAATGTGAATGAAGAGCAAAATATTACAGAATGTAAATAGTTTTAGGGTAAGGCTTGAACCTAGTCATGCGTAGAAAAATCTATACAACTAGTTCGCTGAGTAGATAGACACGAGCAGCAGTGGCGCGCGAAGGAGAAGTCAGTCCTACCGGTAGGTCAAGGGGAAGGAGTTGTATGAAAACCTCCCCGAGATCAAGGGGCTCTAGGAAACCTCCCGCCAAACGAGGATCGCTCCTTAACTAGCCTATCCTAATCGACAAAGTTCAAATGTGTAAAATAATTCTAGGGCCAAACATTTATTCAAACACAAAATACTTGAAAAACAAAAGCTTAACTTTAAGAAGACAATGTTTTAGGAAACCTTGGCAAGATAGAGGAGGCGTTTTCAACTTACTTGTATTGCTAGAGTGAAATATCTATGATACTGATGTTAGTGGTAGTTATTCCTACCCAACTGTTTACAACTCACATTATCCTTTGCTCTTATTTTTGTTACATGTGTTGTTCTCAATCAAGCCTACTTTAGTGTTTAGGGAAATTCAGCAAAGCATAACTTTACTGACGTGTTTAACGTTATCTTGAACAATCTGAGATTCTAAATGTTTCAAAGCGTTAAATCGAGATGAATTTTATTCATACTTAATCGTAAATTCTATAATTACTTTTATATGTTGGCAAGAATTTACACGTATTTCATGAAAATATTGCGCAATTTTTACACCAACAATTACAAACACTCCCGCTTTCTAGGAAATCACTGCATTCCTGTAGTTGACGGAATACGTCATTATTGCCCTTTTGAAATTCCACAGACCTCCGTTCCATTCTACAAGTTTTTAATCAATCTACTTTGGAGTACTTGTGAACTAGGTTAGCCGTTCCAGTTCTATTAATGAAGTCAGTACTCATGATATCACTTGTAAGTCTCCAAGTACACAGCTCCCGGCATCTAATAGCATATTATGATCTCTTTATTTCAATGCATTGAATCTAATCTTTATTAATCTGATCCAAATAGAGTGTTTCTTTAATGTAATCAAACTTAAGGTACAGCTTATTTTACAATATAGACAATAAACTATAGAATTATGTAAGTTGTTTGCAGGTAAAATATATAACAACTAAATTAAAAGTAGTATTTTTTAAATTAAGTTTTAGAGATTTACTGAAATATATTTCTGAGATTCCGTTCGTTGTTACAGCATTGTATGTATATTGTGAAACTGAATCTCACAGCATATGTGCAACCTTGTCTGGAGCAAAATTTAAAATGACTGATATTTATTATTTTTTAATAATTAATAAAATTTGTCATTAGTAATATTAAACAAAATGCTGTATAGGGATTTGAAAACAAGATTATATAGAGCGCTTAAAGATGTTAGAGAGAGTGGAAACCACACTTTATATCAGGCGAGAGCAGTTTCAGGTGGGCGACCCAGTGCGCGATATTCTCTCATCCCCTCCTACTATTAGTACCAGGTTATCATTACTTCCTTCTCTTACTTTTATTTAATTCCAACTGTTCATTTGTATTCTTCTCCTTACAAGGGGGGGTCGTAAAGGTAAACATTAGGCCTATCAGGTTCATGACATACAACGGTGATCCCCTACTCCCTATATAATATTTCAGAGAGTTTAATGTCCCTATGTTAATCCCACCTATATTTTCAATCCTTAGAATGTTTTCGTTAAAAATTAAAATAAATAAAATGTTTCAATGATGGTTTAAAATATACAAGCTCTCTCATACTTATAAAGATATAAGTTCAATAGCAAGTATAAGTAAATCAAATAATAAGTAGAGTCAAATTTAAATGTCAAACTCAAACCTTGAACACCTAATTTTCAGATTCTTTATTTTTCAGCAGACAAAACAAAAATAATAGATTTAGCACACCACAATAAGATCTCTCCCAACCTCAGCTCGATGGAGCTCTGCTAATAGCCATGACCTCACCAGTGCAAGCCCATTGACGCTGTTCCCTGCAGTTGCCAAGGTCACGAGGACCAGGTGCGTCTACCTGGTATGAATGACCAGATCGGTCTTTGTGTATCGCCGAGTCGAGCTCACGCCATTATAAGTAAATAAAATTGGAAAGTGTGCTTCTATACAACGATTCCCATTTTCGATCAGATACCATTCTTTTTACCGTAACAAAAGCAAAAGAACTTTACTTATGATCAGTAAAGAACTGTTAATTTTATTTGTGTATTATTTTCGCATCACAAATATACATTGAATAAAATTTTGTCTAATGTTTTCCCCACATAGAGCTCAGTTTTCTTACGCACAAAAAGCTGAGGCAAATTTTCAATATGAAATTGACTGCAGTTGTATATTATATAAGTTATAGGCACAAAGATTTCGAAATTGTTAGATCAATATTTTGTTTGAGAAATCCAATGCACTATGAATGAATGCACATATCATGTTACTAAAATCCCTTGAGCCTTTTGATATAAACAGAAAGACGGTGGTTGATAATATAAAATGGATGATAATGTTATGTAAAATTGAAAAAACTGAAAATAATGTCCAATTCGTTATTAATAATAAAGGGAATGTACACTAGTAAAGAGCCTAAGTGAAATTAAAATGGTGCACATTCTACAATATCCAAATGATTTAACATATAGTTGATTTAATATGCAGATGATTTGACATACAGTTGATTTAATATTTAGTTTTCAAAGTAGTTTTAAAATTTGTATTGTCTTTAAAAAACAAATGTTGTTATAATTTCAACTGTTTTCAATACTTTTTTAAAAAATAATTTTCATGCACGATTAAAATTTTATAATTAAATTTCGAAAAACTATTTTCAGTTTTAAATAGTTTAACATTACTTATTAAAAAATATATTTTTTTTAAAATTTGCTTTTTAATTTTAAAAGAAAAAATATTTTAATGACGTTTTTATAATATGGTGATGAGACGCTATAGAAAAAAGTTCACAGCGATTAAATCTGTTGAAAATGAATCAATGACAGGGTAAGGTAAAATTATGTAAACTAAGAAGGGAACCTAATGATCCATCAGTATTCCGAATAGAGGAATATTAGGTAACAGCTCTGGGAGGGTCGCTCTCACTTAGTAGATTTATCCACTACCCGGATGAGATGAAGAAAAATCGGAGATCATAGAACAAAATTGCCGGGCAAGGGAGGAGTAAAACGTTCAGGATTCCTGGACCAGTAAAGGCATTTCCTTGTGTTCCTCGTGATAGAATATAGTTTAAGAAAAGAGTTTAATTCTAATTACTCGTATAAAGCTGCAATTCCATCTGCAGTAACTCATGTCTAAAAAAATAATCTACCATATTGAAATGAAAATAAAATTGAAATGCATTAAAAAATTCTAACAGTATTTTATTGTTTCAAAAAGTTAAATTTCTTTCTTATATTTTACCTAAATCGTTAATTTTTTGTTGTAATTTAATTAAAAGCGAGATAACCTACATATAGGTAAACACACTACCCACTTGAACTGTTTGTATTAAGTTGAAAACACGACTGATAAGTCTCTAATAGCATATAAACTGATACGGGTTTATATTTCAACTGTTCTCATTATAGATCCCTAATTAATAATTCCGCAAACATTATGGTCAAAAAGGTTTAGCATTGTGTTACGTGTGATCATAGTACTTAAAAACTAAGACCCATTTTCTTTCGTACGTTTTAGGAATAATTATAATAAGAAATACATTTTCTAGCAACTCTATCTACCACTAAATACATTTCTGATGTTGGTAATATTGTATAATATACAAATACAAAAATAGGTCCGACGTAAGAAGAGTTATTTTTGTCTTGTTTTTTTTCGTATGAAAATGTAGTTTCCACATAACTTTTTTTCCAAAGTCCAATTGATAATATAATGAAACACTTCAAACATAGACTTAAGAATTAAGACCAAAAAAGGAATGGAATGATAAGGAAATAACAATTAATGGATAGTAAAATATCATTAGAAAATTACTCTTCTTAATTAATCTTTTCGAAAAAATACTTACTGGAATTTAATAGCCCATCAACTGTTTTCTACAAATTTATTCTATTCAGTTATAAGGATAGTGGGGATATATCTATACAGAAAAACTGTTTAATACAGTACCATCTAATTGCGTTTTCCCTTCCAATAAGAAATCAATCTTCTACTGCATGTACACATCAACTGCGTGTTACACAACACAGCTGATAATTCCAATTAATAGAGACAAAGAAGACAAGCAGGTTTGTTAGAATTTTTAATCTTGTGAGGAGCGACTGTATAAACAGGGCATTGATTAGATATAGGATGTCAGTCAGTTCTTAGAATAGGCGCAACTGTTGTACTCGGGCAAACAACAAAAGCATCTGCTGTTTAGGAAGCCATAATAAGGTCGATTTTGGTAATTTGTTTCAACCAAGTAGTTCCCCTTGGTGATAACAGAATAATTTTGTTGTAAGTTCGTATTTCTTTTTTCTTTTGCCTGGAAAACTTTGTTGTATTTGGTTTCGTTACTATGCTGAACAGATCTTTTTGGAAAATGTTTAGACTGTCTGTTTCTAGTTACAATTTGTTTACGGATATAGTTTGTGTCTGTAAATTGCATAAGGTATTTTTCTCTTTCACTTTGTAAAACTTACTTCCTACTTTACTACTTATTACACTATGCGAAACGAGTACAAATATACCCCTTCCTGAATCCTTCGTGAAATCACAATCCTTTCCAATCCTTTGAAGGTGATAATAGCCATACTGACTAATAATACGAACTGTTTATTTTCACTATTTTCGAAAGATTTTTACAATATTTATTTTCAACCTTTTAGTTTTTTACAAGGAAAATTAATATAACAGAAGCAAAAAACAGCCATTTTAAAGAATATTTTTCAAGCAGAACCGCCCTCTAATCTCTACACTAGTAGCATTAGCGTGATACATGAGTCCTTTATAGAGACACTTTTCTAAACTGTTTACACAGTAGTACCAACATGACAGCGGCCGATTAGACCCACAATGTAGACACAAGCTTCACACTCCCATTGTCATACCTGACTATAATCTTCCAACAGTGACAAACAAACACCGAATTAATCATACAAACTGGTTGAGTCGCTGCGCTCTGCAAACAAACAAGACGCGTTAATCGTGTCTAAATGTAGCCACCGCTTGACATCCGTGAGTTTACTAAACCTCGTATATTACAATGTGTCAAGTTTTATGTGTCTGGTGGAATTCGGTTAAATGTGGGCCACTCTTAATTAAATTAGATTAAATTTGATTTAGTAACTGTAAATTATGAGTTTTTGTGGTTAAACATCACATCAGTGTTATCTTGTGGGAGAAGAGTTAAATGATTTATTTCAGTTTTATGGCTTTCCTTTTCAAGTAATCTGATTTAATGTACTTTCTTAATTGAATTCGTCTAAAGTAAAAGAACATCAATTTTACGTCGGAAATTTAATTAAAATCGTCTAAAAATGGTGCTTTCTGAATGGAAATTTAGTTATTGTTTATTTTTTTAAATTACAATCGGAAATATCTGCAGCCTTAACTAACTAATTAACAACTTGCCAAACTTTTGTAAACGTTCGTTTCTTAAAAGTAAATTTATGAGAACGTGCTGCGACAATACTTTTCCCATCCTCAGTAAATCGTGGTTGTCTCTTCAGCAAGTCGTTAATTAGTCTTGTAAAAACGATAAAATCTCTCTACTGCCGTGAACATTAATATTAAAAAAGGATTTTTGCACAATTATACATGTGGACCTCATACATGCTTTTTATTTCAAAGACGTTGCCATATAAATGTTTACAGGTAATTTCTATAAAGAACTCTTTAATGATGAAGCTAGGGGTTATATAATGTATAGACGGATCATTTTGAGTTCTGTATTTGATTAAAAATTCAATAGATGATATTGTAAAAGGAAATGTTAAAAGAGTATTTTGTTTGTTAGGTTTTAGCCATCAATTGTGAAAGCGATTAAAAATCAACTCGGAATATTTACATCAACTTTTGTATAAATCAATTCGACTTGCCAATATAATAAATACATGATTATGACATATCTGTGAGTGTCAGATATACTGTGAATATATGGTATAATGTTATTGCTGGTAAATACGAGTGCCAGCACTTCTGTCCTTACTAACCAAGTAAACATTTCGAAATAACAGTATTTTTTAATAAAGTACAGCGTTTATTGTTTTATTTTAATGAAGAATTTTCGTTCCTAAAAGCATAGGAAATAGATCTACGTTAAACGGGAAGTCTATGGTTAACTGGATTCCTGTATAGCAATGGAACGATTTTAATACCTGCGGCAAAGGGTAGACCTCATTCCAAAAATATGGCAACACTAGTATGACATGTGACGTGACTGGTGATGACCGCATCGTTTTGCCTCCTACGTGACGAGCTCCCTATAACTCTCTAGATTTCAGTGATGGCTCAATTTGGTAACCAGTCTAAATAGACTATAAAATGGTGTATATTTGAAGAAAGAATAAGTATAACGAGTTTGGGATATGCACGCTATTTTCATTAATACTCTTTTAAAGGGTTAGAGTCGCGTATTCCACACGGTTCTGTTCTATCGAAACATTCGCATCAGATCACGCCGTCTTGTTTTTTCCGAATGTCAAAGAGCTTCAAGACGAAGGCGTGATCGGCTTGACGCGGTCTCGACACCAGGGTAATTGTTTGTACCGTCCCTAGAGGGTGGAAGAAGGGGTCAGTTTGACAGAGTATGTGAGAGTGTTGTCACGTGACTTGGGAGTCAAAATCCCATTACCTGCACCGGGCACCAGGGGCACTGAGCTAATATATTCAGTGTTTTGAAGAACGTCTTTCAATATTTGCCTTCCTGACAGGCAGCCAAACTTTTATTTCAGTTCCTATCCTTAAATATTTATTCTTTAGCAATATTTATCACTGAAAATCTTATTTAAAATTAGGTTTCTAAAATATCTAATCGTGAACTATATGTGAAATTTGCCTCGAATCTAGGAATCGTAAATTATTTATTATAATAAATAATTGTATACTTAGGAATATAACTGTACTCAAATTGGAGCATAATAGGCTACTAATACAGCTATCAAATTTACTATTTTCTAATTCCTATTATCTCAAAGACTTTCCTCAATTCCAAATTAATTTTATCATCACTCTACTATAAGCTTAGAAAAGTTTATTTTCATACAAAAATATGTACAATCTCTTTAGAAACAAATTAAAATCCAAAACAAATACTGTATATAAAAATCTCAATTAATGAAAATCACTCATATTGTATAGTGTTAAAAAAAAAAAATTAAATCTGTACCTAACAAAATTTTTAGTTTCACTGAAATTTTCAACCCATTCACTGTTTCGACAATATTTCTTTTTATAGACCTGGCTCAACAGAGTCTGAATTATAATAAATAATATGAAATACAAGGAAAATTTCTAATGTATGGAAGCTATTTTCGTCCCTAAAAGTATTTATCCCTAAAATATAATAAAATAAAATGTTCAATTGAAAAATTATCTTTTACCTTTTCGTTACTAATCGATACTTCACTATATTTTTAGTGGTAGAGGAAACATGTAAAGATGAAGGTAAAATACATAAACACTAATCATATAGTGAAGAGAAGCTACAGGCAGACAAGAAGTAAAAATTTGTTAGAATTTGGGAATGTTTAAATATATAAATATATAAATATATATATATATATATATATATATATATATATATATATATATATATATATTATCTTATAGCACATTTAAAAAAAATTTTAATAAAATCAATTTATTTTCCCCAACTTAAAAAATTTCTATTAAAGCAACTTCCATAAAAAAACTATTTTTAATTTTTTGTATAGTATGAAATTTAATTTTTCATTTTGGGCCAAACACGAACTTTTAAATTAATTCGAGAGTTAGACGTGGGATAAATTTAAAAAGAGATTAATTCAACACGTTTAAACAGAAGCGATGAATAAAAGCTCATTCGCATTCAAATACGGATTTCCTGTTTTATATACAAGAAATGGTTATTTTAAAAGATTCATATCGCATCTGTGAACAAGCGAATCTGTTCATAGCGTATCTGAGGAGAGGCGAATGTGTTCCTCATATCCCTTAACTTGAATATTACACTCCACAGAAACGTTCTAAATAAACATCAGCTTTGCTGAACAATAGTGGTTCTTTTAGCCGAAGTAATGCAAACTGCATGCATCTATTGCAGTATATTTTTTCTAGGCACCGCAGCTGCTGGGGATACAAAATGTGCGACACATGTCGCCAAACCACTCACCCCAGCCAGCCAGAGAGACAGACATGCGTATCCCTTGAAACCTTCATTTAATAAAGAGCTCCATGCACATAATTAATCTAAAAGCGCTGACAAACATACTTATGCACATGTCTCTCGTTTCGTTTTTAATTGAATTATGGTTTTGTGTGCTCCAGTTAATGTGTCCCGAATAATCCTGCTTGTAGAATTGAAGTAATTTATCAATGTGGAAGTGTTCTATAGTTCCTATTTATATGTATATTTTTGTTTAACTTATATAAATTCAAATACACATAACTGACATAATCATAAATAAGATCTTAAAAATGTTGTCCCGATCATTCGACTCTATAAACAGAACACAAGTAAAATCTGTTAATGTTATCAATATTAACAAATACAGTAGATTCTCGATATTTCGAGCTTCTGTTAAATTCGAGCCTATTTCTGTTTGAGCTTATTTTATTACTTTGAAAGTAAAGGATGAATCGGGCTTCTAAGAAATGTTTATATACCAAACGGTATGCAAAGGAAATGAGTTTGTCTTCAATGAAATGTTTATAGCTATACGGTATGCAATGACACTGAGATGGGCTTACGGTGTGCAAAGGAAATGAATTGATCTTCCAAGAAATGTTTAGAGCTAACGGTATCCTACAAAAATGAGTAGGGCTTCCAAGAAATGTTTATATCAATACGGTATGTTAAGGAAATGAGTCGGGCTTCCAAGAAATGTTAATATAAAGCTCTTTAAACGTATTTAGTGCATTTTTAATTACCTATATTGTAAGGGTTCTTTAAAAATCCTAATGCACAGGAACGTATTTCCGTGCAATCAGAGTTTTCAGTAATCCGAGAGGGTCTCGGTCCCATCTACCTCGAATTATCGAGACTTTACTGTACTTTAATGCCTATCACGTTCAAAACAATAATATCCATTCAAATACCGGAGTTTTGTGTATATTTGAACAGGCTTGAATAAAAACTTGCAACCACCTATATAATATCAAGGAAGATTAAATAAGGTTTCAAAGACATATTTCGCAATTGTTCTAGATAATATTCATACAATTAGTATAACTGAATTTTCCTGAACCTAGTCATAAATTACCTTTCTACCACATCCTACCTTTCTTGACTAACTAGTTTTTCCTCTACGTTCATACGCTATAATCGAGGGGAAATGGTAACCTTAACAACGGAGAATTGAATAATGAAATGGGTGGCTATCAAATGCACACGAGGGCATTAGTGCAGGTATTTTGACGGGCTTCAGGGAGTAAAACCTATTCATATTTCGAGGGTCAAAGATGAGGGTCGATGCATATATGAATGTAAATTTTAAGATGTGCTTATGATAGATTCACAAAGACTTTAGTCGACTAGGGAAATCTTTTACAAAATAATCAATATTTTTGAGTCCATTTGCGTCTAGTTTTTAATGTTTGATTCTGAAATAATAACGAGTCCTCCTGATTTACACTCATATAAGTAATAATGTAATTGGTTCATTTGTCAGCGCAACAATAAAAAAATATTAAAAACATAAACTTTGGCCATAAAAAGTCTCAAAATGGAGTTGAATTTTATAAGTTACTACTCTTACAAATAATGAGAGAGAAAATATATTGCTAAAAAGTTGAAGCGTTAAATAAACTACGAAGTTGCTTTCATAATTTAATTGCTTAATTAAATATTATAACTCATTATCTCACAATAATTTATTTATCATATTTTTTATAATCTCAGGCTCGTCAATAATTGTGTGTAGATTACCAAACACAAGATATAATCTATAACTAAAAGGATGAAAGAGTTATTTCACACATTTTAACAATATTATACAATTAAAATTATTAGGTTAGTAGCTCGTAAGAGAATTGTGTAGACCGGCGAGCGTGACCACGCCCACTGCTAAATATGAGATGTAGGCCTAAATTATTCACCATCTTGATCCCATTTTTATTAAGGTTTATATTTTATTAATTCATATTCACTGACAATGATGACGGGGTCATTGAAACGTGTATCAAATAAATTATCTCTTATGAGATGTTAGTTATTATTTAATTATTATTCCTACCTTAAAATGGTAACTAGGCACAAATTTTAATTCGAAATTGTTGTTCTTCGAACAAAGTAGGTTATGCTGTTGGCTCTTTTTAATCATTAGGTTTTAAATATAGGCTCTGCACAACTAAAATTAAATATTTGTCATTTAATTAGATCCTATAATTGTAGTATTAACATAGGCCAATTATGAAATTATGGTCATATATTGTGAGCCTTGTTTAAATTTATTTAGCGCAAAGATTAAAACATTGTTTATTACTAACAGGCACAACATAACGTAGGCCTATTGCGTTTGATCAACTGTAAATATTATTTCCAAAAAGTTGAGTAAAATTCAAGCAATAACATAACCTAAAATCCGAGTAACGTACAGAAATCATATTCAACTAACCTTATTGCAGAACATAATTTTTAAACACTATGCTGCTATAATTCCTGTACTAGGAGTTCATTGTACTCTATTGTTTTCATCCATAGAGTTCTTAACACTACATTGTCATAAAATACTGAACAACTGCAAAATGAAAAGAAATTATTGTTAAACCTCAACCGATGGCAATGCTACCTTGATTATGTCGTCTAATTATCAGTTACCACAGCCTTCGGAACCGAGACAAAGTCGGAACGGCGATCAACATTCATTGGTGTAGTCAGTACACACTTATCAAATAGCTGAATACTGGTGTAGTTTATTAAATGAGATACTTAGTGTCTGCAGCTGCGAAACTCTTATGAAAACCCTACCTTATTTTAATTGCAATATTGATTGAAATTACTATTCCTTTAATTAAAAACAAAATTTCGTTAAATAGTCTATTTTAAAATATATTTATTTTACTCAAAATATGATTAATATTATTGAGCTTGTTTTAAAAGAATAAGTGCTTCTAGACAAATGTAATCAGAAATCACAGGTGAAATTTTAATTTCAAATAAATATATATTTTAAAAAATCGATGAAAACGTTTTCTCTTATATTTAGAAAAAATTTAAAAAACAATTTTACAACATATTGTATTAAAATAAATATACGAATAAAAATACAATTTAAAAACGTAAAGTAGTACTTACGCAACTGAATATCTTAAAATTAATTCAGCAAACAAACCTGAAAATATAAAATATATAAAATTAATATCTATACAAGAAAAATATAGAAAAACATATTGTTTAAAATTCACAAAACATCAGGAAAAGTGCAACCATTTTTTATACAAAGTCTAAAACTACTCGAAAATATAACACAAATAGTCTTAATAATAGTCAGTAGGGCTATAGTTCTTAATGGATTTCACCCATTTTAATTTGTATTTTAATGTAGAATAAATTTATTAAGAATAAAAATGTTAGTTCCTGAACTACTGAGTATAGGTTGTAAACTTTTTGCAAAAATACACAGGTATCTTTAAAAGAAAAAAAACCTAAACTTCATGTTTTACAGTATCGCAGTCTGCAGTAATATGACATTGCCCTCAAACGTTCATTGAAAACAGTTTCGAGACACTTCTAATGAGGGATAGCTATGTGAAAAAAGTGATTTTATACACCACAAAGAACTATATGCCTATTATATAACTCTTAGTAAAGAAACTAAGACAGCATGTAACAAAAAACATAAGAGCATGCTTTTGTAACTCTTCATGCGTCCTTTACAAAAGTTGGTTGTAAACAGGGTTGTTCTGATTTTATTTGCGGCAGATATAAACAGTTTGGCAGATGGCAATTCCGACCAGTTATGCGTATCTTCTACCAGACTCCTACTGACATTATTCCACTTAATAACCAGTTGCATCCTATGTTTACTATGTAACATACAATGATCCAGCTTTCTTGTCCTAGTCGCCGTTTATACAAGATTATTTGCCAATAGACTATTTAAATACAGTTTTAAAATATTAGGATGACGAGATGTGGTTCGACGCAATACAATTCCGCACCAGAGACATTTTTCTTACATTTAGAAAGGAAGGAAGATGTGACGAATGAGAAAAGGTTTAGAGACAGTTTTTTTTTCTATGATTTAATTTCAGGAAGGCAGTTATCGGACTGCCACATATCGTGGTTCTACGGGGTTTAGCTTTTACCCTATTTCCGTTTCTAATACTTCAAGAACCACATTTATTTAATTGCTTTATATATAAACAAATAATTAATTTCTGCAAAAAGGGTAATGCAAAACTAATGTTTTATATTGAAAAACAACCCAAGTATAACGTTTACGAAATGATTGAAAGCGTGTCATTAGATTGCAAATTCATGAGGTGAACAACTTGCATTAATAACAACTAATATAAAAAAATTTTAACCCACACGACCAAGAATTGTTAAGTCGACGAATTTTACTGGAAGAAGTCAAACGAGAAATAATTCTGTGGAAAAACGACGACTCGCTCAGAATAGTAATCAGTAATAGTTCACTATGATACACCTGCCAGGGTATATTATGCCGCTCACACGTAACTGTTGTTGAAAGTAAAAGGACTGTGCTGGGGACAGAATTTAAAACATTTCATACAGGAAACGTCACCGAACTGAATTCCAACTCTTGTCTCGATTGTTCACGGCGCATTTAAATTCGAAACAAATATGTAACATTTGAGATGAAAGGAATAACGGAACAACTGGCGTTTTGAAACGGATATTACTCGCAGCCAATTAGATTGCTTTGAAATAAGTCCACATAGCGACTGACGAATCGCTTTACTTTGAAGTGTCGTAAATTTATTTATTCAAATCTTATAAAACAATCGCGTAAAGTATCAGGCTGTGTTGCAATATTTCGCAGGGAAAATTCCATGACAAAAATACGTCATTTAAAAGTAAAATATTTCTCAGGGTGTGCACAGATTACCACAACCATCAAACACAGAGTTTTACTCATAAAAAATTTCTTTTACTAAGATAATAACCTTTTGTGATTAAATGTTTTTATGCTAGTTATATATTTAAAAAAAAAAAAAAATCGGAAGTGGAAAAAAAACTCGGACATGATTTCGTGGTGTTTTAAGTTGGAAAACGTTACGATATTTAACATTGATAAACGTTAATATTTTTATCATTTTGGACTGAAAATGATAACAGCAGATGTACAACATTGGTAAAATTCCCGGGATATAGAAAGAGACTTGAGATACTCACGAAAAGAGTAGGTGAAGGGAAAAGCATTTGTACGTAGAGAAAAGCCAGTGGTTGTGACAGACCGTTAAATATGGCACCGAGGTTCGACCAACACTGAATAAGCGAGTCCCCACCACTTTAAATGTCAAGTAGGCCACTGCCCCCCGGCTGGAAAAATCTATCGCTAAATCTTGCGACTTGCAATTGAGGCTTAAAAAAATTATTAAGCGAATAAAATATGGGATAAAAGTAGAAACGAAGTCCTCCAACGGTCTTGGATAAAAGGAAAGAACTACCCAGAGGTAGACTTTTTTTCATCATCGTAATGCGTCTAAAATATATAGGACTACCGTAGTGAAAAGAGTGAGTTTGAAATGAATATGTGGAACAAAGGTAAACATAAGTAAAGGAAATATTTTCCCTTGTCCTGGCCGTAGATTATCAACATGACAAGAGAGGGCAAGGCAAGGCTGCTCAGTATAACCCTACCTACTCTGTTCCAAGGTTATGGCGCCTACACCTACGTGTAAGGACAGAAGAAAGGATTTGCGGAAAAAAGTTACAAATGAGAAAAAGATATGATCTTTATTCGTCATTGGAGTGGAATAGCAATAAGGCGTGTTTGGACGGTGTTGGTTACCAGAAGAGGACTTGCTCTTTTCCAAAAGTAAATAACTGAAAATAAAAGCATATGCTTTCCACCTGGAAAATCAAATTTCTGTACACACGATTACTCCGGATGTCACTGCGTTAATACCTGTCACAGAGAGCAATGTTACTTCTTCACTTATATGATACTATTAGAAAAATATTTTTTTCTTAAAAATTATGGTCAAACATTGTTAATAAATGAGAGCCCATTGTTGCAAAGACATATGGTTTGTATGGAATGTGTTGCAGCACAAGAAATTAGTCAAAATAGTAATATTTACTTAGTTTAAAAATAAATCGATACAAAGAAAACGACTGTAAAATGACAGTTATATCTATCTAAACAATACAGATTATATATTACTATCAATTATTAAGGAAAATTACGTTTTAAATAATGTGTATATAAAGTTATTTAGTCGTTTAAACATTATTTCATGAAAGTAACGATTTTTTTCATTGCTAACTGCAAATACTATTTTCAACGGATGAATACAATTTAGTTTTATTTCATAAACAAGAACTATCTTTATTACTACACAGTCATATCTAAATAGGTGACTTACTATCTACGGAGATAAACTGACAACTATGACCCTCAATTTTCTAAATGGTTTTCTCTTAAAGAAACAAATACTACGCTTTTGTAAAGGTTTTTATATAAAGAACTGTTAGTAAGTAAATCCTTTATAAACCTGACAATAATAATATTATATGAACGTTCACCTGGATGTGTTTCTATTGTAGCCCCAATAATACATACAATTTTATATTATCCAAAATAAAATACATTTTTATTTTTTTTATTTCAAAAATTTTTAATTGAAGAAATCAGTTACTGAAGATTTTGATATCCAGTCTTGCTTAAGAGCTCTGCTAACACAGTAGAGGAGTAATACTATTTAACATTAATTTAATGCAACTAAGATCAAACTAAAATATAAACATTTAAACAATCATTTCAGATAATAAATCCTTAGATAAATTCTATGAGCACACGAGGAGGGAGTGGTAAATTTCTTGTATTTCTCTTTTTTTCGCTTTAAAAGTGACCTTAGCAACCCTGTAATTGAATTCTTTATCCATTAAAAAAAACTAACACAAACAATGTTCGAAATGTTGTCTGCAGTTAAATGTTTAACTTTGCGTACTTGAAGCATTTACCATTTCTCCCTAGCTCGTAACAGTTACTCTTTGGGTATGTAGTTTCTTTTCAACAGTTCATCCGTAGAAGGCTCAAAAAGGCCCTTCAAGACTTTAAGAGAAGCAAAAGTGCTGATAAAAAAATCTTGTTACAAAATTGTATTATTAAATATATTTTCAGTAGTCTTTGTATAATAACAATAATAATAATAATTAGAAAATAAAACAATAAATTCTTTGAATGTGTTATGTAGCCTTCTTTTACCTGGAAAAGTTACGGGTTTTGACGGGTTACTTAAAACAATGGCTTTTGAATCAGTAAATTCCCTTTGATGATATCCTTTGATACATCAGTTTTATAAAGAAGCTTTTCCGAAAGTAAAGAAATGAAACCCAAATACCAGTAAATATATAAAAAACTGTCTTCTCTAACAATAATTCTTTTCATAAAAGATCTGTAACATTTGATAAAATTCAGAACCCTGTAATTAAAACCAGTTGTAAACAATTGATAAACGTGACTAATTTGAAACATTTTGGAAGCTTTTGAGAAAATACACGTTATTAATCAATAAGGAAACATAATTCTTCAATTCGTTGCCAAAATGTTGAAGTTTTGCTTATGAGCAGAAATTATTATTATTTAATAATAAAGAACAAAAACTCATAATCAATAACGAATTCCTCAAACGCCTTTTAATGACAAGTTCATCAACGTCAGAGAAAAGAGCTTAGTCTATGCAACTATTCTTTGAGCATAGCTTGTGAGGTTATGTTAAAACACATATAAAACATACACAAGACTCGCAAATCAATCATACTCCAGTTGTAAGTTAGAGTTTGTAGTAGCAACACTCACTGAATATGATGATACCTTTGTTATTGAAACGCGTTTGAATAAATGATTAATTTGTAAGTCTTGTGTATGTTTTTTTATTTGTTTTAAAAGCTTAGTCTGTTTATATTCAACGGCTAAACTAATTTTTCTAGCTATTCCTATTTCTATAAATTCTGTTATAGATACAACATAAAGTACGTTAACACGGCTAATATGCCAAAAGGTCGGGGGTTTTGTTGTCCAATTATCGAACCTTAGCCTGGGACTCCCGGCAACGTGCAACTCATCCACCAGTAACTTTCCATATAACTTTGATATTGTTTAATATCACTGACGTGAGGCATAACAAAGTTTATTTTGGCAACGGCTCAAAGCGTATGTCCGTAGACACATGTGTTACGCCGAAATCCCCACTAATTCGTCCCAAGAGATTGCAATCCCTGTCTCCCAGATGGATTACAGGACTCTGTATCCGTTGTCAAATAATAATAATTGACCCTCACCCCCATCCAATATCTTGCGGGAACAACGTGCTCGTCTTCTGGGTTTTACTCCCACAATTCTCTTATACAAACACTTCATGAGGCGCTCCTCGGGATCGGCTAATATTGAATCTTGACAGAGAGGGTTTAATGCTAACACTACAATATTGTCTTCTATTTGCTTCAATGAATAGTATCAATATATCGCTGAAGAATCTTGTTTAAATACTTCCTATCTATAACCTAATGATTTATAAACATATATTCATTAATAAAGACCATCGAAAATACGACGCGCCTTTTAATGAACAATCAGCTTTGTGTGATTGTGTATCATCTGTTGAAAGCATGCCTGGAAATAATAAAAGGGGAAATATACAAAAAAAGAGAAACCGGAAAGGCAGAACACAGATAAGAATAATGGGACGAGATGGGAAGGACAGATACTATTTTATATATGTGTCTTATTCTATAAAGATGTAAGTGTCTGTATAGTCTGTGCTTTACCAACTATTAAAGGGCAGTTTAACTAACGAACTAATAGTAACAACTAAAACTAACTGATATAGATGACAAAGATTTTTGAGAAATTTGGTTCGTACAGACACATGCACAAGACCTACATTGGTTTCAGATTAAAGTGTTTTATAGCTTCAAGGTCATCTGCCAGTTCCTTTTCCATGTCATCGCATATTATGAAAGCACTGTGCATTAAGATAGTAAATTAAGTCCTGGAAGAGGATATACGTGCACAAGATCGCATGCTTGCAGTAGACTTACACTCTATGAGTATCATAAAGACATGCCTACCCGTTACACCCCTTGTAAGGATAGATGTACAGGCTAGGACTATGGAAATCCATATTGATGCCATGGTTTGGGAATAGGAGTAAATTATAGCATCGCAGTGGAATTGTTTATACGAAACGAGAGGTGACTACGTCGTTAATTTAAAAATTAACTTAAGAAAAAAAGTTAAAAGAGAAATAAAGAAAAGATTATACGATGGAGTTCACAGAGGGATTGCCACTGACTAACTTCTATCGGTAAAGCCTGTTACAAGAAACCTTTGAATAAATATTTACAAGCAGGGAGAGATTAAAGGGAATTAGATATAGTGATATTCTGCGGCCTCTATGCAAGCTTACAACTACTTATATATAACTTCTCTGAAACTAGCAGAGATTACGGACTTTTTTTAAATGTAAAGAAAACTAAATGTAGGTTGATTAGAAAGTTCTGCGACCCCTATGATGTTGTTCAGATTCAAAGATCTACTTTTTATCTGGGTTACAAAAACGACAAACTCAAGAACGTCTTTCCACAAATTGATAAAGTTATTTCCAGCTGACGATCTACACAGGTAGTTCGCCTGACGAAGACTGCACAACTAAAAAGCCATTTGTAAATAAAAAGCCATTTCATTATGAAAGTGAAAGCATGGTGTCACAGAGGCAATAAGATAAAGCAAAGCATTAGAAATGTGGTCGTACTGGCGGTTTTGGAGAATATTCTGCAAGAACAACAATACTTATATGAAGATCAAGAGAAGAAACCATAGAGTTAGAAAATCTCCCACACAGACAGTATTGTGACAGATCTCCAAGGACAGATCAACGGAAGAAGATTATCTTTGAATCTGCACAGGTGGCACAGGTCAAAGAACAGATCTATTTAATAGAGTGTTGTTCATACGAACAAAATAGAAACACTCATTATGGCCTTAAAAGTTCTATAAAAGATGGGCACTCAAAGTAGATTTCAGCTACTTCCTCTCAGATCTAAATTCGTTATAAATTTGCCAGTGCAACCGTTATTTAAAAAATAATCATTGTAATTTAAGTAAACTATTCAATTAATTATACTTTTGAAATAACGTTATTGTTCACACAAAAAGTCCCTCCATAACCAGTTGTATTATTCATTAGAAATTTGTTTATTTTTATATCTAAATAACCTGAAACAATCTGTTACATATAAAGAGTAAAAGAAGAATTTCCATACGAAATAGTATTCATAATTAGTATAGGCCTAAGACTGCTGATGTATCTAAATAATAAAATATATCAATTATTTGATCAAAAAGACTGCTGATTAATTAAAATATATCAAAGATATGATGGTAAACAATTAATAAACATTAAAATAATAAAAATAAAGAAATATTAATGCCGACCTTACAAGAGGTGGATTAAAATTTGTTATAAATGACACAAAATGTGCACATTATGACAAAAAACCTTATATCCATTTCATATATGCTTCCGTATTAGTCAGTGTATCACTCCAGCTTCGTCATTAAAATCCCCAACCGATTTGATTGAAAAAGAAATATATGTTATTCGACCATTCAAGTCTTTAACAATCTGCTTTTGTATCACTGCTCTGTAAAAAATGACAACCTAATGGTCCGATCGCAGTCAAACAATTATTTCCATTTGTTGAGCTGCAGTTTGAAATAACGTTCCCTTCGCGTTATAACGAGAGAGGGTGTTGTCCATTACAGCTCAACCCACGCAATTACCAGTTGGCTCATAGTTGTTAGGGCTCTGGTCGGTCTGTCATTGACATTTTTGTTAAATGATTCATTACTCACAATAATTTAGTTTATAAAATATATATTATTCCACAACATTTCAAATTAAAATTAAGTTTTATAAGCTTAGTCATTTGTCTTTTTATATATCTATACTTTATCATTATTTTCGTTTCTTTTAAATGTTTTACAGTAAATATTATATCGAAGATTGACATGTCTTCGAAACCCACATTTATTTACACTTCTCTAGCCTTACTATATATGCACAATCGGTGCATATTATTCTGTATTTCAACTTTCTGAAAAAGTGACGTAACATTTATTTGCCCACACAACGTTAATTCCCATAGAAATATCTTTTTATTTTGTTTCTCAAAATTCTCTTCAAGAATAACACCCATCTGAATCAGAAATCTTTAAATAACCTGCATTGCATTAAAAACAGTATCGCCTACTAATTTTACGAATTTTCGGTAGGCTACTTAAAATTTTTTTAGTTTCTAACCTATGTTTCGAAGCATTTCAAAACTAAAACGTTATTTTGGTCAAAATATTTGGTTGATACAGAGCTTGAAAAAGAAATTCAAATGTAATTTTTATTTAATACATCATGAAGTTATATTAAATAAAAGTTATTATCAAAACGAATCATACAGGTTTAATAAAAGATTAAACATGCCTGTGTAGAGGAACAGACAGAAAAAGAAACACATTATAAATTATATATCTAAGGATATTGCCTATTTAAACTGCACAAACCTGTGTTATAAATATCAAGTAATAAGGAAGTAACATTTAAACACCTAACGTATAAAATTAATACACAGTAAACGAAAGCCACCATAAGGCAATGGATCCAGTGACTAGTATCGAGGCTGTATAATTGCAAGGTATGAGCATTAAGACATCATGACGCAGGGTCATGGTTGCCAACCTTTATGCAAAATCAAGTTTTACCAACTGTGCAGATATTACCCCGAGCTGTGTTCGTGCGTACTCAATAAACACGACCTTCTGCAAGGAGAATCGGCTTTCACGATTGTTACTGTATAACGGATATGGAAACAAAGAACATGCGAAAGATCCTTTTATTGTTCACTATTGAATATTTTAAGAAACTGACAGTTTTAAAAGGAATTTTAACACTTTTCAAGCTGCCTGCTTTATATAATAAATAACTTGAACACAAAGAAATTTTAAAATTTTGTTCCTTCACCTCATTCTATTACATTCTCGTTCATTTTTCAATTCTTTCTTTAAAACGAAACGTTTTATTTGAATCTTTGTAATTTAATGATTTGAAAAAACTCACGATTAAAGAAAAGTGTATAAACTCATTAAGACGAACGCTTTTTCCTGCACTAGGCATACATAATTGCAATAATGTTTCTTAATGAGTTCGTGCAAGTTGCTAAAATCATGAATCTGGCCATGAATCGTTTTTCATACCTGTTTTATAGTTAAATTTATATTTTGTGCATTATTTTGGCCATCATGAATGGGCTATTCAAAGAAAGGCATATGATGAGTGGGCAACAGTATGAAAAGATTACCAAGTGGACTTTGTAATTTCATTTCGATATCCAAATAGTACAGTAAAAAACCGTTAAATCTCTCAAAAGAGCTAATATACATGTAGGTCTTCAAAGATTTTATCTTGCAGTGATAGTTCATTTAATAATACAGACCAACCCGACAACCAGATTAATGTCTCATCTTTAATTCCTCCTCCACTTAATTAATTCTAATGAATCAAATTTTCTCATTTAACACAATTTACGACTTAAAACCAGCCTGAGAACGTCCGGCAGGAGTACTGTTGAGTTACATATTTTAACAGGAAATGATTTTCCAAAAATGAATAATTTCTTTGGCTGTTAAGGAATATTTTTAACGATAAATAAAAGGTTTAATACTCGTTTTAAATTATTGTAAAATTAAATTTTTAAATACATAAATTCACTTCTTGAATTTAACATGTATTATCATGGAAACACTTGTCTAAAGTAACACTTACGTTTTGTATGAATAAGATGGAAAACATCTCTCAAAAAGGCAAAAAGTAAGTGTTACTATAGTCAAGTATTTACGTATTAGTCTAATATGTTATAGTGTAAACTAGTAGTTCAAGTTTAATAAAACAAAATATTCAATTTGTGACAAATAATTAGTTATTCGCACTGATCAATGATATTATTATGAAAACATTTTCCAATAAATAAAACGAATAGACACATTACACACATTATTTCTAGAGTAGGCAATTCGTAAAAAATATTTTGTAGATACTAAAACATTTTGAACTCCTATTATTATGTCACATTTGCCTGTAGTAGTATCTCAACACTTTGTTTAATGAAGGTAACAGTTTTGCGAGATGTTTCCATTTGTCTATTTAGACCGTAACCGACCTATTTGTTGATCTAGGTTCGGGTGGGGTTTAGGTGGAGACTGGTGGGTTAGTTAGTGTATTAGATTATTCTTTAGAGATATTTGGAGGTAATGATGATGAAACGTGTATACGAGCTATAATCTAACTAGGCGTTGAGCCTGAGTGTTGGATTTAGCTTGCAATGGTTTGTATATCTCATACTGTTTTGTTATGTAGCGTTGGAAATTTTTATTTACCCCCTCCCAACCTAAAACAATCCGGAAGTCGGTCTGAGCTGACAATGGTATCCGTTTCCCGAGACGAGTGACGTCATTAAATCAATTTGATTACTAATATAGACTAGTGTAACATACGAGTATTATTCATGACTGTATTAGTATAAAATAGCAGCTGAAGTTGGAAAAGATATGAAATAATAGCTAAATAGTTATTACCTGGTGAACCAAAAGCAAAATAATTGTTCCTAATCATAGTGAATTATGGATAAAAAATAATCAAAATTTGAACATATAGTTATGAGCTCAGCCTGTGATGTAAATGTACTCTAAAGCACTAAGAAATATCTACTAAAATCTCGCAAATATACTTATTCTTATGTGATATGCTTCCCCAACTGTGGGCTCTTTTTACCATTAATAAGCCCCATACATATTAGTAGGATGTAAGTAATATTTCAAATATTTTATAAACAAAACATTTATTAAAATTGAAGATCATAGTTTAAAATGTATTTTCATTACTATAAAGCCATTAATTTAATTAACGTTATTTTATGTGATATATATTTTATACGAAATCACTTTAGTAACAATATTTCGAGCAAATATACCCAGAGTTATAAAATTCGGAAATAAAGATCTTGTTATAACAGAATAACGGCTACAAAATCCTTTCAAAACCCATAAAAGTATCTCATTTTTCGACTTTATGACGTAATAACAGAAGAAAGTTAAACAGTCCAATATTTTATAGGTTATTATTATTTATTTTTTTCTGTAAGAGGACGTATAAAAAATAAATCGCTCCTTCACTAGAAGTAAGTGTGGAGTTTCTATGCCCCCTCCCTCAATCCTCATCCAAGACCTGTCGTCTTCACGGATAGCAATTTATTTACAAATTACATTTCAAACTCTTTCGAATTGTTTTACAAATTTGTGTTTTGTTTCACTCCTACATGAGCTATAAGACTATAAAAACCATTGTAAATGTATATTTCTTACAGTTAACGTAATAAGAGGTATTTCAATTTGTAATTTATTTGCGCCTAATGTAGACCCATATGTTTAAATTTATTAAATGTCAGTAAACAAGTCCTAAGTCGGCTAATTTAGAAAAAAATTAGATGTTTAAAAGATACCATTATACACACACACACACACACACGCACACACGCACACACACACACATACACACACACACACACCCACATATATATATATATATATATATATATATATATATATATATATTGTAAATTCAATTATAATTCTTGTATATGTATTTTGACTTAGTTCTTTATATATATATATATATATATATATATATATATATATATATATATATATATATATATATATATATATATATATATATATATATATAGTTATCTAGAGTACATCCTTTCATTCTGCAATGCATAAAATTGCAGTTCCGACGTTTCACTCAAATCTTATCTAGCATTGACGGGGTGCTCCCAACAACAGTTCACTCCCTCTTCAACTGTTGTTGGGTTCACCTCGTCAATGCTAGATGAGACTCTAACGAAACGTCGAAACTGCGATTTTATGCATTGCAGAATGAACGGATGTACTCCAGATAATAACTATTCGTCATATTTTTCCATCCGTGAAGGAATACGTATCAGCATATGCATATATATATATATATATATATATATATATATACGTAAACTTTTCATTATACATACATACATATATATATATATATATATATATATATATATATATGTGTGTGTGTGTGTGTGTGAACATTTATTAAAACACTTGTAGTTCTATGTATACAAAATATATTTTGTACATATTTATACAAACCAAGTTCTAATTAATTTTACAAGAATTCTCTACGGTTCGATTCCAAATTCTAATCGTCTTCAGAGAGTACAAATTCTAGTATATTATATATCAATAAACATAAATTCGCAAACGAAATAACATATCTAATAGGCGCTTTATAAAGCTTCTCAGCACAACATCACTTTCTAAGAAGGGGATATCAACAAGCTACCTCTGCTCTACTGCCACTCCATGCCGCTAAAATCCTGATGAATAGAATTTTCATCACCCGCAGCAGCAGTGTTGTTTAAGCAGAAAATGGTTCAGGCTAAATTAAACCTAAGTTAAAAAAAAGTTGAACTTAACCTATATTATTTTAACAAAATTAAGGTCCGGATCTCACTTTTGTTAAAATATTATAGGTAACGTTCAATTTTTTTTTGTTTTTAATTAAGTTTCGATTGTGTATTATCACTGAGGATGATGACATAATGTCATTGAAACGCGTCTGATATTAAAGTTTTTATAATTGTGAGTTGTAGCCTAATATAGCCTATGCTAAAATGTTTTTATTGAATAACTATTAGCTCAAGTGAAGATGGAATCAAATGACAGAAGATGGTATGTGAAGTTAGGGGCTTTATATAAATTAAGGGGGACTGGCTGAATGATCTTCTATAAAATAATTTGCAATAAATAACATAAAACTAATTATCTAAAAACTAACTTTTCCATGAGCAATATTAGTTATAAAAAACATTTTACTTATAGCAATATTAAATCGTAAATTTTACATTTCAGTTTGATATATTTCAATTTTGATATAGGCCTATATCTATTTTGATAGTCTAGACTTTGAATAATTTAAAATTTTATTTTACAAACAGAATAATCTGAATTAAGTGATAATGTTTTGTTCATAATGAAAATTAACAGCACTTGCGAATTAACACTTTAACATTGATATGCAAACGCTGTATAGGTAAATGTTATAAATCTATATGTCATAAGCTTACTTTTATCCACAAGTTATAAGTATCTTTCTTGGTAAAGTATTTTAAATCGCAGATTTCCTCTGAAAGAATTCCGGTAAATATCTAGAATCAATTTACCCCAGTCGCAGCCTTCCCTGTCTACGCAGGAATAAATTTCTTCAATTACAGCCCCATCAATTTCACTCAATCTTCTGTGAAAACTTTATCGCTGTAAAATTTCACCCTTCCCCAATTAATTTCCACTCTTGCTCCGCCATTTCCAGCAGAACAATACGTTCCAGTAATATTCAATAATATTTCAATGGAATTTTTATTTCAGAAGGGAGATTCTAATCATCATGATTTGGCCCGTTTTTAGCTGCGATTTGTAAATATTTAACAGAAATGGTATCAGGTTTTTTGTCAGATATCTTGTCCACTGTTTGTGTGACGTTTTGTTTTAATTTTATCTGAAAAATGTAATTTACTTAAATAAAATATTACATCCAGGATTGATATGTTTCAATAAAATGTAAAAGGGATGATAATTTTTGTTAGCAAATAATCTGTTTCTTTCATACACGTCAAACTTAAAACTATGGCACTATTAATTAAGAGTATTTAGATACAAAGATATTCGAATAGATGATTGAAACTTATAACAATGAGAGAATCCTAATAAGGTAACCAATTTTTCATACGTTCAATTGCTACCTTTACATACAACCGATTATAAATAGTGTAAAACTTAACTACGAGTATTTTAAATGTTACTAAAAATTAGCTGATGTAACAATGAAAATAAATAAAAAAAAGTAAAAAAGCATTGATATATTTAACAACCTTTTACGAAATGCATACAATTTAAAGTTTATGTAAGTTAATAATGCAAATAATTTTAATACGGAATGTTCGTACGTTGTTACGTAAACTAACAAGTAAAAAAGTAGAACTTGTTACAAAGTTAGCTCAAAAGTCACAGATGCAAGTTTATACTTTGAAACAGAAAATATATTTTTTTTCATTCAACACTTATTTTTTCAAACTTTATAACAGATGCAAAACCTAAATGGTTTTATTTTAATAAATAACGAGTTAACAACAAGATTTTTAATGGCATTGTATTATTTTGTATATTATAGGCATATTTCATTTTTCACATGACTCCTGATAGGTTTTTTTTAGTCAAACAAATATACAATACAAAGAATTTACTTGTATTATCACGCAATAATACATTTAGGGCACTATATATCCTGCAGTATAATTAAAGTAAGATACTTGATATTAGAACTCGAATGGGCATTAAAAGATTCAACGATTAAAGCCAATGAAAATATAGCTCTTTCCATGAGAACTGGTATTGACATGGTTGCCAAGTTTCTCGCCGTACTTCCAATTCAGACTGCATCTGTGAGAGATTAAATGAAGTAGCGATAGCAGCATTCTACGTAACGGCAACGAAGTTATCAGTCGTTCTTTTGCCCTGGTGATTGCTAAGTCTCCATCTTATTTCACTTTGACTATAGTAATATATCCAATGGCTGAACTTTTCTTTAGTAGAATACAAAAAAACTAACCATTTAGATTAGGATATTATAAAACCAATATATATGTTTTTAAACATTCAAAGTTTCGAATTTCTTTCCGAAATTCCTTTTCAAGAACTCAGTTTTAATTAACAGAGCTCTTGAAAAGGAATTTCGCAAAGAAATTCGAAACGTTGAGTGTTTAAAGAAGCAAAAATGTCTGTGATCTGTCATTAGCCTGTATAAAAATTTAATAGTTATTAATAGACATTAAATAAAAATACTAGTTAAGGCTATATGTCTAATAATGAACACAAAACACAATAGAATGAATTTAAAACTTTTATTGAGTTCAAATCTTCTGATAATGTCTATTTACATATTCTTTCGAATATGACCCACTCTAAAAGAGTGGTAGGCTTCTCTTACGGTAAAGCCAATATGACGTAGACTTTTTCAGTGACGTCACATCAATGTTACTTTATTTTTGGAAGGTGGGATTTGCCCGTGCAACACAAAAAGTATTGATGCAGCTAGTAAGTCATCGTATTGGACAGTGCTACAGTCTGACAACACTACCTCCCCCCTGGTCTATCTCAACTCTGATTCGGAAGTAAGTAAAAATAAACTATAACTATGTTAGCGAAATGTCAATACGGATTTGTGCTCTTATTTTCTTTGGATGTCTTTGGAGTAGACAAATCTTTGTGACCCCAATAGTCTCCTCCAAAGGAGACACAATTCAGTACAAGTGATGTCATAATATATCTCCTGTATTTTATACCTATGAGTTTGGATCCATATACTAAGTTTATATACATACAGTAAAACCTCTCGTTACAAACTCTCCATTTTACGGATCGCTCTGCTTTATGGACAAGTTTTCAATCGCTAGCCCGTCACATAGTTATCTTGAATACGTCTTTCTAAACAACGTACACTCCTAAATACACACACTAGATGCTATTTTCAGTCATAAAATTAGTATAAATTTGTTGTCTGTGTACACAAAATATAATTTTGATGATATAAACAATGCACTACTGTAGCTAGAAGCAGAAACGTAACTCTGTCTTTAGGAATGAATCATCATTCTCAGTTAGTACAGTGTTGTAGAGTTTGTTGCTGTTTACGCATAACACAACTGTCAGGAATAACAAATATGTTCTTATTGACATCTTTGAATAGCGAACACCTCCAAACAACGGCCATTTGGCACAGTATGGACGATATCATCTGTTAAAAAAGTTTTTACTGTATACGTAATTTGTTATCCTTTGTAAAGAGATTTTACTGTATATATAAATATGTTATCCTTTGGATAAGAAAATAGTAATAGGTGTAAAGAGTAGGTACTGCCTATTTTGCACACCATAACATAATAATGTCCCGATATCTCCCGTCTTCCAGGGATTTTACAACTGCACTAACATCGCATTCACGAGTGATAATGGTCGAGTGTTATGGAGAATTCCAACATACTTATATTTTTTATAAGTCATAATGTCATATTCATTATTCATAAAGAAACATCTCATTCAACAATGTGTTGGTGTTTATTTTTCATCAGATGTTCTACGCCATTTTTAGTGTAATTTAAACTCTTTTTATTAAAGAAAGACTTGTTTATCATGTTGCACCGAAACTCCCGAAAAAGTTCAAGGACAAATTGTATTTTTCTTTGAAACATTATTTAACTATGAAAGCGGATATTATTTGGAAATTCAAAACAAGGAGATTCAAAACCGTATCGACACATAAAACCTTAGAACTCTGACTGTCAGGAAAATTACTTGAATGATAAAGACTATGAAAAAAATAATATCTTAACTTGTTAGAGATAAGAACAAAGTGATTCACAGGGAGTCATCTGGCTTCAGTTAGTATGTTTATAGGATATCAAGAAAGAAACAAACCAGACTTCCCTAAACTGGATTTAATTTAGTTTTGTGTTATTGCCTTTTAATATATACAATATTAGGAGCTCAGTAGCACAATATATTACAATGAAAATATTGGAAAGAACCTCAACATCACAAAAATAATCAAAAATAACAAATAAAACAAGTTACTTAAGATTAAATATCTATGTACATTTCGACGACCATGTCATCATCATCAGAGGGTCTTATTGCAAAATACAATCTAGCAAACAAGAAGTTACAAACTAGAGTGACGAATTTTACTTTTTAAGTAAGAAAATATTATATTGTAAAAGGAAAGCACCATTATAATTTGACGTTTGAAAAAAACATAATAAAAGCCGAAAAACATACACAGTGTAAGAACAATTTTAAGAATTTATCTCGTTTTTTTTTCTACGTAGATTATCTTTTGACTTTAAATTTTTAAAAAGCATGTTTATTAATATGGCGAATAAAAATAAAACAATTGTGAAGATCTGGTACTATCTGTTTAGTAACTGCATTTTCTTTTATTTATAATAAACAATATAAAATTTCAGAATTAAATATGCCATTGGGAAAAAAGTTATCACAAAGATGCTACATTATTGTTAAATCTTTGCGGTTGCTTTATTTCTACCTTAGACATTTCATAGCATGAGAGTAATTAATTAAAAAATTTTTAACAGCAAACAATTAGTCAATTAGGCCAAACGTTATGAGGTAAGAGAGTACAGACAGAGGCTACTAGTTGAACAAAAATAAAATATAACCGACTTTCAGAGAGAAAATTATTAAGTATTTCCAGCACAGTATTAGGGAGTTTTTACATTTAAGAAATACTCAAAAATAGGTGTTCCCCCTCCTGCATTACACGTCGTAGGAGGGTGTCGCGTCGGTTGCACCTAGTGTTATTTGCGCCCAGCGACATTCGTGCCACCTTAATGTTGTTGAAGGATGGAAAAACAAACTGAACAACACCCTTCGGAAGCCTAGTACCAGAATCAACAAATTTGGTTAGTTTCAATACTGAAGCGGAAAATGCAGTCTGCTCATACATGAAGATACAATTAAACATTGGAGGGAAGAGTAGAGAATGCTCATATATGAAATTGTACGAGATAATTAATAAAACGATCAAGAAGTATGAAGAAACTGGCGACATAAGGAGGTGTCTTTACACTCCGATTTACTTACAAAAATTAGACTAGGTTCAAACTAAATACCGCTAAAAATTATGATAATATTTGTAAATAGTACTAAGTTCATCACACACAAAAAATATGTAAAAAATACTAAATTAGAAAAAAAGAAACTACCATGAAATACTATGTTTTAAAAAAGTAAAAAATGTAAAATGACGACTCTTTTAGCAGATTTTATTCACGCCTAAATGATAGAAATCTAGTTTTAAAAATGATGGATAAACTGGTTCTCTATTACTTAGCTAGTCCACAGCCTGGGTAAAATTTGACGGGAATCATAGAGGCTATAATTGTACTTAATACTGGAACTAATGTGGGTTTCCCAAAAGCAGGTATATTCCGTGTAACTTGGGTATATTCCGTTGTAACTGTCGCATAATTCATCATGGGCGCATGAATCACTGGATCCCTCTGTCGCATTTTCCGTCGGAGAAAACTATTTCAAAGCAACAGGAATTGACCTTGTACACCTTACAGGAAACATCAGACGACGTTGCATAATGTACAACAGATGACATTGCATACATCCAATGTCTAATGAAGTAAGCACTTTATAACGTGAAGCCATGACCTTCAGACCCGTATAATTAGGTAAGCTACTCAAGTGACGTCATTTTATGAACACAAATTTAAATTTCCGATTACAAATTCTTTATATTCATTTAATCATATTAAAATATATGCCCATTTATTTCATCATTTTATGTTTGTTATAAAACACAAATTAAAGAAGTTTTAAACATAAAGAGGATTAGTAATGAGAAATTAGAGTATTTGATTAGTGAAAGGTCTTGGGTTCGAATCCTGGTAGCGGCAAAGAATTTCTTTTTGACTTTTCATCCCAAGATTGACTCAGTCTGTGAAAATGAGTATCTAGGTTAATTATGGAGGGTAGAACCACATTAAATTTTGAATTCTGTTTGACTCCAATAAGAAAGTTCTCTCCTGTGTCTCGTAAGCCATGTGTAAAATGAGTCATTTTTATTACACAATATTGAAATTGATTGTTAAACAATGTTTTTTATTGTAAAATTTTCCTCTTATTTTGAACAAATATAAACAACACAGCTTACAAGAAAGTAATAGATAGCCTATACATTTTTTTTTAAATTAAGATTTTTAAAATGAAATTCGTCCTATTCATCATATTTAGGATATAATATACGGGTTCGCAACTTTTAGTTTTACCTGAGTTTCAAGGTGGCTTTACCCTAAACTTTACGTTTGGTACCTTCCACAAAAAACTTATGTAACTGCAATAAATTAGTTTTTTAATTGTTTGTCCTGACATTGCTTGATGTTTATATTTATTGGTTTTACATACCTTTATTTAACAAATTTTATATTCCTATATTAAAATATAGGCCTACGAGTGAAGTGTCTAGTCAAGGCATTTGGTTGTAATTTTATAAAGCATTACCTAATTAAATGTCCACTTCCTAGGAGTAATACTTCGTCACGTGATCTCTATTCTAGCTTTACATGTGAACATTTGGTTAAACGTATAAAATACAACCAAATCTATCCTGACTGGATACCTAATACGTATATAAAATAACCTTCCGTGGCAATGACAAACAATAATTGTCAATATAACTTCAGGACATGTTTTTGGTTAATTTTTATATGCATTGTATTGGGGGTGGGCAATGTCAATTTTTAGCAGCACTATTAGCAACACGTTTGGGAGGCATATATATTTTCCAAAACTGTAAACGTTTGGGGAGTGAGCGATAGTTTTCATAATTTGTTTCGTATCTCTGATGACTTTCTTCGACGCCCAGTATGATTTTTTGTATAAACTGGGTTTGTATATACAAACTAGTAGTTTCTTGTGTATAGTGCACATGTTTAGTTGTGTTTAAAAGAGACTTTTACAGGTGATTACAAACACATTTACAATCAGCTGATTAAGACAAGTTAATAAAGGAGTATAGATATTTTAATGTAAATTTATTAACATTAGAAATATAATGGGAGTCAGAGAGAGAGAGAGAGAGAGAGAGAGAGAGAGAGAGAGAGAGGGAGGGAATAGGGAGAGAGGGGAAGGGGAAATAGGGAGAGAGAGGGGGAGGGGTAAATAGGAAGAGGGAGAGAGAGGGGGAAGGGGGAGAATAGGGAGAGAGAGGGAGGGTAGGGAGATTGAGAAAGTAATATAGAGTGAAATACAAGGGAACAAACATCTTGGTTACCCAAAACTGCCTACATTCTAATAAATTATAATTGTTTGAACCAATATTAAGACAATCAGTACTGTACCCATCACGATTCTATGAGCATCAAACCATGTAAATATTCTTTATTATATAGATTGCAAATCGTCTTACATTACGTTATATAGGCACCCGATAATAGAGAGTTCAAACACCGCCACAAAACACATAATGTCCCCGAAAGTAATTTGTCAATTTATCGGAAACTAAATGATTCCCGTGGGAAGAAAGAGATGGCCTTTGCTCACGTTGGCTAAGGCACGTACGGGGGATTATTTGGGGATAATGTGGAGTAGGAGTCGTTGGGTCTCAGTATGATAACAAAAGTCTTCACACAACACATGCACATACAAATCGAACAATGTATCATCCCTCACCTTTCTCCAATGCGGGCAAGAATTTAAAAAAAAAAACGTAATTCGAGACCTATGATGAGGTTATTAATGTTATTGGTAAGAACATGGCCATAAACCTGCTTCAGATGTTAATGCATCTGTTGTAATGAGGAATTTTTATGTCTACTAATGATGACTTGCTTTTAGAATCTGCTTTGTTTTTAATGAAGGTAATTATATGAGACCATATTAGTTTTATCATTAAATAGAACCCTTGTATAAGGTCAGGCGATTAACAGAAGGTCAGTAAAAACCTTAACATTCGAATTATATTTCGAGTTTCACCAGGTAAACGTTGTATCAAGTTTTGACTTTCCTCTGAAAATTTAAAAAAAATTCCTCAACCAATACAAATATTGATTTATATTTAAATTTATTGACATCATTGCATTTTTTCATACTAATAATCAAATTTGATCCGAATATGATTTTTTAAACCATTAAAAAAGTAAAAATTCATATAATACACTCTAACTCTCACTTATCATCAATTTACTAATTACAGACTAGTTTTTGCGACGAAGACTTCATCAGCAGTTTCAGCATCAGATGATAAAGTCTTCATTGTCGAAACTAGTTTGTAATTAGCAAAGTGAGTGTTTTAAGACTAATGTTTTATTTTAGGTTTATAAATTTCTCTCACTAGCTAAGGCTTAATTAACAAAATATGGGAAAAAATTAAAAAAAGTTTATTAATTACATCATGTTTAGTCTAAACAACGTTAGTGTTGTAATCAAAATTATAAAAAGTAAACATTTTAAACCTTTAACCAAATTATTGTGATCAAGTAAATTGAGTGCTTTTTCTTATTGTGAGTAACTCAGGAAGTAACTCCTGCTTTAATTCGTAAAATATCCACAATAAATATTTGATACTAAAAAAGAGGTTATCGTTAATTGTTTGAATTGGATAAAACAGACATTAGATAAATATTGTTACCACAGGAGACAGCCAATTCAATAATTTCATAAAACCACAAAAACCTTAAACGGCATAGAATCGCTTTGAACAACTGAGCTGCGCCGTGTTTATAAAACACCATTTCAATATTTCATTTGAAATGGCCAACTGAAGCGTAATTTCATGAAATATAATTAAAGCCAAGGTGACGTTCGGGGAATTAATTAATGAAATATCGCCCTGAACAATGTCCCGAAGGGATTATTTGACCAATATTTGCGTCAACTACCCCTAATCTATTAAACTCATTGCACAAATTTCAATAGTGTACCTTTCTCCCTCATTGGAGGGAAATATTAGCGCGTATCGGTTTCCGTATCGTTATGTGGCGGATTGTCAGTTGCGGGCTCGTCACCAACGTTTACATGTGTCGCCGTCAAAGCGAGGTCGTTCCACACAAATTGTTAGCATAGTCAAGGGTCTCTGATAATTACACGAACAATTTTATACTAAATTTACTGGTCTGATCCACGTTTTAGTATTTTTTTATAATTACTGCAATCATAAAACAATATATTATTTATAATTTTCTGATATTATTCAACAAATGAAAAATAAAGATCAAAATAACAACACGATATATTGTTGAAATAATGACAATCAACTTAAACGTGAATGTTATTGAATTGTATTATTAAAATCAAGGAAAAACAACTTGTTTAAATTGATGTATTTCAATAATTTTTTTAGAATACTACTGTACGTTTCGATCCAAGTCATATATCCTCCTATGAGCACATAGCATACAACATTATGCATATGTGGTATAAATTATTAAATTGTTATATACAGGTATATATACAGGTTATACACACACACACACACACACACACACACACACACACACACACACACACACACACACACACACACACACACACACACACACACACACACACACACACACATATATATATATATATATATATATATATATATATATATATATATATAGTCTATATATATAAAAAAATAAAATAAAATAAAAAAAATATATGTATATATATATATATATATATATATATATATATATATATATATATATATATATAAATGATAAAATAAATACAGTCAGACGTTATTTTTAAAAGCTTGGATTTATTAAGTAGCTAAGCGCAAAGAGTCGAGAGTAGGTGTGCAGAAATAGCAAGCCTATCTAACAGTACTCAAGACTTATAAAGACAAACTCAAGATTTGGGCGAACAGTACGATTTTAGTTCTGGAAATGGAGTCATTTGAAACGCGTCACCAGAGGAAAATATTGTAATGTTAGAAAAAGCAGAAACATGTACTGAACCAATTTACATATATATATATATATATATATATATATATATATATATATAGGATATATTCATAACAGAAATTGAGATGAGTAAATTAAGAATTTCATACATAATATAAATTAAAAAAGGGTTTATCGTCTCTTACATTCACGGACTACAGTTTGTTTTGCTGAATTAAAAGAGGAATGTCATCTAAACTTGTTATTTTTTCCTTCTCTTCAAAGTGATCAGGAAAGAGGAATTGGAGCTCAGTTAATTTACTCATTATACGGGGATTCGGGGTTTGTGAATTTTGTAGTGTTCATGTATCAAAGCATTTCGGGAGGGCGGGGGATAATACGGATCCCTTAATATGACATTTTGTAATTGAAAATGATTTGAGCATAATTTATAAATGAGGAGGAATAACAAAGGATTGAAATCATATGTTATGTAAATTTAATTCATATGTGATCTGAATCATCTGTTCAAAGTTTTGAGCGTGGGAACCTGTCGTGCAAGATAGTGGAACCTAAGCAGCCTGTGGGTGTAATATCTACCTGTCTTGATGAGCAGTATATTTTCAGTATTTCGTGAGTATGTCTCGGTGAACAGCCAGGAAACAGAACATCCCGGAATCGGGCAATAAAGTCAATTACATAAAACTCTTTTTATAATGATAAAAAACAATATGGAAATATATTTTTGCAAATTAAATCCAATTAATTTAATACATCTATTTCCCTTCGTAAAGCGTGAATAGGTTTGTTTTGTCTCTCATTAGAGCAAGTTTGTATTTTAAACTGAAGGTAATAGGAACAAAGGAAAGTGTTAAATTCCTATAAGTAAACTCCATCAATCCAAATGCCCAGACAAAGCACGTTTTAAAGTTACCGATAACTTTTGAATACAAATAGATTGGTGCAGGAAAGAGATTCGACTGTTGAATTATGCATTTCATCTGCACAATTACTGTTTCCTTGAGCACGTGCCCGACTCACAACAAAAGACAAACTTCTCCAGGAAAATAAACACGTCACCTGCACAAAATGGATGATTTCTAAACGCAACGAAGGCAATCAAAATATCATATTTTACTCGGATAAAGTGCGCCATAAAATGAAGTCTTACCGTTGCCAGGACCTTTACATTTATCAATGTCAGCCGCTCCGGAGTTTTCTGTAATAAAACACAAGGGATTAAAGAAACTTGGTAAATAGCTTGCTAACGCTATTAACTCTTGTTTAAGGAAGTCGCTTGTCACTTTGAATGAGTCGGTCGTACAGTTTTTATTTCGAAAAGTTTTTCTTTAACTAGAAATTTGTGTAATATGATCTTCATGACATACGGGCAAAAATATGTTGCAGAAAAACCACTTGCAGTTTAAAAGTACTTGCAGCTTAAGAAGTTTGGTGAATTAAAAATTCATTATGTTTTAAGTCAAATTAGTCTCTTCAGTTAGTTGATTTCTCTTCAAATATTGAAAACATTGTTGAACAGTAGTCACAAAAATACACTCTGGTTTTTACTTTAATTAAATTTTTTACAGTATAAATAAGGTACAGTATACTACAAGGTAAGGAAGCAATAATTTAATTTTAGTCATTTTTAAACCCGCTGAAAACATGTACAAGTGTCTGTTGACTTCTAATTGAAGCGTTAAACTCATTATAATTATATAGATGACTACTCCTAGTTTATTAGTAAATATAAACCTTAACAAACACGTTGTCTCACTGTCATTTTGTCCCCTTAAAAAATGAGGACAACTACACCAATTTTGTTTCCTTATAGTTCTAGGTGGACTTATCGTTCTCGCCTAAGGAAAGGGTTATATATTGAATAATAAAAGATTTATATGTTTTTATATAAGATTTATATAAATTTATATAAGAAAATATCGATTAGGATTTTTTACCCATCCAATTTACAGTGTTGTTTTTATTTCCGTTATATGCATCATAAAACTATAAAAAAAACAAAAATAACATAAAATTGTAGCTAACTATATGGTTAAATTTAAACACCTATGGAAATTCACTTTGTCATTTCCAACATCACGAAAATGGATTTTCCGGAGCCTGAGTAGTTGACATCTAAGGCGGAAAAAATTCACGGCTTAGGCCAGTCTCATGATTATAACAAACATATTTCTCGTCCCAAGTAAAACAAACAAATATAGATTATGTACCTCTCACAGTATATGATATGTATATAAAACCTCTTTAATGAATCACTTGTCTTAATAGGCATAAATCATGCTAAGTAAACCTACCATGTTTTTCTTATTATATATATATATATATATATATATATATATATATATATATATTTAATAAATTTAAAATATTTCAAACACAAGAATACTTTTAATGAATATATTTATTCAAAGCTTTTCGCCGATAAAAAAGTATCAGCATCTTCAGGAAAAATAATTATCTAATAAAATACTTTTACAAAATTAAATCATATGTACTACAAAGAATCATATGTTTATAATTATTCACATATGAATCATATGAATAATTATAAACATATGATTCTTTGTAGTGCATATGATTTAATTTTGTAAAAGTATTTTATTAGATAATTATTTTTCCTGAAGATGCTGATACTTTTTTATCGGCGAAAAGCTTTGAATAAATATATTCATTAAAAGTATTCTTGTGTTTGAAATAATTTAAATTTATTAACTATATATACAAGAAAAAATATCACCACATTTAATATATATATATATATATATATATATATATATATATATATATATATATATATATATATATAGGCCCTAATATATTATATTATTAGTTATAACAAATTATAACTTATATATTTTTTTGAATATATATCTATATATGTAGTTCCAATATATAGTATATAAATAGGTATAATTTAATATAAATAATTATAAAAATAACTAATATCAAACAAACCTTAAAATAAAGCTATAACAGTCTTACTTACGTTTGTAAATGTCATTGTATAATGTATATAAATCATAATAGGTATGATTCCTTATAACATGTTATGAGGAAAGGAGGGTCAAATAAATTATTCTACATTTAGTCTATCTCCCTTCAACCGCCCCTCCAAAGTATCCGCCAGGAAATATTTGGAGATAATTAGCAAACTTGTCACAACTGCAAGTCTCATGCAGTGCATCATAACATCAGACCATCTAATTAAACAATCATACTGTCAATTCGCTATATCAGAGCCACTGTTTGTAATACGATTAAATCGCGTACATCTTGTCAAGTAAAGATTTATTTATTACGTCGGTTAAATAATCGCTGTGTTGCCACGTTGTTCAGCGAATAAAATTTATGAGGCAGTGTTATTGATGATGCCAGGGGACTTTCTGCTCTAATTATTGGACAAGTGTTATCGGCGCTTCACCCAACTACAATGCACAAGTTTGTCAATTGATTAAATGGGCGGGTCGCTCTGTGTGCCAAACACAGTATTCCAGTGTCCACTGATTTGTCGACAATTGGAAACTTTAAATATTGTGATGGTGTGTTTAGTTTTAGTAGAAAAAAGAAACTAAACTAGAGATACTGAGTTTTAAATAGCAATAAATTAAATACGTTTGTTAAACGGCACTTTTAGATGTTAGTGAGGTTAGTTCGGCTATTTTATAAGTTTTAATAAAGTTTTAATTAAGTTTTGTAAAGTTTTAATTCAATACAAACTGACAAGTTTGTATTGAATTAAAACTTTACAAAAATGTGTTATTATTTCTTTGTTTATTGATCTTTTGTATTGAAACTGTTCTCATTATACCCAAAAATTATTATTCCTTGCAATATTCCTACAAGCAAATATAACTAAAATTTGAATATTGGCACTTTAGTTTTTGTCTTCTCTAATCATAACGCCATACTACGCTGATAATAAAATCATTATTCTAGCATTATCACTTTTTTATTTTTATCTCCCCTGACATACATCAGCAAAACACTCCAATGCCAAACTAAAACTGTTTTTTTTTTTTAATTTTAAAATATAACATCTGTTTAAGTCGATAACGACCTTTTAATTTTCATACTCGAACGGATAAAAACTTGTTGAGTAATGTAAAATAATTAAATCCTGTAATAATTAATATCCTGTATGAAAAGTACAAGTTATAATTGTTGACCAATTATATAAATTACAGAGTTAGATAATAAAGGGACAAACCGATTAAAACGTGAAACGTTTTTATAACAAGACAAATTAAAAACGAGGTTCTATTAATTGAATCGTTCTAAAAACATGGACTGTAATTTATAAATCTTTTAATAATTTTCGTGATTATACCTTTTTAAATGCAATTCACATAGTAGATTAGATTGGTATTTCAGACCTATTACAAATAAAATTTTCATTGTTATTATCATTAAACAACCATAAGAGAGTTCTAGAAATTTTTATTATGTTATACATGACAAACGCCAGAAATCGGTTTACGCAATGTATGGAGAATGAGGGACGTCACCTAACAGATTTGATCTTCAAAACAATGTAAATAAATACTTTAGACATGTACCTACATTATAAAAAATGAATAAATATATTCAGATGCATACAATAGTTTTTTATGAGTTTTTAAAAAAGGAAGTAATGCTGCCGCACCCTGTATCTATACCTTAGTAAACAAATATTCAACAAATTTCAGTCAAGATAACTACGCAGCGCTGAAAATTCGAAAAACATGGTCAAATATTTGTGTACGGCAACACTCGAATTTTTGACGCTATTCATATGCAGAAGCATCCAGTTTTAAAGTTTTTGGTTTTTGAGTCGGTATATTGAAAATAATTCAGAAACAATATGTTTTTTAATTTGCAGCAGATCACTTTATCGGTCTGGATAAATCCAAACTATTAACACACTAACAGAGTTTGAACTAGTTTTTATGAAGAACCTAGTAGAAATTTTTGAAATTACTATAGCTATATGTTGGCCTCATAAGCTCAAGGGCAGGATGAAGGTTGCTGCATGGAGTAGTTTCTATCTAAGACCAGTTTCCCATCTGGCTTCCGGCCTTTAAGTAAAGCCGACCAAAGAGTTCAAATTGGACTACCTGGTAAGAACTACGAGAAGTGTTATCCGATGATACATGGGTGTCTGGAAGGTTCTACTGGTATCGGTATGGAAGTCATCGGGTCTGGCTGTAGCACTCATCTCGTCCCAAGGGACTGGTAACAAATCTAAGCTTTTCACTTCAGCTCTTACATACTGTAATGCGGATCTTGGCACTAAACTCCTGGATAGGGATGCGGAGAGCTAGAGGTCTGCTTCATGTTAATGGTTTACCACCAGTATTACCTTGTATAGAGTCGCAGAGACCGACATTTGAAGACAGAATTTCATTTAAAATACAATTTAAACGTTTTATTTTAAAATAATTTTCTCCCACAAATTGCTATCTGAAACTAATGTTTAAAAACTACTTTGTAAATTAAAAGCAAATCACGTATATAACTTGAAATAATTGCTTACGTTATTCAGCTATTTAATGATTTTTTTTAGGAGAAATAAAATAAATCAATACTTTACAGGTAATTTGTGAAATCTCTTTGCTTCCGTTTCTGTGAATATTCACTACCATAGGCGACATCTAGCGATCGAATTAATGACACCAAACCCGAACAACTGTGGAACGGAAATTACTGTACTGCGAGTCGACTTTGTCTGTTAGTGCTTTGATTAAATGTACAAAAATATATCCAATTTTTTCCATTTTATATTGTAATTCATGACTTAAAAAATTAACCTTGATTAGTTTTTTTTCATGGCACTTATTTTATTCATCACATTTTAACGAATTTTATTTTTTAATTTTATTAATTGAAAACGAAAACTAAGAAACAAAAAATTCAACTTACGTGTTTCTGTGAAGAACTGTTATATTAATGATTCATAGTTAAAGATAGGAGTTCTCTGAAAACGAATTCCTATATTCAGGCGACTGGAAGAAATTTATAGCATTTTTATTTTAAATAGCAGTAGATTAACAATATTATGAAAAATTTTAAAAATTGATCCAGAATTATAAATTTGAAAGTCCTAAAACCTTTTACCAAGCTTTTTTAGTTAATTACAGTGCTAAATAGAAATAACTGTGCAAATAATAAAGTTGTGTTACAAAATAACAATACACAATATCTCGGAATTTCATTTCATATATTTGCCCAAATTTTAGGAACTATTAAGAACGATAAATTCTTAATACCGTAACGTTATCTTTGAAAAAACAATGGTCAAAGAGTAAAGTTTACAATAATGAAAAAAATGTTCAAATTTGTTCAAGCAAGCAATTTTTGATACTGGAAGAAAAATGACACTTTACTTAACCAGCTCAAAATCACCCAGCGAGTTTTCAATTTACTTTAAATTTTTGTTGCAGTTTTACAAAACAAAAATAATACAAACTAACAATAATACACAATATAACAAATATAAAAGAATCCAAATTAATTTTTGAATAGAAATTGAGAAAATGTATGTACGATAAAAATACATTTCAACTTTACACAAATTTGAAGAAGTCCTATAGATATAATTGTGATCTTATGACTTGAAACTCATCCCTATAAAAAAAAAATTTAATTCTAAATGCAGTACAAGTCGGGTGATGTAGGATACTGTGAATAGGCCCATATCGATTTCTAGCTAAGTATACGTTGTAACCTACTGAAATGCCAATATATGTAGTTTAAAAAATTATAGTTTAGGAAAGAAATGTTCACATTTAATTGACTATCGAGTTTCTAAGTAAATAAGATTTTTCTTTTTTGTAACAAAACTTGATAAAATTGACTAATAAATGACCGTGAAGTATCTGTGTGAGGATACAAAGTTCTCTCTGCAGTCAGTCTCTAATCAGAACAAACATGACGAGATGTATAAACAAGTCGCTCCATGTTTCACTTTACAAACATCTGATATCTGCAGCACCGTTAGTCTTTGGGTATTAGAAGCACTCTTTCTCAGATAGTTTCAAATGTGTTATTAAAAAATTATACAATTTTTATAAAACGTAGTTTACAGTTTTTTAAAGCTATCTATAAAACAGTACATTACCGTGCAGTTTAGGTAAATAAATGTTAACAAAACATTTATGATTGACGTGAACACTAATTTATTAAAAGATTTGAAACAAAATACTGGGAAAAACTTTCATACGTTTAATGCGTAGAATAATAACAATGAATGACATTCAAAACATCTACACTGTTTAGGCTTTTCTAAGGTCTTATTGTATTCATGGAGGGTAAACGGGACTGTGTTTCATCCTCCCTATGTTACTATTCCCTTTACGGTTTGGTTGACAGTATGCTGCTGATAGGAATTTCATTCGCTACTATGCGTACTGAAAATATTTAGTGTGAGACGAGTGTTATTTTGCTCTAAGTTTATTATCTTAGATGACAGTTATTTTCACCTAAGTAATTTATAATATCTAAATGTATCATGTACCGCTTTGTACGTTTAGAAACTAATTTATTTCGCCCCTATTTTAGGAATGTTTATATTTCAAAAGATTATTAAAGTAATTAAAGCTATATAATTCATTTCCTGAAATAATGGTAGTAAACTTATAAAACCAATTACAGGTTTAAAATAATTCCCCCCCCCCAGAAGAAGAAAACTAATAAAAGAAATTAAAGCCTTACTATATATTATAAACAAAATAATAGTAAACTAATAAAACCAATTACTCCTGAACAATACATTATGTCAAAAGTAGAGTTAACTTATAAAAACAATTAAGCCTTAACATTTCAATTACCCAAATAATAGTAGTAACCGGATTGATGAACTATTTATTCAAGAAATTGGACTTAAGATTGTTAAAAACTAAATATAAATAATACAACAATTATAATAAGGAACAAGAAAAACTTCGTGCTTAGAAAATATTTTCAAACCTTTTAATGATTAGGCAATACTTAGGCTTAGGCTTAGGTTTCAATAGCAGTCATAATTATATTACCATTGACAATTTAATCATTCCTGATATGTATATATTATTAATTGACGATATTAACAAAACAATGACTTTTAATGACGCAGTCAAACGATAAGCAAACGATGTCAGTAGAACGGTTAGTAGCACGAAAACTCTGGATACAATGTCATAGGTTGTCTCTTAACTCAAGTAAACTGTATTGGCAAAGTAGGTAGTCGTTTTCATAGGCCTAGTCGACCTAAGGATTGAAAAAGAATGTAGAAAAAATATGGCACGACCGGGATTCAGTATATTACTCTATTCAAGATTAACTTGAATCTTGAGTTTCAAGATTCAACTCTATTTATTAGAGTTAAATCTATTCTAATAGATTAAACTCTATTCAAGAGACCTCTAGCTCGCCACCTGGTTTATCATTACGGTAAAAACCCTTACTCTTGTAAATGGTTTTGCTCTCAATCAAAATTCAGTAATGTCAATTATATTAATGATTGCTATGATAATCCCTCTGTAACTGGGGCATTTGTTTTTGCCCGGTTCCTTCCTTTTATAAAACCAAACTAAAATTTAACGGACTACAATAGCCTTCTTTATCGTGTGTGTGTTTTCTTTAATTGTATCTCTAAATCAATCCAGGGCTAGTATGAATACGATCAAGTACCACCCGCTGGATGTACTTAACATATACACAAGCTCTATGGCTCACTAAGATCTACTTCTCTTTCCTATATGCGGTTGAAATTGTAGTGTACGGTCTTAGCACTAATCTCCTTTCAGTTGTAAATAGGAGACGAGTCCATGCCTTATAACTTTGATTCAAAGTAGAATAGGAATTGGTCTGTGGCAGGGTAGGGATGCGATGTTGTCAGTTCGAACGCATTGACAGTCAACTGTCAACAACTGCCAGCGACTGAAATTGCAGAACGAAGTTAGCTACATAACTAGTAAATCACTTCAGCACAGTTACGATAACACTGAGCGACAAAAGGAGGTTTAACGTAGAATTGACAACAAGGTTCACCCACGCAGCAAGTTTGAATTTCCTATTAGCTCAGACGACTGTAATCCCCACTGCCTCTGGTCGATTTCGCCTACGCAGAATCCTATTCTGTTTTAAATCAAACTATAACAGTAGAGCCTTAGGGCTCTTACATATTGTTTATTTGGCATACCGGACATTGATGTTGGAGCCGTAGCGGCATATGCTGGCTAGCCGCACCTTTTGGGTTTCTCTTCTTAATTTCTTCAGGATTCACCAACCTAAACACTTGTAAATGCCTCTTGTATAGTCTCTGGGTCTGAAGTAAGTTGCAAGATAAGTAATAAATTTGTACTCGCATGATTCATTGTAGACTAATTGTCGAATGCACTAATTTTGAAAATAAATTACTTTACCTATTTAACAAAAAACTTCGGTAGGTATCGCATATATTTTCCACCTTTTACAGTCTAATACATTAACAGTCACAGATGTTCGGTTGAGCTCTTTCTTGAATAATGTTGTCGATTTGGATCGCCCACTCGAGTAAGTAAGGAATAAAATGTAGTTTTCTATTCAAACACGCTGTTCCAAAACATGTTTGGTGCTTAAACAGCTGAGCAATCGTAGAGCCCAAGAAATCGGTTTATGTTTTAAGCATAAAGAATAACTAATAATAATAGTAAAAACCTAAACTATTTTATCAGGCGTTATATTTCTTTACAATTTAACCTAAGGCGTATTTGTATGTAATGAATTGTATAACCGATATTCATTAATTTATTCTTAAATTACATTTTGTTGGACTTTGTTTTCACCACACCTAACGTGTCACTAGTATTTCACCCCAGGCACAAAGTATTTAAAAACCAACCGGAACCATTGTTCGGAATGTCATTAGGGCCCGATCTAGGAATAGGCCCAGCGTCGCGAATTAATCACTGTTATTCTCTAACCTGTTGGTCGATACAGCATCAATTAATTATACATGGTGGATAGATATTTCGGCTAATCGCAAGCAGCACAATGCTCCGCGTGACAAATTAGCCAGCCGAGCGTTTTGCGATAAATATACGATTTGATTAATTAATTTATCGAGTAAGGTTTAATGTAATCAACCTACTTGCGTAGCTGTCCTGATAAAACGTGATTTATAACGGGGAATTTATCTTTAAAATTTTTATTTTCAAATACTAAAAGCGTTAATTATTTATTATACTAGAAGATGCGAAATTACGCAAGCAAGATAGACAACCGATTGGTACAATATAAAGAAGAATGGGCATGCAGAATACTATATATATATATATATATATATAGGTGACACTGGATATGACTACTTTTAGAAAATAAATAAGGACGAAATAAATAGCATAACAATTGAATGGGGGAGAAATCAAACGGAGAGAGAAGCTTTATTCACGAGCTAGCGACAAAAAAAAAAAAAAAAAAAAAAAAAAAAACACTTTGATCTTGCCCATTGACAACAGTAAAACGGTTCATCACACTTCTGGCATCCCAATAAAACTTCGTTACATTCTTTGATTTATGTTCAAGTTCCTCGCAGCGCACTCCACCAATTACATAGTTATGTTTACTTTGACAAATAACTTGAATAATTATGAGACGTATTATTAATAAGAAGACGCTGTGATGAGAGGTTATGGGAGTTATTTTATATAGGTATGATTATGAAAAGTAATAATACAATAATATTCAACTATTTACCTCAACAATAACAATTTCAGAATAGCTGATATTCTTTCCCAGGAACAGTGTTTTTTTATTTTGTTTCGTGAAATGTAAATTGTTGTTAGAAAAGGTTTAGTTTGCTTTTTATGGATTTCTTCCTTTAAAATCGATATTCCTGGGTTTCCTTTAGACAAATTTGTAAACAAAAACCAAATCCCACAATGATGTAATAAATTGACTTCAATATTAAATATACCATATATATATAAATGTATACCATATACATTTTGCTCGTAGAAAACTTTCGTTGTAAAATGACTTGTTAATATCATTCATGGGGAATATAAAAAAGATTTTGATAGCTTTGATATTTGCGTTATGTTAAGGTTGGTAGGTTGTATATATATATATATATATATATATATATATATATATATATATATAAAACCTTTCTCTGTTACGCCTATAAACAATTGAGTTTATGCAAGAAATCTTTCATAAAATATATGATAAAAATGATCTATGGAAGGTATTTATAATTTACTTGAAGTATGTGTTGGTAACTCAGTTTCATGTAACGTAATTATAAAATAACAGGAAAAAGTAATGGTTTACAGAGAACTTTTAATGCCTTTAAAATGCAATTACTTACTGCAAACACTTTGCATAACTGGTGCATCACTGGAGCCTGGAAAATTTTTAAAACGTTCATTTACATTATGCTCGTCGAAACCTATCTTTAAAAAGTGACTTGTTAATATCATTCATGGGGAATTTTAAAAGATTTTTAAAACTTTAATATTTTCATTATGTTAAGGTTGAACCGCTAGTAATTCTACGGCGAAAACATCAAAACGTTAAATACAGGGCCATATTCAGAAGAGGGAGAGTTGAAATAAAACTAAATATTTAAATGACTTTCAAGTACAAGGAAAGGAAGCACTAGGTCACAAGTGGTCATATTGGTAAAATTACCAAACGAATTATTTTCCTGAATAATTTTCAATGTTTTATCTTTGAATTTCCCACAAATACTGGCTACTATTGACACCTCCATAAAGATACCCTTGAATAAATAGGATTAAAATTTAATCCGACAACTTATGCGAAATCAAAATTAAAATAAAGTTGCAAAATTTTCTGAGAAACATAGATTTTATTGTAAATTAAAGTAAAACTAAATAACAAGGATTCAAAGAACGCCTTGGAAAAAGGAGTGTTTTATCAAAGTAATAAATCACACACAAGCTACATAAACTATATATTATTAGTTAAATCAAAATAGATTCTATGAAAAATAAAACCTCAAAGACAAAACGGTTTATTCTTTATAGAACCATAAAAGCTATTAGAACCATTATTCAAAATTTAGTTTGAATAATATTTTTAAAGATATATAATTCACATTATTTCTAACAGTATCTACATCAACAGGTAGCGTACTATAAACTAATGACTTTTCTGACAATGGTATCTTCTGTATAGTAAAGTGTTTCAGACGACTTATATCTATCAGAGCTATCTATGTGTAGAATATTTATAAGTACAATGAGTTCATAAACAGTTCTGCTAGGTGGAGGACTGCGAAAAGTTTGTCGACTGTAGACATTACATTAGGTTTCCATTCGTAGGGCCAGCCCTTTAGGTAAGGTCAACCGAGAGCGGATACGAGTCCAATTGTACTACCTGGACGGAACTAGTGAGAAAGGATATTCTAGTGGTACCTACTATTCTATGGAAGGTTCTACTTGTCACGATTAGTTCTAGAAAAACAAACGGAACTGTAGTGTGTGGTTGGAGCATTGGATTCCTCCTAGGGGCTAAACGGTGTCCAGTTCAGGTCAGATCATCCTCGGGGCGTGGTATCATGTGCTGGATCTTTGACAGTTCCTAAATATCGCAATTACTTTGAGCTTTGTCGTTCGAGAATCGTTAGGAATTACATTCGTTTTAGTTGCAAGCAGCAAATGGTTTATCAACTGTAGTGATAGTTGCTCTCAGGACTGTGTCCCATTATCAACTTCGGCAATAATCAAACCAGTAACCCAAGTAGCGTTCCGAGTTGATAATAGGACATATCTAGCAATATAAATATAAATAAATATATATATATATATATATATATATATATATATATATATATATATATGTATAAATATATATATATATATATATATATATATATGTATAAATATATATATATATATATATATATATATATATATATATATATATTTATATAATACGTTTTCTTGTTTAATAATTTAAAACAACATAGGTTATTCAAATACAAGAATATTTATTAATTTATATTCAAAGCTTTTCGTTAGTAAACAGTACCAACATCATCAGGAATGAAAATTACAATAATGTCATAATTATTGTAATTACACATTATTGTAAATTTCATTCCTGATGATGTTGGTACTGTTTACCAACAAAAAGCTTTGAATATATATTAATAAATATTCTTGTATTTGAATAACCTATGCTGTTTTAATATATATATATATATATATATCATTCCTGATATATATGATGATTTTATATATATATATAAAATTTTCATTCCTGATGATGTTGGTACTGTTTGCCAACGAAAAGCTTTGGATATAAAATAATAAATATTCTTGTATTTGAATAGCCTGTGTTGTTTTTAAATTATTAAACAAGAAAACGTATTTTATATTTATATATATATATATATATATATATATATATATATATATATATATATATATATATATATATATATATATATATATATATACATCTAGTAACGGAAGTGCTTGATCTCATTGAAACAAAAATTACTACTATAGGTATGTGTTTACATATTAATATATGTTAAAGTATTTACGTGTGAACAAGTAAGGCAAGTTGAAGATGTAATCAAATATGAAAAATTGAACTTCTACATTTTTATTTATTACGGTGTAGTAATAATTTTTTAAATCTTGTTTGTATTTATACCGCACGAGAGTTGTACGCAACCTTCAAAACCAGGGAGTAACATGATAAAACTAGAGTTTGTTTTAATTAATTTAGGATTGAGGCAGGTGCTGTGCGTGGCGGGGGAGGTTGACAGTGTTGCTTCCGAAAGAGATCGACTACTTTTAGCGACTAGCTTTAAGCACGCTGTCACCACTGTCTTAAAGAAATTTGGCAACATGGGCCTATCGCCGATGGTGAAAGTCCGATCTTATTAATCCGGCCGAGGCGAACCTTCAACCCCTCTCACCTACCGCGCGTGGGCGAAATCCTAAAGCAATTTAAAACGAACTGTACTTAATCTTATATACTGCCCAACAGTACTATTGCCTAAATGACATTAGAAATATATGTCGAATTAATTACTTTTCGATAACTAAGAGGAAACATCAGCAGCCACACTTGGACCATAAAGTTTCAACAATGATTCAACAAAAGTTCAAACCATCATTTTGTAATTTCTAAGTTGATAAATGTTTCAACTGCGTTAAAAGGCATAGACAGTATGTACAGTATATTTCTGAGTTGTATCGGGCCAATGACGTTAGATTAAGTTATACGCGAATCACACCTGACTGCTTATAAACGATCTACTAAAAAATAGCATAGCAATCGATTACCAGTAATTACATCCGGGTAATGTGTTAGCTTAGCATATCTCGTGTTTGAACAGGTGTCGCCGCGAAAGACTATGACGCGTAGATATCAGGTAAAAACGATTCAAGTTAAATCAAGTCAAACCAATAAGTATGCAATTTTAAATATACTTAGTCAAAAGTAATAGAGACAATATATATGAAAACCTTAAAGCGTTCAAATAGGAAGAAAATAAACAAGATAAATGAGCCTTAGTAGAACAAATTCATGTCTAACATTATTCGTATACTTTAGGCTCTTTAATTTAATTTTTTTTGGTTGGATGTAGCTATTTACAATAAATATAGACAAATTGTTAAAAAAAATAGATAATAGTAACGTTTAATATATATATATATATATATATATATATATATAAAGAACATAAGTCAAAATACAAATACAAGAATTATAATTGAATTTTTTTCAAGAATTATAATTCTTGTATTTATATTTTGACTTATGTTCTTTATTAATACAAAAGAATACATATTGCGATATATATATATATATATATATATATATATATATATATATATAGGTTTTATTCTATGTGTTTTATAACTCAGTGAACGAGTAAAGTCGATAAATGTTGCCGCTAACGTATATCTTTATTGCATATCTATAGGGTCTACCTCATGATTCGAATGAATACGATATAAATCTAGAATAATGTGTAGTACAATAAATTGCCACAAAGTTCTGGATTACTCATCTACAGTTCCTACTAAATTAGCTTAAGAGCTACAATTCAAGCTTTCATTGTTATATTTATCTTAATCCTATCCCAAAATAAAACACTTTGACACAAATCACAACAATTTTTTTTGTAATTAAGTACAAATTCTGAAATTCATAATTATGTTATACAAATATATGTGCTACAACCTATTAAATTTTTAACACGATTGGTTTAATAGTTTATATATTATAAATTTTCAAAGTCTGGCATTGTCTGAAAAACGCCAAAAAACTGGTACATTTTTCATTCAACCCCCTGAAAGACAAAGTTAAAACCGTAAAAAAATATTAAGTTTACATTAATAGACGCAAAATTAAATTTATGAAATTTTGGTGCATCTTGTTTTGTTATAAGTATATTGGTTGCCTTGTAGTAAAAGCTTAAACTCGAGTATCAACACTTTTTGACCCGATAGTAGGTTCGATTTCAAATAGTGACAAAAATATTAAGTGTCTTTCAGACTCTAGATATACTGAAACTGTGAACATGACTACCTATGGGTGATATTGGACATGAAATCGCCTTAGCTTCGTTGAATACTGTAAGCACCAAGTACAACAGCGCTCTTCTACGTCTCGATGACATGTAAATAAAAAATTAGGTAATTTATGTAACATATTGCTCATAAAATTTAACTTTTTAAATAAATTAATTTTTCGTCATATTTACTTTTCGTGAAGAGCGATAACAAAATATAAAGTAGCTTCCTACAAATGATAAGGACAAATAACCCAAAAATTTAAAACTTCATTTTTTTCATCAATAATTTTGTTTTAAAAATGTTTCACAACTTGCAATAGGCCTACCAAAATCGCAGTGTCATATCTAAAGTTCATAGTTTTGGCGATAAAAACATTTGTGCAACACACATATTCTCTTTACGTGGAAACATTTATAGAATATGAAATACTAAAATATAATTTAGATGATTTATAACCACTATAAAAGACACATTTAAAACAATATTTTAAGTTATGGAAAACTATTTCATCGCATAATGATCGACTATTTTCATTTCATCTGATGACGGTTTTATTGACACAAGGTAGAATACAGAAACAAACAGCTGTTTAACATTTCAACACAGATGTGTTAGACTCGTTGCATCAATCCACTGCAAGTGAAAAGAAAACAAAGAAGTTATTTTAAAGAGGGAGTAACGTAACAAAGAATCAAATTGGATGGAACCCACGGGATTCTGTGTAAGCCTAACTTGGTGAAGAACTATTGTGGGCTTACTACGAGAAGAATTCGAGCCCTCTGCCCATAATAGAAGCCTCTGGGGACGTTTTGTTGAAGTCTAGAGCCGCAACTCAGCCAGAATAGTAGTCTTCATTATATCATGTGTGCTCTGGGCGAGAAAGAACTCGTGTGTTATCTTTTTATCGAACCTTTTCGCTGTTGCGTTCGTTTTCAAGATACAGGCTTTCTCAACATTCATCAAAATATTATTACTTAAGAAACTTCAGTAGTAAATACTTTAAAAAAATGAACTTTACTGATACGTTTAATAATTGAAGATATAAAAACTTACCAAATTCTCAACTTATTATTGACTCCAGGTTAATAGTGAAAATATCATTACCTGAAAAATGAAATATTATTAACAATCAATATTAAGGGATATAAATATCAAAAAGGCTCATTACAACCTATTATATATTACCAAATAAAATACATTCGCGCCGTTAAATACTCAACAGTAGCCGTTTTTAGCTCTCAATTGACTACAGTGGTAAATACTTGACCGAAAAAGAGATTGAGGTTATGTTAAAAGGAGTGAGTGATTATTATAATGTGATTTATAATAATTTTTTAGCTAAATAATTAATTAAATTATTCAAGTATTGAAATACTACTTTACCAAACTAACTTATTGCCCTTACAATTGATTTATTTTATTGCTGTAAAAACTGGTCAATAACAAATTAACCGAATGAGAATAACAATTAAGGAATAACAATTATCTTATGCTGCTAATATTCAATTCCATTATTTAAACAGGACGCTCGAGGATGCTGAAAAATATTACATCCTACAGGATCATTATCCTAAACGATCTTTTCTATCTCCTCATTAAAAATTATTAAGAAACTAAGGGCAAAATGTCAAGTCAATCGCACGTCTTATTAACTGCTCTTGTACAATTTCACAGTTCTTGTTATATATTTCTTGTATTAATTTTAAGAATACTTCTTAAATATTACGTCTCAGAAATACTTTACAATAATACATTTCTTAGTAGTAGTAAAATATTTAACAGCCTAAGAAAACTTTTTTTACTAAATTTTAGTAGGAATTTTAAGAATTGATTTTATAACTAAATCAAATTCATAATAAAAATTTACTTAGATGTATTTTTAAAATACTATTTTTGGTGGTAAAATTGTGCATGTTTTACTTGGATTTTAAAAGGTTATGTATAAAATCACATAAGACTATCATATGTCATATGTCAAGTATAAACTTGACTTAATTTAAACAGAACATGGCAAAGTATACGTTCAAAGTGGAGATACGTTATTGTACGGACATTGAAGAATATAACTCGATGTATAAGTGAGTTCAAATATAAAATCCAAGAGGTACTTACTATTTTTTTAAGTTTACGTGAGGTTCTATGGTAGCGACTACTTTATTAGCTTATGCCAAAGTACAAGTTTGGAGTAGATTATCTCGAGAGAGAGGCATTATATTGCTAAACATAAGTCTAATCGAGTTATATACTTTTAACATAGTTGCTGAATGGATTTTGATAACATTTTCTTTTCTCTAACTAAAACTAAATCTGAGATGTTTGGTCAAGATGGAAAATAATTTAATGTCGCTCACGTGTTACTGTGATGTAACTATACTAACGACAGTTTTTCTTTTGTTCTAACATAATTTAAGAGCTTGTAAAAATACTGCATTTGAATAATGATTTAAAGTTTAGCATCAGAGATAACTTGGCTCTGTTGAATTTTTCAAGTTTTGATTTCATTATTTAATATAAAAAACAAACACTATAACTCATATTTGTTTCAAAATTTTCAATATCAATTGAGAATGTATTAACATAAAATAATTCATAATAATTCAAACATTTTAATTCAAATTCAATTACCTACACTAATAACATAATTATAGAAGTCAATTCAATGTAACAAGTTTAAAAAGTATAACTCTTGGCTACTTGTAATAGAATTCTTGATCTCTAAAGAAATTCATTACCGTACTGAAAAAATTTTTTTTGTCTGATTTTATCACTTATTTATAACACCCTTATAACAATTTGAACCTCTGATCTTATATTTGAATTTTAGTGATATTTAGGCTGCAGTGTTGAAGGCTGACCAAAACTAAAACACTAAGGCAAAAGTATAAATATAAACAAACTTATTACAAATAAATAAAGCATTAATATAAATATGAAGTATTGTTCACTAAAATTATGATTTAATTTAAAATATATTGCCGTAGATATTCACAAATGCGTAACCGAATCTATTGGTTTAGTTACTCTCGATCAATCGTAATACATTTAAAGCAATGAATGTTTTCAGAAGATTCATACAAATATACTAAATAATATGAAAAGTAAAATTATGAGAAGTCAGATGTATATTGACTGTAGGCATACGTATAGTGGTTAGTCCGGCTTATTCTCGTAGATCGGTAGGAAAAAAACAGGCTTGCCTCTGTCCCATTGGTTGAACCATCGCTGGGGTGGGAGAGCTGTCCTTGCTCTGTTGCCAACGTAACAAGTTACGCGCACATGATTAGGTAGTTAACAAAATTAAAGAAGAAAGAGGTATTTTCATAGATTCAAATTAGGTTGATTTATTTCTTTTATTTAATATTTTGTAAGTTTAAGGCAAAATTTAACATGGGGTGGTTACTTTTCAAAAATTCAAACAAGCGACAAAACTATAATTTTTACAAGATAGTCTAACTTAATGGATAAATGAATATGGTGGTTAGGTATTTCATTAGGCTATGTGTTTACAAATTACAGGACAGGAGTTTAGGTTTTAATTTAAAATTTTAAATGAACAAATATATAATTCTATATCACTTATTGATTTAACAGTAAGATTTATTGAAACATGAGTTACTAAATTTATTAACTGGCGAAAAAATATTTAATTATTTCATTTTAATTTGATATTGTTTAATAAATAAAGTAACATAACCTACTAGTTAAAACAGCTGTTCTCCAGCATAACCCATAATATAAAATGAACTCTTGTATGAAATCATGTTTTATCACTTAATTTTAAGTATTAATACCGTCTCGTGATGCATCTTGGATGCCTATTATGAATTGAAGCGTGACGTAGGGTGTCATTTTTTTCCCGTTCAAAACATTGAGTCATACTTAGCAATAAAAATATACACTTTAAAAAGTATATTTTAAACGCGATGTAACTCGGGTTACATCCGAATCTTTAATTTGAAAAAACAATTGTCTTTAATATGGAAATATTATCGTCATGTCTGTCGATAAGACAAACGGTAAGGTCAATATATATGAAACATCATTAATACATTGACACAGGAACCTAATTGTCAAAAGGAAAAAAATATCCACTGTCCTGGAATTTTAAAATCGCTCTAAAACAATCTGTCTAATTAATGCAACCCGTTTCTATTTTATCATTAAAATTCTAACAAATAGTACAATTTTACTACAACTATTTCCCCTTTCAATATGTTCAGTTTTCTCTGAAATAACAATATAAAAACATAAATAAAACCAGATTGAAAAAACTAGAGGCTGACAAAGAATTCGTGTTTAATGTACATCAACAGGCATAGCGGCACTCGTCACGACATAATGGTTTGCAATACACGACATTTCGTTTCCTGGATTTGCATGCAATATTTACAGCTCTATCTGTCATGTATTTGCTGATTTATGGCGAAGCCTTTCCTCCTTGGATGTCAACGGACTCGTGAGCTTCAAAAATATTTTGTCAAACACGTTTCAAATTAGTTTAACCTTTAATAATGTAATCCTAAGTATGATATTTCAATTTAACTGCAAGGCTTAGGAAGAAATTAAAAGTATAAGTAATATAAGAGTAGGGTATGTGTAAGAACATAAAGGCCTATATATATATATATATATATATATATATATATATATATATATATATATATATATATTCTTAGTATTCAATTATTTGTGAGTTACAGAATTACTACTAATAAACATAAATATAATTCATAGTTAAATAGTTATTTATACACTAAGTATGATTTTCCGAAATATCGAGTGCTCTCTCACAAGATAACTGCCCTAGCGTCATAAATTCTGATTAAGTGATTTCTCCATTATACTCTCGATAATTTTTTACTTTTCCGTTGGATTTATACTCTTATTTAGAGTATCATAATTACCTGCCAATATAACCATTGTCACACTACTCGTTAACACGTTTAGGAGGACCCAGATCAGTCACAACGTTTTATGAACTCCCATATAAAGTTCTTACTGATGGAGGTCCTCTGAAACCCGTCAGGGAGTAGTGTGACACTGGTGGTAATTTCATATAATTATGATACTCTAAATAAGATTTCTTTCAAATAAAATTGCGCACTAATTCAAAAAAGCAGGATACAATGTAGCTTACAAAACAACAAATAAAAGCCAAATGGCTATCAGACACATCATTAATAACAATACCAACACATACAATAACCCAGGCGTATACAAAATACAGTAAAATGCAACAACTGCAATAAGTTCTATATTGGACAAACAGGCAGATCTTTCGCCGAAAAATATAAAGAACACAAAAGCGCAGTCCACACTACTATTGAATTCACCTTCGCAAATCACCTCATGGACACTAAACACTCATGCAAAAGTATGGAAAATAACATGGGCATCCTCCACACATGCAACAAAGGCCATATATTAAACACACTAGAACAGTATGAAATGTATAGACATAGCACACATAAAAATGACATCCTAAATGAACAAACATGGCACAGATCTCACATACTTTTCGATCAAATCACTTCTATCTTTCAAAAAATGTTAACAAAGAAGCACAACTACAGTAATCCTAGCGGCAAAAATACGAGCCTGAAGAAGTCGTAAGACGAAAATGTTTCCTCCAAGTGTACGTTAACAATTCAACAACCTTTAGTTAACAAAATGTCTGGTAGCAAGTAATGGCAAAAGTGTAATATATATATATATATATATATATATATATATATATATATATATTATAACATAAAGTACGAGGCTTTAGATTGAATTAAGCTAGTTGCGAAATAAATCATCTATAATATTTTAGCAAAGAAATACAAATAGTTTTCTGGTGCTGATAAAGCAGGTACCCAAGGCAGGTCATTATTCTTTCCAGGAAGTTTATAAGTGGAGTCCGGCAAATAGACAAAGGTCCAAGATGGGAAATTCTAGCGGCCGATATAGCCTGGGGAATTTTAAACATGTACCGTTAGGAGGAATTAATTTGCGAAGATCAACAACAAAAACAAGCGGAAGATTTAAACGTATTTAAAATTAACACAGGACAATGTATTACTGACAACATTAAGTTAAAAAAGTTAGACGACCATCGTAAACAAAACAAAAATCATTTGACGTCTGTAGAAAGTCGAAAGGGACCTATCAACATGTTAGAGAACGTCGGACAAAATTTATTGTAGGTTCAAGGGATATCAGAGGAAGTAATAATTAAGAAATCCGCACGACCCTTTGACCCAAATGTTACAGCAACTGTAATCACTAGAGGAATAAAAACTATGAGTGCAGTCTTCAACCTAGTTACAGAATTTCCCTTTCAACAAAAGGAACACTTTCTGTTAACATCACACCATAGTCCAGGCCAATTAAGTCAAAGACACGGGATTAGACAACGAAATGAAATTAATCGTGTGAAGGAATCAAACCAGCCAAGTGTAATTAATGAAAAACCATCAGAGCCAGGTCAAATTTGCTGTAGAAACAAAAATACCCCATTTGAGCGAGGAAAACACCTGCAAGACTCAAGGACAATGATCTCGGAAGGACAGTGCGACCCTTTGTTGAACGTTTGTGGTAAATAACCAAACTCATATAGTACTTCTTGATTTATAAAAATAATAATAATAATATCTGTGCTACGAAAAAAATAATAAACAATGAATAACGAACTTAAATTTAATAAACTGCGCAAAGGGAAAATTAATTAGGAAGTGATAAAATTATTATTTAGCTAAACAAGTAAAATGAATTGTAAAATTTTCACATTTAATTTTAAAGGAAGATTGTTAATTTGTATGTTGTGATTTGTAATTATGGAATAATTGATAAGAGAAATGATCTACACAAAATGTTCTAATATAATTGGAGAATAATTATTTGTTTATGGTAACTAATGAAATTTGAGGTTAATTGAGAAGGTATAACAGTATTACAATTATAAACCATTTAGGAACGTATGCATATTAATTTTAATTTTTTTTATAAACTAGTAATGCTTTCAATTAAGTTACTGCATCTGTCAGCTATTTTGTAATAGTTTTAAGTGAGACATTGTCAACTAAATTATTTGATCACGAAAACAATTTCACAAAACGGAGTAAATTTAATCTATAATTATAACATTATATTTGCGACACTTTGTTTTGGTTAGTATTAATAATATTTAACAATTGAATTATTTTATTCAGTTTAATAATCAATTATGCAGCATATTGAATGACATGTTTTAAAATTGTAAGATAATGATAAATAACTGTTAGTGATTTTAATATGTAATTTTAGCTAAACGCAATTGCTTGGTTGTTTTATTTAAAATTAATCTTAACCCTGTAAAAAAAAAATACTCGTCTTAGTAAAAGAAATTAATATTCTCCTTTTTTGGTAATAAACCTTATTAAGTTGGTTATATTTGTATTAGAAATTTAAGATTGGATGAAGAATTTAAACAAATTGTTCTTTATGTCATAGTATTCAATTATTGTAAACAGCAAATTCTTAGAAATTTATGAAGGGCCCTACGAAATTAATAAATATCTTGGTAATAGCAGTTACCAACTTACTTCCATAATTAATGGTAAACTTAAGGGTAAATTTAATTGTAGAATGTTAAAAAGGTATCACAAACCCATATTAAGTAATTAAATAATTGTATAAAAGATTTAGATTTTCATGCATAAATAATTAATGGTTAGGATCATATGATGAACAATGGCATTGTGAACTTTCAGATTTAATTTTAAAGAAAGAGTATTAATTTGTATGATGTGATTGATAATTATGTAATATTTATAAGTGAAATGTTTTAGGATATAAGAGGTTTAACTATAGTAAAATTTAATGTATTAGAAGTTTAAGATTGGTGAAGAATTTAAAACAAATTGTTCTTTGATGTCAGCATTCAAATATTGTAAAATTTAAATTTAAGAAATCAAACAAAATTAATTTTAAAATTCTGGGGACTCTATAACATAAAGTACGAGGCTTTAGATTGAATTAAGCTAGTTGCGAAATAAATCATCTATAATATTTTAGCAAAGAAATACAAATAGTTTTCTGGTGCTGATAAAGCAGGTACCCAAGGCAGGTCATTATTCTTTCCAGGAAGTTTATAAGTGGAGTCCGGCAAATAGACAAAGGTCCAAGATGGGAAATTCTAGCGGCCGATATAGCCTGGGGAATTTTAAACATGTACCGTTAGGTTTAGAAAATTAAGAACTAGAGGAGTTGAAAAAGAGTCTCGGAGCAAGGCAGGAGGTTGGTGGGGACAAGGATGAAAGTGTAAAGGGAGAAGTTTGTTAGTTTAAATAGTTTTTTTTAAGTAAATTTTAGTAAAGTGGGAAGTAAAAGTTTTTTTTATATAAAGTAAGTTTATTGTGTCAAGTGTTAGCGGAAGTGAACAAGCCACGATTCCAGGGACTCGTCCGAACTATAAGTATATTTAAATTATAAGTGTAGCAACAGACATCTATCTTCTAGTTTAACCTAAATTTTAAATTCATCAAAATTTATAAATATAATTCTATTCACCATTTCAAGTTTAAAGCAAAGTTCCCATAATAGCGACCCCGAGAGAAAGAATATAATTTTACTACTGTTTTTATTCTAATTGAATCTAAAGCCTCAGAAGTCCACCTTTTATACTGTAATTTAGTTAAGTTATCGAGCCTGTCACTGCTCAATATTAATAAATTTTTTTGAATAATTTGTAGAGTTAATTAAGGAAAATAAATGCAAGTGATGTTTAAAAATTGATAAAATTGTTAATTCTTTTATAAACCTGAAGGTGACTTCAATAGGTAAGGCAATTAAATAACATTTAAAATAATTTAAATTACAACCAAAGTTAAGTTATAATATGACGCCCAACGTATTGGCAAGTTAAGTTATAATTTGGCGCCCAACGTGGGGCAAGTTGAGTTATAATTTGTCGCCCAACTAGTTGGCAAGGTTAAATAGAAATGGTGAATATAAATAAATAAATTAAATCATAAATGTATTAACAAATTTATTAATCTGTTGGCTTGAATAAGAGTGTTAATTAAGGAAATTTAATAAAAAACTGTGAACATTATTAAGACTATAGAACATTATTAGGGAAGAGACTTTAAATCATGAATAAAGTAGATGAAAAAAATTTGGGTGTGGGGACAGAGACAATTGTAGGGACTAGGGTTAACACCGGAATAGATATGCTACAGTTACTGCAATTATTAAGTGCGAAAATGGATCAAAATACACAAGATTTAAGAAAAACCTGTAGTAAATTAGATGAAAAAATGGATCAAACTACACAAGATTTAAAGGAAACTTTAAATAATAAATTAGATGAATTTAATGACAAATTAGATAAAATAATTAATAAAGATAATGAAATCAATGAAGAAGTTAAAGAAGAAATTAATGATAATTTAGTTAAGAACAATGAAGACTTTAAGGTAGAAATAAATGATGTATTAATTGAGGACAAGGAACAATTGAATTATGAAAGCTTAGAATTAAACAATAAAATTGATACAACACAAACTAAAGTAGCGGACGAGGAATTAATTTGCGAAGATCAACAACAAAAACAAGCGGAAGATTTAAACGTATTTAAAATTAACACAGGACAATGTATTACTGACAACATTAAGTTAAAAAAGTTAGACGACCATCGTAAACAAAACAAAAATCATTTGACGTCTGTAGAAAGTCGAAAGGGACCTATCAACATGTTAGAGAACGTCGGACAAAATTTATTGTAGGTTCAAGGGATATCAGAGGAAGTAATAATTAAGAAATCCGCACGACCCTTTGACCCAAATGTTACAGCAACTGTAATCACTAGAGGAATAAAAACTATGAGTGCAGTCTTCAACCTAGTTACAGAATTTCCCTTTCAACAAAAGGAACACTTTCTGTTAACATCACACCATAGTCCAGGCCAATTAAGTCAAAGACACGGGATTAGACAACGAAATGAAATTAATCGTGTGAAGGAATCAAACCAGCCAAGTGTAATTAATGAAAAACCATCAGAGCCAGGTCAAATTTGCTGTAGAAACAAAAATACCCCATTTGAGCGAGGAAAACACCTGCAAGACTCAAGGACAATGATCTCGGAAGGACAGTGCGACCCTTTGTTGAACGTTTGTGGTAAATAACCAAACTCATATAGTACTTCTTGATTTATAAAAATAATAATAATAATATCTGTGCTACGAAAAAAATAATAAACAATGAATAACGAACTTAAATTTAATAAACTGCGCAAAGGGAAAATTAATTAGGAAGTGATAAAATTATTATTTAGCTAAACAAGTAAAATGAATTGTAAAATTTTCACATTTAATTTTAAAGGAAGATTGTTAATTTGTATGTTGTGATTTGTAATTATGGAATAATTGATAAGAGAAATGATCTACACAAAATGTTCTAATATAATTGGAGAATAATTATTTGTTTATGGTAACTAATGAAATTTGAGGTTAATTGAGAAGGTATAACAGTATTACAATTATAAACCATTTAGGAACGTATGCATATTAATTTTAATTTTTTTTATAAACTAGTAATGCTTTCAATTAAGTTACTGCATCTGTCAGCTATTTTGTAATAGTTTTAAGTGAGACATTGTCAACTAAATTATTTGATCACGAAAACAATTTCACAAAACGGAGTAAATTTAATCTATAATTATAACATTATATTTGCGACACTTTGTTTTGGTTAGTATTAATAATATTTAACAATTGAATTATTTTATTCAGTTTAATAATCAATTATGCAGCATATTGAATGACATGTTTTAAAATTGTAAGATAATGATAAATAACTGTTAGTGATTTTAATATGTAATTTTAGCTAAACGCAATTGCTTGGTTGTTTTATTTAAAATTAATCTTAACCCTGTAAAAAAAAAATACTCGTCTTAGTAAAAGAAATTAATATTCTCCTTTTTTGGTAATAAACCTTATTAAGTTGGTTATATTTGTATTAGAAATTTAAGATTGGATGAAGAATTTAAACAAATTGTTCTTTATGTCATAGTATTCAATTATTGTAAACAGCAAATTCTTAGAAATTTATGAAGGGCCCTACGAAATTAATAAATATCTTGGTAATAGCAGTTACCAACTTACTTCCATAATTAATGGTAAACTTAAGGGTAAATTTAATTGTAGAATGTTAAAAAGGTATCACAAACCCATATTAAGTAATTAAATAATTGTATAAAAGATTTAGATTTTCATGCATAAATAATTAATGGTTAGGATCATATGATGAACAATGGCATTGTGAACTTTCAGATTTAATTTTAAAGAAAGAGTATTAATTTGTATGATGTGATTGATAATTATGTAATATTTATAAGTGAAATGTTTTAGGATATAAGAGGTTTAACTATAGTAAAATTTAATGTATTAGAAGTTTAAGATTGGTGAAGAATTTAAAACAAATTGTTCTTTGATGTCAGCATTCAAATATTGTAAAATTTAAATTTAAGAAATCAAACAAAATTAATTTTAAAATTCTGGGGACTCTATAACATAAAGTACGAGGCTTTAGATTGAATTAAGCTAGTTGCGAAATAAATCATCTATAATATTTTAGCAAAGAAATACAAATAGTTTTCTGGTGCTGATAAAGCAGGTACCCAAGGCAGGTCATTATTCTTTCCAGGAAGTTTATAAGTGGAGTCCGGCAAATAGACAAAGGTCCAAGATGGGAAATTCTAGCGGCCGATATAGCCTGGGGAATTTTAAACATGTACCGTTAGGTTTAGAAAATTAAGAACTAGAGGAGTTGAAAAAGAGTCTCGGAGCAAGGCAGGAGGTTGGTGGGGACAAGGATGAAAGTGTAAAGGGAGAAGTTTGTTAGTTTAAATAGTTTTTTTTTAAGTAAATTTTAGTAAAGTGGGAAGTAAAAGTTTTTTTTATATAAAGTAAGTTTATTGTGTCAAGTGTTAGCGGAAGTGAACAAGCCACGATTCCAGGGACTCGTCCGAACTATAAGTATATTTAAATTATAAGTGTAGCAACAGACATCTATCTTCTAGTTTAACCTAAATTTTAAATTCATCAAAATTTATAAATATATTTCTATTCACCATTTCAAGTTTAAAGCAAAGTTCCCATAATAGCGACCCCGAGAGAAAGAATATAATTTTACTACTGTTTTTATTCTAATTGAATCTAAAGCCTCAGAAGTCCACCTTTTATACTGTAATTTAGTTAAGTTATCGAGCCTGTCACTGCTCAATATTAATAAATTTTTTTGAATAATTTGTAGAGTTAATTAAGGAAAATAAATGCAAGTGATGTTTAAAAATTGATAAAATTGTTAATTCTTTTATAAACCTGAAGGTGACTTCAATAGGTAAGGCAATTAAATAACATTTAAAATAATTTAAATTACAACCAAAGTTAAGTTATAATATGACGCCCAACGTATTGGCAAGTTAAGTTATAATATATATATATATATATATATATATATATATATAATATATATATATGAAGTTAATATATTACTATTGTAAGTAATTTTATCCACCATTAAGTACAATGATTTTACCTTGAGTGATGAGGCAGCTTTCGGTCACTTGACCATTGTCGAATCACTCAAATATATATATATATATATATATATATATATATATATATATATATATATATATATATATATATGCTGATACGTATTCCTTCACGGATGGAAAAATATGATGAATTGTTACTATCTGGAGTACATCCGTTCATTCTGCAGTCCATAAATTCGCAGTTCCGACGTTTCGCTAGAATCTCATCCAGCATTGACGAGGTGAATCCAACAACAGTAGAAGAGCGAGTGAAGACTGTTCATTCGCTCTTCTACTGTTGTTGGGTTCACCTCGTCAATGCTGGATGAGAATCTAGCGAAACGTCGGAACTGCGAATTTATAGACTGCAGAATGAACGGATGTATTCCAGATAGTAACAATTCATCATATATATATATATATATATATATATATATATATATATATATACATACATACATATATATATATATATATATATATATATATATATATATATATATATATATACATACATATATATATATATATATATATATATATATATATATATATATATCACAAAACCGAAATATAAAATAAAAAAATTATTGTTACTTTGACGTAAAAATAAAATGTCTATTTTTTAAATTAATGTAAAACTATGCAGCAATTTAAACATTAACTTCATGCTAATTAGATATTTTAGTTGAATTACCTAAATGTAATTAAGGATTAAGGAATTACAAAGTTTTATTTAGAACCCCTAACTTCCATCATCGCTGCTGTCTTTAGATTTATTTATTAAAAGGCAACTTTGTTTAGACTTTAGAGATATCTCCGCGAGTTGAAAGATGGCGAGTGAAGATTGTTGCAAGTTCAATCCTCAATAGCTTCACCTAAGAAGTCGTGTATTTGAAAGTTTTTGTTACAAGTAGTTGAATGAGAAAAGAAAATGTCAACTAAATTTTCTTAAAAGCATTTATGAATGGTGATATTGTAATATGATATTTTGTTAGATAAACAACATAGTTACATTTATATGGTGTGAGAGCAAGTAAAGTGCTACACATACCTTAGCATCGCCTAGTTTCATCTACCTTCTCCTCAGTAGGGGTGTAACAGGTATCCAACTCTTAACGACCCCAATACATAGGAAGTCTGCTTGAGAAATGCAACCACGTACACGTGTCTCCATGTCAGTCCTATATCCTCTGCTGTGGATTTCATGGTCACCTTTTCCTACCTATATTTAAACCCATTTACTTTTCCTATCCTTCTTTTCTCAAATCTCTCCCAAATTTTTATAATCTAATTATTGAATACATATTTGAAAGAACTGTGATAACATAAATTGTCATCCACTACAGGTTTAAAAAAAATGTATCTAAACGTTACTAAGGTTACTATCGACTGAAAATTTGTACAAATATATATCAAGAGAGGCTGAGCTAATTGAATGAATTTAATAATAAAAATTCCAGAAGAATATACGAAATAAACAGCGACACTGTGGTTTCGCAAACAGGTAAAGATGTAAATTTTTTATCTTCCGTTCGTATTGGTTTTATCCCCTTGCAGTAAAAAAATAACTCTTACTAAAAATTCTCCATTAATATGAAAAATTAATGTTACTGGACAGCTGAAGTAGGAAAACAGAAAGAACAACGAGCACACAAAACTCTTTGTAGCAGATCGCCATTGATGTGAGCAAAAATGAAATGAGCAAATGGGAAATGAAACGGAACAAACACTCCCTTTTGAAGTGGTGTTTTATTTACAACGAGAGGGCGGTGCGGAGTAATTCTTTACATTTTTACATGTAGCCATCCCTGGTGTTGATTTTTCATTCTCTTTGATTGATATTTATTATTGAAATCAAATGTTGCGGAAACCGTCATTTTGGTTTTGTTAATTGTGGAAAAATTCCGATGGAATTGTAGCTTTCTATTAATATTTTTATGGTAATGTCTATAAACGTATTGTTTTGTATAACAAGTGTTGAAATAATTTCAACTGATATTCATTGGAATACTAGGTTCAAATATTTTCATTTTTTAAAGCCTCTACTGTCCTCCTACTGTAATTCGACATCGTTTTTAATAACTTAACGATATGCCATTAGTTTGTAGTTTTGGAATGTTGATGCTACTGTATACAAATTTCGAAAAACTTACAATTTAACACAAAATTAAGTTACGATAAAGAGTAAAATATCTTTTTATCTATTTTAATTAAAATCATGTGACAGATTATTCGACCACTTTGCGGTCCTTAATGGAGCTGAAATTTCGCATAACCATCTCTTTTAGATAACAATAAATTATTAACTCTTAAAAAGCAATAGCCTAAAAGGGTAAACTAGAAATGATTTTCACAATTAAAATTTTATTTTTAAATTATTTAAATTATTGTGTAGTAGAATAAATAATCTATTTTTGCTAACCGAGAGGATTAGAGTTTTTTATGACTTAAAATAGAATTGTGATACTTTACATCAGCAAGATATCAATACTTTAAGCTGTAAATGTTTGTGGAATTAAAAAATAAATCTGTCATCTTTAAAAGTAATATACACGTATCTTCTAGCGTTCTACGTGATTATATTTAGTCATATTAAATTCCAATATTCCTGTGTAACAAGATAACATTACCTCTTTTATTATTTTTTAGTATATTTTAATATGAAAGTGATTTTGAGAGTTTTTAATTTTTTTTTTAATATTCTGTTGAATCAGTATTTTTCTCACTATTTTTGTATTAATAAAGGTATATTCGTGAGTAATGTTCAACTCCTAAAATAGAACTTTTTTTATAAGATATAGAGTATATTTTTGATGATTTCATTGTTTTACAAATGTATTCATTTTAAATTTTCTAACAGAAATTATAAAAATAAATTTGAAAATATTCTGTCTAAAAACAGGTTTTTACTGTTTGGAAAGAGAAATTCATCATCACGGATGCGATGAGAGCGAGAAACATGTGCATCTTCTCCCAAACCATAATATAAGTCGAGAGACTTGTTCCTTTATAAATAATACTGTTGTCGGCACTTGGGCTGATTTTAGCTGCCAAATAATATTCTTGGAGCTTCAAGGGTGTCTGGCCTTGAATACTGAACTTGGGTTATTTTGGTATATTTCATTTAAGGGCGTGCTATTGAACGCGCCAAGTTAATCTCTTCCGTATGCATTGAAAAGTTATATTGTTTTCAACAGACGCTACAATTACTTTCTTGATCGTTTAATTATCTCACACAAGTTTGTTGATGCTCTATATTTCTAATATTCATTATTCAGAAATTATACAGAAATATTTTAAATGCAAATTATTCCAAATTTAATAATATCGATTGTTAAAGGAACGTTTTATTGGGAATTCATCTAAGTAGGCTCCAACTGAGTCAACAAACGGATTAGGGCATTGAATCGTTGTTGAAGACACAGCATTTAATCCTGAAAGTCAAGTTACAGTTTCTAAAAGATCCTTTTAGCTCCCACTCGATTTTAGAAATAAAAAAAGAAAACGAGAAGCTTTGCAAGGTGCGTTAAAGATACTGAACATTCGAAAATACGTTTGTACATTAATGTCCTTTAATAATGAATAAGACTAACACTTGTCAAATGTTACATTATAACCTAATTGTAACGTAACACTTTGGTTATCATCGAAATACTGATGGTGATGACTTGCATTTTTAATGAAATAAACGTATTAAAAAAATACTGTAACTCAACAAACCTCGTTTATTAAAAAAATCCATCACAACTTCGAATATATGTAGCCCGGTGTCCTGTCTGGGCTGACATTATCTGCTACACTATCGCGCTTCTTTAACCGCAGAATTAATTGTGGAATTACTCTGTTCTGAGCACTGTTAATTCCCCATTTCTCAAGTCGTTTGAACAAAACATTCTCCAACGTTGACGTCTCTAAAACAGCTTCATTTCAAAATAGTAAGTATATTTCAAGGTCATCTTATGTTCACACTATCTGTAAATATGTGTGCAACTTTAACAATATCTTTTTTACCTACCTTGTGATTTCATATTTTTGTGCTATGGTTTTTTGGACATCCATTGATACAAAATTTGTTGAGACCTTATCTACGTCATCAACACTTAAACAGAGAATTTACTAACCATCACGGCAAGACTAACTACTAGCCGCGAGGCATAGCAAGAGATTTGACCGGCAAATGCTCAGCAGCCTACTTGACATTTAGAGTTGCGGTAGGACTCACTGACTCTGTGTTTCTCTAACCTCGCTGCTATGTTTATCAGTCTTCCACAACCACTTTGACTTGTTACCATTGTGCTTAGATGCAAGATAGGGGTGAAAGATACCTAGCTTTTTACCTCCACTAGTCGATGAAATCAATTCGTGTTAATATTAGGTCCCTTGCTATATCCCGTGAGCTATAAATAATAATAAAGCCAGTAAGAATCTGAGCAAAAATAAAACTTTATCAGACCGCCTCCTATTTAAGTATAATACATGTTTGTTGTTTGTATTGTATAAAAATAACAGTATTGGGATCACCTATCATATAAACTCGACTTGCTTAAATTAAGGTACTCTTTAAGCCTCACAGAGAGAAACTTGGAGTTTAAAATTCCTCAGATAAGAGTTTAGGCACATTTTACTCTGTCGATGTTTCTGAAAGGATCGCATAATGGCGAAAAAGTAGCCAAGTAAAAGCAATTACGTGATATGGTTTATTTATAAAACGGTGTTCGCATAAGAAAACCTTGATTAATGTTGACTCTGACAACACCTATAGATGATAAGAATTTATAAAAAATCATGCCCAATTGCAAAGAAAAACGTATTCTGAATTATGTGAATTTGGTGTGTATTCCTGATATCCAACAGTGCGAAAGTCTAGAACTCTCAGCTTGTGCGAATTGTACAATATGATTGGGCGATCAACTGATCTGATTAAAGGGATTATCCCTGTTTGTTTGTGGTGAAACCATTTGCCAGACTCTGGAAAGGGAAAGACGAATGTGAGCTTGGCATGTCACTGCAGTCAGAAGAGCTATGGAGGCCCGATTAGGAAAGGTGACGAGAAACTTTAATATTCTGTTGATAATTTCTTTTGGATTGTTACAATATGATTAAGGTACTATATTAAAATATTTACTATAAAAGTAACTTAAAAATTTGAACATTGGCTTGATGTTTTATAACATTTTAAAATAATAGTATTGGTAAAAAAGGATATTTTTCACAAGTGGTTGGCCTAATATAATGACAATACATTACACCGGAAGATGTGTTTCCGAATGCCATAGTTTTTTGTTAGATTACATCTGATCACGTGCTGAATTTAACCAGGTGTTTGGATGAATGTTGGGAATCCAACTAATCAGCCATATTTGATATTTTATGCAGAAGAAACACTTCGATATTTAACAACCTATGGCAGTTAATAAAGTTTTATATTAACAGATTTAGCTATAAAGTAGTATTAGTTAGTACTTGGCAAGATCAATCGAAAGTGTATCCACATTGTTTATGGAAATAACTTTGTTATAGGACAGACGAAATTTAACTTATTTTCAATCAGATATCTAATCCGAAATAAAGTAATAACTTTAAACTGTGCTAAATCTATATCACTCGCAATTTACGTCACAAATCCGAGTCATACCACACCACCATACAGACGCCTGCAGTGCTGTTTAAAATTGAATTCAGCCAATGTGGCTGTAATGGGGAGTTGTTTCTTCAAGCGATCTCTAGTGGTCAAACTCTGCGGTTTCCGCATTTCCACGCTAGAATTCGTTTTTCAGCAGCATAACTTCGGTCAATGTTTATGGGGTCCCTAACCTTACTGAAATGTTACGGTCTTTGTTGTGGTTTTTACCAGACGTGAAAATTTGCATCAACAGCTGAACCAAGAAACCAATAAAAAAGTGGGTGTGTGATAATACCATACAATCCAGATTTGACACCTTTTGATTTTCGTTTGCTCAGAGGGGTGTTTCTTGGAAAAATGTTCAGAGACAACGTGAAGTCAGAGAATTTGGGACGAAATGACCACAACAAGATAAGAAAGTTTGAATTCGGTACAGAAACAAAGTAGCTCACTGTTGTAAGAAGCGTGGCAATAATATTTGTAGAGATCAAATTGAGAAATAACATGTCTTATTTTATGAAAATACGCTGTTTTTGTTGTTTATAAATCTGTCTTTTTAATTTATTACTGAACTGCCCTCGTATATATCAATACTAAAAACGTCTGCAATTATAGCAACATATATTAAGTGTGATAGTTGACGAGGGTTGTCTTCCTATAGATGGGATATATACGATTTGTAATCACATATATTCGCCTCATGACCTGACAGCGCTATGGCACTTCAAGAATTCCAGAATGCGAGTTCACCTTTTTATTAACATGTAAAAATTAAAACAATATGGTGGGTATATAGAAGTTGATTTATTATACAATTTGAAAAATATGTAGTAATATTTTATAATTTTCAAGAATAAAATATTTAAATATCACAATAAGCTAATTATATATTTATTTTAAACACGTTTATGACATAGATAAATTATTTAGTAAAATAAAAGTCACCGGGTAAACAAAACATCGCCAATTTCGCTTATGAAATCTATCACAATCCAAAAACACTAAGAAGAACAACTAACAACAAAGTATGAACAGAATCGTGCCTAATTTGTTTTCTAGATGCAGAACCGATTTCAGTGTCTCCTTCTAAGTTAACAACATGGGATAACGTGGCTAAAGATTCCTAAATGAGCACAACAAACTAACTCACAGATAAGAAACAAGATGGTAGATTGATTCTTTATATGAAGCATTGTTACTCATCTGTTTTCTAGGAAACACATGGTGTAATGATGATACAAAATGATTTGGTCAATAAAACAAATTACATCACATGTAGTGTCAGTTAGGAATGTTAATATTATTAAATGAATTGATCAACTAACATTTTAAATATAGACTTGTATATATATAATGTCCACACAAAATGAACATCTTTTTATAAATTCAACACAAAATTGTATTAGTTTATTTTCGCATATATTAAATTGATCACTGCAAAACAATTTCTATTTTGTTTTACTTATTTATTATAAATTCAACACAGTTTGTACCAACACAAAAAATTATGAACATTAATTTTGCTGTAGCATAAATATTTTCCCATCACCGTAGAGAAGGACTAATGTTGGTAAAAAGAGCTAACTGAAATTTGATATCCAGACGGTATATTTTGGAACATGAAAGTAATTTAAACTTTTAATATTCTCCAAGCGTTTGCAATCATGCCAGACGGGACGGTGTCAAAGGTTTCAGTGAGATATGAATTAATCTGCTTTTAACCCTGTTATTTGGAAAAAATAAAATTAATTGTAACTAATTACTTTTGGTTATTTTAATTTGTGATGAAGAAGTCATGCAAACAGTCGTCACAACAAGGGCATAAAATTAATTTAAATCATAAGTTAAGTTTAAAATAACTACAATAAACTATTTAGAATATCACTTTTCGAACGCAAAAGTTATTTGCTCATTAATCGCAGTAGAAAAATTAATATTTCTTAAAACAAAATATTCTGAAAACATTTATCTGTCTAACCGCCAACCATATATAATGTTTGACACGAGTAATAGCCTAATTGCAATTAAATATCTGACATTAGCAATCGTCTGATGGCCGACTTTTGACAGCGATGATAATTACTCTGTGAGTTTATGAATGAAGCATCTTTGTTCTTGGTAGGTGACGTCAGCAGGCAAAGGTCATTCGTCGGTATGTAACGGATACAAAGGCAATGACCTTTGCCAATAAATTATGTAATGTCAGAGGACTGTTCTGATAACACCAGAGCGTTACGAGGTCTGAAATGTTTTTAAAAAGACAATTTTTTTATAGGCCTATGTACTCTAATAGGTATAGAAATATGTTTAACACAATTTTGAAAATATTTATTATGATGGTTGAACCGTTGTTTTATGGTTTAAATTAACTACTCTTACAAACAAAGTAACGTTTTTGTAGTTACCCAGATAATAATGTAAAAAGCCTTTCATTTATATGTTTAAGAAGGCCTACGACACTCAGAGTAGACTGCCTTAATTTGGGACATACTGTACAAGAGGAAGGTAATGTAGCCATCCTCAAAGTTTCTAACGGCTTGTATAACCCTAAGTAGTAAATTCTTTCGGGTGTGTTAATCTCGGGGTTGAAAAGAAACACAGAAAAGTGTTGACGCTGAAGACGAATCGAACCCTAGATGCTTGTTAATAATCAATAATCCTACAGACTAAACCACTTAGCCACCTCCAAGTTTATAGCAATTTATTTATTAAAAAATGCTGTTATTATTTAATGAAACAGATCATTAATCAACTAAATTTCACGATATGAGATAGGCATCAAGTATATGGATTTATGTATGCATCAACTATGATTAAAATGTTCGTGTAAGTAGAATATATATGCCTTAAGTAGTATTAATACTATAAAGCTGGATCGTGCAAGCTATCTTTCTGCTGAACTACCTGTCACTGTGCAAGCAGATGACAACAAATACATCTCATCTTTTTGCTAAGAAAATACCTACTTGTAAAAAAAGGTATTTCTTCAAATAAACAAACACGAGTATACTAGCAAATTATCTATATTTTTACACTTCAGTGCTACACTCGTTTTACTAGATATTGCCATTTCTATCACTTAAACACTGTTACCATTTACACACAGTTACTTTTATTTTTCTAGTTTAACTCTTACTGAAGCGTTTACGAGTTACAAAGGACGTGATGTGAGTCCCCATCACTGACCGTTAATTTGTCATAGTCTCTGACTTATTTCATAATAAATATTTACGAAATATTCTACTTTTTATTCTAATTTACAAATAATTATTTCCAGTATCCATAACAAATTTGACATTTTTTAATGACATCACTAGATGTGGTTGCCACAACTTAAAACTCTATTTCTCGGTACTTTTTCCGATTAGGAAGTCTTAGTGAAATATAAGCCATGGTTTGTTATATGTTTCATGGTGAACAGTTAATCCGATAACGCCATTGGAGGATGGAAAGGTTTATAATTATTGATATAATTAAGGACTCTTTATTCCGAGATACAGAAGTGTATTATGGCTCACGTGGTAGCAATTGTCATAAGATAAGACTCTCTTAAGTAGGATCAGTCGTAAGTAGTTAAACCCCTCTCTACCGGGGTCAAGTATAATTGTTTAGTGCTATCTTCGTTAGGAAAGTGTGTGAGTTAGAGGATTAGTGAAATGGATAATTAAGTCTATATTTTTCTTGTTAGTGTTGTATGAGTTGTATATCCATATATGGGACTATGCACCCATATGGATTGACTATATTACAAAGATATTGTTCAGGCAATCAACGTCCAGACTGCAGGTTAAAGATGGTCTGATTATATTACTTTGTTTTACCAAATATACTCCCAGTTTTTTTCCCAGTTTGACGCTGATACAGATCCCATGCACTGATCTGTGTAAGTATTTAAGTTAAATCTGGTAAAATAGTTACCATATTGACGCTGTCAATTTATCTAATGAATGTTTCGCTTTGCAAGACTTTATTTGTTCCTGGATGCAATTTGAATGAAATCGCAGTAAAAAACAATCTATTAGTGTTTATATTGTTCAAATGTTATGACAATTCAGAAGAGACTAATGAACACAGATATTTTAACAATCCCTAAACTGCCTATCTCCGACTTGGTGATTGTGGAATGCCACTCTGTACTATTTCCGACTCGCTTGACAGAGCTGCCTTGGCAAACGCAAGCACGTTACTCTACCTTGGAAGAAATCATTTGTTACACCTTTTTTATACATTGAAATAAAATTGCTAGTGAATTCTGTTTGTACTTGAAAATAGTTTTCCACGTGTGACAGTCATTGTAATAACACAGACAAATGATTTATTTAAAACTTTACAACCGTCAAAATAATGACTAATCTTATATAATTGTGTCGCCAGAAAATATTTTTACCTTGAGAGCGACATGGGTAAAAAGGTTTGGGAACCTCTGCCATAATGAATATAAAAATCCGTCTGTCCAAAGCTTACACGCACAGGTCTCAATAACTTATAAATGCGAGCGACGTTTACTGCTTTATGTTTCTAGATTTATTCACATTTAAATCTTCACCCCATTTGAAATTCAAGACGAAAATATTGTTTACGAATACTGTAACTTTTATTTGTATTACCGCCAGTAAAAAAATAAGATTCAATAAAATTAAATGAGGCAAAATAGTTGCTAGTTTCAATTGTTACCGCGCGGGTGCACCACAGCCCAGAATTCGGCTCATAAACAGCTGATTGCCACAAACCTAATTTTTCTGGATCTTTTTAAAATCAAGAAAAGTTGAGTATATTATCGAAAGTTAAGTAAGAGTGTCGTAAAGGTACCAGGCAAGAAAAGCCAGTGAAGCTGGTCTTTGCCGGGATTTCATCCAATCGATCTGACGTCGTCCCAAAGGAACCGCTAATCATCTTGGAGGTAACCTTATTTATTAAAGACACAACACAAAGTATTTTTTTTTAAAAAATTTATATATATATATATATATATATATATATATATATATTGTAAGTGTTCACACCGTCCACGGTCCGAGTAGGGGGTTATTTATTAAAATTCCCTTTAAAGGTGGAACATTCTAAATTCTATTTTGAGGAATATGTTAGCTATTTTTAACCCTATTACAGCGGTGTGCAACAATATATATTACCTTTCTAACTTGCCTATTACAAGTGTCACATTTCCAATAATTTAATGTAAAGATATATTCTTAATTTCTATCGGAACATAACATTATATTACATAGAAAATCTGTTTTTATAAAGAGTGTACATGAAAAATATAATAAAGACAGAGATATAGTAAAGGGTTTGAAAGTTTAATGATGTGCCCATAGCTTTTCATCGTTGACTTTCTGTTCTAAATAGTTTTAAATCAGTAGATTCACTGTATATAAAAGCAATGCGCAGGGTTTTAAAAAAGTAATGTTGATCATAAAAAGGCTATTCTTCTGGTGTTTCCATGGCCATGATTTTTACATCAGGTTTGATAAACGTTTAACTAACGAATGTTAGAATAATATATCAGTACACACAGATTCTGATTCGTGGAGATTGTCTTAGACGCATCAACAGTAAGAAATATGAAGATGCTACGAGCATCAGAGCCTGTAATACATAATGGAGTTGTGTGAATTATAAATAAACCCCTAGCAAAATGTGTCGAAATATTTTCATTTCATATAAATTATATAACACAAGTGTTTTGTATTATTCAGAATATATGAGACCATGGGCTTTATCTCTTTATGGGCTACTGCACGCCTCTAAACAGCAAGTAGGCTGGCTGATTAATTGAAAAAAACTGTTGTTTAAAAAAATAATATATAGGTAGGGATATTTGTAGACCACTAAGAACAGTAAGAAAAAAGAGAGACATATTCTGTAGGAAAAAGTATAGACAAACGAAATTTTATAAATGCAAATCCTAAAAACAACAAACAGCTGCAAGGCGATAGAGAAATGAAACACGCAACAGCAATCGACTTACGATGAAAAGAAAACAAAACAAAGAAGTTTTTTAAAGAGGGAACAACGTAACAAAAGATCAAATTGGATGGAACCCACGGGATCCTGTGCAGGTCTAACTTGTTGAAAAACTATTGCTGGCTTAGTACGAGAAGAATTCTTCGAGCCCTCTGACTGTAATAGAAGCCTCTGGGGACATGTTTTTCAATAAGACCTAGAATAGTAGTCTGTATTCTATAAAATACGTTTGTGCTGTGGGCTAGAAGAGAATGGATAAAGGTTAGGAGATTATTAAAATACCGTTGAAAGCCTAAAGAGCTGTTTTTTTAAAAACATATATAAAAACAAAACTGTTTCTATTTAAATGTTTGTATCAAGACTAATGAGTACCTATTACTAAATGATAAAAAAGCAATGCCTAAATGTCTGACTAAGTTGTTTATAGCTTTGTGAATTCTTAACAATCTCAGGAAATAATTAGAAAACGTTATAAGTTTTTTGATAAATGTTTCTCAAACATTTTTTTAAAGAAAAACAATTGTTTAATTATTTTTATAAATAATATACTCAAAATTATATATATAAAATTATTAATATTAATTAATTTTGATATTTATATAGTCAAAATAGATTACAATAAAACTGAAAATAAATTGTAAAATATTTTACTTTTTTGAATCCTGAACTAAATAACAAAAAATAAAATTAAACTAAATTAAAATAAGGTACCTAAATTTGTAAATGGTTTTGAAATAAAGACTTTAAAACTCCACTTAAAGTAATGTGTTTGACTTGCAAATAAGCGATCTTAGTCACAGATCTATCTGGATTATATGAAAATTACATGCATAGTAAACTACCCCATAATTAGCGTTAGCTTCTGTTCCAATGTTGTAAAACTTAGAAACAAGACACCAGAATATATTTATATAATAAACCTAATTCTTTCCTAAAATATTACGTTAGATACCACCGAAGTAGTAGATATGTACACAATATTAGAATTCATTCTACGAATAAATTGTAATTTTTTAGTATTAATATTAGATGTCTGTCTTTTATAGATATTTATACAATTTTGCATTAACCACAAATTATTGTTACATTGAAAAATAAAAGTAAGCACAATAAACGGGTTTAAAATGTAAATATTTAAAACTGTAATGAAATTTAATATACTTAAATCATTTGAAGCTATGAAGACGAAATTGATAGCCCTATATTTTATTAAATTTTTGAGTATCAAGTGTTAACGAAATATATTCTTATAGACCTAATTATATTCAGTTGTAACACCTAGTGCATATTTACTCTAAAGTTTCGTTTGTAGAAATTTATACAATATCAAGAGCACAGTGGTAGAATGTATTACAGTACAAAATATTGGAAAAACACCCAAAATATTTGTGGTATTAGGATATTTGGAAATATTTTTTTTTTTAAATGTAAATCATTGTAGAAGCATAAAAACAACAATAACAATAAATAACTGTTCCTTTCTAAGTAACCAGTATTTTTAGACATCGCATTATTTCGAGCAAGGGCTCTTGTACCATTCCTGTTTCGCTAGGTAGAGAATCTAATAAACACGTGATAAGCTGCACGCACTCCTGATGAGTTTTAATTGACGATACCAGAGCCAAGACCTTGACGAGCTTTTTTAGAGCCCAGTAATCCACCTCAAAAAATTATATTTAAGTGTTCAACGCTGATGAATGACGTAAAAATGGAGAAATTAACATCGATAAAAAATCTGAACGCCTGTTCTTATCTATAAAAGGACAATTGTCCATGAAGAACTTGGTAATATACCAGTGATACGATGTTTACCGTTTTTTTTTTTTAATTTAAAGTACGTCTGCTTTTCAGTTTAGGTTAGGTTAAGCTGACTCAGTTTTTATTAATTCAATGTAACTGTTGTTTAAAAAAACCTAAAGTAACTGTTCCTATATTTGGTAAAGTTAGGTAATAACATAGATCCTAAGTTATTTAATTTGGTAAGGTTAGGTAGTTTTTAATAATCAGAAGTAATAGTACTTAGTTTTTGTCAGGACAGTTTAGGTAGTTTTTCACATGTACAAATTAATATGTAGTTTAGCTTACGGCAGTTTAGCTTGCGATAGTGTAGGACGTTAATTAAAAGCAATGTTTGGTCAGGCAAGGTTTGTTTTTAGCAATCCGAAGCTACATTTGTTTATTCGGCTTATGTTTCGGTTATAAAGTTTCAAAAAAAACTCAAGTGATATTTGTAACTATTTGTTACTGTGATAATTTTAAATGTTAGTTTTGATAGCATTGATGTTAAGGCGTTAATTTTCGTTTAGTTTATGGGTTAAACATATCATATTTACAACTTGAAATCAACTCACCATTTTTCACACAGCGTAAAAAATACATATAAGTGAGTGACGTAATCTCATCTCTGATGACGAGTTCCACCGGGTTCTTGAGAACAAAGGTGTTTTGTAACCCTAGTCATTGTTCGCGCATAATGTAAACCACAAGTTACCGGAAGCGGGTTTTTTTTTATTTAACGAGTCAAGGTTGCTCACCTCCGTCCTTAACCATTGCTTAATGCTTACTAAGTGTGTCAGTACCTGTTACGAAACATTCAATCTTAACAATTGCTTATGATGATGCTATCAGATTTGTTCTACATCAAATTTAAGTTGAAATAATGTTTCAACCTGTGCGTTACAATAAATCACTTTTCAATTTTTAAAAAGTGTAAAAAAAACTTTATTGATCATGAACAAACAAAACATTTGCTTAAATATCACTTAGTTTAATTCTGTTTGAAAACCTGCTTGTGTAGTCTAGAATAGCAACAGAAGGCGTAAAACAATATTCATTAAAACTGTTAACCAAGACTGAGACTGGTTGAAGTTTCAGAGAAATATTTGTAAAATATATAGCTGCTACAATAAAGGTAATAAAATTGAATATTTTTTTTAGAAACTAGCAGTTATAGTCTTTCACTCATTGATTGATTAACATATAAATCACGAACTTTGGTACGATTCACTTTTATGTAAATTAGTTAAAATGTTAATCTTACTTTAGATGTCTGATAAAAGTGAAAGCAACCATCTCATTCTTATTTTTTTTTTTAAGGTTAGGAAAGGTTAAGTTAGGTCATGTTAGGTTAGGTAATGTTATAGGATAGGCTAGGTTAAGCTAAATTAAGTTAGGTTGTAGCATAGGATAGGATAGTTTATATTAGGTTAGGTTACAGCTTCTAATTTCCTTTTTTATTTTTCTCTTGTATTTTCACTAAACAAATCGGTTTATTACCTACTTTCACAGATCAATATTAGAGCATTAAGTAGGAAATTGCAACTTATATGGGAAAAGCAATATCAATAACAAAACTATAATTAATGATATATAATAGCTTCCCTGGTAAACAATTACTTAGAAAAATCGTTTCTAATCAATAATTGATCGCGGTATTCTTGATCTACAATCAGCCTATGAGAAAATACCGGTTTCAGAAATTCCATTGTCGACAAAGAGTTGTTCCGTGACTAGGTTAAAATCCAAATATAAGAAATAGAATTTGTGACAGACGTTATACAAAACAAGAAAGTATGTCCTTATCAGTGAGTCTAAAGATAGATAAACAATGCCACTGAATAAAGTCCAATAAGAATATGTGCTCCGAAGAACTAAAGAGATAAAGTAAATTAACAAAGAAGACCAAAGAACGGATACCAGGAGAATTCTAAAGAGATAAAAGACTGGGAAAACAATGAAGAGTAGAAACATCTGTTGCGAGAAGGCAGCCTTCTTGAGCAATAGAATACCTTGTAGTATCAATATTTATATAAACGATTGGTGTTGTTGTGTAATACGGTACAGAACATGAATTATAATTGTATTTAATACTGAATGTTTCAATACTAGCGTTTATCAACATTCCGTTTTGTAAATATATAAAATAAATACTTCATAAAATAATTTGTATATTTGGCAAACGTTCAATAAGCAATGAGAGCATCAACAGGTTGTTCGGATATAGAAATGTACAGCTAGCCAAACCAGAAAAATAAATCCTGGATTTTTCAGCTAAAACAAAGAACGTTTTAGTAAATTTTCCTTAAAACGAAAATACTGTTTATAAAAATATAAATAATACATAAATTTTACTGTAAAGAGACAATTGTATACATGTAAGTATAATATATCTATAAAAATGCATATAATTTCAATGTTTGTTGTAGACAATGCACATAATATTATTTTCAGTTTTGTTTGGATATATAGTAAGGACCAGAAAGATATTTGTCGTGCTTTTTCGCACTAGTTTTTCCGTTTATTAACCCCCCCTCCCACATCGTACATTAAGATGACCCAAAATGCATGAAATGTACGTGATTTAATAAACCTAGGAATAAAAAAAAACTTTTACACTGGCCTAAAAATTACTTCAGGTTATATATATCATCAAAATCAAAAAATTAAGTATAGGCCTATAACAAAATGTGATAATTGTTTACATACGTTATACACTTTTTTTAAAATTTTTGTTTATCCAATATAAAAGGATCGGCCCAAAATTCACCTTAAGAGGGTGTTTTTGTTATTGCCGTCGCTACTAAATTTCAAATTTAATTAATTACAAAAATAGACCAGTTATATAACTTGAATAGATGTCGTTAAGTAGTTAGACTACAGACCAACTTAATTGTTCAACTCTGAAACGATTTCTTAGACGCGGCATTGTTTTGATAAGAGGCAGCTGCCCCGGGCCTTTACATCTGTCCTTTCCCAAACCGTCCCGAATGTTGTAGGAATGTCAGCATCCATCTGACAACACATGCTCCTCCTAAAAAGTCGTTTTTTATTCCCTTTCGTCAAACAGTCTTTTTGCATATCCGATGCTGCCGAGCGGCTGTTTTTGCCCACAGCCGTGCTTCCCATACTTGAGCAGCCGAATGTTATCCTAACTTGAACGAACTCAATGCGAATTTTATTATTTTTTTTGTTTTTACTAATATTACGTTAGACACTTTTAATGAGTTTTTATTGTTTGTAAATAAAAAAAAAAAAAAAAACTGTCATCTGCATTCATATTCAATGGGAAAGAGGTCTGATAAATACAAACCGGATATTAAACATTCTTAAGCAAATTTCTTACTTATAATCAACAATTACAAAGATCTTGTTACAAAAATAAAAACAGTTATTAGATATTAGTGTAAACTACGTTATCAGAATTCAGTTGAAAATTTCTGAAACTAAGTTATAGAAATGTATAAGAGGTTTTGCAACAGTATTTTACACTTAAAGCTGAAGTTTTGTAATTATTAAATACAAAGTACGCCAGTGGCGGATCCAGAATAATATTTTTGGGGAGTGCTGGTGGGTTATTGGACTAATCTGTGACATTACACAATCATTAATTAGCTTCATTTGCCATATACAAAAACTTTTGTATTTTTTACGTCATGAATTACAGGTGTACATTTTCAGTTTATACCAGAAAACCACCTATTTATTACATTGTGGGTGGGAGTATTTATTAATGATTGTATTGAATAATATGGGTTTTAAACATACTCTACTATGTATATTAAAGTCAAGAACGAACTCAAGCATCGAAGTCAAGAATTTAAATTTTTCTGGTTTGTGGGGCTTGAGGTCCATAGCCCTCGCCTTAATTCCCCTACTGAAGTACGCTACTGTACTAAATATATAAATATGTATATTGTATTATAAAATAGAATGTATATTCATGTTTTTATTAGATAATAAAAGTTTACTTTTTCAAAAGTTTAAAAAAAATTATATTTACTAAATTGTTAACAAAACTGTACAATTACAAAGGTTTTAGGTATTTTCAATACAAAATTAAGACTTTGCCGTTGTAGAAAAGTGCTTATCAAACGCATGACACAATTTACTTCTAAGAGTGTCATATCAGTTGGCAGTTTTCCAATTGCCTAATCTATTGTCCCGAGTTGATACAAAGGCCTGTGTTGTGCTAAGTTGATATCTTGAACGCTATCGACCTGGCTGACAATTTGTAATTGAGGCCAGGCAACCATGGAGCGACGTCTTATTGGTAGGGGATAAAATATCTATGAAATTGATTGTGGTCTCTAATCTTGTTAATACAAATAACATACAAAGAGTCGAACGTACATGAAGCTTGAGAAAAACTCTTTGTTTCTCCATCACACATCTGTTTTGACTGAAAGTTTTCAAATTAAAAAAGGATTATCACAACAAAATATTTCAATTTTACAGAATAATAGTATTCCAATAGGTCTTATAAATAGGATTTAAATGGATAATAAAACTAAGTTTATCGCCCCAAGAAAAAAAACCTGGCGACGTCTTGAAACGTTAAAACATGCTTTAAAGTAACTCAATATTAAATTATTGAAAAATTTATTTTAAGCTTGACCTGTGAGGAAAAATGTATAACGATGGGTAAAAAAAATATGTATATGATGAAATTGGTTTCTTGCCTTTTGAAGTTTAAAAAAATGACTGGAGTTCAAGTCAAATATTGACTTAACTTGAAAAATATATTGGTTTTTTTACCACGTAACTGAAATGCATTTTATTACTAATAAACTGTAATTTTTTCTCAATCTGTATATTTAAACAAATCTACCAGGCAAGATATACGAGTTTCATGAGGCGAAAGAGTTCGCAAAGTTCTTAACACTAAAGAAAAAATAATGTAGGCTTATATAAAGTCCCTTGTGAAGGCCAAACTCCCGGATAAAACCTCAGGGTCCGACCTCAAGCTGCATAATCTATTAATTGCATATATAATGAAGTAAAACTCACCACTCTCCCCGACTAACTCAAGCTAACCTTTCAATACACCTGAGGCTGGCTATAGAACTTTGTGTCTTGCCAGTTTGTCCTGTTAGTAAACTCGGAAATTTAGTTTAACTTCGTTCGTTCTTCCATTTTAACGCCGGGCTGAACTTTTCGTAATTGCTTATATTTAGGTAACCAAAGTTGAGCTGCATTTACTTATCTCTTTTGATAAATATATATTATACATCAATTTCGAAAACACATAGTAATGAAACTCTAACGTTGATTAAAACAATTAGTGTAGTTAAAAAAATAAATAAATTTAAGTACAAATTTATCTAAAAACGCGTGTAAAATGTTACACTTGCCTATAGTAGCACTTAGTTTTATGATTGTTGAGAACGGCCGTTTCGGGAGATGTATTCCATTGTCAACTCAGACCGTAACTGACCTCTTGGTTGTTATAGGTTATGGTGGGGGTTGAATATTAGGGTAGGAATGTAAGTGTATTTTAGAGAGTATTAGGGGCTATGATTCCAATAAGTTATGTGAATTACATATATTTCACACCTAATAACGGCAAAATACAAATTAAAAACAGTAACCCATCAGTCACAAAAAACACATACCAAGCTCACTCTACATCCACATTTTTTCAAAATGAATTTAACATATGGAAGTTTTTGAGACGAAGTGTACAATATTATTTTGTCGGTGGAAAGCGATAACGCCGTCTTTATGTACTCGTGATCGCTTGGAATACAGCCACTTTCAATCCACTCTACTTGAAAACAATTTCGTTAAAAAAAGCAACAATACCCTATTGTTTGGCCGAACTCCATCATCAGAAAATTTAGGTTAATTCCAAAAAGAGTACTGTTCACAATGCCATGTACATTTACAAGAGCCGAACAATTACTTTGTTCAGACTTAATGTTTTACGGGTCGTAAAAGGTCTTGAGTAACCGTTATTTGTTACGTTATACTAATACCGTGTAATAACGTTATATCGGAACGTATTTGTTCCTGATCTCTACCAACAATTAGTGATAAAATATTACCAAAATAATACAAAAAGCTAATATGTATTAGGTTCTTTTTGCATTTTATCATCTGCGACGGTTAAGATAACTGAGACCATCTTTTTCTACAGACATAAGGATGAGTTAGGTTTCGGTTATAGTTTAGTTCATATTAGGTTATAGTTTAAATTAGGTCACATTGCATTACAGGTTTGATGCAACCTAACATTGCAGTTAGGTTAGGTTACATTAGGTCAGGTGAGGTAACATTACAGGTAAAGTAAGGTTAGTTCATGTTAGATTATAATGTGAATTAGATCAAAGGTTAGGTTAGGTTATACTTTAGATTATATTATTGGTTACTTGAATAGGTTAGATTAGGTTATGGTCTGTCACGATATAGCTTAAACAAGTACAGTTAGGTTATAGGATAGGTTAGAATAGGTGCAGGTGAGCTTCACATTAGGGGTTAGGCAAGTAAGGTTAGTTCGGGTTAGTTTATAGGATAAGTTACATTAAAATAGATTACAGGTAAGGTTAGGTTACACGTTAGTGTAGTTTAGTTCAGGTTAGGTTAATGAAGAAGAGGTAATCCAAAATTACTAATCAACTAGCTTTACTTGACATATTTTAAATGAAAATTAGGGCCTTAACTTTGAGGAGGGTATATCAATTCATATAACTATTTCAAGAAAACTCTCGACGTTCCGGAACATTAGGACAGACGAAGAAATTATAACTTTAAACAAATTGGAGGTTGACATTTGTACTGGGTACGATGGGCTTGGGGGGTTGTGGTGTTTATCAAATGTGGGTAGTGAATAGATAGGATAAAGATGGGGGGGGCAAAAGAGGTGAGGTCTAAAACAGTGATGAGGAGGAACTATTTGTCTAATAATGAATGATCGGGAAATGCTATAAGGGTAAATTTGGGTAAACGTCTTGTGCCAAGAAAGATTTAAATACATTAATTATAACAATTTTTCTTTTTAAAATTTTATTACGCAGAGGCAAATAAATAAACTTAATAAATGCGGCTCAAGTCCCTAGCATGTCACAATAAAGATTACTGTGTTTACCGTTAACGTGTTACGAAATAGTATATGATTCAATTAAGCAATTAGCGACTTCTCAGAAGACACAGAGGAGAATCGGTTAGGGGGATTTAAATTGTTTTATCTTAGTATGTTTCTCATAAATATAACTAAGTTATAAGTTCGAGAAGTCCTTATTTGTTTAATTTAAACATAAAATTTTCCTAATCTACATGAACGATAAAATCCACCAGAAACAATAAAATGCTCTTTGTATTAATATTTTAACTTACTGCTAAAATATAATACAGAAAGTAACCGCCTAAAATTAATAAAATCAGCTGTTCTATAAAATCATACATATTATCACATGAAGAAATCAAATAATCTATAAATTTTTCAGTGTGTAGAAAATTGATTTTAAAAGTTATTAAAATCCATCTCAAAATAACTTGAAGTATACTAATAAGTATAGACTAACAATGTGGTTAGTTCAAGTAAATCTTTGGGAGAATTTGTTAATCGTGGGAAATATGATGGAAAATCATGGCCTCAAAGGAATATATGACATATATCTATAATTTTAATCTTGTCGGAAAACCGTTATGGGACGCACTTCTAAAAAGCTAATTTTTTTACAAAACAAAACTTTGTTATTATTATTACTATTTGTATTTCTCCAAAGAATGTTTACATAAATTCAAATTAAACCTCATAATTTTCCCCACAAACATAAACGTTACGCTTTTTGAGTATCATGGAGCCCACTTAGCAATTTGAAAATCAAAAGTATATCATGAAGTAATATCTGAAAGTATTACTCTATTTGAGAATATTAAATAAATTGATTATTATTCCTGGCGGTTGTGTAAATAACTGCATTCCATTTAGCAGTTCCACAGCCACATTCCATATGTAACGTCGATACAGATGGGGTATTAATTTCACAGCCTTTTAAATCAAATATTTACACCAGTTATAAACGACAAGCAGTAATAAAACACTCAAAGATATACGATAACACCTTTAAAAAAGCTTTTGAAGTTTTAACTTCCGTTTATGCTTAAAATACTGTACAGTCTGTAGATCCCAGAACTAGACATTTCAGACGCAACCTAAGAAGAACGTATAATCTGAGTTTAAGGTTGTAGATTACTTTTATACAAAACCAAATTAACATGATAAAATTAGTAAGAACTAGTTTAAAGACTGATTGAACAACTTCAATCATCATAATTTTATTGACGACCCTCTATAATAACCTAATTACTCAGTATTGTAGATTGAGTCACAGATGCTTGTCCCATATAAGAGTCATTGTAAACCTTTCTTTAAAGCTGCACTAAAATCAACAATAATACGGGCAGTATGACTGTCATGTTTCTAATGCCGATCTTGTTTTGTTGAATTTCATCTTTCAGGAAATACGCTATGACTTTCAATGATATCATAAAGTTTCTCTGCTTGCCTGTACTTCACCTGGGAAAGAGTGACACATTTTCATCTATATGTAGCTGTCCGTCTAAATTTCTTCACGCTATCGCTTTCGGCTATTTAATCAGTGAAATTAAACAATTTCATTTGTTTACATTTTAGGTATCTTCTCAGTGTTCTATTGAGAATGTCTGAGTTTGGGTCGATAAAGCCAGTGATGTGAGGCAATGTATCTCGCAGCAGTCATGATCCTCCCCATCTTCCTGCTTCAGGAAATTAATACCCTGCAGTCATAGGCGTACCTTCACCATAACCTCTTCAATATCTACTTGTATGGCGTTTGTATTACGATACATAAGTAAATGAAATTTTTGTGATACCCAGAAGGTAATTAGAAGAACAAATTATTTTTAACTTACATTACAAAAATGAGACAATATCTCCTTTTTAAACTTAATTTTAAAAGATGATAATTGAGGCAATGAGTAAGCAGATATTTCAAATCAGTGCCTAAATAATGTTTGAAAAGGTAAATACAAATAAAACGCCGATTGGTTACCTCTAAGTTGCCATAGATGCCAAAATAATTATTTTCAGGATCTGAAGGAAACATTTTTGCCTGGAAAACTAAACAGCCTTACTTGGCCTAAATTAAAACCTTTAAATTATTGGGGTATTATATGGACCCATCTCGCTGTAACAGTGACATGAGAAAAACTGGGTAGCTGGTAAGATACCCACCACCAGACACAGAAGTGATAAATTCAAGGAAACATACCTACACGATGCCATAATTTCCACCCTGCTACCAGTACAAAGAGTTAATTATGTTTTTTTAAGTTCTTCCAGCTTTTTATTTTTTCCGCTTTACTAAAGGTTGTAACGCGTTGCCTCTTCATACCCCCGATAGAGAGTAGGTCGACTTTATATACACGAACCAGCAAACGTGTTGCCATGATCCGCTCTATATAGCCTACCAGGAAGTTTATGTACCAATCTTAAACCTAAGTATATAAAAAATCCTTTCCTATCCTTCATAGAAGATAATCATCGTAGTGGAAGGTCATCTTGAAACTATTTTATAAATCGAGAGAAAACATATTTTTTCTACCACCAGACATTCGGTACTGAGCGATGTCAATGAACTAGAAACATTTCTAAAATAAATCCAGCTGCCGTGTAAATAGGTCTATATGTTATTTTGGCTTTGTAAATATACATGGTAATAGACGGTAAAATTGTGAATTAAAAAATTTATAAAACACAAAATATAAAAAATATAAGCTCATAATGCCTAACCAATCGTGTTTAACTTATTTTAAAATAAATTTACTAGCTTTTGAATACTGCTTAATTATTTCCTAGCTCATACTGGATATTAAATGGTACAGATACTAGTTATTAACTTTTCAATAACATTCTTGAAAATATGTTATCAGTGAGGAAAGGATGTTTGTTCGTAAAATTATAATTGACAAAAAACCATGTAGTCTATCGCTTCCGGCTAGAGAAAGAAGAGCCATTCCGACAAATTAGGGCGTCGAAATACGCCATCTATCATATCTAACACTGAGACGAAATTAGAAATGACAAATATGTCTGTGAGGCGAAACCGAGACCCGGTTTTTCATGCCAGTGCATAACCTTAAAGCAATAAGGGAAGGCACGTGACCAATATTTCTCCAACACAATGCTCAGATTATTTATTGCACGTTTCTAATAGGATGGCAATTTGCGACAGTCATATGTTAGTATATATTTATGGTGTAATGATTAAGTAAGGTAACTTTAAAAACTTATGACTAAATACATTTCAAAAACGTATTTTTTTAAAACGTACTTTACTTCTATTCTTATTGGCATTAAAAATCTTATCAGATCTTAAAATCCCAAACTACAATGAAATCAGCTGACCGAATCTAATCTTTCATGATTAGTTCTTTTACAATTTTTTATATGACGTTAAAGCATTACTAATTCGGGCATCCTCAGCTATCTGTTTCAAACACTAAAAACTTTATTAATATTGACTAGACAGTCTTGATTGGCCGAGCTAGAAGAAAACAACTACATTTTACACGTAAAGCAGGTGAAATAAAAAATTGTATTGAATTAGGATACAGAAAGTAGCCTAATCTGTAAATCTATAGGAACCGTAGACTGAAGTTTCACTAAATATTTGTCATAGTTGTAAATTAAAATCATTGTTTATATGAATATATTTTATTGATGCTTTTGTACGTAACATATTTTTGGAGATTCGTTGGGTTACAATTGAAGAAATAAAGAAACACATAATAACTTTCAAGACCTTAAAAATAACGCAAAGCACATGTAAACGTAACTTATTAAATACTTTGTTACATTCACGAAAGTAAAATATATATTTGTCAATATTTTTATCTTAAGGTCAAGTAGTAAAATAGTTATTTTTCAATCGTAGAATAATTTATGAGCATTTTTGAATAAAAAATTTATTTCTGAATGACCTCAGTTTCTTATATATTGTTTCGTCTGTTATCACCTAAGAAGGAAAGGAGTATGCTGTGAGTATTGGTAGATTAAGATAGGGACTTGAGACCTCCTGGTAGATGATATGGAGGGAACAAGAGATTGTGCTCCTTCACGTACAGATAGACATACTCTATGTGGTTATAAAGATGAGATTACTCGGTACAAACCGTTGTGAAGGTTAGAAATAAGATGGAAGGTTTAAATAAAAGGAAACCATTGTGAATGTTAGAAATAAAGTGGAAGGTTTTATTCTAAAAGGTTTAAAGAAAATGGAAACCACTGAAAAGGTTAGAAATAAAATTGAAGGTTTTATTCTGGAAGGTTTAAATAAAATGGAAACCAATGAGAAGGTTAGAAATAAAATAAAAAAGTTTTTATTCTGAAAGGTTTAAATAAAATTGAAACCACTGTGAAGGTTAGAAATAAAATGGAAGGTTTTATTCTGGAAGGTTTAAATAAAATGGAAACCATTGAGAAGGTTAGAAATAAAATGGAAGGTTTTATTCTGAAAGGTTTAAATAAAAATATAGAAACCACTGAGAAGGTTAGAAATAAAATGGCAGGTTTTATTTTGAAAGGTTTAAATAAAATGGAAACCATTGAGAAGGTTAGAAATAAAATGGAAGGTTTTATTCTGGAAGGTTTTAATAAAATGGAAACCATTGAGAAGGTTAGAAATAAAATGAAAGTTTTTACTCTGGAAGGTTTTAATCTGGAAGGTTTAAATAAAATAGAAACCATTGTAAAGGTTACAAATAAAATGGAAGGTTTTATTCTGGAAGGTTTAAATAAAATGGAAACCACTGATAAGGTTAGAAATACAATGGAAGGTTTTATTCTGAAAGGTTTAAATAAAATGGAAACCACTGAGAAGGTTAGAAATACAATGGAAGGTTTTTACTCTGGAAGGTTTAAATAAAAGAAAACCATTGTAATGGTTAGAAATAAAACGGAATGTTTTATTCTGGAAGGTATAAATAAAATGGAAACCATTGTGAAGGCTTCATTGTTAAGGAAATGAAATAACGTTCGTCTTATTCCGGGAATAAGGGAAAATTGTAATATTACCGTGAACAGGGTAGTTTTCCTGAGAAACACCAGATAGGCGTGACTAGCCGTTAACTGGTAGTTGTAGAATGTGCAACAATGTGAGTTAATAAACGTTCATAACTGCCATAAATAATTAGAAACAAAAGAGTAACCAATCCTGGAAAAACCGTAAACATTTAACTGAACTATTAATGTAAGAAATTTTAAGTTAATTTGGATTATGTTACCAATTAAACATCATATCTTGTTTAAAAACTATTTTTTTCCTAAGAGATGAATATATAATAAGCATAATAGAATAATGTTATGGAATATAAAACTAAATTGGGTCCAAATATACAAATTAAAACACCAATAATTAATTAGGATATCGTCGTTAAAACACACACACTTAGCTGATATCTCCACTTACTTAGAATCCATAAAAACGTCATTCAGAGTTAACTCAACCGCTATCAGTAAATAGTTTGAATTTACGACGTTATAAATAGGCCTATGTTACACACGGATATCATTAGTTATCCAAGATTGCTCTCTGACAATAATTTATGATATGGACTTTTAATATATTTCTCCTTTCCACAAAATCTGACTATTTAGACGATTTACCAAATCCATGGCATCTTGAAGTCCTCATGATTTACGAGGGCTTACAAAGTACGCCACGATAAATACACGCTTCTTTCTTGTTAGAGGAGTGGTAGGCGACGGACAAATGCCTCATTTCGAGAATCATTTCCAACTATCGATTTACCTGCAACTGGCGATAGTTTTCGCATCACACACCATCTGGACTTCCACTGAAACAAAAGTAATACAGTTTTAATGTAGCGTTTAAAATTTGTTCTAGAATATTTGTTACGCTAATAATTTAATGCATGTAATAAAATTAACTAATTACTGAATTCGTAAAATCTGTATTAGGGCTAAAATTTATTGAACTAGACGTTAGTTTTACGTTAAGTAACATTACATGATGTAAAATATTTTAAAAAGTTTTTAAAACACTAGTGACGAAAATATTTAAAGAAGTAAATAAAAAAGTCAGACAAACAGTTCTAACGTTGATAAAATAAACTTGTATCAACACAGCTTATTATAAACGAAAGACGCTGCCAAACATCGACGTCCATCAAATCCCTTCTGTTTCTGACAGACTAAACTAAAAGCATATTCAAATATTGTGTAAAGTTTTCGGTTAAGACTGATATTAACAAAATAATAACTGATATATTTTCTACATTATATCTATTTTTAATACATTGTACGGTTCTGTGATTTTGAAATTTTAATTCTGGACCTAGATATCAGAACTTACTTTCTAAAACCAATTATTAACTATTAAGAATCTGTAGTTCTTCTAATTATTAAGAAACTACAATTCGATTGAAGCCATGTCTTACAGGTGTAGTCTATTTTTATATAACCTGTTTGTACAAATAATATTTCCAATTAGACTCCATCGCACCCAAAAGGTTTTCATATACTAATTTTCTGCAATAGAGAGAGAAAGGTGGGAGAAGAGAGAGCGAGGGGGGAAGAGAGAGATCAACAAACAGCTCAATAGCATTGTATACTAACATTAATACATTTTTCATAATCAACTTTAACTTTCATAAAGTGATCCCTTTCCTTTAAAATAAACATATCTAATACTTTATTTCCCCACACGAATGTCAGGTTTAAACCATAAAACAATTTGATTTCACATAAATAAATATCCGGATAAGAAACGAATGGATTAATGGCGATCAAGTGATGGCCGTATTTTAATTTTGCCTTTGTGTACTCAGTTTTGTTTTAATGCGAAACTGAAATTCGGCGTTTGGTTTTCATTAAATTGTAATTCCTCATACTTGTATGCTGAACCTGCTCGAAAGCTTTGCTAATGGCATCAGTTACTTATAAATGAGAGAAGTAGAAACTTAGCACTCTGATGACGCGAAGGAGGTGGAGTTGCATCAGAGCGCTCTTGTGGTACAACTTGTAAATAATTTATTGCTCAGGCTGATAAAATCGCAATAATGTTAATTGCCGTGTATAAAATACGTGTGTTGCTACTAACAGAGACTATAAAGAGTAGAAGTTAAAGATTAGTAAAACAAGATGTATTGTTGAACGAAATAAGTACAAAATTTAATTATTGAAAAATAATTATGGTTGACAACAAAACCAAGACCATTCATTCATTAAGACAGGGCAGATGCTATGAAATAAATATTTATTAAACTTAAACGTTCACTATTTATATTTCTAATCATAATAGAGAACTAAAGATTTTTTAAAACATGTTTCAGGTTATGAACAAAGTAAAGTCAACCACTTGCCACTTATATTTTCCAGTTTAATTAGTTTTTAAAGTTTCAAAAATGTTAATTATATTTCTTAATATTTAACGAGTTTTTAAGGAATTCAATTACAAAATATTTATTAAATAAAAATGTTTTATTCATTTAATTTTGTAGCAAATATTACTTCAGCTTATCATTTCAAAACAAGTGTTTTGATAAGCACTAATTTTGCACAATTATGAGCTATTTATTGAGAATTCAATTAATCACCTTACATTTTTGTGGTGCTTGCATATTTTATAAAATAAAAATAAAACAATAGTACATAAATATATTAAAATAGATATTCATGTATTGTAGTAGCTTTTCATTTTATAAAATATAACCTATACAATATGGCATTATGGCCAAACCTTAAAGAGCTGATAGAATTCCCTTATAAAAGTAGTAATAATTTTGTATAATATAACTCCTTCAATGAGTCAACCAATTTTTATTGACAATGGTCTAAACACCTTCAGAATCTTGTCAATATATAAATTATATTTGTACAATAATTTCAATAGTGACACTGGTAAATTCTTTACATAAAATTGTTGAAGGTCTTAGTTTTAGTACATATTTATGGCTAAACGAAAAATCATATCCCAAAATTTGAGCTATGTTTGTAATCTGAGGCAGTTTAAAAAATAAGGAACTCTGGTTCCTAATCAATAAATTATTTTCTCATACTTATCGAAATAACACATTATCCATCATCATAAAGTATAGAAACAAATTCAAAACTATCTTATGGTAAAAATACAGTTCCCTTGTGTATATACTCACTAATGATGACTTCATAATGAAAACCCGTAAGAAAAAAATAATTATTAATTACGAGTCGGTATTGGTTATTATTGAATTATAAAAATACAACTAATACAATTGTTTACGAACTGGGCAACATAGATATAAAACCACTCCACGAATATTAAGCTGTTATATAGTGATGACCTTGAAACTTCTAGATGATATTGTAGCCAGCTCATTCCACATAGCAAAGTATCTGTTTTCTAAAAGTTTCGTGTTATTTAAGAAAAACAGCACGTTAGGAATGTTAAGGCTCGGTTATTTAACTGATTTTAGTAAAAGATATACTTATAGTGGTCAGAAATGCGTGTCTTTGATGATAACATTAGATCTAAAATACAACTAGAGAGTTTTTAAATTGCTTTAAACATCTGAGGTATTTGCGATAAGATTCACACTGTCAGTAAAAATGTTTACCAAACCAAAAAGCGCTATTTTTAATTTTATTTTAAAACTAAAACTAATTTTAATTAAACGCTAAATTTTAAACATTATTTAAAGATAGAATGTTTTATTGGATTTGAATACGAATAATCAATGTTTGAGAATATTTTAATCACATTAAAAAAAGCTGGAAGGCTGGAATTTACATTTTTTGGTCCTATAATACAAATCTTTCTGAGAAATCAAATATATTGCCGCAAATTTAGCATTTTACTATGCATATATAGTTTGCCATCTTTAGTTTGAGCTTCATTTCTACGCCCTAAAATACTACTATCTAATTTTCGTTTTCATTAAGTTGAAAAATGCTGTATAGTACAAAAATATGTATAATGAACAGCTGTATAGTTCATGTCCATTCTGTTAAACGGTGTATCTTAACAATTTTGACCCTATTAGATGCATTTTTATTTTCTTAATAAATTCATAAATATTATCTTTGAGGGAGAATAGTAAACAGTTCTAGGAAACTGACGCAAGTTTCAAAACCGATAAAAGTTCCGGGCGTGACGAGTCGTCGTGATCGCCAGACGTGCATCACGAAATTTATACACTTTACTACCAAACATTTTTCAAGATTATCAACAATGCCAGTTTGAATATTCTTTAGCGAAACGAATAGGATTTTAACAAAACCATCTGTCAAATGAAGCTGTGTTTTATTATTTTACTTTTGTCGGTTTCCGGTCTTCTTCTAGTACCTTGTCCAAATGTGTTGGTTAGTTGCAAGGATTTTCTGGTTCTTTATGTAAAATAGATAGCCTGCAAAAGTTTGCCAGGTAACAATCCAAACCATCGGCGAAAGTTGTGTTTTCGGATGAACTACCAAGGTTTCTGATTTTTCTTGTCTTATTAGGTGAACTATTGTTCCTATACCGTTACTCATAAGATGACAGAGGTGATCACCTCTCTCCATTCTCTCCCTCCAAATCTCTCTGTCTCTCCTCATTTACTTATCCGACCGTATTACCTTTTCGTTAGTAACATGGTGTAGCCAAGATATTTCTAATACCCATTTATAGGCGAATAATTCAAAGGCATTAACTCTCTTTGTCAGAGTTTCGGTTACTGTTCATGTGTTAATTTCAAAGGCTGATTTCTAGAGGTAAATATGTTCTTCCAATACTAATCATGCGATTACAATATTCATAGGATCTTCTCCAGATAATTCACTGAATTTTAGAGTTATATACAAACTTATAACAGTGATCTTATGAGATAATTTTAGCCCTTTTCCTTTCTTCCACTGGTTCAGTCTATTTACAAGAACAGTATTTAATTCAATCATTGGCCCTTTTAAAACATGCAAAGAGCATTATTAATTTTATTAAAACTTGTTATTTATCATTATTTATTTACTCTATTACATTAATTCGTGGGTGCAAAAACTAGATATTGTTTTTGTTTATACTATGATGAAATTTATAGAAATACATATTTCAAAAAAAAGTAACGCTTTCGAAACCGAACAGTTAAAAGAGAATGTAACAGCATCGTAATAGCGTCCCAATGCCGATTGTATCAACAAAATTATTTATTTGAGTTACATTTGACGCATTGACTTCAAGTCAACTGTACAAATAACTCTTGTAGGATGAACCATATTGCAATGACGTCATTACATCTTGTGACCAAAGTTTCATTGTTATAAAATTTTACTTTTGAATTTTATGGTGTGAGTAACATTATTTTTGCAGCGTTATGAAGTTGTATTAACTATTTAACTTTACGTAAATTTAAATATAATTAAAAATTTAAAATATCAGACACTGACGAAGGTGGCCAGACGTTTTGTCTCGTTACGTTTTTCATCAATTTACATAAATTATAGGTTTGACAACTCTTTAATTTTGGTAATAATTTCGTCTTCAACTATAGTAACTATTTTAAGAAGTTTTATTTTTAAAGTAAGGTTTCGTCGATAGTTGTGGACAGGTAAATTTACCAATTATATGATTCGTATGGTCTGTGTCTTATCTTAGACTGTTACAAAGACATATTTGTAGATTACTGTCTCTGAGGTGAAATGTCTGTCTTATTGGTTAAAGTTGGAAGGTAATTGGGGTGAGCATTTTTTTGCTATCTTATTGAGTTAAAAAATGATATTTAAAAAATTAAATTAAAATAGTTGGTTTTTAAATTGTTTTTTTCTTTCTATTCTTGTTATTGCACTGTTGAGTTCAACTTAATCTTTGCATTAAGCAATACAGTTATAATACTATAGACTAAGTCACAGTAACAGCTTGCATTTGTCTCTTTATTTTTCTAAAAAAAATATCATTTTTGATGGAATAAGTTTGGTATTTTATATAGAAAAAAAATTTTAAGAGTAACTCGGTTCCGAATCATAGTTACAGATTTGATATTTTAAGAATGTTACTTCAAATTTCATTTTCCAGAAAATTAATCCAAACAGTTATTCCGTTTATATCACAAATGGCCCAATTTAAGGGTGGTTTAGAGTGAAATTTAAAACTCTTATATTTGCTAATTTTAACAACGAAAGAATTACAAGTGATAAGCTCGAATACAATTTTAAACTGAATTGAGTTGTCAATTAATTTTAAGGGACGTTGATTCAGGGTCAGAAACAGAATACCCTCGATAGGTCAACTGAGATTTTAAGGCAAGTATTTTATGAGAATCTGAAACATCTTCAAACCTCTATATGCCCTCACATCATGGCAGGCAAGATAGCAATGGCGCCTACCTTCCTCAACAAAATTTACACACACGTATTAGCAAATATTTACAGATGATAACAGCTGTTAAAAGTGTTACGCAAAACTGCTGTGACATAGGTAGATTTTGTACAATAATGAACAGGCGCTGTGTGCTGTCAGAGTTTTAAATTGCTTATTGAATTGTGAGAATCCTTTCTCTTGTATTTCTTATAACAAAAACGTTTTCTCTACGTTTACCATGATTTAAGTGGTTTACCATAAAAAAACGTGACTTATCGACGTATGTAGTCATCTTGCCCTAGGTAACTCATAAAGGGGTCTAGTAAAGTTCGTTTCCATAAATATTCAAACTGTTGGTTCAAAACACTTAAACTTACTAATTTATTTTACGTTGACCCTCTATTGCTTGTCAAGCTTTGGTAATAAAAAAATAATAGAATCCTTGGTTCCATCTCAGAATTTGAGCATGGTCAAAGTAAAGATTTTATCCATACAGATCCTAGTATTATCTTCTAATCTTATGGTAATTGCCATATAAATTTTTAAATGATCTTTGTTTATAAAACGTTAAACTTCAACCAAGGCTGCTTTAAAACCTCTAGGGGATAGTACTTGATTAATTCAATTATTACAGGAGTATCAATTGTTACAGCTGTAACACATTTAAAAAATTAAAACAAACAAAATAGCTAAAACAAGTTACTAATTATAAATTTGTTACTCAACAAAATTACCAGTAAACAAAAAAAATATAGGTAATTAGAAAAGTTGTTCATCAAGAGAAAAGCTTTGGGAAAGATCTTGTTTTTCTTACAGGAATAGAACATCTAATTATATAACACACTTAAAAATGCACACTTAAGAATTTTATTAATTATTTTATTTTGTATGGGGTAAGAGTTCAAAAGTGTATATTCGCAATAATAGAATGGAAATTTTTATACAATTTTTATATGTTACGAAAGAGCGCTAAAGTTATTTTATTTCGAAATGGCCCGATTATTCAAATCAAATGAAATTAAAATGACTGCTAACTGAGAATTTAAACGGTAATCATCAAAAAACCATAATTAAATTTCAAAATACAAAAAATGTTTTTAGTTGTTTATTCAGTTACTATTCTCATTCATAAAATATTTTAACCTTGAACTTTAAATTGATTTTTTTCATAAATCACCTGGAGACGTACTCTGAAATTAATTAGTGTTCTTTATAATTTTATAAATTTCAACAAACATTACTCCTACAACACTCCTTTCCCAAGTAATACGATTGTACTAAATCCTTGCTAAATCGCAAAATCCTGCCTAGAATGATCGCATCAGTTTATCAGAGATTTCTCGCGCAGTTTGACAATAATCCTTAAGCTTTGTAATTATTCAGCTTAAATCCTTTACAATAGAACAAGGATACAGACAACTTAAGGTTTAGATAATCTACTTTTAATCAAGAAGGCTGAACTGGAGCTCGTAGCTGCAAGTCGTCGTCTGTGTTTAACATGCTCGTTAAAAAGTCGCTAGAATTTTCTCTTTGTGTTGTTTATTATTATTTATTTTAACAGGAGAAATATGTTTCAGTATATTTCTCAATGACTTAATTACGCCTACTTTTGTGTACGGTAATATATGAAATTCACGATGATGTGGTTTCTCGTGCTATTCGGTATTGATTTCACTAATTATTTTTGTTTGCTAAAAGTTAAAATCGATCTACTTGATGACGGATGTAACTTCACTCGGACCACCAAGCCTTGCATATGGGCGGTAAATGGTATGGGAATAAAGGTTGGGGAACGCGATAAGAGATAATCCTTGCAGAAAAGATTTAAATGCATACAAATTTATATTATCTCAGTAAAACATGAAAGTGATAATTCAAAAGAATAGGCTATTATTTACAAAAATATTTTTATTTCTAACTTTTTAAAATTTATTAGAAAAAGTTAAAGAACCTAAAAATTAAAATAGATGGAATTAAATTCAACCTGTCTTCAAAAATAATCAAGGCATTTCATCAAAGAAATGCAGGTTTGTTAAATTTGATTACTATAAGTAGGGAATAGACAGGGATGAAAATGGTTTGTAAAAACTAAATTTAAAGTAGTTATTCGTTTCCAAGAGATGTGAAAATAAAGAGTGGCGAAAGACTTCAACAAATTTACTGACGTTGTAAGGTCATATTGCCTAAAATATAAAGATAGAACATTGTTGAAAAACACCACAACCAAAGGCCAAAGAGGAATGCATATAAAGAATAATGTTAATTACTAGAATGTCTTCGAAATTTCGAACTTAATTCAGTTGGCACAGGTCAGTGATATGTGCTACTAATTGTTCTTCTGAATTCGTAGGATACGTAAGTTAGTAGGATACGAACTTATTTCAGTTGGGCCACTCTCGTCACCACTTAACCTTGACACTTGTAGATCTGTGTGTGTTGATTGGACGATAACAAGTTTACCCAGCTAAGATTCAATTGTTGCAACAATTACCCGTTTATACACAGCGTAGCCGGTTTAGTTACACAGGTTTATTACATAATTACAATATTTTACCTTTGGTTTATTGTTATAGTTACTCGTGTCAATAGAGTAACTAATAAATTTAATGGGCTGTAACAATTATTGTCTTTGCATTATTAATCACAATCTGTATTGGTAATCATTTTAATACTTTTAGTGGGAATTGAACGTTTTTTTTCATTAGTTGGTGGTATAGAATTTTAACATCATCCTATGAGATTGCTTTGTTTACTATGAAACATACTGTGTGATTTTGAACTATTTATTGACTTTGGTATAGTTGTTGGGCAAGAAAATATATGATTAAAAAAAAATGCAATTTCAAATGAAAAACCTGGATTATGTGTTAGAGGGAAATTACATTAAAAACCAAGCCAGAGAATATACTTGTTAGACGGAATTTACAAAAAAAACTATTAATAAGAAATTTACAACAGTGAAAAAAGCACAAAATACTTTAAGTTAACAGAAAATAGAGTAAACTATTTCAGACGAAAAAATTAAAAAATGACAGAACGTTTTAGACAAAGGTTACGCATGAGAAATAAATTAAAAAATATTTAAGATATAAATTACTGGATAGAATGGCCCGTTGAATGAAAAAAAGAGATATTCTGAATTTAGACACTATAAATACAAAAATAAAAGAACTGTACAGCTCTTCGAGCAGAAGATAAAGAGAGAGAGGTGAAGGGGCATGATATTTCTGACAAAATTTATAATAAAGGAAACAAAGGGCACTCTGCCTTTATAATTTGAGAAGGACATTATAAAATAAAAAAAAGAACGAACTATTTTAACTTAAATTACAACAAGAATAATAGAGATGTAGTATACATTAATCGTATGTTGCAACATTAGAAGAAGTGACGATGTCGGAAAAACATGTATTTTATGTACAAAAAAAGAAACAGAATATATCAGATAAGAGAAAGGTAATACAGAATATTTCCTACAAAACATGTAATGAGAGAAATGGAAGAGAAAAATATTTGAAAAACAGGACTAATGTAAATGTTTTCAAAAACATTAAATTTAAAATGTACAAAAAATATAATATTAAATATATACAAAATGGGGCATTCATATGGCTCGTAAGTAGTTAAGGAGGACGCGTTCAAAAGTTGGCACATTTTGAGCACACATGTTTAATAAGCATATGAGTTTAATCTATATTTCACCAGGAATTTTTAGGATATTCTAATCAACATTTACAATGTTTTGTTCTATTCAAAAAGCAAAAATGTTTTTGGCAATTTAGAATACTTAGGGTTTTTTCAATGTATTTTCTTCATTAATCTTCAAGACAGCACGCCAATAGTACGTCTACTTATTACTTAAAAAATAAGAACAAACGTCAGGTTTGCCCAGTAGGCCCTATAGGGATGTTGAATGTCTTGAAACTTTTAGCAAATTGTTTCTGGTTTGTATCGAAAGATATAGAATTCCTCTGGTTTTGAATCTATCAACCACTTTTGGAAAATGTCATCATAAAGATTAGGTGTTTAGCAATGGAATGTTTGTTTTATGCCTGTGCTGTTTCCCATGATTATTCTCTTACTTTCATGAATCTATCGTTCCAAATTTGAAGGTTATAGAGAATGCTTTGCCAAATTAACGATTTCATTTACTACAACTTTCAAAGCGTACAGAATATATAATAAAAAACATAATAATTCTATATTTAAACTTGTGTTCAAATTTAGCACTAGAAACCACTGAGTAAAGGCACATCTGTATAACCAAGTATGCCCTTTGTGACCTCTGGTTCTCTCCAACATTAGGACCTTTCCTTCATTTCTCTTTCTACATTTTTCTATCACTATAAAAGCTATCTATTACAAATAACATCTTCAGTCTACTATGTTGGAACATAGAACAGGCAAAAAGATGACAAGCTTATTACAAATATATTTACCACTTCATTAATGATAACGAAAATATTATATGTGAATACGGGTGAAGCCCCTAAGTGGTTTCAAGATACAACTGTTTTAATACGAGGATACAGCACAGATGAGAAAGCTTCAACCTATTTACTAATAAATATTCATTCTGTGTTTAAGAAAGGATCTACTTGAGGTGAACCCGTCTTAGTACACTGTAATCACGAAGAGCGTGAAGCCCCTGAGGAGACTCCGTAATGCCTCTACATATAAGCGACCCTGTGTTCTCCCGACTCCCAACATTGATTGCTTGATGCGAAGAATGGGAACAAATACTACTCTCTGTTCACAACTTAGTTGGCTGGAAGTGGTTTATAGGGATTTCGGTATTTAGTAATTTATTAGGCATTTTATCCCGCCAATAACATATGCGCTAATTTTTATAATAACGTAAAATAAATAAATAGATTAAACAACACAATTAAAATTAGATTTATGCTTCGGCACACACCGGGTGCTTACATAACGAATGTATGTTTATAATATGTACAATTGTGACTGGTTATTTGCAATGACGTGAATGGCGTCTGATATTGAGTTGAAATTTTATTACTAGGGTACAGTGATTTCCTTTACTTGTAAATTTTATTATAAAAAAGAATTTTATATATTCATTTTATAAATCAGTAGCCTAAAGTATAAATTATTTCCTTCCCACAACAATAGATATGAAATTTATATTTTCTTTAAAAAATGCAACTGGAGCTAAATAGACTCATTCACGACAAAAAACAGCCCTACACCGAAGCACACGCCAAAGATATTGTTTACTGGTAAAAACGTTTTTAAAGTGGTTCTCTTTAGGGTTACCAGATCCAGATTGGAATAATGCGTAAATGTTTTGTTAGCCATCAAAATACCATGATGCAATAATCTGACACTCAGAACGGTTTGAATTTTCTGTCAATAACCACACATTAAGAATAATTATTTTTTTTCATAATAATCAATTAGTCAGAATAACATCATTTGTTTCCTTCAAAAACCAGTTACTAAATAATAATTTGATTTTGTCTGTAATAATCAGCCTCTAAGATTAATTTGAAATTGCCTGTTAAGAATAACTTGTTTTTCTTCAAAATAAGATAGTAAATATAAATTGATTTTTCTGTTTATACATCGCTCACTAAGAACATTTTAATTTTCATTAAAATAAACTACTATGATTATATTCATTGATGAACGTAAAATACAGTTAATAAGGATAATTTGAGCTTCTTGGTAAAACTATAAATTACTATGAAAAACTTGATTTGCTTTAAAATAAACCAAAAAGAATAAAATCATATTTACTAACGCAAAAACCAGTAACTAAGGACAAATTTTATTCAATTGAATAAAAGTCAATAAAAACGATTTGATTTCTTATGTAAAAATATTTGTCGCTAAAAATGATTAGTTTTAATTCAAAATCAATCATTAATGACAATCTCCTAAACCCGAACAGACACCACAGATATTCGTTATAAGAGGTTTAAAAAAATGTCTTCTTCAATTTCTAACTCCCGATATAGAACGATGCGTCATGTTTGGTGCGCTGTACAAACACCATGATGCACACAAAATAAAGCCAACCTTGATTGTAGCTCGACTACACCGGACACGTTTGCCAAATTATTGTCTGTACTTGTAGTAGGAGTGGTCGAAGGAGGAGACCGGATCACCAAGACCTCAGGGGATTACAGCTCCTCAGCCACGCAAGACTCCAGTCAATCTGAGACTCCAGAGACTGCAATTTTTTAATTTGGTTAAACGGCTGACAATAGTTTAAAAATCATTTAACAATTATGTTAGTGAACGGTTTTTATTATGTTTTAAATAAATTTTTGTGATAATATCTCTATAATAATAATCCCGTAAAGTGCGATCTCACTCACACCAGAGTTTTTGTCGTTTTAGAAATACTTATCTCACAAGCTGTTGTTTAGAAATCGAACCATTTAAATCGGCCAATAACTTATTATTATTATATCATGTCTTGTGTGTAACGGTAGCATTCATGGCGACATTTTACACATGAGAATTATTAGTTTTGTCTCAGGTTCAAAAGTAATTTCAATCAAACTGTTGATCTTATTTGTCAAAAATGTGATGTTTTAGCAGTTAGACTTATTTATAAATTTGAGTTGTTTAGTTGTTTATTCAATTCGAGTGTATTATCCTCCAGCTTTTGTTGCTAATTTTAGGGTAGCTTATGCATTAGAAGCGCCTTTCAGATCTAACTTGGAGTTAATAACTTTGTACACTATCGAAATATGCTCAAATATGATTCCAACAAAGTAATATTAACTTTTCTTTTATTAAAAAAAAATATTAAACTAGTATATTTTTTCTTTTTCAGTACAACTTGTACCTTTACAGACAATAGGTCTATAAATAAATAATAAATTTCATTAAAATGTACTTATTTCTCCATTCCAACATGTTTATATATTTTCCTATAGAAATTTACGATTAAAAAATTTGGTTTTATCAAACAATAATCAAGTTGATTTTTAAAGACCTAGAAAATTTCCCTTCAACAATGAAACTGAGCAATTAAGTACGAGAGACTTTTTAAGGAGCTTTACAAACGAGTGTGTTATCCCAAGTTTTTTTATGTGTATCACGTTCTTAAACTGATTTTTCCTAGGTTATCCCTCCATCCTGGTAGTTTTGGAAAGAGATGTTACTGGAAAGATGTAAAAACTAATTAGAAATAAATAACTTTTTAAATTTTTTTGAATAAGTTCATCATTTTCGACAACTTGAGTATTTGCTTACGACGATGGGGACCTCTGATAATACGCAAACTCGGCGAAATGAATTACCAAAGAGGATTAGATACAAGTTTCATACAAGGGAAGAGGTAGAAGCAGGAGTAGAAGATACAACTAACATGGAATTTTCAGAGATCAGTATAATATCAGGATCTGGAAATTTTCAATACTTACGCTTTACCATTTCGAAAACAGATACTACAAGAAATAAAACGAAGGGTAGACTAACCCAAACAATAACGGTGTTTAGAAAAGTAAATTAGATACTTTTGAACACACATACCCTAAAAACAAGAGAAGTCCTCACGCTTTACACCATCGTAAGATAATAGAGCAAAGAACTGGGTGATAAACAATCAAGTGAGAAGTAAAATATCAGCGAAAGGAAAGTTGTCGCGGAGGTGTAGGAGAGCTACGAGAATATAAAGAATTGATTAAATGAATTATACAGCACAATAGGTAGATTGATGAAAACGTCTGATATGGTTTGGGCGTGATCGAAGAGCTACAGAAGGCAGATAGATTTCAGTCACAGATTGGAATATAGTGGCCACGCGGAAGCCAGTTAATCCGACAAGATCTTACAAGAATGTGGAAGACCAGACGATGAAGAGGAGGAATCTGGGTGAACGAAACTGGAGGAACAAAGAAGAATGGAGGGGACAGGCAGTGACAGTTATAAATAACTTATAAATAAACATTTCTTCACTTTTAGTTAAACATTTGTAGATAGGTATTCTATCTTGGTGAATATTTTGGAATAACACGTTAAGCAAAACGAAAGAAGCGGCTCCTGCTGGATCCTCACTAAGATTTAAGGGTTCATGAGGAAGATCACCATTAACACCGAAACGCTATCTTACTATGGGGCGGAAGAGATCAATAGAATCAATACCTGCGTTTTATATAATATCCAATTCACCCAAGATGTATGCTAACCATCTTTATTATTTTATGCAATATATTATCGAAAAGGCAATCAAAAGATATTAAAAACATATTTTCAGGTTAATGTCCAGTATTGTTATGACAAATGCAGATTGAAATTTAGCAACAAAGAAAGAAGAAATATAAAGATATTAGGCCTAAATAAAATACTATGAAATAACAATAAATACTATAACTAAATTTGTGAAATTTCTATTCTTTAATTCGAAAACTATTATTATTATTATTCAATTGATTAGGACTTCTGACAAAATGTTCTATAATTAATTTTTACCACTTTAAACTCTAGATTAGAAGTATTATCGGGCACAGAAAACGAATTTGAAGATATTAGAAGTGTTTATGTATTAACGAGAAGCAAAATAGTTAGACAAAACAAATTTAAGTTAAAGGAGTGGTGAAAACAAGCCTACTTAAGTTAGCATTTTTATTTGTCTTATTCAAGAAGAATATTTGTTTAACATATATTGATAGGGAAGTGTTGTATAAATAGTTGAATTTTAACAGACAAGTATATTCTTTAACGTTCAGCAAAAAATTAAAAATAGAACACTTTACCGACTCATAATAACAATTTATCACCAGCAATCTAAATAAAACACATTATAAAGAAAATGTAAACCGTTCATAGCCAATGCTTTTTCAATTCGAATTAAAAATTGTTTTAGTTAGATCATCTTTCGTCACATACATATTTCCTCACCTATTCCATTTATAGAATTAAATTTTATAAAAAATAAGTTTTAAACATTTTGTTAAAGTTTTAGATGGTTTAAATTCATTTTAATCTTATAGTTTCCAAATTAAAAATTTGAAATAAAACAATCTGATAAAAAAAAGTTCATTAGAAAATTTCAACTTAATTTAAAAATTAAAATCTGAGTATGTACGAATTTATTATTTATTACTATCTAGCTATAAGTTTACCTAATTACGTACTGAGTACACGTAATTAAATTTTATAATATTACTCCTCTAAGAACAAGGACAACTAATTGTAATTTTAAAAAAATAACAATAATTCTAGTGTGCTTTTATTAATGTTTGTAACCCATTATTGATTAATTCAAGTTCTGTAAAGTTTATAAAATAAACTGTGTAGAAACTGTATCTACTTAATGACGTACATTCTAGAACTACCACAAAAATCTACGAAATATATTCATGTTTATTAAAAAAACTGAAGATTTAAAAAGTACTTTAAATTAAAGAAAAACAATAACAGTAAACTATAGAACTACAAATAATCGTCACCAAAATAGTTACATTTAATTTTCGATAAAACTAGCTTACCTTCTTTCCATCGCGAAACTTGACGGTTCCCTCGATGATAGAGTTATTATCCACCATTTCTGTTCCAAAATACCAATACACGACACCAAAACACTGAAATCTATAAACACTAAAACACAGAAAATAATTAAAATTTTTTAAAAATATATTCACATTTTTAAACCGGTTCTCTTTCACTACGAGGAGATCTCAACAAATAATAGATTGCGACCTCCCCTTTTCGACCAACAACACACGACTGACGCGCCAACAATACTAAAGCGCTCGCAACGCCATCTGTCGCAGTCGTTACGACATCTATGAGTGATTCTGAGCACTATTCCTGACAGGTTAATGTTGTAAATACTCTTACTAAAGCAATATAGAATACTCATGTCTGTCGCAGTGCAATTCAAAAACCCATTGCATTAATTTCAGTCGTCACAGTTTTACGCTGAAGTTTTGAATTTTATTCTTAATATCGTTGGCAGGTTTTAACAGTAACTTGAGATAGTCTACAATGTAATAAAATTAAGAAGAAATATGTGGGTTTGGTTCAAACATTTTAAATTAAATTAGATTTTCTAAAACTGTTAAGAGTGAAGAATAACCGATATATTGTAAAGAGTTTTATTAATTATGTCTAGTTAGGAAAAATGTGATAATTTCTAACAATAAATAATAGAAATAACTCTGCCTTAAAAATATAATTTAACGTTATAAACTAAAAAAATATACAATTAAAATTTTTGACAATTTTGTTCCTATATTTACATATTTAGTAGAAAACAATTCATAAAGTTCATAGAATCGTAACATAAATGGGTCTCGATTATTATTACTACAAATATAAAATACTAATTTTAAGCTGTTTGTTTAAACCAATAAATACAATTTCTCTGATGTATGATCTAAAATTGTAATTAGGCCTAATTCAATTTTGGAACACTATTTATTAAAAATGGACCGAATGGTTAGATACATATAGAGATTCATATTTGTTTTCCCTTTATCACAAAAATTACATTAAAGTTGGTCCGAATTATTTAAAGCAGATCTTAGTTACGGTACAATGAAAACATCAGTTTAATAAATGATTTCCAAAACAACTTATTTGTCGTTTTTGCCAAACCGAATTGTTAACGTCAACAATTTTGATAATATTTATTGTTTTGTATTTCCTTTCTATTACTTTTGTATTCGTACTTGTTATCCCTTTGCGCAGGATATAGATAATAAACTAATTTTAGAAAAATGAGAGATTTTGGAAATTGAATTTTTTCCATTTTTGTCAAATAATATAACATAATAAAAAATTTACCGAATAATATATCAATATATAATTAAATTTACAGAATTTTTTAAATAAAAAGTTATGAAGTACTTTATTTTATCTTGAAGCTAAAAAATTGCATTTTTTCTTTTAGAATATTAATATTTGTCTCATTTCTGAATGAGAATTTTTAAGCTGCGACAAGTATAGCGTTGTAATTTAACGATAGCAGGCTATTTAACTTTAAAGATTTTTCGAATCCACTTAGAACAACGATTTCTTGCTTTGTGCTGTCCGAAAATCTATCAAAAGGTTACATTTAAACGCCAAAACTATCACAAAATTTGAAGTGCAACAAGAGTAGCGTTTTTTTAAAGTAATATATAGCCTATCTAAGTTAAAAGACAAATAAAAAGTAATGTTAGAAGTTATAAAAATGCATAATACCAATAAAGGCGAGTTACTAACAATAAAATAAGCTATTTCATTATGTTAATTAGAGCTTAGCTAATGAGAATAATTCACAACAGTAAACATTATAACGGTTAACTCTAAATCTCACTACACATTATTTTATTAAAACAACACTAGTTTCGACGACGATGTTGCCTTCATCAGTTATTGGCTACTCATTGAGTACAGTTTAATTTTTACCGTTGTAAGTTATTTTATGCTACAAAAACTGGTACATAGTATAGGCTTATGTGTAATCTTTATTTTATTATATTTTCTTCAATTAATATAATCGATTCTATGATATATTTGGTATATTTAATTCTCCTTTTATTCTGGAACATTTAGGTTCTCCTTTCTATTAAAGTTTGTTTTCAACTTACCAAAAATGAATCTCCTAAAATCAACTGATGAACTAAAGTTGTCTTACCTGAAAATAAAAAAAAAACCTTTAAATATGGATGTTGAATCTATCACTCTTCTAACATATATACAGGTTTATCTAATACTAAAAAGTTCTGGAAAGGAAATTTTGAATTTTTTTTATTCCAACTAGACGCATTTTAATTGAGATTGTACGTTTAAGGAGAAAAATTAAAATGTGAAAAAAGGAAGTAGCATATCTGGTATTGAAGTAAAGAGATATGCAGAATCTCAAATGAGTAGGCATTGTACTAGATTATTTAGGCCACTGTTGATTTATCGACAAAATGTTAAACAGTTTATTTGCCTATCCCCCACGTTGTTCCTCCTGTTAAGGTTTCGGGCCATGACAAAAACGCACAACCTCAAGGTTGATAGAATATACTGGCTCGATTGAAGTAGGCTACCTAATGGGGCTGTCGCTCAGGTATTAAACGTAACGGTGGAATCCCGTGCTTAATTATGTACGAGGCTTGATTAAGTTTCAGTCACAATCTAGTGAGATTTAAGTCCATTAAAGACAGTTGCTCAAAGGTTCCAGAATATTTTTATAAAACTTACGGTGTAAGTTACACTTACATGATGTATTCAATAGTAATAAAGGAAAGTCACTCATTTAATTTAATTTAGAATGTTGGTATCTAAGGAAATAATTATCTTACAAGACTGTTCTACAAGACTGTGTGGTACTTGCGTGAGCGTGAATGCATGTCGGCGCGAGCGAGCGCGCAGTGCTCGTGTGGTTCGTCTGTTTATTCTGTACACCACCAGACTGCATATCATCCAGATCTCCATGATTTTCATCTCGCATTCCTGGAGCATTATTCTTACTAGGGAATTGGTTTCTTAACTTAATTCCATCTTCAAGGATCTTGTTTCAGTCGAACTCAGGTATAGTCGAGAATGTCAATAATGTAAGTTGGCAAGGAGCATAAAAAAATTGAAACTCTTTAAAATCTTTTGCATTCAAAATTGTCGTAAATAAACGTATTCAGACCTGTAATAATAATTTGTTTTTGTATGAATTTGCCAATTTAGTGGACGTCTGGTAAACAGGTGTAACGACGTAGGTGTACAAAATTGTTAATGACAATAAGTGAGTTTGCAGATGGGCGTGATAGGTAAATAGTGGATATATGTCTGTTGATAAGTGGAAGCCTATCTGTTTACTGCCTAATGTATATAATGTAGTACCTCCATATGAATTTTATAACTAACGTGAGACAGCTTTCCCCTTTTTGTTGTTCTCTTCTATTGTTGTAAGTAACATTAAGGATTGATTTCCAAATATTACATAAATTATTTATGTGGAAAGTCTTACAATATGACTCTTTGGCCGTAAGTAGATGGACACTAAGTGAGAATATAGGATTATCGTGAATCGTCAGTGCTTCTAACGCTAAGCTTTATGAACAGGGTTAGAGTAACAGAGGTCGTATAGAAGGAATGGAGAATCGTAGACAAGAGGTATAAATCTCCTCTGATCTGGTAACCTGAGGAAAAGAAGGCTTCTAATCTAGTCTGAGAGAAACCTGGATCTCGAAGAGAATATGTCTCATATGTGCAGCATGCCAGAGACAGCACGTGTGCACTCTCTACAACACGATTGGAAGAGTAAGTAAAATGTGAATGAAACATAAATACGTGTGTGAAAATAACAAGATGAAAGTGATGTAGAGAAAAATATGGTATTTTGCTATAAATTACAGTGAGACAAAAAGGTTTTGTTTATAAACGTTTTAGAAAGAACAAAGGAGAAGGCAAGAAGAAAGCTATGAAAATCGGGAATACATTTTCTATGACTTTCAACGATTTTCTATGATTGATTAGTCGACAAATTTCATTTTAATATATATTTAGTCCACTTCTTTTAGAAAAATGTATCATACACTTATAAATAGATTCAAATTTCTGACCAAGACTAATTGGTTTATAATTTCAAAGTAGGATAGTTATTTTAAAATTTCACCCTTGGCTGTAATTACATTTAAACGGATAAAAAGCCGTAATAATAATATTACGGCCTACAATTTGGCCTTGAGCATTCAACATTGCGACCAAAGTTGAGAGTTCCCTTAGGTTTAAATATCGTAGTTAAACTTAATTAATTCTAAATTAAAACAATAAAGGGAAGCAATAATCGTAATAAGTGAATGGACCAGAAAAATGTGTTAAAATGTTTTTTAATAATTTGAAGACATGGCTGATTAATAAATTTGAAAAAGTTAATGAAGACAACGTTAAAAGAAAACAATTTAAACCAGATTTATTATTCAATAAACAATTGTGTTTTGATATTATGCATGTGTAATATTCATGTGTTTGCATTATGTATGTGTTTGTATTCATAATGTAAACTATTTTAGTGTCGCAACCTTTGGCATATTATAAAATATGTCGTAATATATATTTTTCTCTTCCGATCCAAATTGAAAAAATGTCAAACGTATGACCATATGATTATATGAAACTAGAGGCACTTAAAGTACAGGGGAATTTGATTTGTTTTCAGTTTAAGTAACAATAACATTTTAATAAAGTCCCCATTTGTACAAAGGCTTTTTTTTAAAAAAAAATATTTTACCTTTTATTAAAACGGTTTAGGGTTAAAACTCCAATATAGACTACTGTACTTTTAAATTGATAACGTTGGAGCAGTTGTTTCTAGAGCAACAATTTTCATTTAAATTCTATTACTAGATTCCCATAGATTAAACTTTCTGTAAGAGTTCTTATGTAACTTATATTAAATTCATATTGCTTTTAAATTCATATTGTTTTAAATTCATATAAATACAAGAAAATGATCAAATCAAAAACATTTGTGTTAACTGTTTCAAGTTTCTACTACTTTTGCTGTTCTTTAGTTTCTACGACTTTGTAGAAAACATATTGCACTTGTTCCACTTGTACCTACGTCCAATGAGGAGCCTTGAACTGTTGTAAATAATCTATTTTTATAACTAAAATATGCTAAAAAGCTTATATTAACAAAGGCAACATAAGAGTGATGAAGTTCTAAAGGAACGCGCTTAGTTTATGAAACATTGCTTTAATGTGGCATTAAATTAATGGATTTCAGAGGAACGTGTATTTGTCTACGGCATTCCTTGTGTTTATATAAAGGTGTCTTCATTCAAGCATCAGCTTATAAAACGCCAGCTTTGCATTGTAAATGTTTTATGCAAACAATTTACAAACTGTTTACTCTATGATTTTCTACTAGCTGTGATTGCACTAAACAGAGAAATTTCGAGTTTATATCTATATAAATACACACTCTTAGCGGTGAAATAAGCGTCATTTGTATCGTGATATTGAATGAACACAATATTTACTTACTAATTGATTAACGATGTAATTATTTTATCACGAATTAAATTCCCTTATAATATCTACGTCGCAGATAAACGTTTAGATAAGCTGAGTATATAAAGCCTTATCTAAAACTAATATTTCTGAGTGTGTACGTCCATATATATATATTTATTATTATAATTTTTTGTAAACAACATAGGTTATTCAAATACAAGAATATTTATTAATTAATTTTTATTTATTTATTAATGGATATAAATTAATAAATATTCTTGTATTTGAATAACCTATATTGTTTTAAATTATTAAACAAGAAAACGTATTATATATATATATATATATATATATATATATATATATATATATATATATATATATATATATATATATATGCTGATACGTATTCCTTCACGGATGGAAAAATATGATGAATTGTTACTATCTGGAGTACATCCGTTCATTCTGCAGTCCATAAATTCGCAGTTCCGACGTTTCGCTAGAATCTCATCCAGCATTGACGAGGTGAACCCAACAACAAGCGTCCTTCAGGCAGCTTCAGGAGTCTTCAGGTAGAAGACTCGCTCTTCTACTGTTATTTGGGTTCACCTCGTCAATGCTGGATGAGATTCTAGCGAAACGTCGGAACTGCGAATTTATGGACTGCAGAATGAACGGATGTACTCCAGATAGTAACAATACATCATATATATATATATATATATATATATATATATATATGGTGATACGTTTTCTTGTAATACAGTTAATAAATTTAAAATATTTCAAAAACAAGAATACTTTTATTGAATATATTTATTCTAATGATTAGATTCTAATATAATCTAATGATTAGATAATTATTTTCCTGAAGATCCTGGTACTATTTTATCGGCAAAAAGCTTTGAATAAATATATTCATTGAAAGTATTCTTGTTTTTGAAATACTGTATTTTTAATTCATTAATTATATATATATTTATATGTATATATATATATATATATGTATATATATATATATATATGTATATATATATATATATATATGTGTGTGTGTGTGTGTGTGTGTGTGTGTGTGTGTGTTAGAGAGAAAGATAGAAAAAAGGTGTAACGACTAAAATAAAAATTGCTGAAGAATTTAGACGTTGTTTTACATATCTTACAATACGAATAAAAGTTACACATTGGTTTTTCTTACTTTACAGGTATTTTGAAAAGCATACATTGAATAATTACATTCAAAATATTTTGAGGAATAAAATTATATTATTGTACAGTAATAAATAAACATTTTCAACTGTTAATAAGCCATTCACAAATTAGCTCTCACTAACTAATAAATAACTAGTTTTTATAATAATAACGTTTACTTTAGCGTTACTTGTATCATACAACTCTAGTAAAACTCGTCAAACATATTCTTACCCTTTCACTGGGCCAAACGAATTTGACCCGGAAGTAGAGTAATACCCTATATCCACCCTGGGTCTAGTGGGTGCTTGGCTTAATTGACCGTCCCCTACACTTTAATTGTACGCTACAAATGTACGGGTGCTAGAACAATTGAAATGAACTGGGTGCCTGTCACCTGGCGAGGGCGTTGTGTGAATGCAAACAGCAGTTGTATTATAGGCACGTGGCCAGACGCAAGGAAATATTAAAACTGAAAGAATATTTAACAAATTCACAAACAATTAAATTTGTAAATTATTTCAGCGAGATAAATAACTCGATAGTTGAATCTTCTTATAACCATACTTTTCTAAATACTCTTTTACTAGCTGGATGGAGGTTAAAAACTAATTTTATACTTTGAGCTTCAGTTATTCTTTCAGGATACGTTTCGTAGTGAGAAGTCCTAATGATATCCCGAAGAATTTTCCTCCACATATTTTGACAGTGCTTCTACTGCATTACATATAGGCAGTTGTCGTGGCCGTCTCGATCATCTAGATCAGTGTTCAAAACCTTTTTAATTTCACGTACCCCTAAAAAACTTTTTCCAATGAAAAGTACAATATTCTTCGACGTGGTTAAGACAAAGAAAGAGTGGTTGCCGACTACTACGATATATTTGTTTGGGCAACAAGAGAAACGGTTTCCTAAAAGTTTCCTATCCTCAAATCGTAGACCCATTCCTGCATTTTTATTGTTCACCTTAATTTGGAATAGATGTGTCGTTATTCTATACTGTGCTATCAGTAGCACACAAACATACAAGCTCCACTCAATTTTCGATGAGCAACACGTCAAATATTTTGTCAACTACTCATGTAAACTCGAATTTGTTTCATATCTAAAGTGTGAAATATTGATGTCCGCCATTACTGGTATTATTTTCGCGTACCTACGCAGGCTTCTACGTATCCTTAGGGGTAGGCGTACCACAGCTTGGAAACCACTGATCTAGATAATAAATTTATTGAAGCTTAGGTAAGGACAAAATGTATACACCTCCTTAATGGAGACTTTTCCCCATTTCCTGCTATCGACTCCATTTGCCTTATTATTTGACCTATATCAAGGGAACAATAGACGACCTACTACTGTCACACATGTGTTTAATATATCGTGTGAAAATGGAAAAACCCCAGCGAAGCACAATGAAAAGATCTAAAATACTAATGAAATCACCAAAGGCAAATTCTAAAATTTCTTTCTAAGAAAATTAATTCATAACATTCATTGATGATTGGTAACAGTGATGGGATGGTTAACATTGTATCAATGAAAGGCTTAAAAATGTGATATAAATAAATGCGCTATAAATTGCGTCTCGCTATACTTTCATATAGTTTCGTATAACTCATTAAAATACAATGGTAAATAAAGAACCCATGGTGTGAAATATAACATCTAAAGAACATTAAATATAAAGATTCATCATTTACAATATTAATCCCTTTTACATTATCTTATGACCATCCGAACTTTAATTTTGTAAATTTGTAAAAACTTACTTAGACTGAACGTTTTCGATTGTTCCGTGTCGATCTTCATCAGTGTCTAAATTTTCCGCTTGGAGTTGTTAGGTTAAGCGGTGACGGTTTTAAAGACAGATTTTCGATAGTATCATAGAGTATGTGTGATTCGTATTGAGTTTGTTCGTTTAATATGTTTGTATTTTGTGTTTTTGTGTGTTTGTGTTTTAAATTTACAAACACAAAATACAAACATATTAAACGAACAAACCCAATACAAATCATACATACTCACGATACTATAGAAAACCTGCTTTTAAAACCGTCACCGCTTAACCTAACAACCTAAGCAGAAAATTTAGACACTGATGAAGATCGCTTCAGTAAGTTCTGTCTCAGTTAGTTTTTACAAATTTACAAAATTGAAGTTTGTATAGTCATAAACTAATGTAAAAGAGATTAATTACGTTCAAAGAACGTAATAGACTACAAAATTCAAGCATTTACAATATCTTTACTTGCGGTACATCTAATTATGCTGATATTGATAGTGATGTGTGCATCATGATTTTGTAAATAATTTAATCTTTGTAGATGCGAGTTATATTTAACGCATGAATTCAGGATGTATATTGAAAACAATTACTTGAACTGAGAGTATGTTAACACGTATCAAGAAAATCAGAACTTCTTAAACATAACATCGTATATCGTTTAGAAACACATGTGGAATATATTTCATAACAAAATTCCAGAAATCACTTTCAGCAACAGGATGGGTAAAGAGATGGAGCCATTATACATGACTAAAGTTTAAAAAAAGAACGATTCAATGAGAACTCAAGGCTAAGTATATATCTACTTGTTTCTAGTGAACAAAATATTGTATGTTATTTTTCGTTAATATTTTTTTTTTTTAATCACCTGTATTAAGTAGGATTAAAATATAATTATGTATTATCCTTTTATATTCATAGTCGCTTCTACTACTCTTACAAACTTCTTTACATGGTTTACAAGAGACGGAGAACTGATCAGTTATTATGAATAAAATAATGTTTTACGTCACTACAAAAACAAACACAGTTTACATAACAGCAAGAGGCTTAGCTTGAAATAAACAGATTTTATAGTATGGTCCGAAACTATTGCATCGTATATTCGTAGAGACCTCAAGATAAAGAACGTGAGAGAGGAGGCCGCATGTGTAGCAGTCACTTCGCGCAACAGAAGAATACTACAGCTGCCGGTCTGGCTTATAAGGTGCCAGTGGGCAGACTTTAATGCCTTAAGGCTTTGAACCTGGTCCCAAAGCATTATTAGTTGCACATCACCAGTACTAGAATATCAAGTCGGTGTTGTTCACTGGAAGAAGCCTGAAAATTTTCAACCGCTTTCAAAAAGAAAGCTGCTAGATAGGACTCGTCTTAGTTGCATCAATAAAAAAAAATTTTTATAATCACAAATTTCTGTGACATAGAATTATTGTTATTATATGGGTCACGATTTATCATGCTAACTTCCCATTATTTTACATCAATTTTATGGTTATATATATATATATATATATATATATATATATATATATATATATATATATATATATATATATACGGCAGAGATTCGGGGGTACCATGGAGCCCTTACCACTTTATTTCGGAAATAAATTATAGCTTGTAGATTGCTGCAAATAATGAATGTCCAGAGTAGCAACTGGTATGTCCATACTTGCTTCAGCACTTCTTTTTTATACAATCGCTATTATACTGTAAAAGATAGGAAATCAAGAGTATTGTAAAACCAAAGAAAAGTAAGGGAGCTAGGAAATTTTGAAGAAGAGTTGCAACCAAGGTTTACGTTTTCCCACAATGTTACATTGTTGTTCGAACAATGAAAAAATGACTTCCTTTTTGCAACACTCTTTGTATAACATTTGAGTTTGAGAGAGCTTTTGGAGTAACAGTGTAGAACTATTGAATATAATGAAATCATGGATACGTTTGGTATTTACATATATGAAATTAGGTTTAAATGTTTCAATTACAGGGATAAAAACATACTGTATATATGAACATACACACACACACACACACACATATATATATATATATATATATATATATATATATATATATGTATATTTCGAGATACATTATTTAATAAAATTCGATTCTAATTTATCCTAGTTGGATAATTTAAAAGGTATTTTTTTAAAATGAGACTGTAAATGTTAGCATAAAAGAGGGAAATTAGAATAAAATCAGTTTGGTTGTTACACTTAAACATGTAAGAAGGGTAAACGTATAAGCTACCTAAAACCCATCGATTATCTATTTTCTTTGGAATTGCTACATTGTTTTTTATTAATACAGTAAATGAATATACGATTTATTGAACTTGAATTTATAAGGTACATTAAATTTTTACTAGTTAATTTATCCTAGTTGGATAATTTAAAAAGTATCTTTTTTAAAAAGAGACTGTAAATGTTAGCATAAAAAAGGGAAATTAGAATAAAGTCAGTTTGGTTGTTACACTTAAACATGTAAGAAGGGTAAACGTATAAGCTACCTAAAACCCATCGATTATCTATTTTCTTTGGAATTGCTAAACTGTTTTTTATTAATACAGTAAATGAATATACGATTTATTGAATTTGAATTTATAAGGTACATTAAATTTTTACTGAATATAATACTGTACACTTTATAAATACAGTTTTTTAGCATTACCAATCTTGTTTTACAACATATATTCATATTCGTTGAATTGCAACAGGTCCAAGCCATATATAATAATAATAACAACAATTACCTATTCGTCTGTCTTTTATTCACAAAAAATTTAAAAAGTTATTTTCCAAAAACAAAAACATAATTTATCATAAGCTTATTACCCACAAAAGTTTGAAGTCGTTGCGGGGCCACATTTATGCCTTTTATTTGCTAATCCATCAAATCTATTCCAAGCATTTCCGAAAAAATCACTTTTTGATTGGTTGATTTCCCATGATTATAGCGATTTATAGAGTTTTATCACGAAACAAAATGTCATGTCTTCGATATTGTGAGAGTATATGAAACGATAATTAATCTTTGTGTTTGGAAATTACCATACGATATCATATTTTGTCCTACAAAATGTAAGTAATTGCATATTTTCCGTTCAGATATACAGATTGAGGGAAATTCAGTCTTCTTTGAATGATTAACACGGAATGTAATTATTGTAGATGATCATAAATATAGTCTATATTATCTCTTTATTTGTTTCGAGTCAAGAATTTAATAAATATCTTATAACTATGAAATAAGTTTATGGAATAAATGATTGAATACTATGTATTTATATACAAGCTCCAACATCATGTAAAATCCTTTTTTTCACGTTCAGTATATTAATTATGAGTCCAAGTACGGTTTCAAAATTTTATGAATAATAAGCTTATGATAAATTATGTTCTGGTTATTGGAAAAATATGTTTTACTTTTTAGTATGAAAACATTATACAGTCAAGTTATTTTTTTTAAGTCGGTTATGTTTTTTTTTTAATTTTAATTCATATTTATACATAGAGGTAATATGATTTTTTTAAAAATTAGTCTACACATTTAGATATTGACAATTAATTGTACTTCTTTAAAATTTGTAAAACAAAATTTTAATAAGGAGATATAAATATATTGAGTAAGTACTTCTGCTGGCACTTACGATATAATATCATGTATAATAGAAACATAAATATATATGTAGGCCATAAGAATTAAAAATGAGAAAATTTTTGTTCGAAAATTTGTATTTTTTTGGAAAAAATGTTTAGATATTAAAAGTAATTTTTTATAGAGAGAATTGAACAGTAATTGTTAGCTTTCGAAAATAGTTCAAACAATTATCATAAAGTTATTTTAAATCTAGTTTTCCATAGGTTTCACACACAACAAGGCTATTTAAGGTTATATAGTAATAATTTATTCGGTCAAATTAAATGTAATATTGAGGTGTCAGGCCAAAATTATATCCTGCAATCGTGTCTTATTTAGGATCAAGCCCGTGGTTACCTGAGGCCTATTAAACGATATACATACCAACCAAACTCTTCTTAGTTAATGTTCTGTCCAGGATCAAAAAGTCTATTTTATATTTTTGTATTTCAATAGTTGATACAAATTCAAGTCGATAAACAGCGAAATGAACAGCTTTAGTCTTAATACAGATTGTCTAGTATTATTCTAAAACAAAATGAGCTAAATGTAAATAAACTATATATTAATCAGGTATATTATAAAATTATTTTAACTTGAGAGATAACTTTATTTTATATAAATTTACTAAAAGCTTTAAAACCAAAATTTTATTTCACTCAATAATTTCCTTAATTGAAAATAACGAATGGGATTTTAAGTATTCAGATATTTGTGTAAACTGTTGGGTTGTGACGTTAAACGATTCTACAATTGTCTGCAATCAGCCCCCCTCCTTGTTCACCACATCCAGCCTGTTTCTGTGAATCACAATTGCATTCTGTACAACCAAGACTCGTTCCTTCAGCATGATTAAATTGAGTCTGAAAATAATTGCGCCGTTCTGTATTGATTCTACGATATCCGATAAAGGATCGACTAAAGCGATACTGTTCCGGAGGTAATAGACTATAAATATTTTATGTTTACAGATCGTAAGGATTCTATTATTAGAGTGGTGATACGATGGTGATTTAGATTCTAGTGAAGGAAGAATAATGGTGTCAAATATTACTCGGGATCCCTTCTTTTTGATACCATATTCCTAAACCATCCCCCTTTTTTTATCATGGTATACAGTTTTCATTTTCGGTCATTACAAAAAAATTATCTAAAATACTATGCCAAATAAATTACTAAAAACCTTTCGTAAAATAAAATACTCTCACGAGGAACTGTGGAATATGAGTCTTAAGAAGTACTTCTGAATATAGTACACTTGTAACTGAAATGTACATCGAGTGTTATAGTTAATACTCAATACTCATTACTCATACTCAATACTCATTAATACTCATTAATTTTATTGTGATTATTGTTTTTCTATTTTATGGATTTATTTATTTCACAAGAAGAATAATTACCACGTAATAATAATAAATGTAAATTACCATGTAAATTTTATTGTAATAATACCACCACGTAATAATAATAAATGTAAAATATATAATAATAATACCACCACGTAATAATAATAAATGTAAATTACCACGTAAATTATATTGTAATAATACCACCACGTAATAATAATAAATGTAAATTATATAATAATAATACCACCACGTAATAATAAAAAATGTAAATTACCACGTAAATTATATTGTAATAATACCACCACGTAATAATAATAAATGTAAATTACCACGTAAATTATATTGTAATTGAATTAAATATCACGAAACTTGTTGCCTTTTGATGGTCTAATAACAGGTCTACGCCTTACGTTGCCTCTGGGAAATATAATTGGTACGGTAAGAAAAACTTGGTGATGCCTTTCGTCAGTTGGTATTCCCTTGTTTGCATAGAATTTAGTAGTAGTGGCTAGCCTTAGCTAGTAACATCCTCACGTGTTTTCCTTTATGCCCTCACACCTTTCAGGGGTAAATTTACTAGCAGTAGACAATGCTTTTTTTGATTGTTAAATATATGTGCATCCTAAATTGCTAGACAGGTTTTGTTTAGATTTAAAATGCTAATCTTTAATAATTGAACCAAATTTCTCACGGTTGAAACCATTAAGAGTTCGAACTAACTCTAATAGCATATCAGAGTATTTTGTGTAAAGTATTTAATCTCAGGCAAATATTTTCGAAAAACTAAATTGTGTTTCATTACTTACTTTTAAATAATTATAATAGCCATGGTTTAGTACATCCTTTTCATTTCTAGAAAATTAATAAATTATAAGATGTGTTATGAATCAATTAAGTCTTCTAGCTTCGGATTTGTTTTACAACGAAGATTGAGTGAATCCTAAGACTCAAGAAGAAACTTCAGTTTAACATAACTCAAACACGACAGTTATTTAGCAGTAACTATAGCTTCGAGGCGCACCACACGTAAGCACAACTTGCAAGTGGCCAATTAGTCATTCATTCTATGAAAAAGACATCTCGGAGCCGAGTAAGTTGAAACTAAACACACGAATGTTTCAACGACCAAATTCCTGTTTAAAATCAATATCAAGTACAATTCCAATTAATTTTCATTTATCTTTGTGACAAACTTTATTAATGAATGAATGCAATGCGTCGTTACTCTATGAAATACATTAACTAATATTAAATTAAACGATGCGATTCGCATAGTAATTATGCTATAATCAGAATATTTAGCGTTATCATACGCTTTGAACATTATTGGTCAAACTGTAATGCTGTTATCAATTTTTAATTAAACCTTCATACAACTCATATAATAATTATATGGGTGGGAGAGTATGCACTACAAAAATCGTTTGTTCCTGTTCTAAGTTTGAAAGATTATATTTTTAATCTAAATTTATTAATGTATAGTAGCACATGTTGGTTAACAAATCAAACCGTAAATGCGTAAATTTAAGTTTCTAAATTGTATTATTGCTTTTCTATTTAGAAGTCTGAAAGTTTCTAAAACTCTAATCAGCTTAAAAGTTATGCCTCAATCATGACCTTAAAACTTCAATACACTGCCTTCAGATTAAATTTGCGTTCTTATTATTAATAAGTTTCATAAACTATATAATATTGCAGTTTTAAACAGCTTTGTTCAATGTTAATTTGAAAAACAAAACTGAAAATACATGAAAAAATAAAATCGACAATAAACCAAATTGCTGGTTTAGTTGGGTTTAATAACATTATGCCATTCCGACTATTGGGCAGATACTTTATCAATCAGAATTTTTTATCTACATTTGTTCCTCCCTGAAGATTTTGTTGACTTTGTATAGCTTATCTAGCCCGCCCTTTTTGGATTCGACTAAACCCGTCCTATAACTAGTTAAACATACATATTGTGCATATATTTTATCTGATTCTTATTTTGAATAGTTTTAAAGATCCAAATATGATGGTAGGCATTTTTGTAAATCTCTTCATATATTGTTTTAAATTTTTTTAATTGTTTTTGTATATTTGTAAATGTTTAAACATTTCAAAGAGTTATCCTTTATTTTTCCCATGTGGTTACATCTTTCTTTTCTATTTTCCTTGGGTTATGCCCTTTATACGAAGCCCTTTCATATTTGTATGTCCTGATGAGATATTTTCATATTGTGTTACTCTATCAATTAGTGGCATAGTTGTAATATCATATTTTGTCTCCACTTATAACAAATAAATGAACTAAATAATAAATCGAACCATACCTCAAACATCGAACATGGAATAGTGTAAACGCGAATTGACCAATTGTAAATACTCTGGTTTGAATTAGTGACGTTGATGGTTGAAACAATTTTATTTGTATATGTTTCAAACCAATATAGTTTATTGAATTAGTGCACTAACAAATTATTACGGCTAAATTATACTAGTGTACCTTATCTAGTGAAACTCTTCTTGGGAAGGCTTATCCCCATCCTCTGACTAGTTCCAGCGTCTAAAAAGGTTTGGTTATTCCCTACATTCTGTATAAAGATAACTTCAGCGCGGGTACCAACAGACCTTCAAATTTTTGTTTACTGTAATAGGACAATATATTATACGAGAATCATAGGAGCAGTAGAAGCGTAAGATACACAAAACCTTTATTTAAAGCCTAGGCATGAATAATTTAATTAATAATAACTTTTCAGTGTGAATGAAATTAATAAGAAAAATATATAAATATAATACTATGGCTCCAATTAACCAAAATCAATTTAAATTTGTTCAAGCAAAAACTCTTTCGTTTTAATGTAAGTACATTTTGAAAAATAGCAAGGTAAAAATAAAGTAGAAATAACATTGGTAAGATAGTGACTTACACCCTTACCTTAACTTTAACATTTCTTGGAGCTGCGTTTAGAAGATAAACATTTGCTCAAGTATATAAACGCAGTACGTTCCTACGGATAAATAATTATTGTACTTCCAAGGAGCATATAAAATCCTATTTTCTTAGTACTTTAGTTTTTAAAACTAAAATAAAATTGATTTACAAAGGTATTAAAGTTTTTCTTTGTCTAAAAATGAACTAAGCAATAATTTATCCTTAATGGGGCATCTGGTTTAATCATCACATCATGTGAACTTCCTTTTTGTAATGAATTCGATTATGTAGCCTAATTACGTATTAAAAGTTATTTCTAATATCATTTATTGAAAATCTGTATAAACGTTTATTGAGAACGTATTCACTTACAAAATACGTACAGAATTTGCAGAAAATTTTCTACCATTTTATTTGTTTGCCAATAAGATAACTATATTTGCACTGATTTCTACTTTTTGTATAATACAATACTCTTTTTTACGAACACTCTAAATTCATTAATCGTTTTGGTAAACAATTATAGGTAAACAAATTGATCATCTTCTCGTGACAGGAAATAACGAATTACATTTTATAATCCTATTCTAATGACGTTCACGAAATAGTTTTTATTTCTGTTATACTTTTGCATGACTTATTTGACTAGATAATGCTCCCACTCTTATCTCCGTAACCTTGACAACCGCCTAAATCTCCCGCTTGGTGTCATCATGTTTTGCAACAAGATATAACACGACATTCAGTAGTAGAGGTCATTATTCATGACGAAGGAATATTATGAAATAATTTCCAAAACTATATATTATGCTCTATATTACGCTATAGATATTGCTTTTGAAGTGTGTTTTTACATTTATTTAAAACGTAGGACCTTCTAAACAAGTATTGGTTTGCCGTCCAACGTTTTGTTGTTTTGAATATTCTAAATTACCTTATCAAATATTAGGCACTGTATTATAATCTTTCGTCACGTTCAGTGAAAATGGTCAATAAGAAATATCCAAACTGTTCAAGGCCGTTTGGAATCGTAGAACAGTTTGTCATTATACCTTTCCAAAATATTAAATATTGAGTTAATAAGCTAAAGTTTAAGGTTGAAAGTATTTTAATTATTTTTTCAATTCATAATTTAATATTATTTTAGTTAATAATGATTGCATTACAGAGTGTATTTTAAGTAGCGTAAGTAAAAACGAAATAGCTGAGTTGACACCATCTTTATAAGAGTGTATCACCATTTGTTATCATTTCCTTCTGCCACCTGATAATCTATTAGCCAGGTCTGTTTTTGTCATATTTCAAAAAGATATCCCGTCCTATAACAAGAGAGAAAAACACGTTTAATTCCACCAATAGCCTAAATAGCATAACCGCAAAAATACCGTGTAATTTTTTATCACATTTAGAGCTAGTTGCTTTTTACAATTAGGTTGAATACAGAGATACAGAGGTCTTTGAAGTATTGTTTACACTGCCCGGCTACCAGTGTTTGTTTTATCGAATAGGTTTACACAAAGCTGCTAAACATTTTCCTTAGAAGCAATCTGATTCCAAACATCCTTAATAAAATATTGTACACAGAACTTTCTTGCAGGAAAATGTTTATAAACACTCTGAGCAAAACATTGCGGTTACATTATTACATCCATATACATTATCCATATTTTGTTCGCTTGGTTATCAAAAACTTTTAGGACCATTTAATTTGTTCTGCATTCACTAATTCCGAATTTAAAATAGAATACGTCTTCTGAATCTGTGTACACACTATATATGTTAGTTATAAAAAACCATTAGTAGTGTAAAATTTAACTTTTCGAATTCAAAATGGATTGTAAACTTCAAGAGGTGATAGGAGGATATAAACGAGAGAGGAATCCTTATAAACTTCTTATGTAAACTTAACAAGGCGAAGTATGAATTTCACTCAGATAATTATCTTATATTTACATAATATGTAAACTTCAAAAGGCAAAAGGAGGATGTAGATGTAGAAGAGTATTATAATATTTAATCATCTTATGCAAATTTCACAAGGCAATGTGAGGATATAAAGAAGTTTAGAATCTTATATGAAAACAGTATCTAAAAGGGCAATAGGATGATATAAATAAGAACAGAATCTTATATAAACTTCATAAGGCGATGTGAGAATGTAAATAAGAGAATAATCTTTTATGAAAATGGTATGCAAACTTCAACAGGTGATAGGAGGATATAAATGGTACGGAAACTTTTAAGATATAAACATCTCATGTGAACTTTCAAAACCTTAGGATAATATTAGTGAGAGAAAAATCATTTATTAACATGGCATGAAAGTTTAACAAGACGGTAGGAGTATATAAAAGGGAAAATAATCCTGTATAAACTTAAAATAAGTTTAGTAAGCACCACAGTTCAGTTCAAGTGTTCTTCGTATTTCCTGTCCAACAATTGACTCGTTATTTTTGTGGGAACTGATTGTTGATTATTGTATATCTTGGTTAGTTCTTTTATTGAACTAAAAAAGGTATTTTCGGACAATATAAGTGTCATGCGAGTTGATGACAGACTTGAAAACATGGTAATGAAAATTCGGTTGTGATACAAAATTAATTTTACGAATTCAATTGAATTTCGTTCTAAATAGGCAAAGAAAAAATGCCAATAGGAGAAAATAAATTTAAGGAGAATATTACATAAACATCTCATATAAACTTCATAAGAGAAAATAAAAACGAGAGGTTAATCTTATACATAAAACGTATGGAATGTATCTTTGTTCTTTGTTCTTATTAATTATTTTCCTAAAACCTTTTCAAGAACTCTATTTTTTCCACCTGTTCTCTCTTTTGACTTTTGGTTCTTCAATTCGTTTATCTCTAATTAAATTTCTGATTTTCTTACTTTATTATTTTTATTGAAACTTTGAGTAGTCCTTCTCTATACCTTTTATGTAGTTAGTTTTTAACTTGGTCACTCTAAATATAATGACATTTTTCTTCTGTTATACATTCGTTGTGTAGAAGTTGTGTACCTATATACTTTCATGCGCATTTTCCTAAAAAACGCCGTGATTTTTGTTAAGTTTTCGGAATCCATATTTTGCCTACCTCAACTATCAATAGCAGACACACAAAACACACAGTCTCTCTCTCTCTCTCTCTCTCTCTCTCTCCCCTCTCTCTCTCTCTCTCTCTTACGCACACACAACATACACAAACCTAATCACATTTTTGTTCATTAAAAGGTTAGTAATACTTGATGTTTAATTTATTTTCAAAATATGGGCCTCTTTATAAAGACACCAAAAATGAATCGATGTTAGTATTGTTGATTTCATATACATCAGTTTGCTTGTAGTATGCGTATAACTAAATAATATGTTCAATTTACTTTTTAAAAAAAGTTAATAATTCAAATCTTTTTATAAATTGTGTGCACAACATTGAGATGTAGAGTAATTTTAAAACTATTAAATATCCATACCCTTTAAGACAATAATTACAATAGGCTAGCAATGTCACTGATTTCGTATAACTTGAATATAAATTTGTACAGTACTGTACACTCTCAAATAAATAAATTCAGCTACGAAACTTTCGCTCTGTAACAGACCCTCAGAACCGATATCTTACCCGCTCTAAAGATATACGGCAAACTGCACTTGTCATTTGACTTATTGCTAATCAGAAGGGTAGAATTGTTGGGGGATGGGGTTGCTATTAGTATCGCGAGAGAAATCACTACACCCTGAGCAAGTGAAGTGGACGAAATGTTGGCATCGAGGAGGTCGGGTCAACTTGCAATTAATGTTCGAGGCTAAGGGTGAAAAGGACCTGGTGTGAGGCTAACTAATCACACCTGAACCAAACAGAACATTAAGGGTGTACCCGAGGATTTTCAACAATGGACGACAAGTCTATTCACTAATACCTCTCTTAATAAAAGGGAATTTGATTTTCTATTCGGAATAAATTGAAATTGCCAAACAACGAATTTTAATAATTATAAAATGGTAATTAACCACACATTCTCTTTTTGGTGTTGACGTTTTCGTTTTTGAGTTAAGTAAGAAAAATAAAATTTAAATAAAGCTTTATAATGTTAACGATTTTAAGCATTACTAATATTTTATATGTTGCAAATGTCTATAAAAGGTAAATTACAGAATTTCCTTTTTAAAATGGTGTTTCAGAGACCGAACTGAGACCCTCAACTTTTTTAATGTTAAATTTATAAAATTAACAATACAAATAAAAATTAATTTAATTCGAACGTTTTAGATGTATAATTCAGTAAGAAAAGTTTCCGATAATTCTATGTTAACACTTGTTTTATATAAATAAATATATAAAATATAATAATGTATTTTATAATATTAGGCTAAACTATAATTTAATACTGGACGATCAGTATTTCTGATGAAAACAAGCGAAGTATTAAGAAAACAAGAGGAAATGGTAATTTACATAGCTAATTAAAAGCTTACAGAACAGTGACACTTTGAACAATAATAATAGTGAAAAGAATTAAGGTTAGGTGAGAAACAATCGAAAAGAGTTTATAGGTTTTTTTAAATAAAGTTTGCGTATGTTAAAATGCACATATTCTTTTCTTTACCGGGGCATTAATTGGGGAGTCTGTAATCCAGAACAGAGGTACAGTGGGAAGACACGGGAAGGCATGGGGTAATGGGGTATTATCTGCCTCCATTCGACGAAAAAACCCATCTGTTATATAGGTTGCTAATTATTTACAGTAAACAAAGAGAAAAAGGTGATAAGTAGGTGACAAGTGGAACACTGTTCATTCAAGACTATATCTTTCAGGGCTCAGGCAACGTCTGCAAGCAGTATGTCTGAATAAGTTTTGGTTGTCTAAATATTAATTTTTGCAAACAACTGAATGGAATAAATTGGCGCATTGCTAATGATATTCCTCTTGTGGTGACAAAAAGGTAATATACTACAGAGATTTAATTAAATTATTATATTTAAAAAATTTAATTCGTTTTCTAAACTTTTTTTGAACGTCATGTTTCTACTAAGTAATTTTAAGAAGCAACCGAAATTATAAAGAAGTCATATAAAGAAGTCGAATATTTAAAAAAATCTGATAGTTAATTACAAAAACTTATTCGTTGATCATCATTGCACCTCTACTGAAAATGTAGTTTTTGGTTGCCATGTTTTTCCTTTTCTATTTCCTATACTTTAATCTAACTGTAAGGACTGAAACGACAATCCATTTGCCGTTTTAATTACAGTGTTATTACCTACATGTTAGAATACTAGCATTCTAGTTTAAATTGGGATTAAATAAACGGAATTTTTTTATTGAAAAGCAATATAAAAGGAAAATTGACTTAGTAGATTGGTTTACACTGGGACGGATATTGGCAGGGTAGAATTTACTGCGCTTTGTCTGCCGGAGAAAAACTAAACAGCCAATTAAAATCGTTTTCAGCTCAGTCCTTTTGACATTATCACTTTATTAATTCAAGAGAGGATATTGAAATAATTAAAACTATATGAGGTTAGAGCAATAAGAGTGGATAATAGAAGCTAAAAAATGCTGTCTTTGAATACTTGCCATTATTTACCAATATTTTCAAAAGGTAATGATATTAATTAATATTTTCTTCAGCAGACAAAATGATAAAATAGTTTAGAATTTATTTTTCAAATGCTCGAGTTTTTCAAAACATTCATCAGATATTTATAAAAATAATTCTAATTTTTTATAACGCATGTCAAACTAGTTTACTTTAAATAATTTGTTATGTATCCCTAGTATGCTGAAATGCATTGTTTAATTTTTATTCAAAATATCTCCAAGAGTAATATTTGTTAAAAGCCTTTCGCCTATTTTTTAATAAAAGTATGTCTAAGATTAATACATATAGGCCTATTACTAATGGAGGTGTTTTAATAAAATTAGAAAACATTTTTTCACCATTACTTTGTACACTGTGTATACAGGCCTATTTTCCGTTTTCACTACGAACCAATAGAATTTCATAGGTCATATAAAGAATGTTCTTACTACAAGAGTTTTTAAAATGAATTATATAATTTTTTAGAATTAACAACAGAGCCAGTTACAAACAAGCAAATATGTTTAAAAAAATAAAATTGTTTTTTTCTGCTGTGTCAGTGATTACGATATGCAAAACAAAACTAACAAAACATCAACAATACAAAGTGTCATGAAATCGGAACTTTCTACTACGTTTAATTATTAAAAGTTTTTTTTTTAAATATAGGCTTAAATATCATATGTGAAGTATGGTTCAATTTTACAAGAATGAATATTATAAAGTAAATCTTTTTATGTTTTTAGAAAAGATAGTAAGATTACAATATGAAAATGTGAAAATATATATATACACTGAGTAGAGTAACATATGGCACATAACGTGTTTAGTAAAATGAACAAATCTAGCAGTTAGTAAAAATGAAATGTGAGTAAAATATGTACCTCATAGATATTCCTATTCGTTATAAACATAAAAAACGTAATTTCGAAAAATCTTTGTTAAAATTATTCAATCAGTTTTTTATTTTTCAACAGTCAAACCATTCAGAAATGTTCGGTTTTCGAAGTAGATACAGGCACGTAATGGTTAGTAGGGTCCAGAGTTACTTTCAAGACCTTTGTTCACCAAGAGTGTATTTGTGGAGCGAACACTCACTACTGTTAGATATAGACAGGAAGTGCCTTGATGTGACTCAGAGATTAACAGATTTATTTTTTCATTTCACAACGCAGGCCTATACTTCCAGTAACATTGGAATCATTCAACCAGAAATATTGAAGTATTTATAGCAACTGTAGTAATATCTTTCATATTTTAATTTTGACAGTGACAGTTTAATAGTGAAATTAATAACTGCACAATAATGGACTTTTTGCTTGGTATTTAGTCTAGAAATTTTATATCTAACAACGTTTGTAACAGTATATTTATTAATTTTGAAAAGCTTGTACTAATAGGCTAGTAAATTTATAAAATTGACAGTCATTTAAATCAATACAGAAGAATATTTCAAAATATTGTGCTTCATTTACTAAATTTGTCTCGTTTATTCATGACATTTATTATGTATTCTGGTCCTTTGATATTACCCGTCTGTTATCATTGCTAGTCTTATGCAATATCAATCGGCTGCGATTGCCAGTCTGCTGACACTAACAGTCTGCTGCCATTACCTGTCTGCTACAATGGCTAGTCTGCTGCCACTACAAGTCTGCCGCCACCCTCAGTTTTCTGCCACTACCAATATGCTGTCATTACCTGACAGCTTTCATTACAATCGGCTATCATTACCAGTCTGCTGCCTTTACCAGTCTGCTTCCACTATCTGTCTGCCTCTGTCAATCGGTTGCCAATTCCCGTTTGCTGATATCACTAGTCTGGTGCCATGTAAATAAACTTACGTTATCCTTCTACTGCCATTGTCAGTCGGCTTCCATTACGCGTCTGTTGCTGTCAATTGGTTCCCAATTACAGTTTGCTGCTATTATTTATTAGTGGTGCCCTCAACATCCTGCTTTCCTTGTCAGCCTGCAACAGGTAACTTCTCACCATAAATAAGAGTATTAAGAACATGTTCTCTATAATCAAAACTATTTTTTTTAACCACGTCCTTATCTCGTAACAGTTTTTTTTATAACATCGTGAAGTAGAGTTGAGAAAAACATAGCATAAAAGAATTATTGAAAAAACAGTAAAATCCAACTAAAACCTTTCTCTTGAATATGCTGCCTCACGCCAGTAAAGCTCTAGTCTCGTTGGGAAAGGAAATAATGTTTTTTTTTGTGGTGAGACTAGTAATTCCAGAGACTACTGGCATTCATGTTGTTTTTGAAATTTGTGCCATTGAAGGTGCTTAAATGCAAGTTAGAGTTATAAAATTACCTTGCAAATTTAGACAAAAATATTTAATTTCAAATATCGATGAGTAATGAAACAAACATCCAAGATGGAAATAAAACACAAAAATTCATTTTCTAAATCCAAGGAAAATGGACAGAAATTCGAAATACCTGAACAAATAAAGAAGAGAAATTGGTACACCTGAAGAAGAGGAATTGCTCCCAGGCACATTGGATATTGAACCACGAATTTCTTGATTTTTGTTTGGAAGCAAAAGCTCAATAAAACAAAGGTTATTAGAAAAAAAATAAAACATATTGTATATACATTCAAAAAAGAAAGAACTTTAACTCATCATTTTGTATAATATTAATGTTTCGTCGGAACGATTATATAAAAACTTTATAGATTAGTAAAAGTCTAAACAAACATTTCGGTTTAAAGCAATTAATATTTTGTTTTGTATAGAGTAATATACCGTCTTAGAATAATAATAGAATTAATTAATATCGCAGTTAAGTAATATTAGCAGCTAGTAAGATAATTTCATAAAACACAAATTGACAGTCATAGATTGGGATTTTGCCAGACTTTGAGCACAAGCTTAGTTGTTTTGTCACAGTTCTGCGTAACCTACAATGTCACCACTTGATAAAACAGCTGCCGTCTGTATGATTTCAAGGTTATCAGATGCAACACATGTCACTGACATCACCTTCACTGATATGCATGCCCGTATCTAAGGTAAGAGCAGGAATAAACGTGTTCTTCTTTATGTTTTTGAACTTGATATAATACCTCTTGTTTGTGTGTTTAATTTAATAACACTTTCGTTCGTGTTTATTGAATCAATTTACTTACATACCGTTTCAAAGTCTGAATGTTACCTATCTGTTGGTGATTGATAAGTTTTAGAACTTATCATTGTATAAAAGTAAATTATCTATAATCTGTGGTTAGTAACAAATTCGGAATAGTAGTATAATTACGTGTTAGAGGATTCCTTTAAACTACATTATTAAAATGAAACATAACATTCTTAAGTTGCAAAAATGTTACGTTAAAAACAAATCTTAACTAGGTTTATACTATCTCAAAATAACAAATGTTTTTTTAATACAGGTATTACAAAATAACTTAATAATATTTCTAAAAGAACTGGATTAATTTTTATCTGTATTATAAATAGTTTCATTAACGAAACGATTAACAGGTTCGTTCATTATTTCCGTATAAAAGAACCCTAAAGACTCCACTATTCAATTAAGTCTTTATTTCTATACATGAAACCGAATGCATTCAAGGAATATGCATAATATAAAATTATAAAGATATTACTAGTTGAGTTATGGCAAAATGAAACAGATTCATATAGGCTTCAGAATGCCTTCTGTTATAACGTAGAGAGAATCTTAGAGTAGAAGAAATTACTGATAGTTATTTATAGCCTATTTATAATTGTATGTGTATGTCGAGTCACTTGTTAAGCAACTGAAAAACTTTCCAAAGCCAAATAGAAATATTTTATCTGTAAGTGTTTGACGAGAGAATAAATAAATCATCAGATAAGAAGAACGCTTTAAGACAACAAGTAATATAAATAAACCTTTTTTAATGTAAAAATTCCTACTAAGGTAAACAAAGAAAATTTTATTTTAATTAATTTGTATTTATTATCTTAAGTTAATATAAATTAAATAACACAACATACGCATTAAAACAATGTTCTACCACATAACAAAAAACATAAAATCAGCTGTTTCATGAAATCATATTATATCACTTATTTTAAGCCAAATGGTAAGAAAAAAAAAATCATTTCATACCATGCCCTTAGTGAAAAGTTTTTCTCCCATATAAAACTAAAATTAACTCATTAAATTGAATTAATGAACTAAAATTTGGAAAAAAACGTATTAAAATAGAGTGTCATCCAGTACAAGTTCTAAAAAAAATGTATTTGATGTTGAGTGCTGAGGAAAAGTATTTAATTAACGATTGAAAATTTGAACAAGAAAAATATAAGAAGATTGTGACTAATAGGAATTGAAAAAGAAAGTGACTGAAATAATTCCTCCTTCAGAGTTGGAGGTGAAGACCCACATGCATTTTCCGCATCAACTTTTAAAAGATCCAGAAAGGGGCCACACAAAAATACCACCCTTTTGACTTGAAGGGGTATGTTGACGCTTCTCTCACCGCTTATAAAAGAAAATAAACGTTGCCAAAAAAGAGACTAAAAAGTCTAACCTTGTGGGCCGCTGACGAGTTTGTAAACAATACGTCACAAGTATAAGGCATTTTTGTAACCCCCGTTCGACTCACACGCAAACCGTCTTCTTCAGATTTCCTTCAAAGTTGATTATGTGACCATAAATAGGTCTAAGAATGTTAATGGAAGCCCTCATATTTTGTTATGATAATTTCACTAATCATGAATCACATTAAAATTGAAAAAACAAATATTGCCAATTTGAACTTAAATTTAATTTTTTTTATAATGACTTGAATCATTATTAGATTTTTAATATTTATTAACATACATACACCTAAAATAGACGTTACTAAAATTATTGCAATACAATTCACCCAGAAAGGAGTTAAAAAACTACTTAGTTATCAATTTAACCAAATAATAAAATAATTGAAATGGTAGTTACAAAATTAAAATAAAGAAGGTCCTCACATATTGCAACTGCTATAAACGCTTTCATGTTCAAGTTTATATTCGTGAAATTTAATTAACTCTGTGGTGTGTTACTTAATATGCATTAAACATTTTAGTGTTTGGATGAAATATTGTTTACCAATGCATTATTTTATTACTTTGTTAGTAAGGTAATGACAATATATGTAATTTACTTCTTATTAATATTTTATTGGTTTTAATTTTCTATTGTTTCTGTTTTATACATAAATGGAACTATATTATGTAGTTTTATATATACTAGGATTTAACACAGAAGGCGAGTGGATTATCGCGTTTTTAAACAATTAAATTCTTCGCGCAAATTTTAAATTGCTTAAACGGTAAGTTGTTTCGATAAATAGTTGTATGAATAAGAGAAATAAATATATTTAAAGGTATTTCGTTCAAGAATAGTGAGTAGTATTAAATACAAATTAAGGTATTATAGTTCCCAACCTTACATGCGTTTAAATATAACTTTAATTCATGGTTTTTGGTCCATTCTTATTATTATCATGAATCTCTCACTGTGCTGATTTACATTATGTTGATAAAATATTTTTAATCCAATGGTAAAGTATCCATTATTATTAAGTTAGGAAAGTCATGACTGAGGATAATAAGCTCTGTTGCGTAATTTTTCATTAAAAATATTGTCCCATTGATTCGTAACAATCCCTGATTCCTCAGAATGAGAGAAGGGCTATTTAGGTAATCCCTGACAAAATAGTACAATTTTCCCCATTATTTCCTACACCAATGAATCATCATGGCAATTACTTAGTGCTTCCCAATGATAAATAATTATTAATTTTTATTATCTTACCTCTTTGAAGGATATGTAACAGGTAGACACCTTTTCTTGTACGACTTAACAGGTAAGTATGAAAACATTTGGGCATATGACAGTTTTAACATCAGTGGATGTCATCCAGTAGCAATCTGCTCTCGGCGTTCCTGCATGATCCGTTGTCAGATTCCCCTGTCAATATTCTGTTCCTGTTTGGCACTTCATACTTCTCATACAATTCTGTTTCATTTATTACCCACTGGGCAATCCACTTCCTCCTTCCTCCGAGATATCTACGAACACGTGCATCCCGTAGGAAGCTTACTACATTACGGGGTTTGGTGGCTCAGAGCCAGAGACATAAAAAATGTTGTAAACTATATGGAATATGAAATAAGGATAGTAAAATCCTTACATTATTATGAGAATACAGCCGGAAATTAATACAAT
>JBAIZL010000005.1:187294385-187356885 GCA_036971475.1 Prosapia bicincta | reverse complement strand
GACGTCAACGGAATGCGATACTTTGAAAGTTGATATATTCTTTAGTTCTTCTGAAATCTGTGTTTTATGTGATACTCGAGGATTTCAGCAGTATTTCTTTGAACGTTCCAGCATGTATGAAGGAAAACTTTGACAAATAAAATTTCTATATCCTTTTGAAAATTTTTATTCGTGGTCAACAGCTTTAAAATCCAACAGTGTTATTCAAGTTCTTTTCTATTTCTGATTGCGATAACACTTCTTAGGCAAAAAAGATCGACAATCTAAAATATCTAATTCTTCCTTCAGGAAATGCAGGTCTAAAGTAAATTAATTACTACTTTACGTCCCCAAGAAGGAAACATAGTGCAGTATAAAATATTAAAACCAGTATAGTATATGCACTAGAAACCCTTAGGGATTTTTGGGGCTTAGCCCCTTTTTTCACTCTATATTAATGATGTCTTCCTGTCTTCCCTAACTCCAGACATCAGTGATCAATCAACCGTGCTGATGATCTTAGAAGTGCATTAAAATCTCTTTATCTTCTTAATGTTTTGAAAGAACGAAATTATCTTTATTCTTGTACAGAAAAGAAAACTAATGTTGATGTACATAAAATAGTTAAACAGAATAAAGTATAGAAATATGAAAAGCGACAATCATCCTCAATTGAATTGAAGGCGCGTTAATTTTAATTGCTAAAGTAAATTTAATTTGACTTTTAATAGCGTATGATGAAAGGTATAAATTAAATAGAATATGAGGAGGTTTCATTTATTTTGACGAGTTTAGTATTTCTATAATTCTTGACATAACCAAATATCTTCAGTTTTATATATTTTTTTCATGAAAGAAAGTCTTTAAACACTTTTAAAATCTTTTGTTAATTCTTTCGTTTTATTATTTTCAAAATTGATAAGTTGTTGATACAGAACAGACAAATTGTACTCTTTTAAAAAGCAGGAACATAAAAAGGGAATAAAAAATCATAAAGAATAAAGAATATTAGTTTTCAATTAAGAAATTAAGTGTGTTTTCTGTTGTTGCTAATATCGCAGATATAAGGTTATAAAGACAAAAGGGTCTCTGATGGAAACTGAACAGTGTTTTGTGGACTAACATCTGCAAAAATATGTTACCTTCAAGGTTTCAGGATAACGGCTAGTTCAAACGACCTTCAAAGTGGAAATAACCGTGTTATCTTCTTTGCTGATGCACTTGTCGTCTCACTCATACATATTTTATGATGATGACTGTCATAAATAAACGCTACTTCATTTTTATACAATCTTTCGTTCATGACGATTTGGTTACTGCTGTATGATTTTTAAATGCACTTCAGTTTAAAATTATATTAGTTTACGAACTTTAACACACACACAACACACACACTCACACACACACTTACCACAATTATATATGATGACGTAATTATACGTTCAAGATGAATACGAACAACATTTAATTAGTCAAAGTAATTTTCGTTTCAATATAATCTAAAGTAAAATTCCCATTACTAAAAATATAATTTTTAAATACTTGAAGATATGTTTTTAAATTATGATAATTACAAAAATTGTGTCAATATAGCTATGTTTTAAATTCTTATTTATGTAAACAATTCTCGTTTTAAAACTTTTCTTTTGCTGGAGACTGCAGAACTAAGAAATGATCGCACAGAATCTTTCCACTTGGTCCTTTTTTATGATCTGTGACGACCCATGTTTAACCCAAGTCGAGGCACAGTTGCCGCTTCGGCTATTTCTAAACTACCTACAGCGGGAGACTTTGGGGGTCCCTCATTTCAAGTTGTAAAAAAACGTCTAATATTAGGCTGTCAATTAAAATATAAATTATGATATTGTCTCAATATGACTAATACACGTGCAAGAAATGATGTGTTACTTTTAAAATTGTCATAATCAATCAAAAATGTACAAGCACGTACCCTATATACGGGTATTTTGAATACATATCTATATGTTTTTTTAAAAAATAAAACAAATATTACTCTATAAAAGCTTTTTATTGTTTTCTTATAAATTTCTAAATGGAACGTATGACGTTCATTTTTCATACAATATAGATTTTTAAAAATTTTGTCGTTTTGATTTACATTTTTTTGCATATATTTTGCATTTCGCTAATTTTAGTAGTTCCACTTTCTAAGATATCTGAGCAAACTAAATAATGAAATAATTCGTAATTCAAAACAACAGTTAGTTATTTCAACGGATAAAAGTGAAAATTGTTATAAATTTAGCTACTAAACGAGATTAATTATTAATTTAAAAATTATTTGTAATAAATTCATTATTAATTTTCTCTGCAGCCTTTTTACTGAAGTATATATTTTCAATATATAAAACATTATTTTGAAAATCTATATCTGGTAGTTATTTTACGAGAGGCATTTCAGGTTTTAAGGTGCGAATTCCTTTAGTAGCTACAACAAGACAGAAAGTAGGTATTTAACCTTAAGTCTACTGAAGGTTTTTTTAAATATATAGCAATGTAGAGCGTGTGTGGGGAAGGAGAGGAAAAGAGTTGTAGAACGGTAGAAAAAAGTGGGATCATATTAAAAGTTGAAGATATACAAATTGGGCCAGGTGTGAGTGTTTGTAGATGCTAACACAAAGAAATAGAATTGTGGCGAAGGAAGGAATTATTAAAAGCAGTAAATCATCGGAATCTCCTAATGATCGGAAATAATGATCGGATTCTTTATCAAGATAAACAAGTTTTAGAATGAATTATTTAATTAGGTTACAAATTTCGCACACAATATAAGAAATTACACAAGAATATTGTCTACGAAGAACGTTATTGTGTAATAATTGAAATCGATATGGCAGCATATTCAAACATATAGATCGTCTTATTATATCTATTGTAGAAAAGATACATCCTTTTTGATATGGTAAGAACTGAAAGAAAACTCATGGCAGGATTGATGAGCCTCAAATGTACCCCTTTATAATGCAGAATGATCGTATACTTGGAACCTGCTCAATGCTTTCATCAGGGTAAAGAATTCTGAAGTAAGAAGAAAGAAGCCTACCAAAAATCTGATAACCTTCATGGAAATGCCGGTCGCGAACCGATACGGGCAGCATAACGAAGTGATACTACACAATATACGTTTGTGTTTGATGTTGGGAGATATTTTAGAGGGAGAACCGATTTAGTTCAGCACCGCATGGACACTATAGGCGCCAATTCCATCCGCCAGCTCCCAAAGGGACTACCTATGACGAAGTGTGACCAAAACGGAGTCAATTACCATAACGATAGTAAAGTAACAGTGTCATCTAACCACCAGTGTCCATGGGTTTTGCGCATTGTACTGGTGAAAACGAAAGACGGATCTTCAAAATTCTGAGGGGATTTCTGGTTATTTAACAACATAACCAAGAAAGACAGTTATCCGTTACCTGTGATGGATGACACGTTGAACACTCTAAAGAGGTGTAGCATGTTGGAACTCAAGATGGGCCTGGCTCCAATCAAATGCCATTTGACCTCTATATCGACTCCGTCACTTTCGAGAGGTTTCTGTACCATGAGACTTCTTAAAGCCTTTTCAAATGGTTCTTATGTGTCAGTGTGTTGAGTGTAAATTTGCTATTATCGAACTCTGTACCCATTGTTAAAACTAATTAAAACAGTGTTTGCATGCTTTTATAAATGATAATTGTGTATATAATAGCCACTCTAGTATGTGAAATAGTATATAATTATTTCGTTCAATATTTTCATAAATAGAAAATTTCTATTTGCAAAGAGAAATAGTTTTAAGACCGAGAAATAAAACAATATTTGAGTAGAAAACATATCATTTTTAACAGAAATATATGAGGTATTAATAAACATATTATCATAAATATGATCAATTTGTTCCCCAAAAAATTATCTAAAAATAAATAAAAACAGGTTTTAAGTGATCGAATCTCTTTTTACATATTAATGCACTTATCAAAGGTTATAGCCCTGATATCAATACAAACACCCCATAACATTAAATACCGATGACCGGTTATTATATGTCCAAGATTTTATAACAAATGATATTTTCAGTGTATTTTTGTATAATTTTAACATATAGACATGATGTTTCAATTTCAACTTACCTTCATTGTTGAAAATTATGTCTTAAGTTTTATATTAATTTCTGAAACCTCTTATTATCTTGAAATTCAAAGAACAAAGTAAAAGATCCTTTATTACGTTGATGGTCCATAGATAGTGTAAAGACAGATTTTTATTTAGTTTTTGATATTTGCACCCTTTTGTACATCAAGTCTACAAATAATAAATGAAGCTGTAATTGAAATTCTCTATATAATTTAAATTTAATTGTTGTAATGCTGGTAGTACACAAGACTTGTGTTAACCGCGGCCAAACGGACGAGGCTTACATTGAAAACAATCAATCCTTATAGTTATACTTATTGCTGACAATGATGCCATTGCAACGCGATTGAGAAAATAAATTATTGATTGTAAACTGGTGCTCAATATTACCGTTAAAGTAATATCTTAGCTTTCAAACAAAGATAGATTTTAGTTATGATTTGAATCTGCACAACATTAAACGGCAACGTTAGAGGAAGAATAAGTGTTAAAGAACACAATTAGTTACGGGCTATATCGTGTTTTTTTAAAAATAAATCCAGTTTTGTGATTGAAAACAATGATATTTATATTTTTTTATTTCTCGTTTCTATTTTGTATTTCAGCTATTATTAGACATTATATATATATATATATATATATATATATATATATATATATATATATATATATATATATTATAATAAAGATGATTATTTTTTCTTGATTTATTATAATTATTTAATAACTTCAAAATTTTCATAATCAAGATGTATTTCATGTAGCATTTACAATTTTGCTGAAGCTTTTCGCCGGTGTACAGTTCCAGCATTCTCAAAGTAGACTTTGAGAATGCTGGAACTGTACACCGGCGAAAAGCTTCAGCAAAATTGTAAATGCTAAATGAAATACATCTTGATTATGAAAATTTTGAAGTTATTAAATAATATATATATATATATATATATATATATATATATATAATATAATACATATAATATATATGCTAATATATATATATATATATATATATATATATATATATATATATATATACACACACATATATATTTATTTATTTATTTATAGTTGCACTATTAACAATGTCCCGTAGGGTTTGCACAAGGATGAGGGTTTTGGGAGTTGTATCCCATTGTCAATAAAACCGTAACCAAAGAATTGTCAATGATATCTTCCATAACGTGTTCCCTCATTTAAACAAAAGTAAGTGTTACTTTACGAAATTTTAAAGGTTATTATAGTCTGAATAACAGTCTATAGGATTCTACGAAATTGAAAGCTGCTAGAGGGTTGGATTAAACTTCGGACGAATAGCTGGGCAGATACAGTCCTGCCCTTTTTTTGCCAGTTTTAAGTGGAACTCCAGTCCGTCAATCAATGTCATTGTGTAGCTTTGTTGAAATAAGTGATTTTTTAGTAGTGTATTGCTCTTAATTATCTATTAATTTTGTGTAATATTTATTCACCCCATAAACCATATTTATCAGGACGTAAATGCTTTCTTTAAAATTTCTAAAGGAAGATAAATTTCAAAACATGACTCTAAAGGTTTTCATTTCAATTATAGCAATGAAAATCACTCAGATACTCTTTTTATATACTGTATCTACGTAAAACCTAGGTTTTGAACGTACAAAATAGTCTTTCAGTATATAACCAAAGATTAGGTTTAATCTATTGAGAACAATAATTTGAAATATCCAGTTAAATAAGAATTACTCTAGAGAAGTTTATTAATAATGAAATGTATCTACTTAACTATCTAGTGAATACTTATTGGCTGAGTAACAAGTGTTCCATCTGGCAACCTTGCCTTTCTTCTCTACTATAAACACTTTTAATAATGTAAGCAATTCAACTTTATTTCTTACACAACCAAAAGTGCAATGCTTGTCAAAGACTAAAAATTTATACCTGTTTGTATAACCTCAATAAAATCACGGTATTAATTGGCAGAATCTATTCTTTAAAAACTTATTCTTAATTATTCTATAATTTATTCCTTAATATTTGTTTGTTTTATTATACTTAATAAATTCCTTAAGCATCAAATGTTTTATTAGTTCACTTTATCACAATTTATTACAAATTTATTAATATTATTATAAATAATAATTTATTTTATTTGTTTGACTTTTATTAAAAATATACGTCAACGAAGAAAACGTCTGACAATCCATTTCAACCCAGTGTTAAATTGGAAAGGTACGCTCGAATCTAATAATTTTACCAAATCCTAACTCGCTCAAAGCGATGATAAACAGAAATAGACTGATTAAATCCAGAATCCGATTTGTCCTTCCCCTCATCCCGCACTGTCTCGCTATTCCAGGCGTCTTGTGTTATCCCAATCAATCTGTCTCATGGATAGTTCGTTACACAAGATCAAGGACATCTACTCCGGGAGAGACGGGTAGCTGAGCAGGAGTAATAAGTAATCCTGTTGACAACCTTACTTAAGAAAATTAAGGCTGAAGAGATTTTGTGAAATGAGGTGATAAAACACTAGCGTTTTACACAAAACATATGACTCTAACTTGTAACTTTAAGATTTTTGTATTTATAACAGCTAGCCTGTCTTTCAGCTTGCTAGTTATTTCATATTAATTATTAGTGAGTATTACGTTTCTAATGAGCATAATACAGCAAAGGTTTAACAGGGAAAAGGGCAATATTTTGTTAATTGCATGGAATAACAAAGTTTTTTTTTAAATTTATTTGTTAAGCTTCAGCTGGATCAGCCAGTATTACTATCATCTCCTTAGAAAGTTAGAACATGATTGAAAACAAGGGCGGAATGAAAGTTTAAAAGTTTTAAATCCTTTTGGTACAAGATACAGGACATATATTTTATCATCAGTTTCGTTGTGGTATTAGTCCACTATCGGGGAATGTCTTCCCTTTACAACCACTAATAAAAAAAATTATAAGGAAGGGTTAACATAATTAGATAGCACTAAGTAAAGGACTGTGGTACAGTAGTACTAACAATGGGGGAAATAGTAGACCTACTCTCAAACGCGGTGCAGAAATGTTTATCCCTGATACATAGAGATCACAGTGATTTAAACATAGTTGTAACATGTAGCGTATACGCGAATACTTTTACCCAAAAAGTGTTTTAAAGGCCCAATTACGTTTTCGTTGGTGGATTAATTTGTGTAACCCGCTTAAACTTACACATTCAAAGCAGATTATAGAGGGATATTAAAGTATCACATGTGATCTCATTGAACAGCTGTTTTACACTTCATTTAGACCTTATGTTATAAAATCATTTTAAGATGAAATTTCATATAGGCCTACGCTCACTAACATTTATTAGAGCCCACCTAAAAAAATTGAATGAAAAATTTTAAAATGTGAGATAATAATAGGTAATAATTTATTTGCAGTTGTGTTTGTATTATCACAATATTTGAAATGTGTCATTAACTAACATTATCATGTGTCGTAAATATACTTTAAATGCTTGAAGAACATTTTAATATTATATATATATATATATATATATATATATATATATATATATATATATATATATAAATAAAAATAAAATACGTTTTCTTGTTTAATAATTTAAAACAACATAGGTTATTCAAATACAAGAATATTTATTGATTTATATTCAAAGCTTTTCGTTGGTAAACAGTACCAACATCATCAGGAATGAAAATTATAATTTTCATTCCTGGTGATGTTGGTACTGTTTACCAACGAAAAGCTTTGAATATAAATTAATAAATATTCTTGTATTTGAATAACCTATGTTATTAAATATATATATATATATATATATATATATATATATATGTGTGTGTGTGTGTGTGTGTGTGTGTGTGTGTGTGTGTGTGTGTGTGTGTATATATATATATATATATATATTTGTTCATTTATACTACTATTTGTAAGTTATAATTTATGAAAATTTCCAAACTACACTGTTTTAACTTATATAGAAATCCCTTTTTAGAAGCTTACATTACATACTTCACCTTCTCACACACACATAATATAATGTTTTAAACCCCAATTCTACAAAAGGTTTTTTTCGGTTGTAGTGTCTTTTACAAGAGTAGACCTACCATTTTTTACCAAATTCTAGAATAATATTGCAAGCATGAATATAAAAACTCAAGAAGGGTTTTTCATGTTAATTTTGGTTTTCAGGATAATGTTTATAGAAAATAATAAATATTTTAATAATAACAAGCGTTTTAACGGAACGAATATAATTAACCTAACTTTATATAAAGACAAGTTAAACCGAAAAAAGTTCAATTCTAATGTATTTATTTACCTATGTTTATAAATCAGATGGATTAAAAAAAACATCTGTTGTAACTCCAGCTGATATCAAACATTGATTGTTTAACAAAATTTAATTGTAAACCAATGAATACAATTTAGCTTTGGTAAAATATAAAGCACATAAAAGAATGTCTGGTTGTGCTAAATACCAAGGACAGCACTACAAGCTTAGAGACGTTTCTTCTATTTTGAAAGTGTTGCGTAATATTTTGCTGGGACGGAAACATACCACAGCGTTACGCTTTGCACAGAATCTGGCTTGCAGAACCCAACCCCATCCAAATCTTCCAGATGGACCACATGAAAAAGTGTCTCAAAATTATTACTTCGGGAGGAACGCAAGAAGATATGTGAAACAACCGGAAGTTATATACAAAGGTAAACGAGTTGAATTGAGTAAGACTGCTGATAATTCCAGGAGTTCGTGTCAGGAATTAGATAGTTGATTCATGGTGAGATATTCTTCAACAGTTTGCAACATTTACTATATATTAACAATATGTATTTTGCAAAATCTCATTTCTTATATTTTCACTTCAATTTGTTTTTTATACACAGATAAAATTACGTATGGAATAAGCATGAATTTACGAAAACGTTTGTTCATTTCAATAAAGGTTCGTTAACACAATTTTTATTTGTATCTGGATTAGAAAACGTTTTAAATGTTTTATTTAAAAGATTCAGATATGAAACAATTATACAACCAATAAGGAAAAACGAATTAAAAATGCATTACAATCGCTGTTTAGTTTCACTATTTTCTGAAACATTTTATTTATTAAATGTAACTTCGTACGTTAAACTATTCTTATTTTAAAATTTTCTTCCGTAACAATCCGATATTTAGTGGCAACCATGTACTCATGAGTTGTATCGTGTATTATATCCCAAATCAGGAGTTGATTATCCTTTACGCTTTCTGTATTCAGAATTATTTCAGAGCCCTAATAGTCATTTTGACTGATCTTCAAAGGATACGCACATACAAAAACTTTACACTCTACATAAATGCGAGACTTGCTGAGAATTTAGGAGCTTTATTATAACTCAACGACGTGACAGTTTTATAAAAATATGATCTTTGACACTGTTTAAATACGTTTTTTTTAAAAAAAATGTTCACATTTATATATTCTTGATTTCCTAACGTTATTAAAGGACATAGATATTTACATGATTGTGGTACAAAAATATTTGATTTATAAAAATGTCTAAAAAAACAAATGAATTTTTAAATTTCGCGAAAAATCTTTCAGAAATACGGGTAAACTTTTAGATAACTTTCAAAGGTAAATGTATGCAAAATCTATCATTGTCGGTTTATGATCTATCAAAAATTCCCCCTTACATGATAGCCCAAAAAAATGTGTGACAAAAAAAAAATACGTATATATATATATATATATATATATATATATATATATATATATATATATATATATGTGTGTGTGTGTGTGTGTGTGTGTGTGTGTGTGTGTGTGTGTGTGTGTGTGTGTGTGTGTGTGTGTGTGTGTGTGTGTGTGTGTGTGTGTGTGTGTGTGTGTGTGTGTGTGTGTGCCAGTCTGTTTAGTGACAATGGTCAAATTATTATCTAATTGAATTTAAAAATTAATTTTTAATTGAATGTATGAAAAAATCATCACTAGAAAATAATTTCGCAGAATGATTAGATACATTATCCTCCCAAATATTGTGCACATTTTCAAGTTTGGAAGATATTAGGAATGGTTTTAAAATCTTTCGGAAGAAAGTGATCAACAAAACTACCACTATGAAATGAAATAATGTTAAATTGTGTCTCTAATGAGCAGGAGAGTTAGAAGAAACGACATAAGAGTAAAAGTAAATCAATGGAAGGCTGGTAGGAAACTATGTGTGTATAAATGTTGGTCAAACAGGAACAAATTTCAGGAACCACAGGTTAAAAGGATCTTGGGCGCTTGGTCAGTACAAAGTATATTAAAATTTATTCTATTCAACCACATCTCGAACGCTTTCAATCTATTGCACTTTCGTTAGCGTTCAAAACTCCATATAGTAATATTCTAAAGATATAACATCTTAAAATTCTTTAGATATTTTAGCTGGCATATTTAAATCATGTAAAACATGTAAAAAAAAGTTCTTATCATGATGAAAGCTGATCTTGTACTCTCTATGCGACACTTTATTTCTTATTATAACTATCCCGAACAGTAATGGATTCGCTTCTTCAACAGGTATATCATTAACATAAATAAATTGAACTTCTATACCACAAATTACTTTTTTATTTTTTTTTTAAACCTTATGTACATTGCAACTGCATAGCAATCATCCTCAGAGGTAATTCACAATAAAAATTTTTATACGGGGGTAAGTCATTTATTTATGTTAAACATTACGCCACAGTTGTCATTGATTGTCAATTGCCTCCATTGTTACGATATTTGTCATCACCATTTATTTTATCTTTTTAGTATTGGTGTTATTGTTGTAATAATTCACGTATAATTAATATATTATTGGTCAATGTGGATTTCATTTAGCAACAGTTCAAAAACCATTGTAATCTGCCTAAACGTGCTAAAACTGAAGTTACACTCAAATAAATATTTGATTTGATTCTAGAGGAAATAATTGTCAACCTGTATTAACAAAACAATATTACTGTATCTGTAACTAGACACGAAGCACATGCAAACATTCGTGATGCTAATGACGTAATTTAATACCTCACAGTCAGCTGTCACAACGGAATCAAGTCAGAACAATTGTACTTAGACAACGTAAAACGTTGCACCACTCACACACGTGCCTTCGCCCCGCCTCCAATATATAAACGGCTCTCCTGAGCTGTAGTTTTCTGTGGTGCCGTAAATATTCCGGAATTATTAATGGAGTGGTTTATTGACCGATAACGGATGCCGCGTTTATCTTAGTCAGGAGGCGGCGGAGGGATGGAATTGGGGTGCTGCCGAATTAACACTCCTTTTGTGCAAGGGACACGTGAAGGAATTAAGTTTACTTGAGTAAATACTGATGATAAAGGTTATTTTTAAAGTGATTTATTTTAATATTTAAACTAATATAATTTATTCATATTTGCTAAGAATTATTAAAGAAATTTAAACATTATAATTTATATATTTTGACGATAAGAAGTGTTAAAGATGGTTAAAATTAACAACAACCAAATGAGTGCATAGTTGGAGTGAATTGTTATTCGTGTATCCGACCTAGACACCAAATTTTTGTAATTTAAATATTGAATATATATTTGAAAAAAAACTTTATTAGCATTAATTTTCATCCCCTATAGCTTAATAGAAATGTATTTGAACTAAATTCGATGAATAAAGACGTATTTTATTAACGATTGTCAATTTGTGAGCTAATGTAAACACCAATATGAATTGATGTTTGGCACGTCTGATTTATTTTTATGCCTGAATAGAATCATTGGAGTTTTAACACTTGTATGATGAAGCCTTATAATCATTTATATATATTAAAATGCTAACAAAATTTCTTATTGTAGAAGAAATGTAAAAAAACACGTTATTTAACAATTCATTAGATTTCCTCTTCTGATTGTTCTACAATATATTGGAATGTTACTATTATAACATACTGTTATTCTGACTTTTATAGTGACGTCATCTTACCTGCTCTAGGTGGGTTTCGAACGTCATCATCGTTTAAATTATCCTTCCCTTAAACAAAATTAGAATACACTTTGTGCTTTTTTAAAATATATACACAAACCAATGATCCCCTCCAATTTTCAAAAAAATTGTAGTTTGCGTAATTACGTTGAATATAATTATTTCTTCAAATTTAGAATTAATTTCCTATAAAAATTACAGTATTTGTATACATAAACAGTATTCAGTTCCATTTACTATATTAGAAACATATTTCTCTAATCTTCATAAAGGTTTAACACATTAAGCATTGATCTTATGCTGGCCGTATTTTTATAATCTACTTTCTCACGCGACCTAGCTTTTAACAATTCAATGTACCCACCAAGGTTACATAAAATCGTAACTACCAAGGTCTCACACTTTCATAAATATATTAAATGGAAAGGTTCTATGAGAAAAAGTTGCGTCACTTTTAGAAACACAAGTAAAATTAAAAAGTTACTGTTTTAAAAAAAGTAAATAAAACTGCGTATAACATTTCCACAATTCGTAAATATTTTACTTATGAACGTTATTTTCTAACACTCAAATTTTTATCCACTTTGTGTTGTGTGCTTGTCATTTCATATCACTTCAGACAGTATAAAATGAACGAAAAAGTTAAATGTTTCTTTTCCTTTGTACGCTTAACAATACGCGTACGCTTCCAACAACAATGAATAAACATTTCAAATTTGTTGTTCTATTGTGTTACAGACAATTTTTGAAACTGTATCTTGAATCTACTTCTGTTTAGACGAAATATGACTTAATGTAGGTTATGTATTCAGAAATAAATTTTATTACCCACAATGAATATCTTGATTCTGTTTTAACTGCGACTTATGAAAACTTCTACTGAATAGGCCTTGTTGATGTTAAGGGTTTTGGAGTCCTAAAAGAAGGGGTGTATTTTCTACCTGCTTCAGACATCAAAATCTGTTCTTTTTAATTGCTCCTACACAACTCGTCTATTTAGAAATATATTATGAAAACCCAACCATGAAGGCTTATTTAGATTTTATAAGGACATTTTGAAATAAAGTTAGCGTGCTTCGGACTTTTTGGTTCTAAGCTAGAGTTGAATAAACTTGTACCTCTCCTAATGCAGGCTAGCAAGAAGAATGATTCATTTTAAAGGATTTGTTTTGTATTTTTTTTAGTATTGTAAATACTATACTCTAGTATATATACGTATACCTACTACATTAATATATATTATACATATGTACATAGTTATCTATATATTTCGATTTTCTATCTATATATTTTTTTAATACTTTGGACATTTATTTTAAAATAAACCCAATCAACAGCAGACATTTCCTTGCAAAGCCGATTTTTATAAAATACCAATACATGAAAGATGCGTACGGCAAAATATGCGTACACAAGGTATCTTGCGAAAGACGCGTACACGATCAAATACTGAACATTGCAATAGGCGAAAAATGCTTACTAGTTACATGGAGCTACATCACGTGGAGCTCATATAAGCGTGATGCGTGATGTACGCATCACATGGGCTACTTACACTTCTTTGAAAATATTTGAGCTACATAAATTAATTTACCTCTGAGCTAAATATAGATGTCGCTTAGTTTCTCGAGGCTGGAGGTCTTTTAAAGCTCTATCTATTATAAAATATAAAGATGATCTCATAATTTAGAATTTTAAATTTGTTTATGAACATAGGATTTGTGTAGAAACAATAAATGAAAACATAGACTTCCTTTCAAGGGTACAATAATGTTATTTACCTTTCCTTTACCTGATATTTCTTTTTAAAGGACATGTTTAGTACATGTTCATTTGATCTTTTGGCATTCTATGGTTTTTTAACCTTCTCAAATATATATATATATATATATATATATATATATATATATATATATATATATCACTTTCACTATACGTACTTAAACAAGAATCTTTCTTGGTATGTATGCGAGTTAACTTTCAAAGTTCGGTAGGATCTCCGTTATCAAGCATCACTGACCGGGGGTTGTAGTAGACTGCGAGTTGTGTGGAATTTCCGTTGTCACAAGGTGTAGTGTACCGTTATTGTTCTATTTTCGGATTTAGATTTTCGAAACAATAACAGTACACCACACCTTGTGACAACGGAAATTCAACATAACTCGCAGTCTACTACAATCCCCGGTCAGTGATGCTTGATAACGGAGATACTACCAATCAATGAAAGTTAACTCGCATAAATACCAAGTAAGATTCTTGTTTAAGTACATTTAGTGAAAGTGATAATTTAATACAAGAAAACAGCGTTGCAAAGCTAAATATATATATGCAAATGAATGGATGCAAATCTGGAGTTTGATTTTGAGGTTAAGATGTTTACGGTACAGTTGTTTACCTTGGTAGGTGTTAAATACTTGATATTTTACGTTATCCATTGTTTTTCCGTTGCACTGACTTTATGAAATTAATATATTACTATTGTAAGTAATTTTATCCACCATTAAGTGCAATGATTTTACCTTGAGTGATGAGGCGCCTTTCGGTCACTTCACCATTGTCGAATCACTGATATTTTTCTGGTGTAGATGTTCGGTCCGTGATGTTGGTATTTGTTTATGTTACACGCATTTTCTCTTGATCTGCGTGTATGATGTTTTTATATAGTATGTCTTCTGTATATGTGGTCTGTAGGTTCATTAAATTGTTGTGTGTGTTTTTATAAATGTGGTATTTTTCTAATGAGTTTAGTTCTAGTGGGTTATTATTTATTTCAAGTAAGGTTAGGTTATTTTCGTAGTTTGTTATTTCATGTTTATGTGATATTAGGTGTGCTGCAACATTTGATACTTTTGTATTTATATTTTTAAATGCTCTTTAATGTTCTTCAAATCTTATTTTAAATGATCTGGTTGTTTTCCTTATGTAAAATGCATTGCAGTCGTTACATGTAATTTTGTAAACTCCTGATAGGTTATGTTTTTCTGTATTTGTTTTGTGGTTTTTTTAAAATAATAAAAATAAAAAAATCTGCCTAAAATATAAATACACCAATAACAAAATAGAAAAACTAACAAATATATACAACAAAGAATACTACACTCCAACATACAAACCAAACAACAAAATAATAAAATATCTTAATAACACAAACCATAAAATGTTAAAAATTTACTTTACAGAAAAGTAAGCGTGAACTTGTATTATCTCTTCCAGTTAAAATTGAGTCAAGTTTAGAAAAGGATCTCTTGCCTTTTAAATTTTCCATCTCATATCTTTAGTGTTGCGCCAAATTTGATCAAGTGGCAGGGCAGATACTTGCCACTTTTTTAATATTATCTTCGCCCACTAAGTAAACCATGAGTAACATCGCAATATTTGTAACCAGCCATTTTCACTTTTTAGATCCAGTTCTAGTCTGAACTCGATGTTCTTCATCATACCATATAACCTCTAAGGTTGAGTAGCCTCTAAGACTTGAGGCTAACAAAACGATGCCACCTGTTATTCCACGTTGGCAATTGCAGCTCTATTGACAATAACTTGGTGTTATGGAAAAATCCCACATAGTTTTATGGAAATAGGTTAAATAGTGACTAACATCTCTCTCATCGCGCACTTTCAACATTTCGATTGCATAGAATTCAGTAGTTAAGCCTACACGTCTGTAATCCCAGTTTGTTGAAAATGCATCATAATCACCATCAGAAAATAACAGAACCGTTTCAATTCTTATATGGGGATGGTTTCTATATACTAATAAAGAATATTTTAGAAAATTTTTAATGTCCGAAAATCGTGTATAATTTGGAACAATACAAAACCAAATAAGTAATTTTTAAATTACAGTTTAATTTAATATATTGTAACGTTTATAGCATCCGAAAATTTCTTTCTCCTTACATATGGCTACATTATGAAACTGATCAAGTTATTAAATTTGTTTCAGTTTTAATAATTTGTTTCTGGTTTTAGTAAACTAGTTGTTTGATAAAAACAAATTTTACTTGTACAATTCGACAGAAATTTATGATGGTAATTAAGAAAGTGCACGCTGACTACCCTTACAATGTCACCCTTACTTTCCATCCAGCCCTATCTTATTTCAAGGAAGTCTTTTAATTAATTAAATCCAATTCGGATACAGCAGCGTCCTCAAAGCGAATGTACACTCCTAAAATTCTTCTCCTCTAATAACAAAGAAATAACACTGGTCTAGCCCCTATCTTGAAATTTATTACTTTTTCAAGTGTTACAACAGTGATTAAGAAAGAGGGAGAAATCGTGACGGAGTAATAGAAATATTAATTAAGTTTGGCGAAGATTAAAACAGCATCGTGCAAGAGACGTGGAGCGTGGTAGACAGAGTAGATAAAATAAAAAAGTGTGCAACCATCGACCGACAGAAGTCTAGCGTGGAATAATTTTATTTATAAAAAATAATCATGTAAGTCATCAGTGGCGTAACCAGGGCGATCTTTTGTTTGGGGGGGGGGGGGCTGCACGACCTGGGAGTGGAACTCTTCCAGGGACATTTTGAACATTTTTATACCTAGAAATCATATTTCATGCTATTTTGTACCAGATTTCAGGCACTATTAATATAATTTGTTATATTATATTATGAAAATAGCCGCTATATTATTATAAAAACTGCCTGTATCTCAAAACAATAACATTTCCCCAACTGAACCAGCTTTTGAGTGGGTCATCAAATAGATCACAAAAAAATTTGAATACATATAATATAAGAAATCATTGTATTATTTGTAAACATTGTAGTATATTTATTAGTTTTGTGTTTTGAATTTATTGAATTAAGACATTTATTTTTGTATTTTATTTGTTAAGTAAAATTTATTACGTTCGTTTCTACGGAAACCGAATTAAGAATTATGTAATTGTTTTATGAATATTTTTTCAAACCTATAGAATGTAGTAATTGTGTTTTTTGTAGAATTTGTTAAGGATAGAATGGTTAAAGCCACATAATACGGTAAATTATAACTGGAAAGTATAAATTCTTTTTAACATGTGTTTAAAATTGTTTGTGGTTGATTTCATCATTTCGATAAATTAAAGAAAATAGTTTCATATTTAAAATACAAGAGGCTATTCTACACGGACATCAATAAATACAGGCACTATAAAGTACAGATATTAGGCGAACTTTCAGTAGCCTAGTTTCTGTTTGGACATCGATATATATTTATTAAACACGAAAATATAGTTATCATTTCTCGTGAGGGTATTCTATGGAAATACAGGGAGCAAACATAATTATTTTCTTGGCTAATAATGTGAAATTGGTTTAAATTAGTGTCAACTTCAATAATAAAACAGGAGACAACGAAAAAACAGTAATGACGATGAATAAGTAGATAAAAGCAATATAATGGGGGGAGGGGGTGAATAGGTTAATAAAGGGTAAAATCGAGGGGATGGATGAGTTTAAAAAAGAGAAGGTTAGGTGAAAATGTTGTGAAATAGATATCAACTTTTTACTTTTGATACAAACTTAGGGATTAATAGGGGCGTAGCCAGGACGATGTATTGAGGGGGCAGGGCCTGACCCTGGGGTTCAGGAGGGTGGAATAATTTTTTCCTCTAGAAATCTTATTTTATGCTGTTTAGCTACGTAAAATCATACATTTTTTGAGTCTTCGGGAAGTTGTATTGGTTAAACATATTAGGTTATAAAATTTATTTGTATATGTGAACAATAAATGAGCATCTAGGAATACAATGTGTTTACACCCAGACGCTATCTTTGCTGTCAGGCCGGGAGCAAAGCCGTGGTTCGTGGTGTCGCTTTACAAAAATAATAATCAATATTAATTTTTTTCCTAGTATTGCTGGAGTAGAATAAATTTGTTTTATAGGTTAATATTTTTCTGCTAAAATGAATTGGTTTTGGGGGCACTTACCCTCTGTGCCCTCCCGAATACTCTTATATAAGTTATTAAGACGTCGACATGAAAGTAAAGTAACCTAACAAAAGTTTTATTTGTTAGTAGGGATGGGCCTATACCTAAAGCTTTCGAATCCGATTCCGATTTCGATTCTAAAATTTGGTTTTCGATTCTCGATTCTTAAGTCGATTCTTGATTCTTTTGAGTTATATATACATGATATTCTCTGATAATCAATTTAGTTATCATCTTGGTTACATGGCGAAGCCTTTTCATAGTTTCGTTATAGGCTACACAAAAGGTTCAACCCTGAATTATAAGTAGGAATTTCTGAACGCATTACAAACATATCGTATAAAGTATTGATTTATTTTAAATTACAAATGCGGACTTCAATTCACAATTACAATATATCTTCAGTAATATCCATTTTAGTTTGTATAACTAGAGAATTTGGAACTATGTTTTCTTTGTGTTTTGTTCTGAAATTTATGAAGCGGTTGCTGAGTAGTAGCGGTGTGAGACGGGGAGAGAGAGGGGTGAGAGAGGGAGAGAGAGAGAGAGAGGGGCGAGAGGGAGGGTGAGAGAGAGAGAACGAGAGAGAAAGAGACTGAGGGATGGGGGGAGAGAGAGAGAGAGGGAGAGAAAGAGAGAAAGGGAGAGAGAGACACACAGAGAGAGAGAGAGAGAGAGAGAGAGAGAATGAGAGGTTAGAGAGAGAATTGAGCCGAGTGAGATTACGACTCCATAGAGAGACGAGCGGTGACAAACAAACGGACTAGAAATGTTTCCGATCGTCTTTGTTGTTGCGTCATAAATAATAATAATATTTTCGTAAAGTCAAATCTGCATTTGCTTTAATCGTATAATTCATTCAAAGCAACTAATACATAAATAATACATAATTTTAGGTTTTTATTTTCCCAATGCATTACACCGAACAGTTAGAAAAAGAAGAATCAGTATCGGTACGTCAATCAATGGAGAATAGAGTATCGACGAATTCTCGATACCATTAGAATCGACGATTCCTGGAATCGAGAATCGGTTTCGAAACATCCCTACTTGTTAGATAGTTATTGCATACCTCAATCTCCTATAGAAAGACATAAAACACATACAGTGCAATATAAACTTTACAATGTGAAATAGCCTTTTAATAATAACTTTAAATTAAAAATTTTTTTCCGTTGAGTTTAGATTGTACAATTAGGTACATTTATAAATGTGTTAAATAGCCCCAAATAAATAGGATTAATTGTAAAATATTGCTGAAGTCATTAACAAATTAGTCTTTTAGAAACAACGTTCGGTGTTAACTTAGCAGAAAATAGTAGCCTATAATATTTATCTTGCTCCTTATTTGTAACAAAAACATTGCTTTAATTTAAAAGTAATAAAAAAACGCTGTACTACGAAGTCATACGTTACCATATAAAAAACAAATACGCGTAAGTTATACGTTATTCTGGATATATAGGAAATTCCCTTTCAAAATATATTTGAGGTTATAACAAAACATAATTTCCAAAGAATCTGTTAGTGGGAAAATATAGTTGTTAGCATTAATCAACATGTTTTGTGTTTGGAAATCTTCGCGATCATAGCGTTGTTAACATCGCTTCTTATGAATTCTAATGTGTTGAGGCTAAGTGACCCACTCCATTAATGATCAACTTCATGTGCTGCGCTATAAGTTCTACTTAAAAACAGAATTAAATCTGCAAATTACAAAACCCTATGATTAGTTAAACAGATTAAAAAGACTAGTGTTCGAGAAATTGAAGACATTTCCAGAATTTTTTGAACATTAACTGACGAATCCTACTTTATAAAAGTTTCTAAACTGGAAACGATGAATGGAAAATGAATTCTTCCTTTGGAAGAATAACTGAGACGGCGAATGAGTAATAATAAGTAAATGACCTTTCAGTATTAAAAATTTCATGTAGGATATTGAAAAGGTTCAATGTAATTCCACAAAGTTCATTTTGCAGCTCCGACTTTTCGCTAGAATCTCATCTAGCATTGGCGAGGTAAACCCAACAACAGTTGAAGTGCGATTTTATGGAGTGTAAAATGAACGGATGTACTCCGTATTTTAACTATTCATCACACACACACACACACATGCATATATATATATATATATATATATATATATATATATATATATATATATATATATATACACGCTGATACGTACTTCATTATGGATGGAAAAATATAATCAATTGTTAATATACGGAATACATCCATTCATTTTGCAATGGATAAAAAATATGTTTTCCTCATTTTATGCAAATAAATAAATATAAGTAATATATATATATATATATATATATATATATATATATATATATTTATATATATGTGTGTGTGTGTGTGTGTATTTTTTAACAACAACTGAAATGAAGTAGAAATAATAACATTCAAGAAAGAACCAAATTGTTATTATTCATTAAGGTGCACACTCGTTAGCGTAAAATCAATTATGTTGGGAAACAAAAGCGCATTTCAAAAAAAGAAAAGGAAATTAATTAATTACATTGCTTTGAGAAGGGTTGTTTACAAAAACAACAAAGTATATTAAAGTGCACAAAATAATAAAGTAATAAATTACAATCTCCCATTGTTTCCAGAAAATTTCATTAGAAACATCCATCATACCCCACCTTTCGCGTTTCTGATAACAAAGTACCCTATTGTCTCGCTAAGTAAGTGGTATCTGCGTCCTCTGGACGTTTGACGTATTAGACTTTGCGATCTGCATAAATACAATGCTTGAACAGGGGCTTGAAATGGTACAAAAGTTCTATTTATGTTATATATGGGATCCCATTTGACTTTCATAATTGTATACAAGATTTATGCTCACGCTGATTAAAACAATTGCTTGTAATTACGATTTACGATCATGGATTTTTAAAAGAACACGTGCGCCTATCTAGAAGTAGGCCAAAAGCGGGAGTTATGGTTCAGACAGGTGACTAATGTCGGTGCACGCTTGTGTTTGAAAGATTTCACTGAATTTGACCAATCCCAAATTACCTGTTACCGATATAAATTGTTTCTAGACTTTATTAAAGAGCTTATAAAACGTTTTCTACAATTTCAAATATATACATTCTGATAAATGCAGATTATATATATATATATATATATATATATATATATATATATATATATATCGTGATATTTCACATTGTCCATAATTTTTCCGTTGCACTGACTTTATGAAGTTATTATTATTACTTGTAAATAATTTTTTGCCACCACTAATTGCAATAACCATTGCACCATTGTGCGATTATCTTAGAGGCAAATGCATCTAAGTGCGCCACTAAATAGACTCCATCACATAAGTTTAAATTATTGCACTTAGTCGTGGAAAAAAATTATTTACAAGTAATAATAATAACTTCATATATATATATATATATATATATATATATATATATAATTATTTTATTACTAATTAAAATTTATTGCACCTCTACTTTTCTTATAGCTACTTTTAGTATTTAGCGCTACAAAGTCCTAGTGATACCCTAGCGGTTACGAGCGGCTATAAATTTACCATGATCAACTCTCCTCCGGAACTGACCAACCCTTTTCCCTGATAAACTCGGATTTGTTTTTATCAACCCACATGAACGAAATTATGTAGGTTGAGTATTTTATATCATCTCTGTAGTTTTGTAAAACACTGAAATATAAATTCAAAGCACAAACATTCTAACGTTACGCCTAATCCCACACAATTAACAATGTTTTCTTCTAGCAATATCAATTGTTGTTGTAAAATTAATTATTTTTGTTCGTTATAACAACGAATACAATTTATATTTCTCATGTTAATTACCTAATTATTTTTACTTTAATAAAATGAGTCTGCTAGCTACAATATTACAATGTAGTTTGAGGATTTACAATTTGAGAATTCCTGAAATAGGTAAACATTGATTAAATAGCACTTTTTAAATTGCTTTTAAACAAATAAATTTTAATTACTAGCTTTTAAATAAATTACTAACTAAGAAGTAAGTAATAATTTAGTAATCCTTTTCTATTAGTATTTTATTCAACCTGATTCAAGAATGAAATTCTGTCTTCTAAGAAATTATTCTATTATAAATAGTCGTATGAGCTGTTCTATATATTTAGGAACAAAAGTCGCTTAAGAAAATGTTTCTTTGTTCAATTCCTGCAATGAAAATATACATATATTCAACAATGTATCTTCAATGAAAAGTGTAAATTTGAATATATCAGTTTAATAATTAGTGACATAATTTGAAACAAATGACGGTAAAATAATTTTTTCTTTTAATAAAACATTTTACAAAATTAACAAACAGTAACTTAAATTTAAAAACTCACGTTGATATTTTTATAAGCCTAATTATAAGTTAACGCCTAAAAAGACCAATTTTATTGTATCTAATCGTAGCAAGTTATATGTGTAGAGTTGACTTTCAAATGCACTTTAAGTTGCAGAAAGTCTTTGAGCCACTTATGAAGCATATCAATCGATACAAGCCTTTGAAAATTTTATAAACTTCGGTACAAAAACTCTAATGGTATTTTATCCCGTGATCATACTAGTCGTTAAATAAGTTTAGTAACTCCTTTTACTTGTGTGTTATCTTTTAGACTTTGGCCTATTAAAATGTCTCCTGTTTTTCCAGCAAAAGATACTTCGAAACAATAAATGTCTCAAGTGGCTTTTTGAAACGGTTGAGTTGATTTAAGACCTGAAATCAGTCTTTAATACTAGTAGCAGGCTCACATTTCGTCATGGTCGGGCGTCGAATAGAACATTTGTTTTATGAAATTTATTGCTCTAATTTTTTCATAAATTTATCGCAACATCTAGCAAATGTACTTTATGCTAATATTATAACATTTATCTATGATATATATATATATATATATATATATATATATATATATATATATATATATATATATATATATCATGTTTTAGGCCTGTAGCTTACATTATTGTAATTTTCATTCTTGATGATGTTGGTACTGTTTACCAACGAAAAACTTTGGATATAAATTAATAAATATTCTTGTATTTGAATAACCTATGTTGTTTTAATATATATATATATATATATATATATATATATATACATATATACATATACATAAATGTTTTTCAAAAGAACTAAATTAAATTTTTTCGGAATTATTTCCTTGGAAATGTTCTTTCTTAGTAGGCGCGTTTTTTTAAAGTAATATAAAATATCAAATTTTTTATCTTATAATGCTATTTGATAAGTTATAAACATTTATTTATCATCCTAGCTGATATTTAAAAGCCGAGGTTATCAGAAAACATAGTGATATTTTATTCAGCTGATTACTTTCGTGTATTAGAAAGAATCACATGAACTATAATAGCTATATTATTGAGACAGAATATTCATTCAAATGCAATTCTCAATCCCAATTTAGGTAGCAGCTCAATAACTCATCATATAGGCTTGGAAGGCTTAAAATATTGAAATCAATAAAAGTATTTAATATAAAATAGTAATAATAAGACGAACATAAATAATAATACACTATTTATGTTAAAATGCATTTTTGTTCTTGTAGATATCAACATATATTAAAACTATATTTTAAAAAACGTACCAAGACAAAATATTTCCGAGAGCACTAGGCAAACATTATTAGAGAGATTATAATAGTCTCTTTAATATATTAGACTTAAGCCGTCTAATATTTGATACTAGTAGCAGAGTCACATTTCCTAATGGTCAGGCGTCCAATAGAACATATGTTTTATCCTATTAATTGCTCTAATTTGTTCATTAATTTATCGCAACATCTAGCAAATGAATAGAACTGAATAAGTTTTAAGATATTAGTTTAAATAGGCTATATGTCAGTATAAGTCATAAAATAGCAATGTTTTAAAATATGTTATTATTCTAGAAGCCATTGTTATGATTTTGTTATTTTTTGCTTTATTACTTAAATTTCTTATGACAACATTTCATTTAACAACAAAATTCAAGGGAGAATACAATTATAATTTAAAGAATATTGCGTAAGCAATAGAAATACACTTTTCCATCTATATGGAGAGAATTTTAAGAATGACATAATATTTAATTATAGGCCTACTTTATATTTAAATTTAAGTCACTTATCGTGTGTTTCAAAAACAGCCTATATATTTTATTTAAAGTAAAATATTCTTTCAAATCCGTACGTTAAACCAAGCGTAATTCTTGAAGAGAATTAATTGTAAGTACAGGAAACAAGCGGGCCAGACCGTTAAAGAACACGTAACTATTGGTGACATTGATATGGACTAATATATGTAAAATTTCTTCTCACCTTCTCAAACACATTCATATATATCGCTTTCCCTCCTGATCTTTTCCCATGTATTTCCCAAGATTTGTCAATACAATTCAACGAATAAGCCTAGTTTTTTATCTACAGTGAATGTTGATTTTTTTATGTTACACCGTCAGACACAAAATCTTTGCTGTTCATGACGAGCTGGTTGTTAATAACTTATTACACTTTTTCTATTACTTGCGACCAGACTTTTTGTTAACTAAAAGTTCTTAAATTGTTAAATTACACTTGGAGGAAACATTTTCGTCTTACGACTTCTTCAGCCTCGTACTTTTACCGCTAGGAATGCTGCAGTTGTGCTTCCTCGGAACCATTTTTATCTTCCCCGAAAGATATAAAGAACACAAAAGGGCACTGCTTACTGCTATTAAATCCACCTTCGTAAATCACCTCATGGACGCTAAACACTCATGCAAAAGTATGGAAAATAACACGAGCATCCTCCACACATGCCACAAAGGCCATAAATTAAACACACTACAACAGTATGAAATATATAGACATAGCAACACACATAAAAATGACATCCTAAATGAACAAACACGGCACAGATCACACATACTCTTCGAACACATCACTTCTAACTTTCAAAAAAATGGTACCCAGGAAGCACAACTGCAGCATTCCTAGCTGCAAAAATACCAGGCTGAAGAAATCGTAAGACTAAAACGTTTCCTCCAAGTGTAAATTAACAATTTAACAACTTTTAGTTAACAAAAAGACTGGTCGCAAGTAATAGCAAAAGTGTAATAAGTTCTAGTAACTATTAGTCCTGTAAGTCACAGAGACGTGTGATGGAGTACGGATAGTTTTGGCACTATCTGGGGAGTAGCTACACCGAGAATACTGAAGAGGTGTATGGATACTCTTTTGATAGTGTTAGAGAATTGTATATTTTACAACACATCCAGAAAAACTGATATTGATATAGTTCGTAATAAAAAAATAATTAAAAATATTGTAATATTTATTGATATCAGTTGAAATGGAAACGTAAACAAATTATGTTTTTATTACATATTTCATCGTATTTTTTCAACATACATTTTCCAATAGAGAAATTAGTAGTTAAAATATTACAAATATCGTTTGTATTATACTTTACCCGTGGGAACATTTTGAACTCTTGGTTTTAATTGGTCTCCAATAGAAAACCGGTTACATCTGACTGCATTAGGGAATGTAATGAGATTTAATGCCAGAACAAAAGTCTTGGTTCAAGAGTGAGTCTCTCATAACGGCCTACTTTAATGAAGTATGTAGGGCAATAGTGAGTCCTTGGAGTGGCCTTGAAACAAAGGCGAGCTAAGCATATGTGGTAGTTATGTAACCCACGAGGAGCCTGTTATTGATCTGTTTAATTTTCAAGTGGACGCTGCCTGACGACTGAAAATATTTTGGTAGTTATACTGAGTTCAGAGTTTAAGTAGAATAAATATTAGGAAACTACTTAGTAGTAAATAATTACAATAGAAGTAAAGTAAAAAATTGTTTCATAATATAATTGAGGCTGGGCATTTTTGTGCAAAAATTCTACAAAATCAAAACCAATGAGCAAATCTAAAGCGAAAAAGGCAAAATTAATTTTTTCATCTTGAAAACGCAAAACAATATGTGACTTGATTGAAGATAAATGATTCGCTCAATTAAATTTTCTCATTTAGTTTTCGAAAAATAATATTTTACTACAAAAATCTGAATGTTTTAACCGTTCTTCTCAAATTAGTAATACACTGCTCTTTTCAAATTTTTTTATTCTCCATAGATACAAAATTTACATGTAAAAAAATACACACCAACAAAAACGGGGTTTCCAATCAAATACTCCTGAAATGTTGAAAATCATCACTTAAAATTTATAGTTTTAAAGAAATACACTTTCTCTCTTCCACAAACAGGAAAGCTATAAATAACACATTATACTCGTAGATAAATATTTATACGGCAAATTTAACAGATCCACCATGGTGAAGTGGAAAATATTCTAATTCTAGCTATGCAGTATGAATTACTAGCTATGCAGTATGAATTACTAGCTATGCAGTAGAAATACTAGCTATGCAGTATGAATTACTAGCTATGCAGTATGAATTATTAGCTATGCAGTATGAATTGCTAGCTATGCAGTATGAATTACTAGCTATGCAGTATAAATTACTAACTATGCAGTATGAATTACTAGCTATGCAGTATGAATTACTAGCTATTCAGTATGAATTACTAGCTATGCAGTAGAAATACTAGCTATGCAGTATGAATTACTAGCTATGCAGTATGAATTACTAGCTATGCAGTATGAATTACTAGCTTTGCAGTATGAATTACTAGCTATGCAGTATGAATTACTAGCTTTGCAATATGAATTACTAGCTATGCAGTATGAATTACTAGCTATGCAGTATGAATTACTAGCTATGCACTATGAATTACTAGCTATACAGTACAGAAAAACCCATTGCATATCTCCTCACTCTATATAATACAGTAATTTGTTTTACCACATATAGTGTTTTATATATTGTTATAGTGACGGATTGATTATTTCGTTTCTTTTACAGTGGGTTAGGTACTCTGTGTATAGTGAATTAGATGTTTCATTTTAAATACAACGCCTAATTTGGGTTTACTGTTTAAAAAGAGATACAAGAACACAATTTTAATCCATTCACGTGTATTAAAGTAATTAAAGACTTGGTTTATGTAATTCTTCTATATTTTGTATTTTGCACCTACTTTCTTTATATACAAACACGTTTTAGATAAGGCTACAGTTTTTTTATGAAGGAGCTAAACGTTTATCAGAAACATTGGATTAATTAATGCTCGTACATGTTTATTTCTAAATTTTTGTCAATTAGGTGGCAACGTAAAATTATTTTGAAGATGATGTAGAAACTAAAGCTAAAGCTAAAATATAAAATTTTATATTTTGTAAACGTCATTCCATTATATGCAATTTTCTCTAGTTTGGATAAATATCAAATTTTAATGTTTAATTTATACATCTACAGTTATTGTACTACATAATCAGAGTCTATGTTCAAAACAATTTGTTTATTTTACTCCCTTTTTAATGATATTCACTAGCTATTTTCTACAAAAAAGCTAAGCTTGAAATAAAATTAGTTTTGGGAAGAAAATATTTAAGTAAATACATTTTCTCATGTCTTATGTTTATGTTTTTTAATTAAAAAGTTTATATTTTCACTCAGATATAATTAATTTGAAAAAAATTCGAAAATATTCTACAGGAAAATTTATTTAAAACAATTATAACTTGTACTTATAAAAATGGTCAACAACTTCGTTTAGAAGCTATTATTCGTTGGTAGATAATTTGTTGCCTACACGGGTTTACACTGTTTTGTAGAGTAACAAAGACGGTTAGACTTGTTAATTTAGAAAAACGTTTAGCGTTAATTTAAATACACGAAGCGAGACTCAGAAAAGTTCATTGCACTCAGTCACCTGTTCACGAGCCTATCTATCAGCGTACACTCGATTGAGAAACCGTAATAAACCTATTGAACACACACTCAATATAAATACTCTTTAATGGAAAGCTTTTATGTGCTCAAGCGGAAAGAATAGTACCATAATCATTACAAACATAAATTATAACGGTTATAAAATATATTTTCTAAATTTTATTTATTTATGCTGAGGAATTTCAAATTGTCGCAATGAGTAAATTCATGATTTTGAATGTTCTAATTATTATTAATATTTAGAAACTGGAATATTAATTATTAACTCTAACAAATGTTATAAAATCTATTTCTCAATCTTCCCCCCGTGAGAAGCGATAATAGTGTACTTCTGGTTAATATTAAAATATAAACATCACATATATAGGGATAAGTATGTAGCTACCACTTGCCTATATTAATGTTTACTTTAAAAGATGTTATTCAAATACAAGAATTATTTATTATTTTATAAAATAATAAATATTCTTGTATTTGAATAACCTATGTTGTTTTAAATTATTAAACAAGAAAACGTATTTTATATTTATTTATATATATATTAATATCCATTCATGAACGGATGTACTCTGGATGATAAGTATTCATCATATTTTTCCATCCATGAAGGAATAAGTTTCATCATTTATATATATATATATATATATATATATATATATATATATATATATATATATGGTAAATAAAATAGGGTAATATAATAAATGAATAAAAATATTTTAAATAGGAGTTTGTTTTCATTTATATATATTTTTCAAAGCTTTTCGCTTATAATTGTATTAGCAACATCATAGAAAATGAAGTTTGTTTACACAAATTATAGGCTATCATATGTACTACATTTAAATCATTTGATAATTAGTAGGTATTTATGCTTCAATATAAATTTTTCTATAACATCAATGATCATGTAAATTGTTTGGTGTTTTAATTTCAATGTAATTTGTTCATTAATAAGTTTGTCTTGAACTTTATGTTTATATATGTGTAATGATTCATGAATAAACATTTTTATTGGAAGTTTACTTCTTTAAATAATTTCATATTTTCTATTTCAGGAAATATGTGTCCATTAATGATATAACAGGTAGCCAAATTTGAGTTGTATAAGTTAAAAAATAAAAGAAAGATATATAGAACATCTAAACGCTTATATAAAACGATGATGTCATGACAAAAATTACATAGAAGTATAAATACCTGTAAACATAAGATTAAATTAATCGTAACACATATAGTTTAATTTTTGTAAAACATTTTGAAATCATTGTTTTTACTGAAGAAGGTAATACATTTATAAGTGAATACTTTTGAAAAAATACATAAATACATACAATTCATGTATTTGAAATATTTTTACTCAATATATATATATATATATATATATATATATATATATATATATATATATATACACACACACACACACACACATAGACCATTGTAAAATATAAAAATAAATTATGTCAATGTGTAGAAGCGTAAAACAGTAGCTAAGTTTGAAGAAGAAAACAAAAAAATAATAAATAATAATAAACAAAATAATAAGCTATCTTGATTTCTCATTACAATAGCTCTTTTATTGCATTTGTAGTCATTTTTTTATTAAGATATTTCAACTCATTTGTTTTCACTTGTATTATAAAGCAGACTTACTTCTTCCCTCACTATAAAGATGTGAACTTTCTTTAAGTTATATTTCATTATATATCATCTGTGTCTTGTAATTGAATGTCGGATTTCACTCATTCTGAATAATAACATTCATAAAGTCAATTTACAACTATTAATATTAATATAATATTAAACCGTTTATTGTAAGGCAGGAGTATTTAGACATTTGACTGCCCATATAATTGCACTATTTAAAAATCTAAAGGAGCAGGCTAAGTATTATATTGTTTTCCCTGATTTTATACAGGAATGTTCTGAGTTTTGCTATTGTTTTTACTGTAAGCTAATATGAAAGCCATTTACCTTGGAAAAGTCATTAAAATTATCAGTTGTTAACGTAAGTAGGTAATCAACCGTTACTTGCAGTTAGCGATAAGCACATTCTCAGCTGTTCAAAGTCAAATTTGCTTTCAATTATTGTCAACAATAGTATTGAGGGCAAATTGTCTTGTTTGGTACGAGATTAAAGTTTGTTGATAATGCAGTTTATACATTGGTTAAACATGTATTCGGTTTTTTTAAAATTGGCTGAAAATTAATATTGTTTCTAGTTTTAAAAGATTTACATTTAATATTTAGTTTTTTTTCAGAACTAAGACAGCAAAATAAATACGACAGAAAAAGGATAAATAAAAGAAGAGAAATTTTCATAGAGAATCCATAAGAATAATAAATTAAAAAAATGAGGAAAAATAAAATATTTTGTCAAACCAGATTACAAATGCGTTCTGAGTGTAATATATGCCAAAAGAAATCGCCTCTAATATAAATGACTGCTTTATCTGGGTAATAAATCGAACAGAATGGAAGAAATGTTTAATGGATTTAATGGATGTTTAAGGGATTAAGCAGGCGGAGTTGTGAATTCCAGAGGAGGTGTTTCTGCACTGAAAAACGATTTCCTCTCACAGCCTACAGCTTTATTAATGACAAGGTAGATATTTTAAGCTTCCAAAAAACACACTAATAGAAACCTACTTACTGTGGAGTTTAATCAATCTACACAGCTATTTGTAAATTGTATTTATTAATTTCAATGCCTTAAAATTTTGTTTTCGATAGTTAAATTTAAATAGTTACTGTATCAAAGATTATTATACTCTTAAGATGACCAAAACCGGGATATGTCTTATACAAATTTCTAATATAAAAGGTAGGTAAACGTAAATAGTGATATATCTAAATTATTCAAACTATTATACAATGAAAAACCGTTGAACAATATCTTAAATGTAATTTTGAGTATAGGAAGACCTGTGAAGCTCCATTTGTCACATTTAACTAGTCTATTCTTCAAAAATGTGTATAGGTAATCTATACTAAAATGTAAACATATCTTATAAAAACATAATTAAAAACAAACTGTTTATGAAGACACTCACGCAATCGTAATATATTCCAAATTTACCTAATGAATGGCTATCAGTTGCTATATACGATTGATGTTTTTCTCAAAAAGTCATATCATAGTTTTAATAAAAGTATCTTAACATTTTATCAATAACAGAAATTTGTAATGACGATAAATATGAGCAACAAAGAAATGACAAAATAGTAATACAAACGAAAAGGAATACTACCTATAAAATAATATATAATTTACTATATTAACATTTAACTGGGATTAAAAATTGTATAAAATAAAGAATTTGCACAATTTAGAATTTTATAAATGTGATTTCTTTTTATAACATTATTGCGTCTTTCCTTTGTTTATTTATTTGTATTTAAAAATTTATTTACTGATGACGATAGGTGTGAAATATGGTGAAAACAAAATAGATATTTTGGAATATTTACTTATTTGTTTTCTGTTTTTGTTAGACACCCAATTTAACACATAGTTCAATAGATTGTATTATTACTACACATTTTCATTTCACAACAATATCTGAATTTAAAAACAGGTTCTGTAAAACTGAAAACTTCCATAAATCTGTTTATTGTACAACTCAACAAACATATATGATTTCGCATGTTGAATTACATGTTTTAAGAATAAACAGTCTATCTAAAATCTAAATTTTAAAATGTTAACATAAACTAGCTCAGGTGTTCTCAACGTAAGTTAATTGTAATATTTGATAGTTAAATTAAATTATATCGTTTTATATACAACATAGGGTATTAGAAGTATGTTACACTATAAACAAATTGGTAATTATAAAGTTCACAATGTTAACAAAGATGTTTACGTTTAATGAAAATCAAGGGATTTTTGTAGAACTTCGGAAATATTTGAGGCTGTTGAAAACAAATTTCTCATGTTGAACTCCAATAGATTATGAAGTGTAAAACATTACTTATAGTTTTTTTCAGTATATTATTCAAGAGAGCAGAAATAGCCTGAGCCCTGGACTATGATGCAAGAGACTCATTTATTATTTGAAGGAGTGCAGATAATAAACAGTAGATTTTTTAACATTGAATAAAGCAAGCTATCCAAATTCTAGTTTTTTCATTAAACCTCCAAACTACCTATTTTCCAACTTTATTCTGGCAGACTGATTTTCCTTTCTCTAAAGCCAGAACTCAGGTCAACTTCTGTACCATCAATTGTTGACCGATGTAGATTACTAACATATTGAATAGGTGGTCGATACATAAGACATGATGTAAATGTGTTTAAGTACAAAAGTATTAGTTGCCCGTATGATGTTTTTCATCATATACGTAGGATATAAAACTAATTCCGCTGATACAATTACTAATCATGATTCTTGATCGCTACAACGCTGTTTTAAGTATATTTAAATGGAAATGATATCGTATTGTGAATTAATGATATTGCATTTTATTACAGCCCTCATCGTCAGTCGCCTTTAGTTAGTTACCCCTTGTAACAATAGAAAACGGAACAGAATTAAAGATGGGTAATATGATAGTTCAATAAAACTGAATTTACGACGGGGCACAAAAGTTTCGGGGTAGATGCGCTAAGTACGAGGCTTGAAAGAGACAATAAGGCTCGGGTGTAAATGGCCAGCCATAAAATTATATGGACTTGATAATTTGTAAAGGACAATTGTTTATGGAATTGCCACAGACGTATTAATGGGAAGTGGAATTAATAATTTAACACCAATGCTCAAGATGAAACCGTTGCGATAATTGTTGGCAATTGTTGAATATGTTGCCCGTTATCTCTTTTGAAAGTGGTTTAAAGTTGAATAAGAATATTTAACAAAATAAACTGTAAATAATATAATCTCTACCTCGTATGAGAAATGCTTGGGAATGTTATTTCAACTTGAAATCCTAAACTAAGCAGCTTTAAAAAAGTGAAACCCGGAATAGTATCACTGAACCAATTAAAAAGTATTGGCGAAATTAAGAACTTGTATTTTTTAGGGTGTCCTAGCCGTTTCGGACGTTGCCCATTATCAAGAGAAATCGAATTTTGTTTACCCATTTGCCAAATAACTCGGTTAACGTATTCCAAATGTCTCAGATTATTTTAAAAACTAAGATAATTTTTTTCCAGAACCCTTTTTACCTGGAATTTATTTTAGTAAATAATAAATAATATTAAATTACTATATTTACCAACTTGAAGTTTATTTTAATAAATTTAAAACAAAAGCATAATTTATATTTTATTCCTTGAAACTTGAACGGTATGATTAAGTATTATCAAACTAAATCTTTCGTACAATACTGGAGATAAAGAGAGTCTATTTCTTTGAATATAGCAGAATATATTTCATGGCTATTTTGTCCCTATAGGCATGAAGATATCAAGAGTGGTGACAATTCTATAAAACTCACCACGACCAAAAGTTTTGCGGAGAGGCGTAAAAAAGAATATTAAAGATCAGAAGAGCAGATTAAGGCACAACATAAAGAGAGAACGCTAAAAAATAATAGAGAGATCAAACACTCTTAATGAGTTGACAAGTCCCCCCCCCCCCCGATAATAGGATTCTCAGTCTAGTTTTGTAACAACGTAACGTCATATAAGCGAAGCGTTATGGTTTTACTTAATTATTTGTTTAGTTTGAAGCTTTAAAGCGAATTTGAATCAGCCAATTTGATCACGAAAGCTAGGAAAGGATTGCGAGTAAAGATAGGGTTAATGTAAAGACATTAAACCCATTGATAACAAATGTATTTAGGTATTTCATCACGTATATATCAGACGAGTCACGTACCTGAAGCTGACATATATTCTCTCTAGGTCATACAGATTTATCTACCCGTTTCTTCCCTTTGTAATAATAAAGGTTTGAAAGGGTAGATAGAGCAAGGTAGGGGTTAGGAAAGAGGATAATGACCCATGGTACTACCTATGGGAGTAGTACAGATTTTTGTGATTTTTTCTGGGGGTAGCAAAGCCCTTATTTTTCTATCAACCTGAAGGTCAAAGTAAGTAGCAAAGTAAGATAAGAAGACTACTCGCTGTAGCTACATACAGAAAAAAGAAAACATTAGTGATAACCATTAAATAATAAAAGAAACTAATTTGTCTTATAAAAAATAGTAAATAGAGAAACAAATTAAAGGAAACAGTTTTATAAGAGAATCTATTACACAATGTCAAGAGCACAGTGGTAATATATATATTTTAATAAAATTATTGAAAAGAACCCCAATACCACAAAAATAATCAAAAATAACAAATACAACAAGTTACTTCAGATTAATCCCTTATGTACATTTCGATGACCATGTCATCATCATCAGAGGGTCTTGTTACAAAATACAATCTAGCACACAAGAAATTACAAACTAGAATGAGAATCTATTAATAAACAAAATACTAATTTTCTAAATTTTCAGTAACTTAAATTACTAAAATCTAAACTAATTGTTTGTTAAATTTCATTCTCGTAACTGCTGTAACGAAGATGTAAGTATTTTTAGCAACGTGTCTTGTCATTCTTTACATCTTCAACTTCTTTATACTGGAAGCGATTCGAGAACTGATCTTAAGAGTTGATGAGAGCATTCCGAAATATTATAGTAAAATGAATATGAAGGAAATATCAATAGGTATATAACATATATATGTTATTGAGAAATTTTTCCTTTTTTGATATTTGACGCATTATTTTTCTTAATAAATGTATTTTCTACAGTTTAGTGTGTTTTAATAGAACTTTTTTTTTATTTCTCTTCGCAAAATAACAAACATTTATGTAACGTTAGCATTTACTTAATTTTTACAAGCAATCGAATCAATATGCAGCGTCCCTTACTGAAATGTTTCTGTTTCAGAACCGAGTTCTGACAATAATAAAATACTTTTAATGCCCGTTTCGGCACTGCGAGTGAGGGAGAAGACGCCCGTCATCGGTTTATTGCCAACCTACGCATGTTAGGCTATAAAACTTGTGAATATTGATCTATTATGTTGGCAGTATTTAGGAACACTAGGATGTTGGTATTTTACTTTCGATATTTCTGAATAAATCAAAGAAAAATTATCTATCAAGACGAAGTAACTATGAAAAAGTTTATCTTTGTTGCTAATTAGCGCTTGCTTTGATATTAAACAAAATTTATTATTACTTAGACTAATACTCTAACTTATCACCTAGTTTAGCATCTAGTTTCAGCATCTATATTGCTATCATCAGTGCTAGGCTTACATTTAAGTTTGCCTTGTTCAGCGTAAGACTTTGAAGTATGTTTTCCATTTTGCGTTAAATGTGGAGAATTTAGTATCCTAAATTCATTAAATTTTGGTAATGAGTTTTAATTTATCCACATTAAAATAAAAATAATTTATGTTTATGAAAGGTAAAAAAAACAGAATACTCCTTCTAGCAATGTATTACTTGACGTCATAGAGTAAAAAGTTTTAATCGTTTAAAAAGTTAAATTATTTATTTTGCACAAAATAACGAAGCGAAATATGTTTTATTTTAACCAGTATTTTAACAGGAGTTGACAACTGTTTTTAGTTCTTTGGAACTCTACGCAAAATCTCAAGAATATGACTAATGCACAAAAACATCTCTAATTGACTAGCTAATGGAAGATAAATAAAACCAAGCCGAAAATGTTAGGTCGAAATAATGCGAGTTGGTAAAATAAATGAATTTAAGGGTTGAATATAGGGGCAGAACATTAGCCGACTTCTTCATTACCGCGACGAGAGGGTTAGAGAAATAATCAAGTCCAATTACATCCCTTCAACCCTTTCATCCTTCAATCTTAATGTGACCCTTAACCGTCTCCATTATCTCAAAAAACACAGCTACATCACAAAGGGGTCGAATTCTTGCTACGAATAGAATGTGTTTGGGTTCTTTGACAGAAGTTTTATAATTTATGTCATACAGTTTGGTGATTAAAAATTTACACAGTGGATATTTAGTTTTACTTTAATTTTTAATTAGATCCAAGCAAATTGTGTTTGTAGGAAAATATTCATGAATTACGAAGTGGATGTGAGTAATTCAACACTACATAAAAAAACGTTTCCTGGAATCATTAAAATTCTATATAACTCATTTTATATCTTTACAGAGGTAATGTTTTTATTGCAAGGTTGGTAATAATAGAATAAAACACTATACATAGTTTATGTTTCTGACACTCTTATTTAATATATAAAGTTGGCTACTTATTTCAATATATAATGTTGTCTACTCATTGCAATGTATAATGTGCCTACACCATTGAGATATCAATGTTGCCTACCCCCGCTACAATATATAATATTGCCTACCCCATAGAAATAAACAATGTTCCTTACACCATAGCAGTATATAATGATTTCTAATCCCTTGAAATGTATAATATTGCCTACTCCATTGCAACATATAATGTTGCCTACTTCATTGCGCAATGAGACCCTATGACTACAGACAGAATTACACCTTAGACCTCCCAATACAAACAGCTCGCTTACTTAACATCGTTGGCAACGCATATTGTAATGCAATACAAAAAATATATTTCTGTACTATGCTTTCAATTAATTAATATGTACTGGCAAAAATTATGATTAAAAACAAAAGTACACATCTCGGACGCACGTACATTCGTCAATAGAAACTTATGCCAGGTTTATTTTTACAAACATATATCTATATAAAAGGGACGTGGAAGAGATTTGTCTTATTCCATATATATATATATATATATATATATATATATAAACAACTGAGGGTATAAAAATTCAAGAAATATTTATAACTTTTAATAATAATTAATTTTTAAATCTTGTATTTGTATATCTTCAGTTGTTTTGATTATTATACAAGAAAACATATTTTATAATATATATATATATATATATATATATATATAGGTAATTTCGTATAGGGTCTCATATGATTGGACCATCTAATCATACTCTCATAAATCCTATTGAAAAATCAAATTTAAATAAAATTGACAATACAAAATTAATATCATTAGATATAAAAATATGTATATAAACATACCTATAAAATGAATTCTCGAAATTATAAAACCTAAATTGGAACAACATAAGAAAGATAAAATATTGACATTAAAACTTTAAATACATTGGATATAATATTAAATCAAAATTATTTTTCTTACAATGATACAATAATTTATAAACAAGAAGATGTTTTTTCTATAAGCTCCTCATTATCAAGTATATTTTCTGATATATTTTTACAAAAATTAGATATAAAAATAAATGAAATTATAAAAATATTGGATTAATCGCTATTGGTCTAGATATGTAGATGATGGTATGTATATATCGAACATATTGAAAAGGGTGAACTTAACAAATATTTTAGATAAAATAAATAAAAATATCTAATTTACTTATGAAATGGAAACAAATAATAAAACAAATTTCCTAGATCTAACAGTAATAGGAAAAAATGAATAAATTGAATATATATGTCGTAAACCAACTCAAATCAACCCCATTATACCAAATAATTTTAATCAAACGTATAACCGAAACATCACTGCTTTATACAACTTATTATACTACAGATTGCATAAAATACCCATGAGTAAAGAATATAAAATGAGAAAAAAACATAACCTATCGAATAGCAATTGTAAACGGTTTAAAAAAAACTGTCGACAAAGTTAGTTATAATATTTTTAAAAAACAAGATTATAACAAGATTATTTAATTTACGAAAATAATAATAATAAAACATTATGGACTTCATTTTTATTTACAGGTAGGCCTAATGAAATAAAAAATACCACCATATCAATTTACAAATAAAAACGTTGAAGTTGCTTATCAAACTAATAATTAAATAATAAACATATAGAATATGCGTGAAAAAGGTGGTGTTTTTAAAATTGCAATTTGAAAGTTTTAGTAAAACATATCAAGGTCAAACAAACAAAAATTTTAAAAATATATAAAAGTTTATAAAACCAGAAATATACAAACCAAAGTTTGGAAATCATTGTATTAGCAATAACCACAAATTTACAAATAGAGAAAATATGAAACTCATAAAATAAATTATTAAAGGAATAAGAATGATCATATATAAAGCATTTGAAATTTATAAATGCAGTATTAATAATAAATTATTATTTATGATATTATTATTATTAATATTATTAATAATAGATATTTATTAGGAGTTTTGTAATTTGTCGATTTTTATTATGTTTTATATAAAGTTATGTATTTTATAAATCGTAAGTAATGCTGTACGTTGTTTAATTAAAACTGAGCTCTCGAAAAGGAATTTCAGAAAGAAATTCAAAACGAGCGTTTAAAAGCAAAGTTTTCTGTGATCTGTCATTAGCCTATATAAAACATTAATAGTTATTAACAGACATTAAATAAAAATAATAATAAATTAATAATTGAACAAATACAAATACGTTATAAATTTTATATTATATTCAATGTCTATAATGTTGCGGCAGCAAGATAAATTTGGCAATATTGTAATCAATTTGGCAACAATGCTTAATCTAATTTAAGATATGTTGTATACTTGAATTTTTGCATTTATATTCCTAATTAATTTGATACTGTTTACCAGGGAAAAGCTTTGAATATTAAAAAAAAATAATAAATACAGACTTTGGTCTGTATTATATATTAAAAGTTGAGATTTCAGTGAATGATTTTCAAAATAGAAAAACGCATAATATTTACTCGCTGAATTAGATAAATAAATAATTATTGAATAAATTATGTAAATTGAATAAACGATTTATACCAAATTGACCATTTTTAAAATTTTAATTAACAAAAATATCCTTACAATTAGAAATATAACTAATTTTAATCAAATATGTTGCCAAGTACTTTAAAATGGCTATTTGTTTTTATGAGCATTCAAATTTCTATAAAATTTCTTTTTCGTAAAATTTTGTGATGTATAAATAAAATAATATATATCTGGCTGTCGATAAAGCCGTGGGCCACAACACATGACTGCCTCTACAAAGCTCCTTGTTATATCGATAGTCAGCATAGACTGATTGCTATCCGCCAGTTTCAAAGCGAGGCTCCTTCATTCCAACTCTGTTAAATTCTTCCGCATCAATGGGCCGTTTATCAATTTCTTTTCATTTTCTTTGCCTCCTTCGAATTTATTTCCGGAACAAAAGAACGGTGGTTTGGACTCGTTTCCGTTACCTTTCTCAGATCGTTTATAGCAGTACGAGGAAAATATATTTAATCCCTGTATGTACTTGACGCCAGATTGAACGTAATTCCTATGATTAATAATTTTAAAGAACAGGAAAAAAAAGTGTTGATTGAATGATCCTTTTGGCTCCTTATAGCAAGGAGGAACATTTTTTTAAGGAGTGATTTATCCCAAAAAAATATTTGGAGCCATTTTGAGTTGCAAGATTTAAAAACGGTGTAATAAAAAGAACACGAAGAAATAAAAAATTCACAATTTTGTAAAAGCGAAAAATGGAATCCAACTTTTTAACTTAAGTGTAAAATTATTGGATGACAATTTATTAGTTTTAAATTCAATTGTTGTGAAAGATATGTTTGTTGTGTATTTGTTGTTTTTTGTGAGAGTAGTGAATGTTTTCTTGATGTGCAAGAATAATTTGTAACAAATATGCTTCAAACTTTTCGCCAACTTCCATTGTCAGTATTGTGAAGAGGTACTTGACCTGTTGAGTGACACAATATACTCTACAATGTGTTATGTTACTATTCATTATATAATATAGCTTTGCTAAGTTTTCACTTTCATCCCGTTATGATTCCTTCTGAAGTCCTACCCTACATTCTCTTTAGACTTCATTCTAAATGTATTTCTAGTTTCCTCCCTACTCACTTCCTACTACACTGTTTCTTTCTATATATGATACTACATCTTTCTGTACATTTATTGCAATAAACAGATTAGGTATCTTATCCAGTCTTTTTAACTTTCCATTCCTCTTTCAGAATTCACCTTTACTGGTGCCTTGTTTTGAAGTTCCATTTTTTAATCTAAATATTTGTTCTGTATGTTACAAATTATGCTAATTTGGGATTATTACTTCAATATAAACCTATAATTAAAGGCTTTACATTTTTTCCTTCTGTATATCTGACGTTTCTACTTAGGTTACTATCTTTTAGTTTTTAAATTTATCTTCCCATTAAAAAAAATGAAAGTTATTCTTAAAATATTTCTTAGTAAATAAAATAAACTTGAATTTACAATTTGCGGAATAATAATTATTATCTATATATTGTTCATAATTTTCTTAATAAAAAGGTCTACTTTGTTTTAATTGTAAAAGTTAAAAATATTTTCTGCTATATAATTTGAACTTATAAATATAACTTAAAAAACCAAAGAACATCAGAAAATAATCTTTAGAGTGTATCATTCTACCCTTTTCAGCTAGATATTTTAAAATCAACTTTAATACAAAGAAAACATCCTTTATGAAATTGTAAAACATCAACAGTGGCCACAAATTAAAATAATCTTTTAAAGATATTTTTATGAAAAAATGGACGTGCTGTATTTTATATATTATTCTTTTAGTAGTTTAATTAATTTATATTCAAACGTCCTTGTGGCTACACTGCTAAATAAGTAATTAGTCAACTCATACAAGACAGTTTAGTAGAGGAAAACATTTCTAAATAATCTAGAAACCCCTTGCAGTCACAGGTAATGTATTATATCATCACACAACAGTAGGTATTGTTTTCAAGGGTACGGATAAAGAAGGGACAAGGGTAGAAGGAAATTATCCCCAATATATTAATTTAAATGTAGAGAATCACATAATTTGTTAATACTAATTAATTAATGTTATTATCACATAAGAGTTTCTATTTTTTAATTTTCTCATTTATCTAAAGCTGTTAATTCAAAGAAACGAAAAAATTCATGGGTGTAACAATCTTTTTTTTAGTCAACTGCACATTATCCATATAAATTATTTCCATGTTTTCCATTTTTCCAAAATAAATTTCGGAGGGTGACTGGACAGTATCTGATTTCGTATTATATTAGACATAATCACTTTAAATTATTTATCTTTCATTCAGAGATGAGTTAAAAGATGTTAGAAATTGGATCTTGCTTATTAAAGTTTGTATTAAATGGGTTCAAGGCTATTAAATCCACTACTTACTGGACTTAACATTTGACATTAACGGTCATGTCAGGAGTACAAGGTAAGGTTTTATAATGCTAAGTAGACAACAGATGTTGAATGATTGCCATTGTCTTTAAGCACGAGGAAAAAAGAGCTTTAAATGTAAATTGTCGCAATGTATGTAAATGAGTCACTTAAGAAAACAAAGAACGTGGTCGAAGTATATAAAGTGCTTACAAAAAGCATTGTAAAAAGAACATACTTCTAAGAATAAGACAATATATTAGATACAATTTATTAGAAAGTCAAGTTAGATTCTGAGTTAATAATTGAAATTGAATACACAAGCTAGTCTTATAAGAAACTGTTGGTAAAGTTTCTTGTAACCTATGTCAAAACAATACTGATGTAGCAAAATAAATTTATTGAAAGTTGTTTCTAATATATTAAAATTCGTTCAACACTGATTGAATGTGTGCATCTTGCTTTTTTGCATGATTTTTGCTGTTTTAAAATTTGCTTTATTTAAATTATTATAGACAAATTAAATCAGTGAGCACTTTATTTATAAAGTAATTTAAAAACGGTTTAAATTAAGTTTGATTGAATTAGTTTTGTAATTAAACTAAGTTTTATCAAAGAGTTTATTGTAATATTTATTTTAGATTGATTTCTTAAAGCTTTAAATTTATTTATTTAAACTGAAAATTGCTTGACTAATATTGACGTTTCTGGTGTTATTTGATGTTGTTGAATATTCAAAAATAATAGAAATATAATAGTGGCTGATTTGTGTAGGGAGTAGATAATTTTACTGCTAATCCTTGCCACATTTTCTATCATCGGAAGAGTCATAGACATTCTACCCATTGCGATCTTTCTATTTTATCAAACCTTTGAAATTAGCCTTGATTTAATAATTGAATTCAGTGGTTTTGGTGAATTTCAAAAAAATTAAAGTATAAAATATTGATTTTGTTTTTTAAAATAATAGGTGCAGCATTTTATAACATATTGAAAATCACTAATACAGATTTGATGTAATTTTCATTTAAAAAATACAAAAATGGAAAATTTCAAACTACAAAACTACAGACTTTTACCATCTTTTGTATAGTCTTTGTTTTATATAAGCAACTGGCTCTATTGAGTAGACACTACTAAAAGCAAGTAGCCCTGCTTACAAGTGATCATTATATCTAATTCCATTCATCTTTACTGATCCTTCTCCTTAGAAGGAGGTGTATCCAGTAGATATCTCTTTATGATCTTGGTAGACAGTAGGTCTACTACAGGTGCTGTCAGAGTAATTCTTGCCTACAAAATAATTTAGCCTAGACGTTTAAAGTTCAATTTAATAAATTTTTATTGAGTGGATGTGGGTATAAATATGATTTGTACATTTCACGTTGACAGTTATTAAAAGGATATTTGCATTTAACCCTTCTCTAAAATTACGATATTGGGAGATTTAGAACTTCTCTCTCCACTGACTTGTCTTAATGCCTGCAACATTGATGCTACATAATACAATAAGACGTACATAAGAGCCCGTGGGACCCGGAGTATGCACCCCCTAACGTTTATCAGACATCGGATGTCAATTAGAGACCAGGAAGCCTAATGTGTACTACCCCTAGTACAATTAACCCTCCCATCTGTTACCCTTAAGACTTCAACATATAGGATGTGAAAATGGGGCGGCACTGATGTTTGAAACAATAATAGAATTAAATGTTCGGATGGTACTGGAAACTAAAAAATGTATGAGAAAGGCTATTTTGTGTTTAAAATGTAGGTTGTAATATCTAGCATTGGAAGTAGTTTAATAATTAGGCCTATATAACATCTCTTTTTAATATTTTATATGTTTTTGATAATGAATCCTAGTATTCTATTGAGGGTAGGACTAAATATCTTTCTCCATGACAAAATGAAAAGAAAATTGCTATAAAAAAATTCACATAGCAAGAGTAATAGACCTAATATAGTAATATTTCAATCCTAATCCAATACATTCTGTAGTTTTATTTTTACTGTCGTAAAACAATTGACCGCTTAATTTAACTGCTTATACTTCACTGTTTCTTAATTAATCATCAATATTTTCTCAGCTATATTTGTCATGTCTAATTTCTTCATTCGATTTTCTACACTTTTCATTTTCGACCTTTTCCGAAAACACTGCGATTCGATTTTTTGTCCAGTATGTCACGTTTCTGAATAGCCTTTACTCACACCCGTTGGTTTTTTACCCCGGAAGTACGATATTAAGGTCCGGCTGGTTAATCTTTCATGACTCATCCCTTCGCGTTGTACCACCATAAAATGCGACTCATCTCATTCCAAAAGTGTTCGTTTCTTTTACAGAAGTTCATAAAGTTCAATTCATTTACTTAAAAGAGAGACAGTTTTATATAACTATAAGATCGTTTGGAAATATATACATCTTGTGTTAAAATGTATTTTAAAATAGACACATCTTTAATTATTCCTTGCACAAAACTTAATATGTGTTAATTTGTCACTAGTAGCAACGATAAGTGTAGAAAATCATGTTCCGATTTGAAAAATTTTAAATATAATTAAATCCATCATTTTTAAAATACTTTCTGAAAATAAGAATAAAATACAGTTCCAATTACCTAGTATTACAAGACTTTTTGAAAACATTATTTGAAATTTTATTTCAACCGATGAATTTGAATACCTCTTTTTATTTTAATCTTGTTTTTAATTTTTTGAAATACTAACTTATTAAATTACTTACATTTTATTTCAAAAGCTAACTTAAAAATCTGCAAACTTTTAAAATATATCAGAATTATATATAATTTGTATATAATAATAATTATATCATCAACGTACTATTATAGTAAACGTTATATATATATATATATATATATATATATATATATATATATATATAATAAATAACAGATTAGATAATTATTTTCCTGAAGATGCTGGTACTATTTTATCGGCGTACCAATACGCTTATTCAAGCTTATTTTAAGCTTTGAATAAATATATTCATTAAAAGTATTCTTGTTTTTGAAATATTTTTAATTTATTAACTATATTACAAGAAAACATATCACCATATTTAATATATATATATATATATATATATATATATATATATATATATATATATATATATATATATATATATATATAGGAAGTAGGAATAAATATTAAGCAAAGAGCGACAGGGATAGTTATTAAAATACTGACAAAGTATTTAAACGTTGTTTTATTTCAAGTGTAATCATAAAGGGGTTGTGGGAACCTTTAACAAAAGAAGGGTCCTCGTATTTTAAGATAGGAGTTTCCAAGGACCAAAATACCTGGGTTATAATAACACTGTACCGTTAGAGAAAACTCTCTGTAAATGAGTGTGGGGATTACCAAATTACCTAAAATACGTAAGGGGGGAGAGATGATGCGAGGTTGGAAAAGGTAGTAATCGGGAGAGTCTTGGAGGAACTTCAGAAGAGGGCAGACTTATTGGAGGGGACCAAGTGCCAGCAATGTTAATAAGGGGTAAATTTTGTTTAATAGAATAAAGGGAATTTTAATTTTTTTGTATGTGTATAACTTAGAAAATGCGACGTAAATCGTTTAGTAAAGAATTAAGAAAAATAAGTTAGTTATGTGGAAAGTGCATAAGAGCAGTATCAATGGTCAAGATCCCAGGAACTAAACAAACAATAAGTACTTTCTTTTTACATTTAAATTAGCCAACAGAGCTTTATAAACAGTCAATTCAGAACAATTTTAAAATCATTAGAATAAAAATATAATCTAGTTTTTTCCAGCACGTTCTAAATTATAAAAAGATCCATAATAACGACCCGAGAGAAAGATCAACTAACACTGTAAATATTAAACCTTATTGTAATAAATTAATGCCTCAGGAGTCCACTTTTTTTGTAATTGTGATATTAGTTAAGGAATCAATCTTGTCACTAAATAGTATTAAGATAAATGTGGATAATGCGTATTAATTAAATGTCAAGAATAAATGCAAGTAATGTTAAAGTTGATATCGGTGTCAATTAATTAGAAACCTGAAGGTGAAACTATAGAAGGTACGGTAATTATGTATAACCTAAAGGAAAAGTTATATTTTAAATATCTTATGTTATAATATATTTAGATACATATATATATATACGAGATCTTCATTTACATAGAACTCGTATACATAGATCTTAATTTTTTTTGGCCTAGCAGTTAAATACGTATGATACAGCATAAATGATGCCTTACGTTCATAGGCCTAAACGTAAGATTTATAACTTTTATTGAATAAATAATATTATAACATAGTTATATTGCAAAACGCATTATAATAAGACTACGTTTTTTGATAGAAAATTGGGAAACAATGTTTGGAAATATATGTTGCGTTTCAAGTCTTGAGTATATTTGTATGTTTCGATTTACAGTTTGAAATATTTAAAATAATTGTTGTTTTATAAAGTGTTTTATGTAATTTATGTAAAAAAAGTTAACAAACTAAAAAAAAAATAAAATAAAATGACAAATATTAAACAAATGACTAGCTAGTTAAATATGAACCGATTAAAATAAACAAGAATAAAAATTAAAAATACTAGTATTTATCAAGTGTATGAGTTTTTAAAAATTTTAAATTCAACATTACCTAATTAGAACCTTTTTAAGCCAACTTATTTAACTAAATCAACCTTTTAAAACAAAAACCATTTATCTTTATTCGAACTTCCAAATTCCTGAAATAATATCTATCTGATTTAATATAATACATGAAGCTATTTTTTCCTGCAGTTTGCAAAGCAACCACCATAAGTTACCGCGGTCGTCAAGGAAACGCCGCGTCATGGTTTGCAGACTGCACGCTGTAATTAGGCTATTTGTAACTAACTAAGCGATAAGAATGGCCTCCACCGCGTTCCGGGGTCATTAAAGTACAATTATTTAATCTTGTTACCGAATTGTAAAATTATTAACCATGTTCAAGGTCGAGGTTTCGTTGACGTTATCTTTGCTCTACTTCGTGGGGGAAGAATGAAAGAAGACATTTAATATTGCACAGTATATAATTTGTACCTTCTAAATTCATAAATTAACTACTAACCGAAGTTATGTAGAGATATGAAAAACCTACTGACACCATAAGGTTTCAATCGCACTAAGCAATCTCTTAGCCTAGACACTGACGAATATTGCTTAGTTCGATTAAAAACTGTAAATGTTTTCATACATTTATTTAAATTATAATTTCGGCAATTTGTTAACTTGATAAGTTCAAACGTAATAGGGTGATTCATATAAGACTCATGATTTTAATTTAATGTTTATTTTAATAAGAAAAATACAAGTAACGTGCCATTGTGTCTTACATGTACAGAATATCTGGGAGATTATTTGGTCACATAAGGTTGTGTTGAACATGTCGTCCGTCTCTCGGCACAGCAGAACACGTCGTTCCATGATTTGCCACTTTTCTGAAGCGTTGCGTTGACAATACGCTGTTGATTTCGCTGTAATATTATCTATCAGATTTTCCAAAGTCCGAGGGCGTTTAGTGTAGACTCTTTCCTTTAGATAACCCCACAGGAAGAAGCCTGGTGTGATTAAGTCCGGTGATCTTGGCGGCCACAACTATCTGGAAGTTATGCGGTCTACAACGTAACCTAGGTTCAGCGCCATAGACTCACTTGACGTATTGCAAGTGGCTCAGTCCTGTTGTCTCGTTTATGAACCATGCAACGAACAGTATGCCAGGATTTTGCACAGTGGTCATTTTGAACCATTGGGCTAATCTTATCTGGCTGAAGCAGCTCATAAACATATGATACCCTATACAGCTTTAAGCAGTTCTTACAGCAAGGAGAAGCAGGCCTCTTAGCAACTCTCTGACACATCGTGTATAAATACCCGATCTCCTGTTAAAGACGCCTTAAAGACTTCCGGGATGACTGCTGCAGTCGCCTTTGCACATTCACAGCAACCATTGGAATCGGGTTTCACTCACAAGACGTCCTCTTGTTTCCAACTTGAGTACTATTAGCAGTAATGTGTTCCTAACTGGATGATTGCCTAACTCCAAGGTTTCCCGTGTCATTTGATAGGTAAATGTAACCTTTCGGGGTGTTCCTATTCAAATAATGGACATTTGAAAATATTGAGTTTTATATAAATCACTATAGTTTCGCCGATTGTTATGCACATAAACATCTACAAAATCATTGGCTATACAAATATTATGTGTACTTAAGCCAATGCAATTGGAATAATCATATTAAAATTATCGCTCTTAAAATTAGCTTTAAACTTTTATGTTAGATTATCACGTAGGGTAGGGTAGCTTGTTGGATGGTGGAACAGACCAGATATTATAATAAAGGAAATCTTAAACTAGTCTCTGACGTTTTGCAACAGATATTCTCCAACTCAGTCTAAAGCTCATGTCATCGAATACAGGGATTTTAATCATATGTATAAACCATAGAAAAAAGGTTGTAACGGAGAAAAGTAAATAGAAAAAATATTCGTTTCAAATAAAATCTATTCAATACAAAAATTATAATAAGTTATTAGTGAATGTATATTGTTTTCAGATGATAAATAGAAACGTTTAATATGGAAACAATCTTTTCTGTTCAGAATATTAAAAGTGTCAGAAACCTTCAAGCTCTCATGGCCATGCACTAACTATTTTATCCCATATATCGTCTTCATTTGTGAAATAAGGTGGGATTTTGCATTTATTTGCATTATTTGCATTTTCGACAAATAAAATTACTGAAGATGAATTACAGTTTAAGTATTATAAAGTTAATATTTTATTAAAACTACAATGGATTTTTGTATATAAACAAATAAATTTACAAAAAGTGTGGATCAAACTTATGGTGGTGTTTTTTACATTGTTTGATGTGTTTCGGATTTCAGCTAACAGATAGTATTCAGAAAGAGAAATCATGCTAAAATTGGACCATGTTAAACAACAATAGAAAAAGCATCCTAACAATCTTTTCAGAAGAGCAAATATTTTGTTTTATTAACATATTTAAAATATGTCCTGGCTACTGTCAAATGGGTTTTTGAACCGATAGAACATAGGCTGGCTAAATATATGGCTAAATATATATATATATATATATATATATATATATATAACCATCGGTTAACAATTTAAAGGTAGTAGGTTCGATTTACAGACGTGAAAACAATTTTGACGTGCTTTATCAGCCGCAAGTATGAGTCACCCTTAAAGAATAATATGAGCACGTTATTGTTTAAACTAGAGTAGGATACTAATACGGTATTATGTCTCGAACAAATTCCGACTTTATAATACCATCCCTCACAGACAGCCCTTACTGAAAGAGGAAAGTCCTAACTAAATGAATCAAGTTAGTTAAAAAGATAGTTGTTTTTATAATTAAGCTTTTGAAAAAATAAAAGGCAATCTTTTCTCTATCGTCGTCTCTCTCGTAACAGATCAGAATCTCCGGAGTAGTTTCCGCATTGCTCATTTCCTTAACAACCTTATGGAGAACAGTGCTAGTCGCGTGCCATCAATTTGAGCGCGTGCGATCGTATGATAAACCGCTCCGGTCGTCTGGACTGATAAACACATCAAAGAGAATTAGCAACCGGAGTAGTAGGGCGTCAAAGATTAAATTGATTTCTCTGTCAGTCACCCTCTGCCCGTCAGCCCTCCAGTGTTATGAGTCATTCGGGCTTGACCTTTCCTAATAATGAATGTCTGGCGTGGATATGTGAAGATGATCCCCTTCGTAGTGTTAGCCTAGGCTAGTGAAAATAGCACGTCATTTATTAAGCGGCCATGAATGTTACTGAAAGTGGAAAGGGAGTTTATTAATTTCAGTTTACCCGCATTCTCTCTTACTGCTGTTACATTATTTTAATTTTTTATGCATTGAGAGTTAAGATATTTCCTCTCCCTAAAACAAAAACAGTCATTTTAACATTAAGGAAAATATAATATAATGTTTCGTATTTTGCATAAGGAACAACTTCTCAACAAAAGTGTAACATTTCATTGTTTGATAAATGTAAAATAAACAAAAATAAAATTATATTATAATAGCATTCTTCAGACACCACAGACATCTGTACTTCGCCTTAATACACGGTGTAATAGGTACAATGCTTAGCATTTTTTTTTTAGTATATGGAATTTTTCATTACATTTTTAATTTAATAGCCTATATTCAAACATTTAAATACACTAATATATTTTTAATCTAAGACCAAAAATGGTAAACATTTAGAAAAAAATAATTAAACTGTATTCATTATTTTTAGTTTGTTAACAAATTGTATAACGGAATAAATGAAGAAGATGAATGCAGTATTTATAATTATACTATTTTATAATGTAACAAAAATATAAACGGATTTTATTTGATGACCCTGTACGATGATAGAAATTTTGTGCACATCATTACCGAAAAAACAAAATTACTTTAAGAAAAATAGACAAAGGTTTCAAATATGCTCAATCAATTCTTTGAGATAATAGAGTAACCACCACTTCAAAGAGAATTATCTATAGATTGAAATGCTCTGTGTTGTAGATTGACTAAGCACATGATCAAAGCAGACTAATTGAATTGTTTTGAATTCTAGAACAAACATCTACAATTAAGATCAATTAAGTGTGGTAAACCACTCAACCAATGACAACTATGAACTAAACGCTGAAAGTAAAATCTATCACTATAGTAAGATTCTAAAAAATTATTAGGATGATATTATAAACAAATATTATTCGTTTATGAATATTATCTGTAGAATATAAAATAGGTTATAAATATTTTACTTCTAATTATACAATATTAAAAGTTTTAACCTGAAATCAATAAAATTAATAAATTGTTTATCTTATAATTTAGGAAACTTATGAAACCTCTTTAATACGTAAAACTTATTAAGCATTACATTTTTATTGCGCTAAGCCATCTTCATTACTGTCTCCTAGACATATTTTAAAATTATTAATTAAGCAAGTATTTATTCATAAAGCTCAAAAATATTTAAAAAAAATTAATGTACAGAATTTATAAGTAGGTTCAAGTGATATAAAACAATGTTTTAATCATGAAATGAACATGACAGAAAGTATCGGAAGAATAGAATATACAAAATCAGCGGAATTGAATGTTTTAGAGAATTTTACGAACATTTCGTTAGTTACTGATAGAAAGCAATTAAGAACACAGTGGAGTAATTATAGTTTATAAACAGTCATAAACCATTTGATACAAATTAAGATAGTAACAAAGCCTTTATATACATTCCGCTAACTCAGTTAGCATCACCTGAATATTGCAAATAAACCAATTTGCTCCATTGAGCGCCCCAGTCTGGGCTGCCAGCAACATCTCAGTTCAACTTCAAGTGCGTGCTCTTCCGTGAAAACCAAACTGCGAGCTACCGTTGGTGTCTTAGGCAAGCACCCAAGACCAAAGCCTTGGAACCAAACGAGGCTGACAGGGAAGCTAACCCTCAACCGACCTCTCCAGCAAAGACAAGGACAAACACGCGTCTCCTAACATACACAAGCTCACCTCCTCTACCTTACCATATATGCATGGACATTAAAACATGCACCCTCTCTGAGGCAAGTGCTGTTGCCAACAACATCTACCTGCCATCCCGCCAACGCCGGCGCTTCCTAAAGCTTCAGCTACACTAACCTCATGGGCCAAACCAGGTCTTCACGACAATGCAGACTCCGTTCCTGAAATTCAATTCAAACCCTTCCTGAAAATTCCTTACGCTAGCTTGACCTGGGAAACCGTTATGGGCATATTGCTCATATTCATATTTTAGATCTTAACTTCTCCTCCCAATATCTTTTTCCAAATTCTTGACTACCCTTATCCAATTAATATCTTTTGTCAACCATAGATAGGCCACTGATTATGTTTTGGAATGCCAACGGCTTTTAATCTATAAAACGAGAGCTTTTCTCCAATAAGCAAAGATGCAACTATAAAAAATCACAGAAACCCAGAATATCTAAAACCCAGAATAAATTGATTCTTCATGCCAAACTTCAAAGTTTAACTCGCAAATAGAACAATTCGCCCCGGATTATTATATGGGCGTAGTAATATCTAGAAGCATAAAGGACTGTGAATTACTTCTGTCCCCTCTTATTCGCTTTGTAGCAACAGCTGTCAAGTTGGAGGTCAAAGGTGGCACAACACCACTCATATCTAAGTAAAACCTCCCCCATACAGTAGACTACACTCGCGACTTAGAAATACTTCAAACCTCCAAAAGGATTTTAATCATCCACAAACTGGAGCTGCCCAGCACCATCACCTCTAGATGCAAACCATCACAGCCATACAATTGGTACGCGCCGAACTAACACACTACTGTAACACCTACAACAATGAAAATACATTTTGACCTTGTCTTACAGCACAACAACTCCGATTTCACTACGCACAGGCATCAAAATATACCTAACTTTGCTTTTTATCCTTCGATTCACCGTGTGGGGCCATGCAGGCAATACACGCATACACAGGTTGGAGCTATTCCAAAACACGGTTTTGAAACACGAAGGTACTTATATGCATAGGAGTAACACTTCTTGATATAAACTTGAATGTGCATTTCATGAAACAACACTTCCGACATTTAGCAACTGGGTTCTACAGACAGGCAAACGAACATAGTACAACACTAGTATCCGCATTGGATATATACGACCCCACCTCTGATAAACACAGACGGCCGCTGTTCCTTCTGACAGTGCAGGTTGTTTCATAAGCATTACACAAACGGTACATAATAATATTTCGTTATTTCAGATGAAACCTTCTGTAGCTTCAACAGAATTTCTTTTTTTGCCTACCATTTTAGTTCGATTAGGCTGTAGAAGAAGATGTGTATGTCATCGTAGTCTCCCTAACCAGGGATTTTTAAGGTCTTATGTCTTATATTAAGGAGATTATAGCCCTCCCAAGGGTTCCTGTCTGATCTATCGCAAACTTTCTTCCTTGCCAGGTTTTTAATCCGGCTTTTGCGCGACTTTAATCGTACTGTTTCATTTCACTATCTCCTGATTCTTCATAGAAAGACCTTATTGACTTGATATGTCGGTAATCTATACTGAACTCCTCACATGAGATAGAGTTTCTTAACGCATGAGTATCTGTGACGGTGGCAGCTAGTCCAATTATGGCTGCCACGAGAGCTAGCCGGGTTCTGAAAGTTTTCCGTTCGTTTAAAACCTTCTGATGATCCTAACTGTGTTAGCGAAATCTATATTATATAAACTGTCTTAATTTTTAGCAAATCGTTATAATTGTTATAAATAGTTGAAGTACAAACAACTTGTCTTCGTTTTTGAAACTAATAAATATATGAAACAATAAACACATTAGGTAATAAAACCAACCGAATAAATCCTGTATAAAAGATTAAGTGTTGTTTTTACCTGAGAGATTTCCGATTGAAAATTAACTATAATAGCGGTCATTAACCGAAAGAACTGTAACATTTATTGCCCGTTAAATTGTCCGTTACTGAAAAATAAAGTTGTAAAACACTTACAAATGTCCTTTGGCTTCTGGCCAACTCTCAGTTGTGTCACAATAGATGTTTTGTTTTACAAAACCAATTTTAGCGAAAACAAGACAGTAAGAGAGTTAGTTGTTTAGAGTTGTATTTTTACGACAGTAAAATCAATAAAACAATATTGCATTTTATATCAGCATAAAGTGACAATCTCAAAGCAGTTCATAAAAACTAATTTATTACTAGTTTTAATAATAATATAAATTTTTGTTGTCTATAATTTAATTTTTTTGTTCCAGTCCTCTGTCATAAATCGTCTTGGAAAACCCCGTTGAGTTCGTGAAACGCATCATGACAAGGCCTTCAGGAGTCCAGGCAAAGTGGCGACTGGTTGTCTCTTGCTATAGCGCCACCATATCGTGTTCTCTTCCGAATCTCTCCTTCAATGATCTATTCGATGTGAATTAGACCTCTTGACTTCAGTTGATTTACAACACTGCCCGAAATAAGATACAATTCTCCAGTTTCTGTGATCATTAATGACCATTTTAACTTTCTCGATAAGTAAGCCTACATATTAATTATTCAAGTAGAAATATTATTTCTTATACTTATTAATTCACTTGTATTGCCATTAAACGTCACTAAAAGTTAAAAAAAAATAAAAATATACCAGCGAGTAATTACGGTTTTCAAGAAATACAAATTAAACTATTTCTAATTTTATAAACATTTGTTCAAAAATTGACTATTATAAATACATGATTTAGTTCATTTAAATTTTTTATTTTAGATGGTGTAATCCGGAAGATGATATTGTCTATACCAAATTACAACACCTAAATAAAAAAAAGGCAATAATGAAATTAAAATTGTCAATCAATTAGAAACAACAAAATAAAGAAAACAAAATGACAGTAATAAAAGTCCAAAATTGATACAAAATAAATGAGTTTATTAAGAAAAAAAATTTAATCACTTTTCATAAAAATATTTGGAAATGAAGATTTTTAAAATGTATCACTTTTATATTAGTTAAAAATCTTTTTTTTATAAACAAACGAGACACTATTAAATACATCAAACTATTGTGAAGTTAAGCCTATTACAAACAAAACTGTAAGGCCACTATCACTTTAAAGGTTGTGGTCGTATTACAGACGTTACGAAATTAGCTGTGGAATCCTGAGATAAGTTAAAGACACTATTAATCCTTGCAATGAACCCTTGAGGACAAACTTCAGTGACTCTTATCTGCCGAAAAGGACTAAGATTCTATTTATGGCGCTCTTTCATTAAAAGCCATCATCTGACTATTACACCAGTGACTATCATTAACAGCAGATTAATACTAAGTAATTAGACAAAAAGTGATAAGTTTGTCTGTAAAAACGATCTTTTAAAGGAAATTCAAATCATGTATAAAAAAAGAGGTAAATGAGAAGGGTAAAAAAACATTCTATCCATTAAATTTAAATACGACGAAAATTATTATGTAGCCTCCTGCAGTTAATTTTAATTTAAAGTGCTCAATCTAAAAGTGCTTTACCAAATAAGTGAAAATGAAAAAGTGTGAATGTAAATGTTTAAATATGGTAACATTAAAAATAAAACGTGAATATTAGATTAACATTACAATTTTTTTAAACTTCAAGAGACAAAACTCAACAATCATTGATAATCACTGAAAACGCAACGATATTTTAAAATAAAAGGTAAATGATCGTTTGGTAACTACATCAGTGTTCGCAAGAGAATCGAATACAGCAAAGTTTAAAAGGCACAAATGCCGTAGGCATGTAAAATAGAAGAATATCACAAATATAATTTAATTGGTTATATTATTGTTTTAAGGAACGAATTTTCTAAACAACTAAACGGGTTGTGGGTAAACAACGCCGACTGATAAAGGTTTACTTCGGTTGAGAAACTGCTCATGCAATACCATCATTAATTTAAAACTTTCCTTGTACCAGGGGATCATTATGTCCTTCTGCAACTCCTGCCTAGTTCCATCCACCCTTATATTGTTTTTAGAGCTTGAATAAAGAGTTACATCTTCAAGACCCCGATAAAGGATAGGTTTAGTTCAGATTAGTGATCCCTCTTCCATAACTCCCTTTTTATACACTAAGAAATGTTGTTAGGTCCCTCCCTTACTGCTACATATACGTACAATAATTTCCTATCCTAAAGTGATCATCTTAAAAATAAAAAGGAAAATACCTTGACAGATTTGCTTTGCTTATGTTAACTCCTTAAGGTCTTGAAATAATATTTAAAGCCTTTATAAATAGAATAAACTTTTAAAACGTGTGAAACAGAAATAATAATCCAAAAATAAGCTATGGAAGTTAAGTTATCGGCAGGGTCTACCGTTAAAATATAGTAGAACAGCAGCTAAATCAAAGATTCTTTGATGCAAAAAGCATCTTACACCATCAATACAAAATTATTAGAATTGTTTACTAACGCATAAGCTAGCTCAATATTTTTTGACAACAGAAAATATACTACCTTTAATTTTTCTGTCATCAGGATGAGAAAAATTAATTTCTTTGCTATGCACGAGTAGACATTACATTTGATACACTCGGTACAATGTCTATCCTATTTTGTGATACAATTCTATCATTTAAATCAAAATAAATATTTGGCAAGAACATTATCTAAATATTATCAACAGATATTTTTTGCAAAAGATCTATTACAAAAAAACATATGACTATGATCTGTTTTATCTAACAAGATTATTTCATCTGCTGTCCGCGTTTATAGGATGCAGAAATATTACACTGCTTATGTAGTGCATAGGTTATGCCATTTGCAGAGAGAGATGTTTATAAATACTTTTTATCCTAATACCAATCAGTACATAATAAATAATAAAAATAGGTAAGCCCAAAGTGAAATAAAACTATATAATAAGAGAACAACAAAAATAAATAATATCTCAAAGAACAAAGAAGTTCACTAAAGAGAGAAATTTTTATTTTTCTGAAAAAAAATACAACTCATGCAAAAACAAGTAGAGTACAAAAGGGGAAGGAAACCGTATTCGAAGAAAGTAATTTCAGTTGTACATTTGCATAATTTTTGAATAAGGTTTCCCAAATGAGTTATTGCAATGCGGACTTAAATTTTTACATTTTCATAACGTCACCGCTTTCCCCTCTCAAAGATTACGTCTTTTAAAATATGAATAATTGTAATTATTGTTAATCCAAGTTAGACCAGAGTTCGAAACGTATCCAGCGCCGCCTGGGGCTGTAGCGTGGAATTACTAATCAGAGCCCCAAGGGCCTAAGGACCGAGCTAGAATTGTTACGTTCTTGGACACATAATTGCCACTCTACTACCTTCACGAAATACGAGGGGAAGAAACAATTTGGAAAGGGGACAATTTGTAATACGAGCCGGCATCTGTGTACGTGTCTTGGAAACCGAGATTAGCGATTTATGTTTTTATATCGTTCCAGAAGATTTAGCGTTAATTGTAAGATACGGTGGAGAGATGTTGCTATTTAATACCTAGAACAAACAAGACCAATACTACAACTCTATTATTGTAATTTTAATTAATTAATTGCTACATAAAATTGCTCTGACGGATGTTTAAATACATAAATGAAGTATAATTTATTATTACTTTGCAAATTAGGGAGTAGCTCCAGAGGTTACGGCAGAAAAAGTGAATAAATAAAAGCCTAAGGCGTATTTTATTAATATAAAGTTTATTCACTCAACTACTTCTAGAAGCAATCCAGCTATCATCAGTTTTGGTAACACTGCCTATGGCGAGATTGTTGCCGAAACTAGTCTGATCGGTAATTATTAGAGAGAATTGAGTCTGGTTATTCTCAATAATTTACCAATTAATTACTTTCAAAGTTTGCAAATTATTTTGATTTCCAATTTTGTTAATAGAGAGCATTTTAATGTTTTTAGAATTAATAGAGCAGGAAAAGATTCAATTTTTTATTCTTGAATTTTGTAGTCCATTACGTTCGGTGAATCTTATTAATCACTTAAAACAATCGTTTATGATTATCCGAACTTTAAATTTAGTAAATTTGTTAAAACTTACTGAGACAGAACGTTTTCGATCACATGTGCCGATCTTCATCAGTGTCTTCTGCTTGGAGATGTCGGGTCAAGCGGTGACGGTTTTAAAGGTAGGTTTTCGATAGTATCAAAGAGTATGTGTGATTTGTATTGTGTTTGTTCGTTTAATATATTTGTACTTTGTGTTTTTGTGAGTCTGTAAATTTCATATTGTTCTAGTGTGTTGAGATGTGGTTCTTTTTTGTTAATGTGTAGGATTTCTAGGTTATTATAAATGTCTGTGTATTTGTGTCCTGTTTCTTTTATGTGATTGTAAAATGTTGAGTTGGTGTTTTGTTTGTGTTCCTCGACTCTTTGTTTAAAGCTGCGACCTATCTGTCCAATGTAGAATTTGTTACATTCGTCGCAGTTCAATTTTTTAGGAGAAAAACTCTATTTCATTAGCAAACGACATAAAAAAATACAGTTACGATGTTAAGCAAGTACAGCCCTACAATCTTTTACCTGTTAGAACAGAACATTCTTAAATGGATAATCTTTTTAAAATCACCATTAAAACTTCTTATTTCCTAAAATAATAAATCAGAAAGTGATAATATCATTTTATTAGTGTTATTATTTTCTTGTTTTATTATTATTGTTCTATTCAACGTTTAATTAAAGTATATAGCCTTTTACATGTTGTAAATCATTCAAAGAGCCGCACGGATTTTGCGTATTTGTGATTTTATTTTTAAGAACTATACTTTAACCATTTATTCAAATTATAATATTGACAATATTAATTATTCTTGAAACTGCAATTATGTCTAGTAATGTAAGGGGAATTATATTTTGGACCAGATACTCACTTTCGTAACAGAAAATCACGCAAGGGGACCACGACACAGTTGAACAAGTGATGTGTTATAAATTACGTGACTCAAGGGAACTGGAGAGGAGTGAAAGGAAACAAGATTTTTATAAACAAGTTCTGAAATATAATCTACAACAGAATGTTTAAAGACACAACCTACGTTCTAACGAACTGATACATTCTATAATATCAAGATATTCTAGAAATCAATTAATATTCTAGAAATCAATATTTCAAGCTTCAGCACATAAATAAGATACGTTACCGAGTAATCGGAATTAACTTTATGGTAAATATATGTCGACATTATGAAGCTGTTTGGAATGAACGAAATAAAAATGTACTCTATTATTCTAAAGAATTACAATTTAGTGTGTAGGCTGCAACTAACACTTTTCTAGACTTGAGATTCGTAGGGGCTGGTTGAAATAATGATGCATCGTTAAGAACTGAAAACTGATAGATAACAAACAAATGTGGAACAAGATCAAAGCTGCATATTTTAGGCAAACAAATTCATATGGCCCGGATTTAATGTAGAAATTTTCTCAACAAAACACTGACCTTGCTTCTCACGTTACTGGAGCGTATAGGAGCGTGGTTCGACTTTCTAATAAATTGCAAAGTGTAAAGAGAGATTTAAGCGTAGGAGAATATTCACGATGTTATTGGTTTATATGACGAATGTTTAACTGTTTACTGTCCATAACTGTACCGTTATAGTAAGTTCAGACAGTTATTTGTAACCAGTATGGTCAAACATATGTGTTTGTTTGTCTCAGTTGTATATTTCAGTTGGCCGATATGCATAGTAATTGCTGTATTTCCCACTAACTTGAATATTGTTGTTCGAACAAATTGCATATACTTTAAATACATTTTCAGTAAATTTTAGATCGTAATGTTTCGACATTTAGTTCACAATCAAATGTTTTCACGTATAAATTATTTCAAATGTAAACTTTAAAACGTTAAAATATTATGGCAAGATCCAGGAACATAATTATTAAAACAAACAAAATATTTAAAGATTTTAGCTAAATACAGTGCCAGCATCCTCAAGAACAAAATTATTTTAAGAATACACACACACACACACACACACACACACACACACACACACACACACACACACACACACACGCACGCACACACACACACACACACACACACACACACACACACACACACACACATATATATATATATATATATATATATCGCAATATGTATTCTTGTGTATTAATAAAGAACATAAGTTAAAATACAAATACAAGAATTATAATTGAATTTACAAATCAAAGCTTTTCGTTGGCTAACACTACCAACATCATCAGGAGTATTAAACAATTAAAATTAACATATGTGCAAATTAGATCAAATAAATAGCTATGCCAAATCAATTACAATGTTGTTAAAAATTTTTATTTTGTAAATTGAATTGTAAATTCAATTATAATTCTTGTATTTGTATTTTGACTTATGTTTTATATATATATATATATATATATATATATATATATATATATATATATATATATATATAAACACCTGAGTGCGCGGTAGAACAGAAAGACAATTAATAATAATGTATGAATAGATTTATAACAAAAAAGAGGTTAATCGGACGACAAAATCCAAACAAGTATTTTGACAATTCTATATAGAACGCATTAGTGAAGACGTCAGAGAAATAAACAGACAGAGAAAAGAATACAGAAATCATCTGTCTGACTATTAAAAAATGATGACAGACCAAAAAAAAAAAGAATTTTCATAAGTATTATGAACACCATAGAATATGTATGATCCTTAAGAAGTGATAAAAATAATTTTAAATTCTCTAAATTCGTATATTCAATTTCGTCTTTAAATTATTTTCTGTCTAAATCTTTTTACATAGCCTATATATATCACACCAGCATTAGATACATAATTATATAGTTAATAAAATGAGGATTAATGTTTGATTGTTGCAATGTAACAGACGTTAGTGGCAAAGAATTCAAGTTAAGAATGTTATTTATTGTGTTATAGAATATTCATTATTGCAGACTAAAACTATATATAATGAATAAGCCTTCTGCACTCTGAGTTCCAATGCAATTGAAAATATAAGAAATGGAAATTGGCAATTAACAATTGGATAGAATAGATTTATATATATATATATATATATATATATATATATATATATATAACGATTTCTTGGTCCTACACAATCTCTTAAAAGGAATCATTATCTTTTACTAAAAGGAATATTTCTTACTAAGGTAATTGTTTCCTTTAGCGTAAAGGCTTTACGCCATTGTAACACAGTCACTACAAATGCAAAGAGAGAATAGTAACAAATGAAGTACTAAAAGACCGATATCTATAGTCAGTCACCCAAACATAACTACATTTAGTTAATGGTGAGTCATAGCTCGAAGTTTACTAATTAAAACAAAAGCGGCGTAGAAACAAAAGTCTAAAATAATTATTCAAATTCCAGAAAAGATCCGATCGAACTGACGTCATCAGTTGTCACATTTCTGAAAACATATGTTCACGGTCACGTTACTAATCTAAATGAATTAATTCTTCACCGAGTGTTACCAGCTGGACGTTTGTCACGCTACCTAGCGTTAACAGTCGGCGAAAGCAACCAGCTTTAAATAATGCGGGCGAAAATCAGAGCACAACACAATTCCCTATTGTTTACCTAATTTAATGAAAACGGGCTGCGACAGACTCCTGAGCAATTACGCAGCTTTAGGCCCTAGCGGGTTTTTTTTGTGTTCAGTACGGGATACGGAAAGGTCATGTTGAATAGAGCTGAGTTCCCGAGGGAATCGCGTTTTAAGACTAGCGGCACCGTGCTTTGGGATAATGTGTTTTTGCTAACGAAAATATTGCGTTTAGGTACTTCCAGTATTCAGGAAGAGGGGAACAGCGTAGAAATAAAAAGGTGACAGAAGTATATATTTATAATTAAATCACTTTATTTATTTGAGCTACCCACTCTTGCCTTAATCACTAACAAATATCTTTATTTCGCAAACAAAAACAATCAATTGCAGACAAGATTTATTTTTAACAACCAAATATTATTATTTTTCATAAAAAAACTAATTCGAAAAGCAACTATTTCAAAAATTGAACACTATATAAGTTTTTCTTTGTCATCTCTTTACTTTTCATTTCGAGTAAACATATACTGTATTATTATTTTTATGCAATCATTAAAACTTCGAGACATAATATATGATAATCTTTTTAATAAAGATCTCGAAATTAGTCAAAAAATCTATAAAAAAAATACATCACGACTCCGTGAGTAATACAGTAAAGCTCTATGTTTTGACCATGTAAAGAAGAACGGAGAAATGATAATACATTACAAATAAACATACCAAGTAACAATAGAAGTAACAGGTAACCTAACAAAATTATTTGTAGGAGAAATAATTGATTTCAATCGACCTATACAGTGAAAAACTGTAATAGAATTAATATTATAAAAGTATTTGGATGTTGGCAGGGTGGAGATTCAATTTGACGCTGTCTTATAACGTTCGGAAAACTTACAAGAGAAGAAGGAAAATAAAATAGAAAAAAGTGCCCTGAAAATCACGGCAACCAATTCAATCTAAATTGTGATGCAAACAGACAATCCTTGATTTTTGCGGAAGCGGTGATAATTTGCCAACTTCTCTTTGATCTTGGTCGACAAAATCGGTTTTGACTTTTAATTCTACTACTGCTCTCTATTGTCAGTGTTGTCAATCAGAAAACATTCTCTCTATAGAGAGATGTATAAAGGAAACAAAATAAGTAGGTCAATTGAAGCTTTCAAAACTATTTAGGAATATCGCTAAATATAGTAAGTAACCTCAGAACTTGGATGAAGTTTGTACACTAATTTTATTGCTTTAAGATATGGAGTTAATATTTTCTTCCCTAAAATGATCATGAATCCAAAAATATATTTTGAAATGTCTAATGTTTATAATAAATACCACAAGTAACACTGAAGGTAGTATATAGGTTTTTCAAACTCTCCAATGTGCTTAAAAAGCAAACCACGCCTTTACACAAGCACACACGCAAACATACAGTAATCCAGGTACATACATACTAGCGTACAAACACACACACACACACACACACACACACACACACACACACACTGCAACGGGGTGAAGGACCGTCGCAAGTGGGAAATAAGTAATTTCCTGTTTTTTAGAAATAAAGCTGTTTTTAAAATAATCAAGTAGGGAATTATACAATTATTAAAGAGGGAAAAATTAAATAAAACAGTAAATAGAATAGTTAAGCTAGATTGAAGAATGTGATAAAATAAAATTGTAATAACTAACTAAATTTGAACATCGAGAGTGAAGCGAAAAAATTCTAAGTGCCTAAAAAAGCTATTTTTCGAACCAAACCACGTAGAACTTTCATCGACATTTCAAAAGAACCACAATAACCTAGAATGAACATTAAAGAAAACAGAATTCAAAAAACTTAAGAAACAAAAAAGTTACAGCCGTTTAAATAAAATAGACATTTTTCAGTGTTCTAAAATTAATTATCAAACTATGCAAGCTAAAACAGATTCGTTGCCCGACTTGCCTGTACAAGGAATAAATCGAGCGATAGCAAACTTTGCAGGCGGGGTGCGGTAGGTTAAATTCACCGCTATATATACTTGGTCTCTAAGCTTTTAGAGACAGTCTGTAAAAATTTTCTAACACGAGGTGCCGCGGGACGCTATGCTGGACCGCGAGTAGAAACCGTCAGCAGGTCAGATGGACAATAACCTCAGCGCTTTCGACATCCAGGACCACCAAGGATGAAGGCTCCAGACTCAGCCTCCAGGACGCTCGAATAAAGGGAATCCACCACCGACGAACCAGGGATGGCGACTTCCGGTGTCCAAGGACCAGGGAATCCAGACGAGGGACCCCAAGGACCGGCAAGAACATCTTTGGCAAGTCATTT
>JBAIZL010000005.1:187209385-187291885 GCA_036971475.1 Prosapia bicincta | reverse complement strand
TCCAGGGACTACCTACTTCTCGTAAGAAATCCCGGAATTAGAGGTTCCTTCATCCCCCGCATAACAGTCAATAAAGCTCGGAAATTTTCCAATTCCAAATAATAACTAACTCCGTAAGGAAAACATACAGCGCAGGCGGGAGCGGTGGCAGTTGAAATTATTTCTTCCCCAGCGCTGTTCATCTTGCAGCGCGCCGTATTAATATATGCGAGTTGCAAGCCGAATTCAAGATTAATATCTATGTTTTGTTTGCATGCAAAAGGAAATCGTTTTTATGTTATTTGCATTGCAGGAAGACGTTATGAATTGTTTTTCTTAAAGTAAACAGTGAAAAGTTTGTGTTGTAATTTCATATGAAATATGCTACATGATTTCTGAAAACTGTTAAGCTGACGGCTAGCAATGGAATGGTGTAGGTGTGTAATAGTTTTACGGCGGTCTTCTAGCATGAGTATTATGAAGGCTGTGTAAGAACTATGAATGTAGGCAGGGTTAGGTTGGGGACAAAGCATAAAACCGATTGTTAGAGGATACTGGAGAGTATGTATCCGATGTAGACTTTCTCCCTGTAGAAGTGAGGTTCCAAATTTTCAAAGAAATCACGATTATACTATATTAATTTACTGTACAGAAATAATAAACGTAAACGCCCATTTCAAAACAGAATTACGATTGCATTAATAATTGAAACATAAACAAGTCATTGCCTGAAAACTTAAACTTATTCAACTGATTTCCTTTCGTTGCGCAACACTAACTATAACTGGCATTTATTTGTTTACGCTATAATTTTAAAATCTAACCTCGATATTTGCATCCGTAGTCTAAACAAACCTATGTAGCCGATTTTAAATTTTAATAAAAACACAGACCTTCGGTAGATTTTCTGAAATATCGGGTTACAACGTTTTTAAACGTCATTTTTTCCTAACCATCATCTGACTCTGTCTCTCTCTCTTTCCAAATTTCAAAGAGCTTTCAGATCTCATACTTTAATTTCTCTATCTATATATTTTCTCTATCTTATCTTTGGCTTTCGCTCCTTTCTCCGTTTATGCGGTCTCTTTATTAGCTCTTGTTATTAGCACTTGCTTTATCAGTACCACTTTTCTGGACATTCTTTGTACCAATTCAACTGATGCACTTTTATGTCTCCTACGTTGGAATAACAAATCTTTCTTATTTATCGGGTCTGTTTTACTCACTAATTCCAGCCTTATTTTCCTACTACTGTTCTTAATTGTTTTTTTTTTTTTTTTGCTTCTTCTTGCTTGTTGAAATATATATAAGTTGTTTTAATAGCTTTGCATTTAATATAATCAAGTACCAAATTAATGTATAACTTTCTTTTCGGAGTATTTCTTCCTTTTGTTACCTTGTTTAGTTCTTTGTATTCTTCTTTGTACTATTCTCTCGGGTGATTGTTTTCGATTCATGTTTAATGTATATTTTTCGTCCTAAAATTCTTTGCGAAGGGTTTCCGCTTGGTTTATTTCTAGCTTTGAGATTTTATATTCTTGTGAGAACTTTTCCTATTATACTCGAAATAATTTATGTATATTTTTTAAAAACAATCGAGGACTTTTATATAAAGAATGAAAAGGGAAAAATATATTTCATATTATAAATTATATGTTTTGCTCGCATTGATTGAATTAAGTGATAGTAACAAAAACTAGTTATTTAAAATTAAAAGATTGTTCATAGTGATCTTGAATTTTATGTTTATGAAAACAACTTTGTGCTTTTAATAGATCTATTCTTGAAACGTTAGGTGAACACTCATTATATTCCATTAGGCGATCATAAGACAAAGTTACTATAGGAAAATAATATGTGTACTTTTAGTGAGAAAGTTAAGGAATTGAACGTGAAATAAAATGACAATTGTGTTAAAAAATAAAACGTGATAGTTAAAAATAATTGTAATTTTGCAAAAGTAATAAAAAACATCTCCTCTGAGAACAAATGTATTTCAAAACTCTTCTAAATATTACCACAGGGTTAAAGTGTTTAGAAAGACTATGCCAAATGTGTTACGGATTATTAGTTTGGGTGATATAAATACGTGGAAGGGTAAAATGGGGTGGGTTTAGCGACAGTTTCGCTCGACAGTTGTGGCTCTCTCTTGACACCATCCCTCGTAACCCATTCTTTTAATTACTTTTTGAGCATCTGCCCCTACTTAATGACTAAAAGGGTTGCACTTGTGCATACGATTATGCTAGTGATTTTTTTATGTATTGAGGGCAGATTCAGCTCAGAAAAAGTGTAGAATTTTTGACTGCTCTTATTTTATAAGGATATTAGGTTTTTTATTCCTTTTAAATGAATGAAACTATTATAAAGAATTTAATTAAACGTTATCGTTATTTATCGATTGAATAATAGAAATGTCACTTTCCCATGAATATTAAACACAGAAATCTGAATATGGAAGAAAAGACAAAGAGAGAGAGATGGACGAAAGGAAGTATTGAGAGATAGAAACCAAGAGAGAGAGGGAGAGGGAGAGAGAGAGAGGGAGGTATAAAGGAACAGAAAAAAGAAAGCAAGAGAGAAAATTAACCTTCTGGGTATATAAGCTACTAATGGGTACTACTGAAATAGGGTAGTACTAATAGGGTAGTACTGAAAAACACTAATATAATTTATTTTTAATTCTTCAATTTCATTACGAAGAGCGTGCGCGAAGAGCCTGGCGTTCGTCGGTTAAAAACAAAACTCCGCTCGCCACTCCCAAAGTGTACAGAGTATAATCAGCTACTTCAATCAGCAACTGAAAATTTACAAGTAATCTCCGATGAATTTTTTTGACAATAATCCAACAAGTTATTTCTAACTGTTTTAAAATTTAATTTCAAGCAATGTGGGAACATTTAGTAAATGCAATGTTTGGTGGAGTGTAAACACGGCTGGTCCAACACAGTGCCCGCCACTTGGGGACACAGTAAACGACTATTTAAAAAGAAAGGCTTCCTTTATATAACTACACCGCAGGTACTGAGTGTAATTGATAAACATCACTGAATACCTTTAAAGATTATATCTATTTTTGTTTGTTACGATTACACTCTTTACGCATATTGGTTGGCTTATTCAATTTTCATACACGATTCTAGAGACAGTTTCTGGAAAAATATCCTAGGATATTCATCCAAACCACTTTTATCCTGTAGAGGGGTTTTGTCCTCTATTCCCATTTACTCCATTGACGTTTTCCAGTGATGAGTTAATTCAGCATTTCATATAATTATTATACCGTTACATGACCCAAGTAGGCCTATTAGGTTCTGCAGTATTTTTTTAAAATAACTACAATATTTTTTTTTGAATTCTATTACAGTTTTTGTCGATGAGATCTGCCTGTATCAGCGATTCTTTAACTTTAGAATCGTTGCAAATAAATAGGTTCTATACTCCAACTATGCCCAAAGCAATAAATCAATAATAATAATAATAATAATAATAATAAAATTATTAGTTTGTTGGAAGAACGCAACAAATTTACAAACCAAATTTATGATTTTGGAAGTCTAAGACAAGACATTTTAATGTCACGTTTGAGGTGTGTTCTAAGAGAGAGAGAGAGAGAGCGTGATAACTTTGTGAGCGAAGATCGTGCAAGTCTTCTCCAAGTGGTTGACAAAGTTTTTTGTTACCCACGTTGTGAATATTACTAAAGATTATGAAAGAAATGTGACTTCCAGACTCTGTCTTGTCTGCAACATTAATTCTAAGAATCTACTTAAAACTTTGCGCAATCTACCCCAGACAAACTAAACCATACTACTTTTGGTGTAATTTTAAGAAGGCAGCACCAAGTTAAAACGTAACTCAAAACAAAGACAATTTTGAATGGTTTTATTAAAACTTTTATAAAACCGCTGAAAACTATTAGTTCGCCCTAATTAACTTCCCTTTTTCTCTATTTTAGTTTGCCCTAGTTTATCAGTGAACATATGGCGCTATTAATATGATTAGGGACTTATTATTGTATTAAATGCACAGCCATTTGATTCTCTAGAGACATTTTACGTTCCAAATTACGGCATTGTTTTACGTTCAATATAAATGTGAGCTCCGCAATTGAATTTAACAATATCTAACTCTCTTTCTCCCGTCTCTCTCTCTCTCTCTCTCTCTCTCTCTCTCTCTCTCTCTCTCTCTCTATATATATATATATATATATATATATATATATATAATACGTTTTCTTGTTTAATAATTTAAAACAACATAGGTTATTCAAATACAAAAATATTTATTAATTTATATTCAAAGCTTTTCGTTGGTAAACAGTACCAACATCATCAGGAATGAAAATGACAATCAATATAAATGAATAAATATTCTTGTATTTGAATAACCTATGTTGTTTTAATATATATATATATGTGTGTATGAGTTTGTGTGTGTGTTTGTGTGTGTGTGTGTGTGTGTGTGTGTTTAAACTATTAAAGTTAATTTAGTTAAAATACTGTAGTTGAATTGCTGAAAGATAAGTCAAATTGGAATTATATGATATTTTGGATACAATCTGAAGAACTCATAAGAGAGGTGTGAAGAAAGAGAAAGAGGTAAAATAGTTTGAAATTCTAGATATATTTTAACATTTATTTGTCAATTGTCGTAGTGAAAATATTCTAACACAAAATCTAAAATCGAAAAATCAATCTTTCATTTATTTTAGCGCAATGCCATATATCTCTCTACATTACTCAGTTACATATTTAACAATTCCTGTTAATTTTATTTTATATCGTGGGGATTATCACCTTCACCAACTTCGTAATGAAAGAGTTTATAAATTTCAGTATATATATATTTGCAAATACAACTAAAACTAATTATGCAAAAACAGGTAACAAAATTTATAAAACAAGAAAGGTAAAACTATTCAATTTAAAACGAAACTTTGAACTGCATGAACTTATAATTGAAATTAAGTTCTAACAATATTTGCGGGGGTATTATCTTTCGAGTGCACTAGGCAATGATCATGAGAAGTTCATGTAAGCTCTGGTTACAAAGTTTCATTTTAAAAGATTTCACGAACGTCAAGTAAAGACAATCAACGTATTTTATACAATAGTTGGTATGTAAAACATGATACACTTTCTAACTACCTCGAATTACTTCTAAAAATGAAACATTATCACATGATTTGTTGACAGAAGTTTTCTAATCAAATAATAAAAATGGGTTTAGTTTATGTAAAGGTCAACGAGTTACCATGAATATTAGTAAAATAAACAAACCATGACAGCTGATATGCGCATAGACTATTAGAGTTCCATTACCTGTAACAGAAAAAAGAGGAAATTAAGTAGGCTAATTACAATGAGTTATCTTCCTGAAACGATTTAATTGCAACAATATTAATTTTAAAATTTTATGAATATTATAAAGTATGACTAAAAGGCTACGATTACTGAAATAAATGAAAAAGAAGTATGAATATAAGTTTTATAAGATAAAACTTCTATTGTATAAATTATATAACTTATTCTCTTTATAAAGTGCTTATAAACTTTTGAAAATTCAATATAAGCTACAAAAAAACTCTATAATGTTAGAGTGTATATATATATATATATATATATATATATATAAATATATATATATTTATATATATATATAATAAATTAAAAATATTTCAAAAACAAGAATACTTTTAATGAATATATTTATTCAGAATAAATATATTCATTAAAAGTATTCTTGTTTTTGAAATATTTTTAATTTATTAAATATATTACAAGAAAACATATCACCATATTTAATATATATATATATATATATATATATATATATATATATATGTGTGTGTGTGTGTGTGTGTGTGTGTGTGTATGTGGGCTATATACATTTCCTCTCTACTTGTCTTCACTTGTAAATCATTTTAAAATTAAACTGCCTCTGTAAAAACAATATTACAATTAATTTATTTTAATAAGTTTTGTAAAATAACTTCCAGTATGTTTAGACCCATATAGGGTCACAGCTGTCGACAAACTGGATAACTATAGGGTGACCTATACACTGCTATTGTTCTAATTGTTTTGATAGAAATGAATTACAATGGCTTGACAACATTATGAAATATTGATACTGTATACTTTACTGAAAATAAATATGATTGAAATCGAAGCTATTCTTGGGCTATAGTTGATTAAGGGTTGTTATATAATGTGAGTTATAATATATGAAATAAATATACTATATTCTATAATATATAAAATGTGCCTAAATAGTGTATCAAATTCTTAATAAGCATAAAGAAATAGGTTTTAATTAATGACACACACACACACCCATACACATGCTAGACACACACATACACAGACGCTAGACACACACAGACACACCCACACGCACTTGTTATATCTCTATCATGTTTTAGAAACTGTCTCAAAATGTAGATTCTATGAGACCAATACAATGTCCAAACTTAGCCAATGAGTCGATCTGGTCTTCTAGTCACACAGAATAATACACACCATGTCTTTTGATCTTTCTCGTTCTTATCGAAGCTACCTTTCAATCTAGTTTCCATTCTGAGACCGTGTTTACCAATTTGTCTTTTGGTCTCTAGAGAAGTCCAACACAAAGTAACCTCCTCCATCCACAAAACGTATGTCTGTTTCTCAACGCTATTATTCTTGATATTATATTTTCAACCTGGTTAATCCCATATACCCTTTCCAGTACTAATTTTTCGTTTTAGTTCCTTACCATTGTATTTTAACGGAATCGACCATATCTCCATTCCATATATACTATTGATGTTTTGAGTTATTGGATTATTGTGTATTTCAGAAATTGGTTTAAAACACATCTTTGTATATTATTGTCATATCTTACAGCCAAATATTGCAATATTCCCAAAGGTTTTGTTTTCTACATTCGTTACACCAAATGATGAAACAAATTGAAAGATTAAACCTGAACAAGTTTTAAACAAAGTGGTAAAAGTTACTCGTAACGACTCGGTTTCGATTCCCATACATTGGTCGCCTTGTAGTCCCGTAATACTAAAAGTTTACAAGGTGTGGGGAGCAACGCTGGGATTAATTGCAGTTTTCACTTCCCCTTTGAATACGTCACGACTCGTTCACAGAGGCCGGCCGCCATTTGTCAACTCCGGCTGTCGGAATATTGCGTCCCCGCCTCGCATTAAAAGTTGCAGCGATGTTTCCGTAGCTTTAGGCTTAACCGAGTTGAGGTTCAAGGTACTGTACAACTTTATTACAACATAAAGTGTCTAGAGTTTAGCTGCTTCATTCATTATTCATTGAAATACTCACAATGGCAAAATTCATGTTGCCTACAAATTCAGGAGAATATTAATCTAATTAACTCATAATTTTAGTATAACATTTTTCTGCTATACTTACATTGGCCAAATTCTTAGTTGTTGGCTTGTCTCTAATAGCTTCTATCTATCAGAACAACATACATATATTTGTAATTAAAGAGTATTGTTTGGTATTGCTTTCCTGGTAGTTGTTTTGACAACGCCTATGATATATATACGTAAACAGTTCTGTTGATATGTTCTTTATAGTTTAGTTGTATTATAAACTATAGTCACCGATAAGGATGAGTTTGACATCGATTTTTGTTTGAGAAATATATTATTGATTTTGCTTTAGAGTATCCCTAGCGTTCTAGCAGGCGGATATCAGAGTATATCACCTCTCGAAATTTCTGGAGTATGAAATGTGCACAAGAAATCTAAAAACTAAAAACATTAGGCAATAACCAACTCTTTATGTTAGTTTGTTTTAACTAAAGGGTGATTATTTACGAATGAAATAATTGATAAATTGTTTTTTTATATATATTTTCTTTTGACCCTGTTTTAAAGAAGTATTTTTGTGTCCATATTTATATCCCCAAAATCATTTTCTGGCTACACAACTGTTAGTATTCGTTATTATTTATTTACATACGCATTTTATTAATCAATAATTATTCAGTTTCTTATACATTTAAAATTAAAGATCAAAGTATATCAATTTTAAATTTTAAAAACATATAATTCTTAAAATCTTCCCTTAAGTTTCCTTAAGCGTTTAGTAAACTAAACTCTTAGAAATATTTACACTGATCACATTCAATTTTTAGGTTAAACTTTAGTTAAATGCTAAATGTTGTAGATATGTTAACTCAGGAACTGTAATTTATTCCTCAAATCGGTTTCAATAACTCAGCCGTCAGTTAATATAGTTAATGCAACATTTAGCATATAGTTAATGCAACATACAACTATATAATATATTTCGGGCTAGAGTTCAGATACTGTATCAGCTATTGTCACTGATGGTGTATTTACAATCGAATTTAATACTTTTTCGTTTAAATTATTTTGACGAATAATTGTTATTTTTCGTTAGTAATTATTACCTGTGCTCATAGCATAGCTAAGATGTCTTAGATATACTAGTTTATGAGAAACGCATAGTTAGTCTTTTCTTTGTCCGTCCCCCTACAAAGACTTTGAGTTTTGTCGCTTTTCTTAAGAATACGCCGGGTTCCTATTCGGAGCGTACGGTTCTTGATCTACGCTAGACAAGTTATGGTGTAACCTCTAAGGAGAACAACAAAATAACAAAATTCCATAGAGCAAGTCCAAAGCAAAAACGTTATAAAAGATTTTCAACATATTTTTATTTAAAGCAAACGTATTCAACATCTATTTTTAAACTTTATGCAACAACTATCTCAGTATATAGCTCGTACTATTTACGTAATGTTACTACGTACAGGATTACGTACTAAATTACATTAAATTAAATTATCGGACAGGGAGCACAGACAAATAATACTTAAAACTTTTTTTTTTTTGTTGGAGAGCCAAACAACAAACTTGAACAGCATAAAACAAAACCACATAAATTAGAAACGTAATAACAGTGGTAAACGTAAAGTGAATATATATATATATATATATATATATATATATATATATATATATATATATAATACGTTTTCTTGTTTAATAATTTAAAACAACATAGGTTATTCAAATACAAGAATATTTATTAATTTATATCCAAAGCTTTTCGTTGGTAAACAGTACCAACATCATCAGGAATGAAAATTACAATAATCATATATATATATATATATATATATATATATACAAAAGTGCAATGTAAAAACGAAGAGTGAATTATTTATAATTTTACAAATTTTATTCGTTTTAATAATTTATAGGGCGTTTATTGAGAAAAATACGTATACTCTAAAGACTAGATTATTTTGTGTATATATTAGGTACGTTGGCTACTCCGTGACGCAGTTATTACTAATGATGGGCTACGGGTATTAATAACGAGATCATGTATTCATCCCAGTATTTTTGAAACTTTCCGTCTTTCAGCAGTCTGTACTGAATGGTAATGTATTTCAGGTGCTTACGAAGAAAGAAAGAAATGGGCCTAAATTTACGGGAACTAGGGAGAGCCCGAAACTCTATATTGAAAAGGTATAAAAGTAATTAAATTTTAGAAACAAACTGCTTAGACTCCTTGATTAGGTGTCAAGTGGGAACGAAATTTACCTTTTATTCATAATAAACACTATTATAATTAATAGTTCGTAAAAGATTTGATTTAACAATACAGACTAATCTATTAAGCAACATTCGATTCATTTGTCAACTTATATGGATTGTTCAGGGATTGTTTTATACCAATTTTCTTTATCTCGTTAAAATGTCCATCAACGTTATTTAACCATACATTGCATAATGACTCCAAATGGGGTCATCTTTTTTTTAGATCTACAGCCAAAATATAATTCCAAAAGTAAACTTTCTGCATATCTGTGTAAAGTCTAAACCTTCGTCTTTCACATAGTTCATACTAAATATCCCAGAGTGTAGAACAATATATATAGCAGATGATATTGGGATTAAAATACACCCTTTTTGATTTAACTTTTTTTTAAATTTTTAACAGTCTATAACAATTAAATAAATGATAAATTACCATTATAAAATTGTTTTCATGTAGGCCTATCAATTATATTTTTAATTTGTTTGGTATTATAGGTTCGGTTGTGTTTTTTATTATTTCTGATTACATATTTACCTAAATCTTCATGACTCCAATTGGAGTCATTATGCATTGGCCGTTAGTGTTACCCCAACTCTAGTTGCCATTGTAGGTAGTTAGGTTGTTACTGTATGTCTTGGTCCTAGCGGTAGTGAGGATAATAGTGCCATTGATGAAAATTAAACAATAGAACAATTCTGAGTTTTCTATAAATTTAAAGAAATTGTTACATTGCAAGAAAACCTATGCATCATAATTTCTTGGTTGCTATAAAAAAGTTCACATGCTTTGAAATCGACAACTAGTAAGGAATTGAAATCATCATAGTTTCGGATAGAACAGGGAGAAACTCTCTGTAGCATTGGCAATAAAACAATGGCAAAAAGAGAAAGGCGATCAACTGAAAATCATCCCTTTTAAAAAAACGTAAACTGATAACTTATAGACCTATAGCTGATGACCGCAGCGTCTGAGCACTGACCACTGCATGCAGAACCCAAACACAGGTGTAAGAACAAAACTGTAAGAGCTACTCAACTATAAAATGTAATAAGTGTGCCGTCTTTTTGTGTTGAAATGAAAATAAATTTTTAAAAAAATTTTACAACTAAAAATGTGTAATCTTCTTAAAGTGGGTAGTTTTTGAGACTTATAAATTAAATAATAATATAATAAGAGTTGTGTATATTTTATCGAGTATTTAAATATATTTCTTTATAAACATAATAATTTAAAACAGTAATATTGGCAGTCTATTGGTTTAAAGAATCTTTAAAAATAGAGGTGAATACAAATAATTTATTATTCATTATTCAGTTACTTTATTCCCTGAAATGCATGGTGACTCCCTTTGGAGTCACGAAGTAAAAACCAAAATTGGGTAGGTAAGTTTTTGAAAATATTTTTTAAAGTACTTTTCCATAACATATTGGATACCCGTAGACACATACGATTTATTTAAAAAAGAAAAAAAATCATGCAATGAAGGGTTAACTACTGTTGTACTAAATTGGTTTTGTAAATAGTTTTGATTATAGTTCACAAAGAAATATTTCTAATTAATAATGAGTAAAAACTATTACGGTCCTGATGCTGTCTTTAGGGGAATTAAAGAAACCTATAGTCTCTAATGTCACCCTATAAACACTTGTATTTTGGAAATTATCGGCAAATTGTTTAGGATTAAAAAACAGATTTAATTATAATAATTGAAAGATAGCATTACTCTCATGAAATAGTTTCAGAAAAGAATAGCTTGTAATAAGATTGGGCTAAATAAACCCCAGCGTAGAGCTTCTTAGTTACATTTCTGTAATTGATAGCATTAAATTAAGTAAAATATAACTAATTTCCAATACAAAACGAAACATTTTGTAATGAATTTGCAGTGTGCTGTTCCATTAAAAGAGTGTGTTTTATAAAACATTCGTAAATACAATTATTTAATGAGGAGGAATAGAATAAGATTGATTAGGAACAGCTTTCCTTAAAATGTCTCTTTCGCTCTATTTTATAACGTTGCATATTTTTTAACCAATTTGTAATTATTTTCATGAAAAATAGGTTCAAAGTCGTTATACAATTACTTATTACACATTTAAGAGCTAGATGTTTAGTTGTAAATAAGCAATAAAAAATAACATATGATCGCTTTCTGTAGGATTTTGGTCGAACTAAGCGGAAGCGCTCTACTGGCGTTTCAAAGAACTACGTGTAAAGAATTGCTACACACGTTTACCGTTAGGTAGCAGCACCAATGCCTTTTTTAATCGGGGCTCAGACCCAAATATACAGAAATTAACATTTGCATTACTAATATGAAATGTATTACTGCTAATCAATACCAATGGTAAAAATAGTTTATTCTAGATCATCACTCACTATTTGAACATATTAAAACTCTATTTTACCACTTTAACTATAGTTTCTACTAAGTGATTTGTGTTTCTCATTTATTTTTGTCTCGTTTTTTTTATGAGAATTTAAATAAACTATGAAAATGGAATTGCAGAAGCTTAACAATAAGCAGGACTGGAGTAGGAAGCCACCTGGATCATCTATTCTGTATTACTCAGTTTATTGAAAAGAAAGTGCCCACTAAGCAAAAGGTATATCTATTATATATGGATTTGAAAAAAGGCGTATGATAACACCCCACAAAATAAATTATGGGTATAATTGTAGAAACCACCATAAGTATGAATTTGATAAAAGATGGAAAACACATATGCAATGAAGTGAAAGCAACGGTAAAGAATTGGCAATCGTCTGTCGAAGGGACTCTAAAACAACAACGGTCTTAGGCAAGGATATTATCACTGATGGACTTCAGGATTTACCTCGAAGAAATTAAGAAACTTTGGAAACGTAGATGCAGAAACATAAGATTGGCCGTCAACAACAATATTCTACATACGTTATTTGCAGAGGGTTAATTCGTCATAGCAAAAGAATACGCAGATATTGAGTAGCGGCAAGGACATTAGTCGAGGAATAGGGTGAATAAGGAGGGAAAAAACGTAAGAAAACCAAATATATGTAATATGGCCATTACAAAGAAAGGAAATGGAGAAAAGGTTATAGAAGAAAGAAAAAATCCAGGGAAGGAAAGCAATTAACCTTAATAAAATCCTTTGGGATCAACCTATATAAAAAAGCACAGACACAGGATATGTAATATTCTACAACTGTTATAATAGTCACCTACAGCAGTAAAAAAGAAAGCTAGAGGCAACAGAAATGTATTTCTCGAGGTGTGGTCGAAAGTAAAATAGAGATCTAACTAACCAAAGAAGAAGAGAAATCATGGAAGTAAAACAAAATAAACGAGATTGTTGTCCAACAACTCAGATGGTAATGACATGTTCATAGAATGTCTGAGGATAGACTCTCTAAACGAACCTTAACGTGGACCATTCACAATAGAAGACAAAATCGAAAACTTAGCCTTGCTTGGAGAACATGTACACATTGCAGAAATGCGAAAGAGAATGGATGAAAATCTGTGGATGGACCAGAAGGACTGAAGACCGGATATCGGAAGACGCAGTGAATCGTCTCAGACCTATAAGAAATAAAATCGATTGCATGTGTCAGCTAAGTTACGGCAAACATTTACAAAAATAATTTGTATGAAGTAGTAAATTTAATGTATGAAATAGTAAATTCGTTTTTATGAAGTAGTCAACGAACAAAACAAGCCGTTGAATTTGGAAAATAATTTCAGTATTAGAGGTCTGTAAGAAATAACCGTTACAATTTTGAAAAAAATGGATTACAAATAGTTTATTTTTAATGATTTAAGTATCTAAGACACAATTTAATTTACTTCCTCAATCTTTTGTTACTCTTAAGATGTTCTTCAACCTACGCGTTATATTATAAATTAAACATTATTGATATAAATCAAGACTTCACATCTTACTTTTTTTTAAATTGTTTTTGTTTCCGTAGACTACTTGTAAAAATTTGCTATACCACTTTTTTTCGAAAATACTTGTAAAAAGAAAAAATATAGGATATAAAAAACCAATCATTCAAGTCTTTCTCGTTCAATTGATTCGATAATTATGATTATATTACCTATGGAATTTTAAATTATAATGCTACTATATGTTTGTCTATCATACTATGTCAGAAAAAATGTGTAAGTTAATAAGTCATTATCAAGTTAGTATATTATATAATTATATTTGACTTTCACTTATTATTAGACGCAGTAATATATTTTTAAATATGAAGTGTCATAACAAATGAGTTATAAAAATAGATCTTATTGAATCATATATGTATGACTTTTTTGTTACAAAATAATTTAATTACATATTTCTGAGTATAAAAAATTGCATTTAAACACAAAATTCAATAAAAATTGCATTTAATAATGAACATAAAAAAACACTGTTAGCGTTCACCTATTGATATTTTCGATTTTTTGAAATCTTTGGGACCATTCAATAGAGAAAGAAGACAAGGTGTGAGAGAGAGAGAGAGAGAGAGAGAGAGAGAAAGAGAGAGAGAGAGAATATCAAGCGACTATAAAGTCTAAAGAAATGTAGAGAGGGAGAGATTGTCATATGTTCACGTTAGAATTTCTAAGTGATGACGTCACGGTTTGCCGATTTACTTCCATGTAAATGCTCTTTCTCATATTTTTTTCATGCTACACTTTCAGAAGCTGCATTTAAAAAAAGTCGCAATTTTTTTTAAATAAAAAAACCCTTTAATTTATATGATTAACATTATGTTTAACAAAGTATGGTTTGAAATATGTATACCAAACAGTTTTGTTTACATTTCTAAGTAATTGTTTTCAAATTTCAATAAATACATTACTGTCGGTTCCCTTAAACCTGTAAGCTTATTTTAATAACATATTTTATTTGGTAGCAACATATCTGGGATTATTATTTTACCACCTGATAATTCCCATTTTATGCACCTGGTTAAAGTCCCAAGTAAATGATAAAAGCGTGGTTTTACATAAGCTAATTATCTTTTTTAACCTTGAGCTTATATATGTAATATAAGTGAAGAAAATCTTAAATCACATTAGCAAATTATTAGTCCCATCCTGAAACAAACAAAGTCAAAATCATGCCTTCCCGAGCTAGAATAGCTGAATTGTTAAGAAGGTTATGTGTTATAATAAATTTTTTTAAATATTTAATTATGTCTTATTTTTTTAGTTTTAGCTATAGGGGTTCCATACATGGTATCTCCGAAGAATTTTTAGCTGAATTTTAAGCACTCAGATATAGTCATCGTGTGAAAACCAACCCCTACTTAGTGTCGAATGAGCGATTGAACCGTTAATGCTGAACCCATGAAGATCTGTAAATATCGCAAGAACCAAGTAATGCAGTTCTCCATTATCTTTCCTAAACCATGTCAATGTTATAAAAACAAGTCATGATTACAGCTATTTCAAAACTCTTGGACATATTTAAAAAAATATTTGTATGATATTCTTTCGAAGAAAGATTTTAATATTTTGAAAATGAGTATAAATTATAAATATAGGGGTGGTACTTTAATGCGCCTCATTTCGTGCCCTGTGTGAGTTATAACTTAGGTCATGTGCCCAGAACATATTCTGCACTATTACCATTATTTTCTTTGCACCCCGCAATCAATGAATTACCTCTCCTAAGCAATTATCCACAGCTTGCATCCCACAAAAGCAGATTTATTAATTTAGCTGCAGGGAGAATATTTTAAGATTCTATCACCCCTATCTTGAATCTGACCGTTCCGCCCCAACCAACGCCCCCTCAATGACACATTCAATGCACTGCGCCTAGTTTACTACCAAAGTTCAAGCCATTTGCATACGCCCCAACACAGAATGTCTGAGACTAGACACACATTTCCTTTAACGCTGTTGTGAAAGACAAAATGTGATTAGTAAAATATTGCGAACAAAAGTTGCCTTTATTAGTAAAAGAGTAGCTCGTCTCAAGACTCAACAGATTTATAGCTCATCTATTATAAACTGAAATTGGTTCACACGGTTGTACAAAGTAATAGTCAGATGATAATATTATTATGAAGTATAATTATTATTAAATCAAAATATGAAATGTGTAAAAATGTTTCAATTCCTTCAATTATCTCACAATCTTCTTATATACATTATACATTATATATATATATATATATATATATATATATATATATATATATATATATATATATATATATTCTTGATATTTTACGCTATCAAGTGATATCAAGAATGGTCAAGGGACAGAAAGGCGTCTCATAACTCAAGGTAAAATCATTGCACTTAATGGTGGATAAAATTACTTACAATAGTAATATATTAACTTCATATATATATATATATATATATATATATATATATATATATATATCTTGTACATATTTTTAATCATTATTAAAATATTTTCTTAACAATCCATTCATGTTGAAATAATTTTTTCAAGCTATATTAGATGTCAATTGGTGTTAATACAGATTTTTCAAATATTTGTTCAATAATGTAAGTTAATAATGTTGTAAAAAACTTGATGACCCAGTCGAATTCGAACTGAGGAACTACATGTTTGAAATCCAGCACTTTGGCACTGAGCCAAATTACCCATAGCTAGGAATAAATAACTTGAAGGTATATATGAAATTATAAGAGAAAGACTCCTTGCAATAGTAAAGCGTTAAAAGAGGTGAATAGAACGAAAAGGTAATCAACGGCTTCATAAATTAGAATCGAAAAAAGCAAATAAATAGTAATAAACAAAAATAATAGTCCAACACCATATAATGTATAAAGAGGAAATCGGAAATTTACTATAAAATTCGCTTTCTATTTTGCCATTTAACATTGTGATTCTGTCATATTCATAATATGTAATTAATAATTATATAATGAAAAGTACAAAAATAACATTTGTCTTGGACGATTTCAGTTATAATTGACATTAAACAAGTTTTGTCTATATTACTTGTTCTAGTTTTAAGTTGAACAGTTTGTATGATTATTATCATCTATGAAGAGTAGGAAAATATTGCGAATATAATAAGAATAAAACCCAGTGGAAGAAGATAAATGAGAGATCGTAGAGTGAAGTCCGTAGGGAGGACTGTAGGTGTTATTAAAAAGGCGCCTACTAGTTACATTTTTTTTTAGGATTAAGGATAAAGGATGAAAGATAATATTATGTAGGACTTAATACTGGTAGTGAAAATAAGGAATCTTTATGCCACATAATAACCAGGATCGCTGAAGTAGACCAGCTGTCACCGGAACGAAGTGTCGTGTGTATCCGATACCCGTTCTTTGTAGTATAATGCATTAGTTATCAATAATAGAATAAAAGTAATTTTAAAAAAAAATTAGGTCAATTTTACTTTTATCAACAAACTAAAATTTTATTTTAGCTACCTTTTATTAAATAATTACAAATAATATAAATACGTATATACACTTGACAGAATAACAATATTAAGTGGCAAAATAAAAAGTGGAAAAGAATAATTATTAAAATCAAATAATTAATATTAATTTTTTAATAAGTTTTTGAAAAATTATCAACCACTACGAATTAAAAAAAGTTTTGATTTAGAGTGGATGAATAAAAAGTATTTTATTAACGATTAAAAATTTGAACAAGATATATAAATAAGTATATATATAGGAAGAGTGTGAACTAATAGTAGGAATACAAAGAACAAACCATTCGTCTAGTTTTTTGTAGGTGTGTGGCATAAAAACTAGAAAATGGATGTAAACATAATTTTGGCAACCGAATCAACATTATCTGTATTGGTTCAATGTTTACAACTTTCTACAAACGTGTAGCAGAAAATGTTCTACTTTTGGAGGTAGGATTTGCACGTGTAAAAGATAGCGTTAATTGTGTCAATAGAACATACATTCTAATTATAAATGAAAATTAATTAACACTAACTTTACAGCCAAAACTGTATTGTTTGTAATCAAAACTTAATTTATTGCATATTATAAAATTAACTGTTTTGCTAATGTAACCTAAGTAAATTTGGTCTTGGAAAACAAAATATTTAATGGCGGAGGCTTAACTGTGATGAACAAACAGTTTTCTGAAATTGTGTAAAAGTAAAATTTTAAATAATACTGAAGTAATAATATAGGTTTATCGAGTGATTATGGGCTTGGATAGTGAGATCAATACGGTATATTACATCAGAAATAATGCTCTAGATATTCACAATACGATACTTGAACGTTCACATATCCATTCACGTTTGGAAAAGTCCCCTTAACAATATCTGGCAAAAAGGAACTCTACAAGCCTACTATCAACTATTCAAATTTATTTATGACTATTTTCCATTCTTTATGTTTTAGTTTATCATTTTACTTTAGTATTGTCTTAGTTTGTCGGCTGAAATATCCCTAGATTTCCTTTTTAAACTATACATTTTTTTTGGTATATTTATTATATTATCTGAAAACATCTTTTATGCTTGAGAATTTGAAAATAAAAAAAAAACAAATCAACAATTAATCTGTCTTAACATTTATTTATTTATAACTAATCTGAAAACGTCAAACAACAAGGGTCGATATATTGTCTAAGACTTAGTTTTTGAAATGTTATTGGATTTTGTTTTAAGCTGCTAAACTCATTGTTGTCTTTGTAATATTATTAAACGTTTCTGTTAAGATCGAGTATCTATGCTGTGGGTCTGATAGATGAAAGGCCCCCGAAACGCAGAGAAGATGAGCAATTATGAAAGACAATAGCCAACTGGACTCAACATATGCTTATGTGATTGTTGGAATTTGAAAGTGATTTTAAAAAACAACTAAATGCTTCCACATTTAAGTTAAAAGTGAAAATATTGTCACTTTAAAATGAAAGCTTTGATGATTTTATGAGGTTTTATAAATTTAATAAACATTTTCTAAACGAGAATTCTGAACCTATAAAACTATATACGAAAAGTGTGTAAAATTCAGATATTCCAAAATTGACACAGATTTTATTCACTTGTTACATTAATACATTTACACTTAAAATTAATTTACTAAACGAAAAACAAAATATTTATTAAAAGCCTTCTATGGGCCAAGGCTTCAAAGAGGCGGGTGTTTCTTAAATGAGTTTTTAGAGTCTTAATTTTCCGCTCCTTTGAAGCACTGTACACTATTTAAAGTCCATAAACAATTGTGAGACGAGTCGCCAGCACGATATCCTTCAGCTAATGATAGTCCACAGGCCGTTTCAGTTTATTACATCCAGTTTCGTGTTAATAAACAGTAATGGCTGAAATTGTTGTTTGTGAATAGAGTAAAGCACGCAACTACAATATTTTGGCAAGCTTTTGCAAGCAATTATTTATGCATGTTCTGGAGTAACGGGACACTCCACAGAATATTCCAACAATTTTAGTGTTGTTATTATTTAAAAGGGGCTTGGATCTTATACATTCGTTACGCCTTAGTTAAATGTTTTCTAATGTGTATTAGGTTATTTCTTAAAAGGAAATAAATAATTTTAATAAATTTGAAAAACTAATGAAACTACTCCAATTTTTTCGTATTCATATGTTTTACTTAAAAACAAAATTTATATAAAAAATCAACAAATTATATTTTTTTAAAATTTGACATAGTGTTAAAACTTACGTTAACTAAAAATTACATAACATAAAAAAAAATATTACTATCTAATGGTTTCTGTATGAAACAGAGAACCAATCTGCAATAGACAACTTTACAATATACCCATATCACAAGCAGTTAAAAATTATTCGGTTAGAGTAGGTTTATGTAGAGAAAAACAATTTTTAATTGTATTTTCTAACGTTTGCTAACCAATGCGGCAGTGAAGGAATGACCTCCATTTTCTTCGGTAAAAAAAATGTACTTAATGTTAAAATATGTCTAAACAAGTCTATCCTAACCAGATATTTATTTATAGATATATTGTAGTATTATCATATTGTAATTTAATATAACACAGTGATCTGTTTTTCTAAAGAAATGTTGAGTTTATTAGATTCTTGTGTAAATCCACTACTCATCTATTACTTTGTAAAGTGTTTTTCTTTTAAGAAAAAACGTGTCAACCAACATTTTTTGTTTGCAACACTTATAAACTCTTGTTTTAGTGTAAAATATACAGAATAGATGAAAATTCATATAGAAAATGAGTTTCTTACGTAATAGATAAAAACAAAAAGCACCTGACAGATTCTCACATTCTCACCAACAAGAATCTTTTACTATATCAAAAAACTGTTTCAATTACTATCCTCAAAATCATCAGTTGTAAGTAGTACAATTTACAAACAGAAATAAATATGAAACATTACTTCAAAAATATAACTAAATGGTTTTATAATGACTTGTAACCTATTTGTTTGATCTTATAAACGGGTTTGTTTTGTATGTGCTTTGCTTTCATTATGAAATAATATGTCGATGAATAAGCTGCTCAAATTTTATTTACAAATAAAATGTATATTAAAAATAGTCTTAGAGTGTTGCAGTTTCATAATTTTCACTTAACAGTCACCCAGCAGTTACATAACAGTTACTTAACAGTCACTTAGCAGTTACATAACAGTTACTTAACAGTCACTTAGCAGTTACTTAACAGTCACCCAGCAGTTACATAACAGTTACTTAACAGTCACTTAGCAGTTACATAACAGTCACTTAACAGTCACCCAGCAGTTACATAACAGTTACTTAACAGTCACTTAGCAGTTACATAACAGTTACTTAACAGTCACCCAGCAGTTACATAACAGTCACCCAACAGTTACATAACAGTTACTTAACAGTCAGTTAACAGTTACTTAACAGTCACTTAACAATCACCCAGCAGTTACATAACAGTTACTTAACAGTCACTTAGCAGTTACATAACAGTCACCCAGCAGTTACATAACAGTTACTTAATAGTAACTTAGCAGTTACATAACAGTTACTTAACAGTAACTTAGCAGTTACATAACAGTTATTTAACAATAACTTAGCAGTTACATAACAGTTACTTAACAGTCACCCAGCAGTTACATAACAGTCACTTAACAGTCACCCAGCAGGGACATAACAGTCACTTAACAGTCACCCAGCAGTTACATAACAGTCACTTAACAGTCACCCAGCAGTTACATAACAGTTACTTAACAGTCACTTAGCAGTTACATAACAGTCACTTAACAGTCACCCAGCAGTTACATAACAGTTACTTAACAGTCACTTAGCAGTTACATAACAGTTACTTAACAGTCACCCAGCAGTTACATAACAGTCACCCAACAGTTACATAACAGTTACTTAACAGTCACTTAACAGTCACTTAACAATCACCCAGCAGTTACATAACAGTTACTTAACAGCCACTTAGCAGTTACATAACAGTCACCCAGCAGTTACATAACAGTTACTTAATAGTAACTTAGCAGTTACATAACAGTTACTTAACAGTAACTTAGCAGTTACATAACAGTTACTTAACAGTAACTTAGCAGTTACATAACAGTTACTTAACAGTCACCCAGCAGTTACATAACAGTCACTTAACAGTCACCCAGCAGGGACATAACAGTCACTTAACAGTCACCCAGCAGTTACATAACAGTCACTTAACAGTCACCCAGCAGTTACATAACAGTTACTTAACAGTCACTTAGCAGTTACATAACAGTTACTTAACAGTCACCCAGCAGTTACATAACAGTTACTTAACAGTCACCCAGCAGTTAAATAACAGTTACTTAACAGTCACTTAGCAGTTACATAACAATTACTTATCAGTCATCTAGGAGTTACATAACAGTTACTTAACAGTCACCCAGGAGTTACATAACAGTCACTTAACAGTTACGTAAATATATCTAACAGTTACTTAACGTTTGCCTAGCAGTTGCTTGACGCTTAGGTAACTCCTAATAACGGCTACAGGTCCTTGACGAACTCTAAAACTTGAAAATTGGTGATGAATAGATAGTCATACAAATTACCGGAAATTATTTTACTCTCAAATACTTTGTACAGCTCTTGATATTTTAAGTAAAGGAAAATGTTTTTTAAATGACTATATAACTTGTGTTTATAAATACCAGGATATTGTGTTTACACAGTAGAAATACTTTTGAATATGTTGTTTAATAACGATATTAATATAATTAGCAATGCACCCAATACCACAATAAAACGTACTAACCCAGTAATATAACTAATCACAGTTATATAGCTAGAGTTTGACCTGTAGCTTTATCGTAGTTTTATCCTTTGATTATGAAGACTTGGTCACTGAAATGTATGTAGTATAATCTATAATGAGTTGTTAGTTGCTAATGAGTTGTATTTTTGTATTGGGTGTAGCAATAATTATAATAATTGTAATTGTATGACTGCTGTCATTGATTTTCATGTCTATAATAACGATATTATTAAAATGTAACAATTGAATTTAAAATTGTTGCTCTCAAAGAATTGGTATATTTATTGTACGTGAAATTATGAGAAATTATATTTATAATTTAAAAACTGACATCACTATTATTTTTTAAAACTTATTGAGCGTTTTAAAAACATAATAAAATGATAGACAATTTAAAAGAAAATTCTGCAAAATGGATATAAAACCTTTCTTTGGCAGTCCCGAAAGTTTTGCAAAAGCTACAAACAAACAAGTAAACGAATTCTGATAATACAGTATTATAGACCCATAATTACTAAAAATTTGAAAACTAATTACCATAAGTAAAACGTAAGCATATCGTATGCGCTATGAGAACAAAGAATCATTTCTACATTTCCTTGTTTAAACTCTGCAATATTCTAACAAATGCGGACAAATAGTGTTTTTAAATGCAAACTCTCTTTTGCATAAGCAGTTTCATTTAACTCCCAGTAATATTTTACGAACATTGTTTAAACTCTTATAACAAACACACGAACTTTCATTGCGACTAAATGAGACTCTACAACTTGTGTTGTTAGACGTGGTAATATGAAAAGTTTTAGTAGATGAAAGTTACAGAACTATTTCCACCACTTAAAAAGAAACTAAACATCAGTTTTCTTTAATAATGCAGCGCAAACCTCACGTTATGGAAATACGGCCTTAGGTTTTAACAAGCTTCAGATGTACATTAGCTAATTAAAACTTTCTTTCAAAGATTTTATTTTGAAATTATGTCTCTTTGACTTTGTTTGAAAACCAGAATTCCTCTTCAATAATTACACTTGTAGTGCCATTGAATTTTAAAAAACGGTTTCATTGTTTATACCTATAAAGTTATTTTTCTGCTTCTTTTAAATTACACACAACACACACACACACACATACGCACGCGCACACAAAAACTCGCACAAACACACACACACGTATATATATATATATATATATATATATATATATATATATATATATATATATATATATATATAAATATCGCAATATGTATTCTTGTGTATTAATAAAGAACTTAGTCAAAATACAAATACAAGAATTGTAAATTCAATTATAATTCTTATATTTGTATTTTGACTAAGTTCTATATATATATATATATATATATATATATATATATATATATATATATATATATATATATATTTATTTATTTATTTAGGTGAGGTTGGTTAGTTTTGGTTAGATTAGGTTATTCCCACATTTTTATTTTGATTGTCTATAAAATATGGTTACTTTAGCACCAAATTGTATAAACTGTAACGAAAAATTACTTTGGTTACAAGTGTTTTGTACTATTCATTATAAGTTTTTAAGTAATAGTGTAGATGTAATGGTGTCCTAAAATTAATTTATGGAATTCGGATCGAATTAAAGAATTCTAGATTTTTTAAAAAATATTGAATATGAAAATAACTGTTGAATTTTAAATTTAAATATTTGTAATAAATAATAAACATGCATTTGGTATTAGCAAAAATAAAATAATTGTTTTGTGGTGAATCATTTAATTCTTTTGCCACTTACAATAGTTGCTTTGCAACCGAAATGTACACAATACTAGTAAAAAAGTATTGTTGTTAGATGACATTTAAAAAAATTCGACAAAGATTTTTCAAAAATAGTGACAACAAATTCTCTTACCCATACTGGTGAATACGTTTGTCAGCTTATTCGAAAGAAGTTAGGTTTCTATTCCTTCGGCGTTAAAACTCCTATTTGCTCAACACAAATATAAAATTACAATATAAAACCGGGATAAACCTCTCAGAAGGGTGCAGCTTTGACTTTGTTATAAATTATTAAGTTAGATCCCCTAAGTGAACCCACGACTATTTTGTCTTATCAGGAGCCTCTGTTAATATAAAGGGGCGTTGTTAATAATGAAAACCTCCTTCACCACTGTGTAGAAAGCATTTACTCTTCGAGCATGCCAGTGTTCAGTCCAATTAGACAGTATTACTTGCGCACCATTAAACAACCACTGGCGCAAGTTGTTCGTGTGGTTATTTGTTAGAAATATTCAGACGCTATCTTCGGTTTCGTTGAGCGAAACGCTAAGTCGAATTTATTTTGCCACTCGATTTAATTCTATCTTATCAGATGTGGTTTGATAAATATTTATTCATAGCTGTTTTATCGTTGCTGTTGAGTAAAATTAAGTTTAGCTAAATTGTTATTTATGAAGTAATGAAAAGTTTTCCACAAATATTTTAACAAATTTGACTAATATTTTACATTTTGTTTCTTTGAAAATTCATTTAAAAGGATTCAAATATTCTAAACATTTTACTTTAACGAAAAATATAACGCCCTAAAGTCATTACATTATTAAGTTGTTTAAGTAAATTCATATTGTAGATGATAGTAGGCTCAACATTTATTTATAGGCCTACATATAGGTTTACAATATAGTTTATATAATTACGCTTATGATAGAAATTATGTAGTTTTATTTATAATATAGTTAATATAGTCACACACATATTTTTGTTTATATAGTTACGGTTAAAATATAGATTATATAGTTACATTCATAGAATTGTTTTTGTGTGGTCTACTTTATATTATAGCCCTACATTATAGTTACATTAAATTACATTTATAGTATAATTTATGTACATTTAGTTACACTTATAAAATAGTTTATATATTTATATTTAAAACACATTTTTTTATAGTTACGTTTATGATATAGTTTAAACAGTTATAATAATAATATGTTTGCATATTCTATATAGACCCAATATGTTCCAGTTATAAATAATTTTGTATAGTTACTTTATTAATATATTTCATATTATAAAGGGGTCTATAATTTTTCTGTATAATGTATTTCATATAATTATTCTATCTCATAGTGTATAAACCTAAAAGGTTAACATCGAACTACACGTTGAAATAAGTAAAAAGTAACTATTCTGTTGAGGTTTGTAAATGGAACAAATAATTCCAAGATGTAATTCAAATTGCTGATGATTTCTTTGTAAATTGTTTTGAATCTTTAGACTTAATTATTATGAGTTAGCTTTATTTAATTATTAAATATTTACTATAGTTTACAAGATAAGATGAGTAAAATCTAGTTGTTGGAGACCAGATTTCCTCTGGAGAACATTTACCAAAATTGTCTTTAATTTTACTTTTATTCGAAATAATGTTTAAAGTAGTTTCAAAGCAGAGTCCATAAAGATTTTCCTATTTATCGTTTAATTTTATAAGTAATATTAAACCACTAAAAGAGATAATAGAAGCAATCAAAAGTAGTTTCAAAGAAAGTTAACAAATTCTATAGATGTTCCTTTTATTTCTATTTTATTTATTTTATAAGTCATAACTAACAACGTTTTATGAAAAGGTTCATTCTTTTATATAAAGATGAATCTCTTATGAATGTTCGTCCATAAGCCTAAATTATCACGGCAGAAGTGTTGTAGTAGAAATAAGAGTTTATTCAATTCCTTCTATTAGCTCACATTTTTCTGATATATATATATATATATATATATATATATATATATATATATATATATATATCTTGTACAAATTTCCAATCTGCAATAAAATAGGTTTTTATTTTTAAAATCTGGTTCATATAAATTTTTTTAACCTTGAGTGGATGACAATTGGTGTTAATACAGTTTTTTCAAATATTTATTCAACAAATAAATTATTTGGAATGTCTAGGTCAGATTAGAATTGAGTATCTTAGGGTTTGAAGTCTAGCGCTTTGGCAATGAGACAACTTTCCCGTAGTTATAAATCTACTTCTTAAAGGTACATATGATTTTTTTGCCACTATCTGATGGTCGTCGGAACCTCCATTGCACTACATTAAATTGTTGCCATGGTCACCAGACAACATAATACTCTAGGATTAAAAATGAATGAAAAGAATAAAGTAAATACACTGGATTAACGGTATTGAATCTTGCTTAACAAACGGACAGTGCGAAAGGTAAGGGAAACGAAACAACAGCACAATGCAACGACCAAAAAAGCGTGTAAATAGTAACAAAATAAAATAATAGTCTAGCACCATACCGGTACATAGAAAAGAAAATGGAAAATTACAAGGAAATTCCCTTTCTATTTTGGCACTTAATATTGTTATTCTGACATATGCATATACATAGTTATATCAATTGTAATTATAAAATTAAAAAAAAACTGAAATAAAACTTGTCTTTGTTGATTTAAGTAATAATTTACTATTTTTTTAATATTACTTGTTAGTCGATGAACACATTCCTGTCTATTTATCTCCTCTCAACTATAGTTAAGCATCTGCCAAAAACCTATTGTAGTGTTTGAATGATAGACTGACTTATGTTCAACCTTTTACGTCATCTGCCAGCGAATAGCCCACAGGCGTCGGACAAGAAAGCCCAAGATTTTATACAACTCATTACCTTTTTTTATATACAAATTGGTTATACTTAGTCTTAAAACATTAAATTTTTGAATATTTTCGAAATAGAAATACTGTAAACAACTATTAAAATTGAAAATATTGGGGGGAAAGATTTTTCAATCTGTAAATTCCTGTACAATTGGGGCTATCAAAATCATGTTTTTAGGTCATATAATGATGCTCCACATAGGGATTGGAAAATTAATACCTGGTAGTAATTTATTTAAATGCACGTAAACAATTTATACATACAAATGTTCTTAAAGTGTTAGGAAATGTTTAATTTCTTGATAAAAAAATCCTTAAATAGTTTTAACTGTAAAAAAAGATGTACCTATTACCCTTAGGATCGTTTTAAATTTTCTTCGAACGGTATTTGAATAAAACAGTCTCAAAACTGACGTTTCTGTGAATTCACCACCTTTCATGTTCACACTATCTATAATCCTCAAAGTTACAAGATATTAAGGATAGCCAAGAGCATGGAGATGCTTGATTTGTTCAAGACATCTCGATGTTTTGAAAATGTTTAGAATTTTAACGGAATTTACATTTTTTTAAATAAATAAATTTTGAGATGAAACAAGTTTCAAATTTACTGTGTTTTTACACAAAAAATAATATTAGAAATATTCAATTTTTGTTAGTTATAGGTTAGTATTTATAAATTTTCTCTTTCTAAGCTGAACCCAATGACTCTATCCGATAGACAATTTGGATTAGCTTTTCTCATCAGTACTTTATTTTTACTATTCATCACATTGTCATTCTAAAACCACCACTGGAGAAAATCAACTTTTTCCTATCCCACTTATTACAGTTATTGTATATTTATAGACTAAGAAAATTAAAATACAATAGGGCTATATTTAAAATAAACTAAACGTATTTTGAAAAACTTCCGACTTTTCAAAACCAGTGGATGATATTGAATTAGCTAGGTATATGTGCAAAGGTGAAATATAAATTAATTACATAATATTTGTATGCATTCAAAATTTAACCAATGACTGCAGCTTATTTACTTATAAACCTGTCAAAGCAATTAAAATATTTTAAAATATTTGAGGGGGTCGCAGAACAAATACTTACGAGTCTCTCACAATAACGGGTCTAATACTAATCCGCAATTTTTGTGTATGAGGTAATGAACCTTTAGAGAAGAGATGTATTGAATACTCTTTCTACTGAGGCAATAGCTTATTATTTGTAATAATATTTACCTTTATTTTCAGTGTAAAGTAAATATGTCATAGTTAAATGAAAATTACATGTATTAATAATACCAAATAATCTTTGTTTAGTTCTACACTATAAGTCTTATACAAATATCACAGTCGATGCTATGCCGGCCAAATACTTGTAGTAAATACATTTCTAGGTTCTGCAGAAAATATCAGAAGAGAACTGACACTATTTAAACTGATTGAAAGTTGTTTTATATTTTATAATTGGTTAAATTAAAAAAACAAAACAAAATTTAATCTAAAATTGTAAAATAATGATTTAATTTGCTCTGTGTTGTTATAAGAAATAAATATAGTTTGTTGAAAACATAATGAGCTAAAGAAAATAAATAATTGTAATTTTATTTACTATATTTTGAATGAATTTTAATAAAATCCCACTGAATACGTTTTAGATTATACTCGTTTAAGATTTGAGTTAGCAAAATATATTTTGTTCATTTTTCATCGCGAATGAAGTAGAGGTAAAAACAATAAAGATTAAAGTTTGTAATAGACCTCAGATATATACTGGATTGAACGTGATACAGGGCGTCTATTCAAAATTCAGAAAATTTGAATTTCAAACCAAAGAAAATTACATTTCGTTGATTTCACTCTGTATATTGTTAAAGTCGTAAATTCACATCCAGACCAGCAAACAAATTTAAACAGTACATATTTATGAGTTGAAATTCGAATCATAGACACTGCGACAAGCGGTGGTTTATAACCCAGACACTGCCGAAACAAACGAGAATGAATAATAAATTGCGGCGCATTTTCAATAGATTTTTAGTAAAGCAAGAGAAACCTTTGAAGAAATAAATATCATTAATTTATTATTATTATCTTATTCTTTAGTGCATTAAACAGTAATATGATATGATTAAAATACATAAATTTAATGTAATTTTATAATAAAAATAAAGTAAAGTATGTTATAAAAAGATTTTTAATGGAAGTAAGCACTTACGCCTTTACGTGAAAACAAATAGGTGATTACGTAAAAATGTTTTGTGTAATCAATACATTATTCATAGATTAGTTGGGTTAATGAAATAGCATGTAAAAGTAGTAAAATTATTTCATTTAATTTTGGCAAAACTAAAAATAACAATTTAATGAGAGTAATAAACATAATAAAAAATTTTATTTACGGTAACACTTTCCCAGATTCATTTGGGAATTGACGGAAGAATAATTAGAAAAGTTAATAAAATTCTACACCATTATGAGGGTGGAGATTTACAATAATAGAGATAAAAAAGGGAGAAAATTGCAGGTACGTTATGGTACATTATGTTCAATCACTTACAGTTCATGCTTGGTAAATGTGACAAACTGTGACCCGATTTTTTCAGTACTCTAAGGTCCCATAATGGTATTGGTAAAGTTACAAGGAGAGAATTTTAAAACAGTAATAGTTTAAATTATACCAATATTGTTTACCTAATATTTACAATTATTTAAAGTACATTTAACAAAAAATGTTGTTTATTTTTTCAAACTAAATTTGGAGTTGTAAGCAATCATACCATTTTCAAGTTTACTGTTTGAATAACTATTTTTAAGAGTATATCCCCAAAGCATAAACGTTGTAGGATTAATGTTAAATATTCTTTAAAATAAGCATAACTAATTTCAGTATATACTTATTTGGATATTATATATTATATTTTTAATATTATGTTACAATAGTAACTAAGGAATGTTTAAGGATTAGTCGATATATAGAGCCATTGTTACATTCTTTTCGACTACTATATCGACGACAAACTGTTCACTTTAGAGAAAACAATTTCCTTTAATATAATCCAACAAATCCGTTCGACGTTTCTTCAATCATCGATACATCAGGATCGTTTCCGTCCTCGTTTTTGCAATTTCTCACAACACCCCTACCCCTAAACAATAACAATTAAGTAAAGCCGTTTATCCCTTAACTGTCGGCAAAGGATCGCTCAAAGTCTCGCATGCCAATATGGCAGTCAGTCAATCCTTACAAAGCGAAATACTTTCCATTCCGATCATCAATGTCACCCTGTCATCCCTTAGCTGTTCAGGAATGCTGAACGAGGGGAAGGGTGTGTTTGCAGTTTTATTATTTCTCCCCTAAAACTAAAAGACAGTGAATTACTTTGTGAGAGCCCAGATTGTGCTGGAATGAGGGGGGGGGGGAGTGGATAAATATATGCATCAATAGTTCTCCCAAGCTGTGCAAGGTGACTCATTCGTTTTCCTCGGAAACATGGTTTCAATTAGAGTAGCGTAGAGTAAAATATTTTACATAAAATACATATCTATTACGATACTGTTTTTTTTCAAGTATTGCGTTTTCCTTTTAAAAAGAAGAAGTATTTAATCTCTTTAAACTTACTTCATCAGGAGGAAACGACATTTCTAACCTATAGACCCGGTATTATAATATTCTTGTAAACAGCGTAGTGACGACTATCAAAGAGTGCCGACGTCAGTAGTGGAGCTCTAAAACAAATATAAAATACAAATTTGCTGTTTATAATATTTAAAATAATTTATTACTGATATGAAGCACCCTTAACGCATTTATGCCCGCGCTATAAAGGGTGTTTACAGTAAATAAGCTTTTGCAAAAAATGGATTGGTGTATAAAATCCTAATGAACCTAGATACATAAACAAATAAGCCACACGAGAAATTAAAAATTACGGAACAAATCTGTTCTGAGAATCATCGAATAAGGGGGAGTGATTCAAAACTAATGCGCGTTAAAAAAAATTTGAAAAGAAAATCAAGTAAACATTCATACTTGAGAGTAGCAAACAACCCGGCCAGGAATTACTATCGTTCCTTCGTTTAATATTTTTGCGTTAATCAGTGTTTTGGTGGCTTTCTTCATTCGTTCTCGGCTGTTTCTTAAAGTTGCTTTACACCACCATGTGTGAGGTTACTACACCCCCTAAAGCTCCAATTCGCGTCTTTCTTCTGACCAACATCTGCACGCAAAGAACGTGTGAAAAGCGACGACCTTCACGTCCTTAAAAGTCGCACTCTTTAATTTTACCTGTAAATATCAAGGTAATTCATAACCTAAGTTAAGTTATAACTTATAATAATAATAATAATATTTAAATAAATTAGTTTGTATTTACTCATTAGTTGAAATGAACTTGCGAAATAAATTGAAAACTAAAGGGGTTTATAAACATCTTTAACTATTATAAATTATTTTATATATTATTATTATTTTACAAAATTATTAGTTTTTTCAATGTAAAAGGCTGACTAAATGTAATATTAATACAATGTTGCTAAAATTTAACGATTTTTTGAACTGTAATCAGTAATCCTTACTACAAAAATCACTTTGAAAAAATCTACAAAATTGTCTGAATAAATGGAATATTATAAAGGTATTATATATCTTTCACTATAATATATATTTTATGTAATTTAATTATTCAAGTACCTCTTTCTTACTTACATAAATGAGTGAATGTTTCGAAATAAAGAAGCCCTATTTTTTATAATAATATTATTTAAATTCTAATAAGCATGAATAACTTTTGAATAACACATCAGAGACCATATTTTAGGTAGGGTTTGTAAAAGGGAAACTGATATCCGTATATAGCATTATCTTATAGTTCTTTATCGATTTACCTAAGCGAATAAATCATCGAAAACAGTTTAAAACGTTAATCGATTCAATTATGGAATGACTTGTTGTACAAGATATCTACTTTTATAAACCTCACTGTAACGTGTCTTAGCAATAGATATCTGGTATACAAGGTGACATTTTTATTTGGAAAATAGTTTATAAAGGGAAACTTATTTTAGGTGTTAATTTTTTCGAGACTCTAAATAAAGCAATATTATTTGAATAACACTCTACTTTGAAATGCTATTTTAGATCTTTCACTGCGTCCGAGCTATAGTTAATGATCTATATAAACATTACTTCAGAAAGGGTTAAAGTTTTATATTGTTTTTTTTTACTATTATATTGATCAATCTATGACACCAGTTCAAACTGTGGTGTAAATCATTCTGTTATTAATTTCTTTAAGAAGTATTCATTTATAAGATAATATTAGCTTTGGCTGATCTCCTGAAACAGTAAGTGGAACTATTTGCGAGTTTATGTAAACAGTAAATATTATACCTTACATAGATTACATAAATAACATAGATTTCTGAACTCTAATTCTACATTAGGGTTTAATTTTATATTTATGTCTTTGTGTCTTTCCCGTTTATAATAATTAGACGCTTCTATTAGGAAGATTGTCAGATTGGTCAAATATATTGGTCAAAAGTAGCTTGATAGAAAAAACTTTGTAAAAGGATAATATACTTTACAAAAAACGTAAAGAATAAAGATGTTAATATGGAAAAGGCAAACAATAAGAGACAGATTAACAATGACTTTTGTGTCTGAACTGAAACTGAAATAAACAAAATATTTATTTGTCACACCTTATGACGGAGAACTGCCCAAAGAGATATAAGAAATGGTTGCTATAAAAAACACACGACTAGAAATAGAAACTAATGTACCCGTTTCTATATATTTATATTTAAAATAGACTTTTATTCAACTAGGTTTACTTTTAACAAATTATGTCACTATATTAAAACAAACCAATATTACTGATACAAATTTCTTCATTGAACTTCTTCTAAGCATAAAATATTTATTCTTTATACTCGTACGTGTATACTTTGCAGTATCTTGAAAACACAACGCAAGACCTCAAGGTTGAAAGTGCGTAAAAGGGCGGGGCTAACAAACAAAGGTTACCCTTAATTCGTTAATAAAAAAGATTGATTATTGACAAGTCAGTGTTCAGGGAAAATTGTGGCAATTATAAGGCGACGTTGCCACAATGTGCGTAATTGTATAAACATTGTTCGCATTGGGGCTCCGATTGTTGAAGTGAAATGAATTGTGGGGTGGAAAGGAATCAAGTGATATTCAAGTCAAACATTTGTGTCATAATGAACGGAGGGAGCCTTTTTACTTTGACTTCCCCCCTAGAAATAGGCGAAAAAGTCGTTATTATTATTGTGCGCGAATGTCAGACAAGAAATGTGCACTCGTGCGTAAGTGCGCGTGTCGGTTTGGTTCAATTTGGGATATTTTATTGGTGAAAAAAGAAATGATTGTCCAATTACTATCCATAAAAACCATAAAAGTAATAGTTTCTATAAACGTCGTTTATAAATAATATAAATTGTTTCATATAAATAGGCCTATGTATTTAGGGACTTTTATATTGCAATATTGAAGACACATAACATTGTCATGTTATTCCATAATTGCACACGTAATTAATATTATGGTTGCGCAAGTACGACGAATATTGTTGAATATCCAAACCGATTGATATTCAAATGAATGTAATGAGAAATTCAAAAATACAAGTTCCGAAAGTAAAACACCCGTATTTGTTTTCAACTTTTATAGAATATTCCTCTTCGAAATAAATAAGTGAACTACTTCTAAAATCGTGAAGGAATCGATCATTGCATACAAGCTATTTGTTTTATATAATATCATTTCCCTCCCAGTGTTTATAGAGACAAAGAAACCATCTCGATGAACCAGACGAATATGTGCATTGAAAACATTGCGCTTTAAAAAACAGCAATTAAATGAAACGGGCTACTAATCTACACGCATGGCAGATATCTTTGTCGGCTAGTAAGTCAGGCGCACAGCACTGTGAGGAAATTAAAACTGTCACCAAAGAGCAACAACCGTATAACTGTCACCAGCTGTGAAAATATCACATGACTGTTTTAATACTTGTACATTGCATATAATATGTTCACGTAGGGGAACCCAGCTAAGACAAATAGAATATTCTAGAGTTCAAAGTACGAAGGACATCATTAGGGTTTGTAATAATGTCGCCGGAAAAAAGTAAGAGATAACTCCTGTCTAGGATTTAAAAACTGGCCGTTTCACATATAAATATAAAAGGGTAACCTCTACCTACAGCTTCCAACAAATTGGTCGCCTATTATTATTAAATCTGGTGGTCTAGCGGTAAAGACGGAATGAGCTTTGTATATATATATATATATATATATATATATACATATATATATATATATATATATATATATATATATATATATATATATATATAGAGAGAGAGAGAGAGAGAGAGAGAGAGAGAGAGAGCTCATAGTTAGTGGGCTGCGGTGACCCTGTCGGAATCATGTCTTCCGTTTGTGGGTCAGAGGGTTAGATAAACACTCCACATTGAGGGTCAGATAGACATAACCAAGAGCAGATAAAAGTCCTACTGTAACATTTTCGGACTGGATTAACAGGAGACGTATTCTACAGGGCCAAAACAATTATGAAAAACAGTAGTCGAAACCGTATGGACTGGTTCGAGCACTAGTCTCAACTTAGGGGTGGCCTTTCTGTAACGTTTTAGGACTCTAATACTAAGGGTCAAGATAACAAGCTCCCTCACTTTGGGACAGACGCTAGTCACCCGATTCAGGTTGCCATGAGTATGAGGCTGAAAGCAGTCTTTCCTATCCTGAATGATAGACATGCATCTGTATTCTATTTCTTTCGAGTTATTACACAGACAATTGGTAATGCATAACTTAATTCTCTGGTCGTGGAGTAAGTCGATAGACAGGCGTAATAACATATACATTCTCTATAGACTATCAACATATGGTGAAATAAAATTGATATGTCTAATACTGAAACAAAAAAAAAAAACATTACAACAAAAAAGTACGTACAATTTAATCTAATTTTCTAAAACCTATTTACATTTTATTCATAATGTGGTTTTACCTTTAGAAGGTAAAATATTTCTTTATAAAGTATTTCATGTGGTTTTTACTTTTTTACAGCGTAATCTTCAGAACATGATTACAATTTTTTCAAAATTAATACGATGTACATGATGTAATTAGATATATTATTATTATAAACTATATTATTAATTACTTATTACACTTTTGCTATTACTTGCAACCAGACTTTTTGTTAACTAAAGGTTGTTAAATTGTTAACTTACACTTGGAGTTTCCTCTTAGTTAACAACCTTTAGTTAACAAAAAGTCTGGTCGCAAGTAATAGCTAAAGTGTAAAAAGTAATTAACAACCAGCTGGTCATGAACAGCAACAAGATTTCGATATTATTAATTTTGTTTACTATTAGTTTATTATGTTAAGAAAACATTTTTACAAATATGGGTTTTTGTACTTAAACGCTGTAATATCATTTCTAAGCTTTTAAATCATGTTAAAATAAGTTTTTTTTCTGGTAATTGTCATATTATAAATTTCTACATTTTTCAGTGTTAATAAAAAAGTGAATAATCTCAAAACATTCAGAAATACTCTCAGTTAATTTTAAACTAAATATATTTATAAAATATATATATATAAAAATATATATATTTATTAAATATATATTTAAGCTAAAAATACTCATGTATTTTATTACATTATTTAATAAACACCCACAAAGTAATCAAGAACCTAAAGATCGAGTTTTAAGGGGAAAACAATGCAGTATATAATTTGTCAACTTTCTAAATGGTAAAATGGTGTTTAAATGGTGTAGGTAGTGTTTATGGAATATTATTAGAATAAGATTTTAAGTATTAAGTCCTAGCAATATTTCGAAATTTCTTCACTGCTGACGTTAACACTGCACTGGCTTTCATTGAACTAATATAATTGGCGTTTGTATTCTAGTATTGCTCTTGAAAAAAAATCATCGTGTATACCTATGTGTATTGTAAACTGGTGGGCGATAGAAAACAAAAAGCTAGGCCTATTCAAAAACATTGGATTTGTAATGCGTGTTGCATCAAAGGCCATCGCTAAGAAATTGCAGGCATAGCGGTCGTTTGGAAAACTGATGTAAGTAAATTTCTACAAACATTTATGTAAATCATTTGGTTAACATGACAAATCAAATAAAATAATATTTATAGAGGTTTAAATATTTATAAACACTAACGATAAACGCTTATTTCCTGCAGACATATATCCTGGAACACTGTCCCTTACTTATTGCAAGGGTTAATGAAAAGTTAATTTGAAGGGCAGCACTGAATAAAAGAAAAAAGGTCTTTATAGATGTAAAGCCATTAATGACTATTTTTTAAAATCATGATGAAATGTGTAGTGATGTATTTTATTATTTGTATTAAATAAAACAAATTTATATAATGAATAACACAAAACTCATCTAACCATATTATTGTTCTATTAATTTTACGTACGTTTTAGATACAAAGTAACCATCCTCATATTCAACAAACACCATAGAGCTTTATTACTAATATCGGATTTATACCCCATCTCCTCCTCTAACTCGATCCCTCACCATCCGGGCTGTGGCCATATGATAAGTGAAGAGGAGGGGGTAAGATTGAATGTATCAATTTAAATTAAAAACTAAATTTACGAGTAATGTACTACTATTTATTATTATAATTTAAAAAAAAAACATGTTTGTAAAAACCACCATTTTGTCTTTACAAAATAATAATTCAAAATTAAGATTAGGACATATTTACTAAAATTTAGTAAAGTTAATTAAATCTAAATTATCAAAGGTAATGTTTCTTTTTGTTTCTCTTATCTCGAGGCATATGTACTTGAATTGTCCAAGAATTCTTATCATAGTCTCCCTATAATATTATCCATACCCCTAGGACTTTAATCATATTATTCGTATATTATATATTATAATGACTATCAACGAAAAAAAAGAGAATTTTTAAAAACTCTTCTTATAAAGTAATAATTGCAATAGATATTAGAATCAATTTTTTAAGATATTTTTCCAAAAAACAAGTCAATAAAGTAAATTACATTGAAACTTTGTAAACGAAAATGTTTCGATATTCTGTTGGAGATATCAGGCAACTTTTGGTACTATACGGATTCGCGTATATTAACGTCGATCATCTTCGTAGATCTCACAATAAAAAGCAAATGACGTCATCCTCTAGCTTTGAATCTTACAGTCTGCAAGAAGAAAAGGGAAGCGTAAAGCCTTGAATGGGACCTCGTAAATCCGTGCAAGCTGTTAGCATGCAGGTCGCGTAGCGCTATGCATATGGGCTCCTTGTATGTCTATACACAAATTACCCCCCTTTGCTTTATTCAAGTTTGGATATAAAGCCACTGCAATATGAAAAATATTTGATTTTTTACAAACATCTTTCCTTTTTCTTCAAAATCGTTAAATTGTTCAGCTAATTTTACAAAAGCAATTAATTGTTGTCTTTCACCAGTTTATGGTTTTAGAGCGTTGATAATTATTCATGAATGTTAAAAATATAAATAAAAGGCTTGTTTAATATCAATTGTTTTGATATAATCTAGCTATCAAAACTTAAAATACCAAATAAATTAGTAATTACCAAATTGTGTTTTATATTTCTTCACTAAGAAAATTATTGTCTTAAGCACATTCTCGTGTTATTAAAAACTACAACACTACAATCAACGTCATCAATACTCTAATCTTTTATTGGCTAATCGATCTAAACAAATGAAAATATCTCAGATTTTCTTGTAAAGCTAGTTGAAGATAGTGAAAAATAAAACTAAAATGTTTTAAAAGTATATGTATAAAACTAATCTATAGAGTATTTCGAGGACCTCGTGTCCTTAGCTGTCACAATTTTCTATCTTTCCAAAAGCCAAAATAAAAATTTAAATTTTAAAGGTATATTTTTATCATCCTGAGGGCTTAGCCGATTATTTAATTCGTAACACTATTATTTGACACCTCTGGCTATGAACACACCAGCTTAGATTTTTTCGCACAAAACATTTTTCTTAACCTTTATTTGTGCATTTGGTAATATATCTAGGTTATTATTTCTGGATGATCTTCGACCGTAAATAAATCATTAGGCTTGAACGTTTTATTCTGATTATACATGATTGCAATACTTCTGAATTATGTACTACTCACTGTTTGCACTGAAAATTAGATGGTTTCTGTAATTGGAATCATATTTGGCCAGTACAATGCGCCAGTTAGACTATGCTATCGTGTTGCATTTTGTAATAGTCTTTGCCTTATTTGCTTTTCCTTTACAACATTTATACCTAAATATATATACTCTCCTATCAAACTGTACTTAATCCTAGTAAATCTCACATTCTGTAGATGTTTAATCCTATATACCAGTGGTTCCCAACCGGTGGACCGGGGCCCACTTGTGGGCCGCGGGCCGCTTGCTACTGGGCCGTGGTGAAACTTAAAATTATATTAAGTTCGTGGAAATTAAGTACGGTATTGACAAATAGGTAGTCGCGGATAAAATATTAATTTAGGAATTGTCTCCGATCGTGCTTGGCCTGGCGGAGAGTGTGTTGTTGTAAAACAGTGTCAAGGTCATCGCTCTCTCCTCCCTCCTACCCCATCCCCCGTCCAACCCTTACTACGGTCAAAATACTCAAAACCGGTTCTCTGCAGTCTGCACTCAGTGCAGTGGTTGTCACCTTGTCACATTCAGTTCAGTTGTGGTCGTAGTGTTGTGTTGCCATTTGGATTAATAATTATGCGGAAGTAACATTTTTAGTGGCAGTGGTTGTATTTACGTGTCTAATTTTACTGTGTCTGCTGTAAGATACGTGCATCTTACAAGTCAATATGGATGCTTGGTTTCGGACGGGATCTTGCCGTAAGAGAAATGTGTCAAATGATGAACCTTCCTCATCCACTTCTACAACTAGTGAGGCAGTAAGTAAGCCAAGTTTGAGTAGTACCCCAATGGCCAAGAAAGGTAAAACTTATAGTCGAAAATATAATCCTGATTTTTTGAAATTCGGACTTGTGTGTTCTGGTAATGAAGAAGAGCCTTTGCCTCAGAGTGTAATTTGTTTTGAAATGCTATCCAACGAATGTATGAAAGTCTCAAAACTTGAAAGGCATCTATCAACTAAACATCCAGAATGTGTAGGAAAGTCTCTCCAATATTTTCAAATAAAGAAAAGAAATTTATCGATGACTAAATCTACCATGGAAAAATCTTCAAAACAAAACAAAATAACTACCAGAGTTTCATATGAACTAACTTTGTTAATTGCAAAGAAGGGATCAGCTCACACAGTGGGGGAAGACCTAATTATACCTGCAGCAAAAATAATAAGTAATGCTTTGTTTGATGAGAAAAGTACCAAAAAAATCAATGAAATTCCATTATCCAATACTACTGTCAAAAGACGAATTGATGAAATTTCACAGAATGTAAAGGAATCTGTCATTAACGTTTTGAAACAAAGTGAATATTTTTCTCTGCAACTTGATAAAAGTACAGACGTAGCTGGTCAGGCAAATTTATTAGCTTTTGTTCGTTTTGAACTCAATGGAAATATTGAAGAAGAAATGTTGTTTTGCAATAGCTTACCGTCAACAACCACTGCTGAGGAAATTTACAAGTCGCTTGAAAATTTTATCACAGAAAATCAATTAGATTGGTCAAAGTATGTAGGTTTGACAACTGACGGAGCAAGAGCTATGTCTGGAGTTCATACTGGTTTGATTGCCAAAGTTAGATCAGTAGCTCCCTTTGTCAAATGGACACATTGCAGCATTCATAGAGGATCTCTTGCAGTGAAAGGTTTGGGTGAGAGTCTGACAAAAACTCTTGACGATGCAGTAAAAATCGTTAATTTTATCAAATCAAGGGCAAAAAACTCGAGACTTTTCTGTATTTTATGTGATGAAATGGGCAGTGAACACAAACAGCTTTTACTTCACTGTGAAGTTCGGTGGCTATCCAGAGGTAAAGTGCTATCAAAATTATTTGAACTTCGTGATGAACTCAGGATTTTCCTCATGGAGGACGAATATGATAGAAAACGTGCAAGTTCTTTCTTAGAATGCGTGACCGATGAAAACTGGCTGGAGCGGTTGGCGTATTTGGCAGATATTTTTAGTGCCCTCAACACTCTTAATTTAACTCTTCAGGGCAAGGATACTCATATGTTTCTTGTACAAGACAAGATAGAAGCTATGATAGTAAAACTTCGACGATAAGATCAAAAAGTGGAAAACAATGCTTTCGATGCATTTCCTGTACTACATGATTTCCTTGAAACAAACGAAGTCAAAATTGATGAACCAACAACAGCAACCATAAAAGATCACCTCTCATCTCTGGCATCTAATCTCAGGTAATTTGAAATTTAATTTCACACTATAAATGTATCAACATTTTTATTTCAAATTCGTATATTATGCTTTGTGTCTCTGTACTTTTAATTTTGATCTGAGAAACTATAATTAAGAAATTGTAACTAAGAAACTAAGTCTTTTCATATTTTTTGTAGGCGCTACTTCCCTAAAATCGATGATGAAGTTCAATGGATCAGAAACCCTTTTGATGAAGGTAACTTAAAAAAGGCTAACATGCCTTCAAGTGAAGAGGACTTTTTGATTGAGCTGTCTTGTGATCAGGTTCTGAAATCAAGTTTCAAAACGACCCCATTGATTCTTTTTTGGATGAATGTGCGAAAAGACTATCCCGCAATCAGCAAAATAGCACTAAGACAACTGATGGGATTTTCAACAACTTATCTATGTGAGAGAGCCTTTTCTACTTTAGTTTATTTCAAAAATAAGTATAGGAATAAGTTAAATGTGGAGAGTGACTTAAGGTTAAAATTGTCAAGTTTCGTTCCCGATATTGATACATTATTACAGGATAAACAATGTAAAAATCCCATTAAGTTCGGACAGCCTTGATGATGTACTTGTAAATAAAGTTTCTTCAGTAAAAAGTGTTTTTTTTTCTTTTTAACCCAATTTTTTTTAAATTTAGTGACCTATCAAAAACAATTTAAATTAATACTTAGAAGAATATATATTCTAGGTGGGCCTCGAAATTTTTAAAAAAATATTTAACTGGGCCCCCAAGTTAGATAGGTTGGGAACCACTGCTATATTAACCTCCGGTTAATTTTTTAAATATTGAAGTTAAATAGAGAAAATAACAGATTAGTTATATCCACAATACGGACAAACAGAAAAACCCAGTCTGTGTAGTCCACAACAGGGTCTTCGACAGAACCTGCGGCGGGCAATATTCTCTTGGAATACATGCCGCAAAAAGATAAAATTTAAAACATAAAGAGTCTAAATTTCTTGTAAGTAAAACAAACCAAGCCACCGTGGGAAGGGTTTGAAACTTAAATTTAAGGCCGTTTGCAAGGGGAAGATGGTCAAAATTGACCTAGAGTTACCATCGACATTTCCAGAGATAAAGCAAGACGAGAAAAATCAAAAATAAAGAATAATAAAATTCCATCAGAAGCACCCTTAAAGAGTTATACGGCTTGATCGAAAAAGTGGATTGAATCGATCTGTCTATCAATTTTGCGAGCCGTTACGCACTAGTACAAAAGAAGTGCGCGCGCCGATCAGGCGACATCGATTTAAGATCCTTATTGGTTGTCAACTCGTGGGAACTGACTGCAAGGTGGGGGTGTTTCCCTGTTTGAGAAGAAGCCAAGCGTTCTTTACGCCCCAGCTAAACCAGGACTCTCGAAGGGAAAGGTCGGTGTCGGGCGTAGCTCCGGTAAAACAATGAACAGTAGTTTTGTTACCGTAAATAGTTCAAAAACTATGAGTGGCTAGGGAAAGTTCGTTTCGTTGAGATGTCGTGACGCTGTATTTCAAAATGGGGCCCTTTCGCATTTCAAGATCGCGGCGAAAGGGGTTTCCCCATAAATTTCCATCAAATTATGTGCGAGCGTCGTTAAATGTGTGTGTTGCAGCCTTACTAGAAAGACAAGGCGATGTGAACAGTGTAACCTAGCAAACAGTTTTAAAAGAGTGAGTCTAAATTTCTAACAAAATTAAACAAAATTTAACTAAATTGATAAACGTTTTAAAAAAATTTTTCTATTTCTTTTCTGTGTTAAAAAATGCCCAAGAACTGTGTTAAAAGAAGGGCTTAAAGCTAAAATTTTACTAGTAACTGTTAGAATTTAAAAGAGGTGCGAATGTCATCGAAGAAAGAAGATGGGAGAATTTCAACCAAAGGGTGAAGCGAGCTGATCTACCTGAGGCGTAGCAGACACACAAAGGGATGGAGGATTTCAAAGATGGCGGCAACGCGTGGGAAGTCACCCAAGTATATCGGCGTGGGAACGATGCAACAGCCAAGCTGGACCTTCCCCACCCCCGCTCGAGAACAAAGGGAGAGACGAAGGAGAAGAGAGGGAGAAGATAGGCAAGCCGTGCTTTGTGTGGATTCAGGTCAGATCTAATTTGTTTTCCCTTTGCAAATTAAAAATTTTAATTTGAAGAATTTTTTCTAAATTGGGAAAATGTTATAAAATTTAAATAAATTTTCAAATCATTAACAGTAAACTTTGAATTTTATAAGTAAATGCTGGTGGCTTTGTTTTAAAGAGTGGGGGGTTTCAAGATGGCGATGCCATAAAAGCAGAAATTATGTTGTATTTCATAAATGTAAGGGAAATAGAAATTTTAGATTAGAACTTATGTAAAGGGAAAGGGTTTTAAATAAACAAATCAAATAAAGGGATTTAAATTAATTAAAGAGTTAAAATCTTATGAAGGTGTAAAGAATTTAAATAAAAGATGTGTTGAAATAAAGTTAAATATAAATTGCTAAATGTAAATATCCAAGATGGCGGACAAAAGGCCATTGTTTACAACAGCTGATTGGAAGGCTATGCTTTAGTTTCAGGTACTCCTATAAACAGGAGTGTTATTTCATATAATTAAATTAAACTAAATTGTTATTTTATTTAGAAGGAGTCATTACGACGTTTTTCCATATGAAACAAATTGACATAAATTGTTCTCATTTAAAATAAACAAGGGTGATAACAAATTGAAGCTTTTTAATGTAAACTTTTGATTTTATTTAGAAAAGGGTGAAATTATATATGTGTATAAAATAAATTGAATCAAACCAAGGTTTGAGTAAGAATAAAGGGTTATGATTTTGATATGTGTAGATTTTAAATATTTTAAAAGGTGCAACGAAAGAGTTAAGTTAACCAAGAGATTTTAAATTTGTAAGTGGGTCTAGCTAACCATAAAAATATGTTAATATAAGTTTTCTTTTTTGAATTATAAATATATATATTGTTTATTTCATGTTTTATATGTATGTATAATAATATGTCGGTGGTAGGGTAACTTAGAAAGAAAATTGAAATTTTTGCAAATTGGTTTAAATATAAATTATATAAAATAAAGGCAAATGGGCTAGTAGCCATTTAGCAAAGGTTACTCAAGATTTATTAAATATCAATTTCCTTCAGAAATTGCATTGAAAAATTTTAAATAAATTTTATTTAAACTTCCGTATTTATAATTTTCATGAAGAAAGGGTTAATTCAAATGATAACCAAAGGGTTACATATTTTATATTAAAAGGGTTTAACTATGATTAAATAAGTTGTAAACAAAACTCAGTATTTATAATTTTCATGCCGAAAGGGTTAATCAAATGAGAACCAAAGGGTTTTTTATTTTTATATAAAAAGGGTTAAATAAATTTTAAAATTTGTAAATTTCTTTGTAAATGATCAAGGATCAGTTCAAAAGGGTTTAACTATGTTTCAACAAATATTAATAAATTTCATTATGTGAATTTTCATGCCGAAAGGGTTAATCAAAATGTAACCAAAGGGTTAAATATTTTCTAATCAAAGGGTTAAGTGAATTTAAATAAATTTGTAGATTTTGTAAATGATTGAGGATAGGTGTAAACAGTTTAAATATGTTTCAGTCAACGATTGAATTAAAATATGTATTTAAATGTTATAATTTCAATATGGGAAGGTGTTTGAATTTATTCAGCAGATGATTTAACAATTTTTACAAATTATGATTTGATGTTCAGTAAATATTTTGATAATCTTGTAGGAGATATGGCTATATGTTTTATATGTAATTTTTGTTTCAGTATGTACCTCATAATTGGTTGTTATATAATTTGATATGTTTTATGAAATTGTTTTTAGGTTGTTTGGTAAAATTGATGAAACATTACCTGCTAAAACAAATAGAAATTGAATTTTAAAATACTCATTTTAAATTGATAAAAGTTATAGAAAAATCTTATCATTTACATGGCTATGTAAAATATGGCCATAAATAAAGTAGTGTGTTTAGAAAGTTTAAATAAATGGAACAAAATGTGAAAAGTAGGGACCTTTCGGAGTGTGTTGAAAAGTAAGGCTTTGCTTGAATCAACGAATATTTGTAATTTCTAACAATTAAATTTTCAGAAATAATTTAAGTAAACAAAACAAACTATTGACAATTAAAATTGCAAGGTTGAGAACCTGGGATAAGGAAATAAGATTAGGACAAGCAGTAAAGGCTTGCTAAAAGGTCACTTAAGGGAAAAGAGAATTTTTTAATTTGAAGATAAGAACAAGAATTTCAGGTAGTAAAGGGTTATATTTTCGACAAGTAAGATTGACCGTCAAGAAGAGCAAAGTTTTACGCTTTGGCATACTCCGATTGAAAGAAAAGTAAAATCGTAAATTCTTAATTTAAATGTTAATCTCAACTAAAATAAGCAGAGTATGGTTTCTTAACTGTGTAAGAACCAACACAAAGGATATTTTTAAGTCAAATAAATTGCAGACTGTGCATTGTAATATTAAATTTTAAATTTTTTAAAATTAAAAAATAAATATTTTTTAACTAACTTGCAAACAAACTGAGTATTATTTTAAACAAGTTTCTTACACTCTCCTACAGCTGATTTGGTCATTTCGCCGTTTAGATGTCTTTCAAAAGAACCCATCCCCCGGGATGACTTACCCGTTAAGGGTAGAATCCGCAGCAAGTTAGGTTTTTTCTTTTTTAAGTCCAGTGACTTGTTCTCTGGCAGATTTTGGCGAGCTTTGCACAGCGTTCGTGGTTTCGGCTGCGAGCGGCTCGTTTCAAAATTCTTGCTCTGCAACGGGCGTTGGTGGGCGGACTTGCGCGCGCGTGCTGGTCAACGGTAGGGTTGACGGCGCCGCGTAGGTGGTGGCTCGGTCCGTTGCAGTTAGTAACGGTGGCTCGGTCCGTTGCGGCGGGCAATATTCTCTTGGAATACATGCCGCAAAAAGATAAAATTTAAAACATAAAGAGTCTAAATTTCTTGTAAGTAAAACAAACCAAGCCACCGTGGGAAGGGTTTGAAACTTAAATTTAAGGCCGTTTGCAAGGGGAAGATGGTCAAAATTGACCTAGAGTTACCATCGACATTTCCAGAGATAAAGCAAGACGAGAAAAATCAAAAATAAAGAATAATAAAATTCCATCAGAAGCACCCTTAAAGAGTTATACGGCTTGATCGAAAAAGTGGATTGAATCGATCTGTCTATCAATTTTGCGAGCCGTTACGCACTAGTACAAAAGAAGTGCGCGCGCCGATCAGGCGACATCGATTTAAGATCCTTATTGGTTGTCAACTCGTGGGAACTGACTGCAAGGTGGGGGTGTTTCCCTGTTTGAGAAGAAGCCAAGCGTTCTTTACGCCCCAGCTAAACCAGGACTCTCGAAGGGAAAGGTCGGTGTCGGGCGTAGCTCCGGTAAAACAATGAACAGTAGTTTTGTTACCGTAAATAGTTCAAAAACTATGAGTGGCTAGGGAAAGTTCGTTTCGTTGAGATGTCGTGACGCTGTATTTCAAAATGGGGCCCTTTCGCATTTCAAGATCGCGGCGAAAGGGGTTTCCCCATAAATTTCCATCAAATTATGTGCGAGCGTCGTTAAATGTGTGTGTTGCAGCCTTACTAGAAAGACAAGGCGATGTGAACAGTGTAACCTAGCAAACAGTTTTAAAAGAGTGAGTCTAAATTTCTAACAAAATTAAACAAAATTTAACTAAATTGATAAACGTTTTAAAAAAATTTTTCTATTTCTTTTCTGTGTTAAAAAATGCCCAAGAACTGTGTTAAAAGAAGGGCTTAAAGCTAAAATTTTACTAGTAACTGTTAGAATTTAAAAGAGGTGCGAATGTCATCGAAGAAAGAAGATGGGAGAATTTCAACCAAAGGGTGAAGCGAGCTGATCTACCTGAGGCGTAGCAGACACACAAAGGGATGGAGGATTTCAAAGATGGCGGCAACGCGTGGGAAGTCACCCAAGTATATCGGCGTGGGAACGATGCAACAGCCAAGCTGGACCTTCCCCACCCCCGCTCGAGAACAAAGGGAGAGACGAAGGAGAAGAGAGGGAGAAGATAGGCAAGCCGTGCTTTGTGTGGATTCAGGTCAGATCTAATTTGTTTTCCCTTTGCAAATTAAAAATTTTAATTTGAAGAATTTTTTCTAAATTGGGAAAATGTTATAAAATTTAAATAAATTTTCAAATCATTAACAGTAAACTTTGAATTTTATAAGTAAATGCTGGTGGCTTTGTTTTAAAGAGTGGGGGGTTTCAAGATGGCGATGCCATAAAAGCAGAAATTATGTTGTATTTCATAAATGTAAGGGAAATAGAAATTTTAGATTAGAACTTATGTAAAGGGAAAGGGTTTTAAATAAACAAATCAAATAAAGGGATTTAAATTAATTAAAGAGTTAAAATCTTATGAAGGTGTAAAGAATTTAAATAAAAGATGTGTTGAAATAAAGTTAAATATAAATTGCTAAATGTAAATATCCAAGATGGCGGACAAAAGGACATTGTTTACAACAGCTGATTGGAAGGCTATGCTTTAGTTTCAGGTACTCCTATAAACAGGAGTGTTATTTCATATAATTAAATTAAACTAAATTGTTATTTTATTTAGAAGGAGTCATTACGACGTTTTTCCATATGAAACAAATTGACATAAATTGTTCTCATTTAAAATAAACAAGGGTGATAACAAATTGAAGCTTTTTAATGTAAACTTTTGATTTTATTTAGAAAAGGGTGAAATTATATATGTGTATAAAATAAATTGAATCAAACCAAGGTTTGAGTAAGAATAAAGGGTTATGATTTTGATATGTGTAGATTTTAAATATTTTAAAAGGTGCAACGAAAGAGTTAAGTTAACCAAGAGATTTTAAATTTGTAAGTGGGTCTAGCTAACCATAAAAATATGTTAATATAAGTTTTCTTTTTTGAATTATAAATATATATATTGTTTATTTCATGTTTTATATGTATGTATAATAATATGTCGGTGGTAGGGTAACTTAGAAAGAAAATTGAAATTTTTGCAAATTGGTTTAAATATAAATTATATAAAATAAAGGCAAATGGGCTAGTAGCCATTTAGCAAAGGTTACTCAAGATTTATTAAATATCAATTTCCTTCAGAAATTGCATTGAAAAATTTTAAATAAATTTTATTTAAACTTCCGTATTTATAATTTTCATGAAGAAAGGGTTAATTCAAATGATAACCAAAGGGTTACATATTTTATATTAAAAGGGTTTAACTATGATTAAATAAGTTGTAAACAAAACTCAGTATTTATAATTTTCATGCCGAAAGGGTTAATCAAATGAGAACCAAAGGGTTTTTTATTTTTATATAAAAAGGGTTAAATAAATTTTAAAATTTGTAAATTTCTTTGTAAATGATCAAGGATCAGTTCAAAAGGGTTTAACTATGTTTCAACAAATATTAATAAATTTCATTATGTGAATTTTCATGCCGAAAGGGTTAATCAAAATGTAACCAAAGGGTTAAATATTTTCTAATCAAAGGGTTAAGTGAATTTAAATAAATTTGTAGATTTTGTAAATGATTGAGGATAGGTGTAAACAGTTTAAATATGTTTCAGTCAACGATTGAATTAAAATATGTATTTAAATGTTATAATTTCAATATGGGAAGGTGTTTGAATTTATTCAGCAGATGATTTAACAATTTTTACAAATTATGATTTGATGTTCAGTAAATATTTTGATAATCTTGTAGGAGATATGGCTATATGTTTTATATGTAATTTTTGTTTCAGTATGTATCTCATAATTGGTTGTTATATAATTTGATATGTTTTATGAAATTGTTTTTAGGTTGTTTGGTAAAATTGATGAAACTTTACCTGCTAAAACAAATAGAAATTGAATTTTAAAATACTCATTTTAAATTGATAAAGTTATAGAAAAATCTTATCATTTACATGGCTATGTAAAATATGGCCATAAATAAAGTAGTGTGTTTAGAAAGTTTAAATAAATGGAACAAAATGTGAAAAGTAGGGACCTTTCGGAGTGTGTTGAAAAGTAAGGCTTTGCTTGAATCAACGAATATTTGTAATTTCTAACAATTAAATTTTCAGAAATAATTTAAGTAAACAAAACAAACTATTGACAATTAAAATTGCAAGGTTGAGAACCTGGGATAAGGAAATAAGATTAGGACAAGCAGTAAAGGCTTGCTAAAAGGTCACTTAAGGGAAAAGAGAATTTTTTAATTTGAAGATAAGAACAAGAATTTCAGGTAGTAAAGGGTTATATTTTCGACAAGTAAGATTGACCGTCAAGAAGAGCAAAGTTTTACGCTTTGGCATACTCCGATTGAAAGAAAAGTAAAATCGTAAATTCTTAATTTAAATGTTAATCTCAACTAAAATAAGCAGAGTATGGTTTCTTAACTGTGTAAGAACCAACACAAAGGATATTTTTAAGTCAAATAAATTGCAGACTGTGCATTGTAATATTAAATTTTAAATTTTTTAAAATTAAAAAATAAATATTTTTTAACTAACTTGCAAACAAACTGAGTATTATTTTAAACAAGTTTCTTACACTCTCCTACAGCTGATTTGGTCATTTCGCCGTTTAGATGTCTTTCAAAAGAACCCATCCCCCGGGATGACTTACCCGTTAAGGGTAGAATCCGCAGCAAGTTAGGTTTTTTCTTTTTTAAGTCCAGTGACTTGTTCTCTGGCAGATTTTGGCGAGCTTTGCACAGCGTTCGTGGTTTCGGCTGCGAGCGGCTCGTTTCAAAATTCTTGCTCTGCAACGGGCGTTGGTGGGCGGACTTGCGCGCGCGTGCTGGTCAACGGTAGGGTTGACGGCGCCGCGTAGGTGGTGGCTCGGTCCGTTGCAGTTAGTAACGGTGGCTCGGTCCGTTGCGGCGGGCAATATTCTCTTGGAATACATGCCGCAAAAAGATAAAATTTAAAACATAAAGAGTCTAAATTTCTTGTAAGTAAAACAAACCAAGCCACCGTGGGAAGGGTTTGAAACTTAAATTTAAGGCCGTTTGCAAGGGGAAGATGGTCAAAATTGACCTAGAGTTACCATCGACATTTCCAGAGATAAAGCAAGACGAGAAAAATCAAAAATAAAGAATAATAAAATTCCATCAGAAGCACCCTTAAAGAGTTATACGGCTTGATCGAAAAAGTGGATTGAATCGATCTGTCTATCAATTTTGCGAGCCGTTACGCACTAGTACAAAAGAAGTGCGCGCGCCGATCAGGCGACATCGATTTAAGATCCTTATTGGTTGTCAACTCGTGGGAACTGACTGCAAGGTGGGGGTGTTTCCCTGTTTGAGAAGAAGCCAAGCGTTCTTTACGCCCCAGCTAAACCAGGACTCTCGAAGGGAAAGGTCGGTGTCGGGCGTAGCTCCGGTAAAACAATGAACAGTAGTTTTGTTACCGTAAATAGTTCAAAAACTATGAGTGGCTAGGGAAAGTTCGTTTCGTTGAGATGTCGTGACGCTGTATTTCAAAATGGGGCCCTTTCGCATTTCAAGATCGCGGCGAAAGGGGTTTCCCCATAAATTTCCATCAAATTATGTGCGAGCGTCGTTAAATGTGTGTGTTGCAGCCTTACTAGAAAGACAAGGCGATGTGAACAGTGTAACCTAGCAAACAGTTTTAAAAGAGTGAGTCTAAATTTCTAACAAAATTAAACAAAATTTAACTAAATTGATAAACGTTTTAAAAAAATTTTTCTATTTCTTTTCTGTGTTAAAAAATGCCCAAGAACTGTGTTAAAAGAAGGGCTTAAAGCTAAAATTTTACTAGTAACTGTTAGAATTTAAAAGAGGTGCGAATGTCATCGAAGAAAGAAGATGGGAGAATTTCAACCAAAGGGTGAAGCGAGCTGATCTACCTGAGGCGTAGCAGACACACAAAGGGATGGAGGATTTCAAAGATGGCGGCAACGCGTGGGAAGTCACCCAAGTATATCGGCGTGGGAACGATGCAACAGCCAAGCTGGACCTTCCCCACCCCCGCTCGAGAACAAAGGGAGAGACGAAGGAGAAGAGAGGGAGAAGATAGGCAAGCCGTGCTTTGTGTGGATTCAGGTCAGATCTAATTTGTTTTCCCTTTGCAAATTAAAAATTTTAATTTGAAGAATTTTTTCTAAATTGGGAAAATGTTATAAAATTTAAATAAATTTTCAAATCATTAACAGTAAACTTTGAATTTTATAAGTAAATGCTGGTGGCTTTGTTTTAAAGAGTGGGGGGTTTCAAGATGGCGATGCCAAAAAAGCAGAAATTATGTTGTATTTCATAAATGTAAGGGAAATAGAAATTTTAGATTAGAACTTATGTAAAGGGAAAGGGTTTTAAATAAACAAATCAAATAAAGGGATTTAAATTAATTAAAGAGTTAAAATCTTATGAAGGTGTAAAGAATTTAAATAAAAGATGTGTTGAAATAAAGTTAAATATAAATTGCTAAATGTAAATATCCAAGATGGCGGACAAAAGGCCATTGTTTACAACAGCTGATTGGAAGGCTATGCTTTAGTTTCAGGTACTCCTATAAACAGGAGTGTTATTTCATATAATTAAATTAAACTAAATTGTTATTTTATTTAGAAGGAGTCATTACGACGTTTTTCCATATGAAACAAATTGACATAAATTGTTCTCATTTAAAATAAACAAGGGTGATAACAAATTGAAGCTTTTTAATGTAAACTTTTGATTTTATTTAGAAAAGGGTGAAATTATATATGTGTATAAAATAAATTGAATCAAACCAAGGTTTGAGTAAGAATAAAGGGTTATGATTTTGATATGTGTAGATTTTAAATATTTTAAAAGGTGCAACGAAAGAGTTAAGTTAACCAAGAGATTTTAAATTTGTAAGTGGGTCTAGCTAACCATAAAAATATGTTAATATAAGTTTTCTTTTTTGAATTATAAATATATATATTGTTTATTTCATGTTTTATATGTATGTATAATAATATGTCGGTGGTAGGGTAACTTAGAAAGAAAATTGAAATTTTTGCAAATTGGTTTAAATATAAATTATATAAAATAAAGGCAAATGGGCTAGTAGCCATTTAGCAAAGGTTACTCAAGATTTATTAAATATCAATTTCCTTCAGAAATTGCATTGAAAAATTTTAAATAAATTTTATTTAAACTTCCGTATTTATAATTTTCATGAAGAAAGGGTTAATTCAAATGATAACCAAAGGGTTACATATTTTATATTAAAAGGGTTTAACTATGATTAAATAAGTTGTAAACAAAACTCAGTATTTATAATTTTCATGCCGAAAGGGTTAATCAAATGAGAACCAAAGGGTTTTTTATTTTTATATAAAAAGGGTTAAATAAATTTTAAAATTTGTAAATTTCTTTGTAAATGATCAAGGATCAGTTCAAAAGGGTTTAACTATGTTTCAACAAATATTAATAAATTTCATTATGTGAATTTTCATGCCGAAAGGGTTAATCAAAATGTAACCAAAGGGTTAAATATTTTCTAATCAAAGGGTTAAGTGAATTTAAATAAATTTGTAGATTTTGTAAATGATTGAGGATAGGTGTAAACAGTTTAAATATGTTTCAGTAAACGATTGAATTAAAATATGTATTTAAATGTTATAATTTCAATATGGGAAGGTGTTTGAATTTATTCAGCAGATGATTTAACAATTTTTACAAATTATGATTTGATGTTCAGTAAATATTTTGATAATCTTGTAGGAGATATGGCTATATGTTTTATATGTAATTTTTGTTTCAGTATGTACCTCATAATTGGTTGTTATATAATTTGATATGTTTTATGAAATTGTTTTTAGGTTGTTTGGTAAAATTGATGAAACTTTACCTGCTAAAACAAATAGAAATTGAATTTTAAAATACTCATTTTAAATTGATAAAGTTATAGAAAAATCTTATCATTTACATGGCTATGTAAAATATGGCCATAAATAAAGTAGTGTGTTTAGAAAGTTTAAATAAATGGAACAAAATGTGAAAAGTAGGGACCTTTCGGAGTGTGTTGAAAAGTAAGGCTTTGCTTGAATCAACGAATATTTGTAATTTCTAACAATTAAATTTTCAGAAATAATTTAAGTAAACAAAACAAACTATTGACAATTAAAATTGCAAGGTTGAGAACCTGGGATAAGGAAATAAGATTAGGACAAGCAGTAAAGGCTTGCTAAAAGGTCACTTAAGGGAAAAGAGAATTTTTTAATTTGAAGATAAGAACAAGAATTTCAGGTAGTAAAGGGTTATATTTTCGACAAGTAAGATTGACCGTCAAGAAGAGCAAAGTTTTACGCTTTGGCATACTCCGATTGAAAGAAAAGTAAAATCGTAAATTCTTAATTTAAATGTTAATCTCAACTAAAATAAGCAGAGTATGGTTTCTTAACTGTGTAAGAACCAACACAAAGGATATTTTTAAGTCAAATAAATTGCAGACTGTGCATTGTAATATTAAATTTTAAATTTTTTAAAATTAAAAAATAAATATTTTTTAACTAACTTGCAAACAAACTGAGTATTATTTTAAACAAGTTTCTTACACTCTCCTACAGCTGATTTGGTCATTTCGCCGTTTAGATGTCTTTCAAAAGAACCCATCCCCCGGGATGACTTACCCGTTAAGGGTAGAATCCGCAGCAAGTTAGGTTTTTTCTTTTTTAAGTCCAGTGACTTGTTCTCTGGCAGATTTTGGCGAGCTTTGCACAGCGTTCGTGGTTTCGGCTGCGAGCGGCTCGTTTCAAAATTCTTGCTCTGCAACGGGCGTTGGTGGGCGGACTTGCGCGCGCGTGCTGGTCAACGGTAGGGTTGACGGCGCCGCGTAGGTGGTGGCTCGGTCCGTTGCAGTTAGTAACGGTGGCTCGGTCCGTTGCGGCGGGCAATATTCTCTTGGAATACATGCCGCAAAAAGATAAAATTTAAAACATAAAGAGTCTAAATTTCTTGTAAGTAAAACAAACCAAGCCACCGTGGGAAGGGTTTGAAACTTAAATTTAAGGCCGTTTGCAAGGGGAAGATGGTCAAAATTGACCTAGAGTTACCATCGACATTTCCAGAGATAAAGCAAGACGAGAAAAATCAAAAATAAAGAATAATAAAATTCCATCAGAAGCACCCTTAAAGAGTTATACGGCTTGATCGAAAAAGTGGATTGAATCGATCTGTCTATCAATTTTGCGAGCCGTTACGCACTAGTACAAAAGAAGTGCGCGCGCCGATCAGGCGACATCGATTTAAGATCCTTATTGGTTGTCAACTCGTGGGAACTGACTGCAAGGTGGGGGTGTTTCCCTGTTTGAGAAGAAGCCAAGCGTTCTTTACGCCCCAGCTAAACCAGGACTCTCGAAGGGAAAGGTCGGTGTCGGGCGTAGCTCCGGTAAAACAATGAACAGTAGTTTTGTTACCGTAAATAGTTCAAAAACTATGAGTGGCTAGGGAAAGTTCGTTTCGTTGAGATGTCGTGACGCTGTATTTCAAAATGGGGCCCTTTCGCATAAGAAACCATACTCTGCTTATTTTAGTTGACATTAACATTTAAATTAAGAATTTACGATTTTACTATTCTTTCAATCGGAGTATGCCAAAGCGTAAAACTTTGCTCTTCTTGACGGTCAATCTTACTTGTCGAAAATATAACTCTTTACTACCTGAAATTCTTGTTCTTATCTTCAAATTAAAAAATTCTCTTTTCCCTTAAGTGACCTTTTAGCAAGCCTTTACTGCTTGTCCTAATCTTATTTCATTATCCCAGGTTCTCAACCTTGCAATTTTAATTGTCAATAGTTTGTTTTGTTTACTTAAATTATTTCTGAAAATTTAATTGTTAGAAATTACAAATATTCGTTGATTCAAGCAAAGCCTTACTTTTCAACACACTCCGAAAGGTCCCTACTTTTCACATTTTGTTCCATTTATTTAAACTTTCTAAACACACTACTTTATTTATGGCCATATTTTACATAGCCATGTAAATGATAAGATTTTTCTATAACTTTTATCAATTTAAAATGAGTATTTTAAAATTCAATTTCTATTTACTTTAGCAGGTAAAGTGTCAATCAACCAAACAACCTAAAAACAATTTCATAAAACATATCAAATTATATAAAAACCAATTATGAAGTACTTACTGAAACAAAAATTACATATAAAACATATAGCCATATCTCCTACAAGATTATCAAAATATTTACTGAACATCAAATCATAATTTGTAAAATTTGTTAATCATCTGCTGAATAAATTCAAACACCTTCCCATATTGAAATTATAACATTTAAATACATATTTTAATTCAATCGTTTACTGAAACATATTTAAACTGTTTACACCTATCCTCAATCATTTACAAAATCTACAAATTTATTTAAATTCACTTAACCCTTTGATTAGAAAATATTTAACCCTTTGGTTACACTTTGATTAACCCTTTCGGCATGAAAATTCACATAATGAAATTTATTAATATTTGTTGAAACATAGTTAAACCCTTTTGAACTGATCCTTGATCATTTACAAAGAAATTTACAAATTTTAAAATTTATTTAACCCTTTTTATATAAAAACAAAAAACCCTTTAGTTATCATTTGGTTAACCCTTTCTTCATTTAAATTATAAATACTGAGTTTTGTTTACAACTTATTTAATCATAGTTAAACCCTTTTAATGTAAAATATGTAACCCTTTGGTTATCATTTGAATTAACCCTTTCTTCATGAAAATTATAAATACGGAAGTTTAATTAAAATTTATTTAAAATTTTTCAATGCAATTTCTGAAGGAAATTGATATTTAATAAATCTTGAGTATCCTTTGCTAAATGGCTACCAGCCCATTTGCCTTTATTTTATATAATTTATATTTAAACCAATTTGCAAAAATTTCAATTATCTTTCTAAGTTACCCTATCACCAACATATTATTATACATACAAATCATGAAATAAACAATATATATATAATTATATTTCAAAAAAGAAAACTTATATTAACATATTTTTATGGTTAGCTAGACCCACTTACAAATTTAAAATCTCTTGGTTAACTTAACTCTTTTGTTGCACCTTTTAAAATATTTAAAATCTACACATATCAAAATCATAACCCTTTATTCTTACTCAAACCTTGGTTTGATTCAATTTATTTTATACACATATATAATTTCACCCTTGTCTAAATAAAATCAAAAGTTTACATTAAAAAGCTTCAATTTGTTATCACCCTTGTTTATTTCAAATGAGAACAATTTATGTCAATTTGTTTCATATGGAAAAATGTCGTAATGACTCCTTCTAAATAAAATACCAATTTAGTTTAATTTAATTATATGAAATAACACTCCTGTTTATAGGAGTACCTGAAACTAAAGCATAGCCTTCCAATCAGCTGTTGTAAACAATGGCCTTTTGTCCGCCATCTTGGATATTTACTTTTAGCAAATTATATTTAACTTTATTACAACACATCTTTTATTTAATTTCTTTACCCCTTCACAAGATTTTAACTCTTTAATTAATTTAAATCCCTTTATTTGATTTGTTTATTTAAAACCCTTTCCCTTTACATAAGTTCTAATCTAAAATTTCTATTTCCCTTACATTCATTAAATACAACATAATTTCTGCTTTTATGGCATCGTCATCTTGAAACCCCTCACTCTTTAAAACAAAGCCACCAGCATTTACTTATAAAATTCAAAGTTTACTGTTAATGGTTTGAAAATTTATTTAAATTTTATAACATTTTCCCAATTTAGAAAAAATTCTTCAAATTAAAATTTTTAATTTGCAAAGGGAAAACAAATAGATCTGACCTGAATCCACACAAAGCACGGCTTGCCTATTTTCTCCCTCTCTTCTTCTTCGTCTCTCCCCTTTGTTCTCAAACGGGGGTGGGGAAAGTCCGGCTTGGCTGTTGCATCGTTCCCACGCCGATATACTTGGGTGACTTCCCACGCGTTGCCGCCATCTTTAAAATCCTTCATCCCTTTGTGTGTCTGCTACGCCTCAGGTAGATCAGCTCGCTTCACCCTTTGGTTGAAATTCTCCCATCTTCTTTCTTCGATGACATCCGCACCTCTTTCAAATTTTAACAGTTACTAGTAAAATTTTAGCTTTAAGCCCTTCTTTTAACACAGTTATTGGGCATTTTTTAACACAGAAAAGAAATAGAAAAATTTTTTTAAAACGTTTATCAATTTAGTTAAATTTTGTTTAATTTTGTTAGAAATTTAGACTCACTCTTTTAAAACTGTTTGCTAGGTTACACTGTTCACATCGCCTTGTCTTTCTAGTAAGGCTGCAACACACACATTTAACGACGCTCGCACATAATTTGATGGAAATTTATGGGGAAACCCCTTTCGCCGCGATCTTGAAATGCGAAAGGGCCCCATTTTGAAATACAGCGTCACGACATCTCAACGAAACGAACTTTCCCTAGCCACTCATAGTTTTTGAACTATTTACGGTAACAAAACTACTGTTCATTGTTTTACCGGAGCTACGCCCGACACCGACCTTTCCCTTCGAGAGTCCTGGTTTAGCTGGGGCGTAAAGAACGCTTGGCTTCTTCTCAAACAGGGAAACACCCCCACCTTGCAGTCAGTTCCCACGAGTTGACAACCAATAAGGATCTTAAATCGATGTCGCCTGATCGGCGCGCGCACTTCTTTTGTACTAGTGCGTAACGGCTCGCAAAATTGATAGACAGATCGATTCAATCCACTTTTTCGATCAAGCCGTATAACTCTTTAAGGGTGCTTCTGATGGAATTTTATTATTCTTTATTTTTGATTTTTCTCGTCTTGCTTTATCTCTGGAAATGTCGATGGTAACTCTAGGTCAATTTTGACCATCTTCCCCTTGCAAACGGCCTTAAATTTAAGTTTCAAACCCTTCCCACGGTGGCTTGGTTTGTTTTACTTACAAGAAATTTAGACTCTATGTTTTAAATTTTATCTTTTTGCGGCATGTATTCCAAGAGAATATTGCCCGCCGCAAACCACGTGCCAGTTGCTATAAACTGGTTATCAATAAATAGTGCTTAATCCGTTTTACCGCATCCTGTTAATAAATCATAGTTGAACAGACTTTAGTTGAATCATAGTTGAACTACCAACTTTAGAAAATAATATTACTTGAAGAGCTTTATACTGAGTACTTTTTTCAATTTAAACAACAGATGAGGTTGAAAACTAGTAGACGCTCAAAATATTCAGCTACAATACAAAGTACTTGTATCATAGACGTTCGAAGCATTACGTGGGCATTACTTGTAGATATGGTGATAGTATAAATTCACTGAAAAATTAGTTTCCTTTTAATTGACCAAAAACATGACAGAAAAGTATGGAAAAATCAAAATACTATCGCCGAGGGCAGTGAGGGGTGAGAAAAGCACTTTGAGGAGATTACACTTGGCGACAGAGTTCTGTGAGGTTATGACGCCGTGTGCAAATAAAGAGGGTAGACATCTTCATAAAACTCTCGCCCTTTTGTCTGCTTTAAGGCAGAACACACATTTATAATACTCGTATAATCGTCTGATTGGATAACCAACAGAAGAAACAATTTTCTCTTTTGTAAATTAACATGGAATGCATCAAATATAAACCCCATCTCCTACATAGAAACCCGAGAATAATACTGAATTACGGATGGGATTAACGTACTGACATTGTCATTTCATATAGAACAGTCATGAACATGTGGGAGGCTACACTCCAATCTTACGTTTGACATATTGAAGCCTAGAGCCATATTAATGCAGAAAAGCTAGTGATATTTGATAGTAAAAACCTAGGTGAGGGAGATGGGCGAGATGAGTGGTTCGCCTGGGAAGGGGGTTTTACCGATAATTGTTCCGATGTTTGTCTGAACCATATAAAAGGCAAAAGAGAAAACATCTTTCGAAAGCTAAAAACACTAAATATGTCTCGTAATAGTAATTAATTTTTAAAAAAATCACGACACTGAAACAGTTTTAAAAGTGAAAAGTAAAAATTAGAACCTTAACATCTTTATGCACTATTCAACAAACGATTGTGCGAAATGATACGATTATATAAATAGCGTTTCACTGTTGAATGTTTAATTCTATTTTACAAGGACTTCTATTAAAAATATGCTGGCAACAATTTATTAACTTTTACTTGCAGTTCAGATCTATATTGTTTCAATACATTTTAATATATAACTGAAAGCATAAGATCCAGTGTCACCAAGATCCGTGCTGAAAATTAAAGTTGAAGAGCCAGATGTAGGCAGAAATAGGTTTTTAGTAGCTTACTAGAAGACAGGAAGTAGCCCCCTCCCCCTCCTATATACTTCTTGTCACAACCAGTTTTTTTTAGCTTAAGCTGATAAAGTACGGAATCCAGGAGTCATTGAACAACCAAATCTGTTGGTTCTTATATAGTTGAAAAAAAACATACAACATGCTTACATACACAAATCGGACGGGAAATGGTATTACTATGAATGAATTCGGCGTAACTTTGTTAACTAATTAAATCACCTTATCGCATATACAGCCTGTACATGTAAAGTATAAATCTCGTGACATAAATATATCATAGTTAGTCATACTAGGGAGGGAAAAGCTTACGTTATTGTTTAATTCTTGAAAACATACTTATTAACTTTTGGGAAAGACAGCTACGCTCATAATATTTATACACATCATTTTATTATTTGATATTGTCAAACTTAGTATTAAATTAGTAATATAAGATATCGGAAAAATATAAAAAAAGAAATGATAACATTAAAGTAATAATATCTGAGAATAATGAAAAGTGTTTATTTTGTAATTCAACATTTATCATTATTTCTTTGCATTTGCTTTAAATAATTTCAGAAATTCAATATGTTTGAATCGATCAAAATAATTATAATTGCTTGTTTAACTCGCGTTAGATGTTCCGAGAAATGTTTAGTGGGATTTAGCACCGATATTAGTGCCAGTAGAAGTGTTATAGATACACCACAATTGAAAAATGAAACCGAAAATGTGGCTCGTCCTATCTGTTGACGCTATCAATCAATGGGGGAATGAGTGTCTTGGACTGGCAGCGTCACTAAGTGAAATGTTTTACCGCAGGTTTACACAGACTTGTCACTGATTGATGACCTTGACACTCGACGAAAACAATGTTCAATAAAATTTGTACATAGTATGCTAGAGCACGTGCAGTGTCTGTGTTCTGGGGGAGGGGGTCGTTAATTTATTTAAATTAATTCAAAATTATTTTCAGGATAAAAGTATAGAGATATAATAGCAACATATTACACGGTTTCTAACGTTGAATACAAGTATTTATACACTTTAACTTATACTGATAGCAGTCTGTTGTAGCACTTACCTTTTATTTAAATGAGAACAATTCAAAACTCAAATCACTTAGTGATACTTGTTAAATAATAAGTGTAAATTAATGACTTAGGTTGAAGATGAATCAAATAAAATAGAGCATTTGTTATAAAATTATTTAAGATGTGAGAAGCGTGTAACGACTATTTAAACATATTAGCCCAATTTAAAAGGGTTCGTTTCGGTTTTGTGACCCTGTTCAGTGATTTATTATTCTAGGCGAACAAATGTATTAACGTATACTTCACTATACAATTATTTTTTACTTTCCATCTTAATTTTGCCTTAGGTAAGACGATGATTACTTAAAAGTGATTTCCATCTTATACGCATGAAAATTCAACCTAAATATGAAACAAAATTAACCACTTTACGAACACCTGTATTTTATAAACTAATGTATTTGTAGTTTAATTATAAAATTATAATTATAAATAAAGTTAGTAATGATTAAATGTAACATTACTTGCTACATTTAATTTAAATTTTGTGTTATGATTTTCCAAGTATCTTGCTTTGAAATAGTGCAATAGTGAGTAGTAAAGACTAGAAATCCTGACTAAACAAGCCTCTAAACAGGCAATCAAATACTCCCAAGCAAAATGTCCCAAACCCTAACAAATGAAATAGGTCGCACAGAGCTCTACAAGTTATTTAAATTGTGTTACCATAGTAACTCAAATAAAACTTGACCTGAAGTCGAAGTCTTTACCGAGCTCCATCCAAATCTGCAAAGTTTTCTTACAAGAGTGTAACTTTTCTAATCGCTGCATGAGTTGTCAAACTTTTCGCATTACTAGTCTGGACTATTCTTCGCTTTCTAAATGGAACTGAGATCAAATTAAAATATAGAAAACTGTTTTTTTTTAAAGTGGTTTTCTATAACTCATTTTAACTTTATTTATTATGAGAACAATAATTAATAATTTGTTTACATTGTGGTTTATGCAGAAAACTTAGAAAGCATTTACTGTTTATATAGTACTCGAAATATCATTCAGAATTTGATTTTTATCTTTTTTTCAAAAAACAAAATTTAAACTTAACTAGTATAACCATTATCGTCTCCAATGTTTAGGAGAGAGAGTCAATATAGGTCAGTTTTGCTTGGATAAAACTGTAATTTCTCTACTGTAAGCTCAACTTGTATCTATATGTAAAAGTTTTTATCCCAATGCAGCTACCATCTTTTTGTTTTATTTTCAACCTGTCTTTCACTTCTTTCAGTTCCTTCTTCAATTTACACTCAATACACCAAAACGCTGTACGTTACATATTCATTACTCTTTTGTATTCCGTCAGAGTAAAACTACGATGCAGCTTAAAATTTTATGACAGAAGATATTGTGTTTCAGCTCCATGACAGACTGACATCTTATACCTTGAGAACTGTCCGTCTTTAACAGCTGCATTGTATTATTGACTTAGCATTAAAACTGAATTATTCAGACGGGGGCATAAAAATGAAGATTAAGCAAGAGAAATTACGTTAGGGGTGAATCAGTACTAAGTTTGTTTTACGGGTCTGAATAATCTCCGCAGGGGGTTGATTTGGGGGCGGGTTCTGCGGCGACAGAGTAATCCGTCTCGGAGGGTGAAACATTGCCAAAGAGAAAAATCAAATCATTTATTTTAGCTGCGGTATCCAATTCTATATTTAGGTCGAGGGCACTGAAAAAAGATCTTAAATCTTAAATACAAAGGAAGTGCAGCCTTTATATCCTAGTACCATAAGAAACAGTTCTTGAGATATAAAAAAACCGCCTTTGACGAAACCATAAATCAACTTGTTCCATAAGATGTAAAATACACAGTTACGTCGTTACTTAACCTAACGGTTATTAAAAAATGCATGAAAACACACCATCTAGACGTCACTCAGAAATAACATTTTTCTAGAATCCTTTGACATTCCGAAATATATCCAACCCATACCTATGACGTCACTTAACGGTACTTTTGAAAATATCAAAACTATCAACTGATGACATTACTTAACATAGCGTTATTTTAAAAACAACAAAAATATCCACCGATGACGTCATGTAACATGAACATTGTTTTCAAGTGATGACGTCACTTAGCATAACGGTTGTTTTCCTAATATTAAAACTATTCACTGACAACGTCACTTAACATATATATTGTTTTGAAAATATTAAAATAAAAACCGATGATGGCATCCGGAAATACCTTTAAAATTATGAATTAGTTTTTGCCAAAAAATATATATTTATCATAAAACATAATTTTAGGCCATATAACAATAATAAATCATATATAACTTTTTTTAGAAATATTATATATACATAGATTCTCAACAACGTTTTTTGAAGCTACGAACATATTTTTCGCTTAGACCTTTCCAGCCTCATTATTATCTGGAAAATAATGTTTATATTTGTTCACCAGTGCTACATTATAATATTGAAACTCCGACTCTGTTTTTAGGGATAGCAAAATATAGTATTTTAAAATAATTATTATATTTTAATTTTTAGTGTTGACAGAAATGGTGTTAATACGTTTACCTCACGCGTCAGCTGACATTTTATTTTGTAAGTTGAGGTGTTCTGAGGCTATGTTTGAGCATATGGTGAGTTGCACACTACTGTCGTACATAATTACCCAAATGACAAAATTTTAACATATAATTTATAGTATGGAATTACAGTTTTTTTTTAAAATACGGCTAGTGAAGATCTATTTTTTTTTAAATTTGACACGTTGTTATAATGTTTTGTATAAAACGTCTTACGTACATAGATAAAAACAAAAATTTACCTCATGAGTCGGCAGACCTTTTGTATTTCTATAAGTTGATGTGTTCTTATGGCGTTTGAGTTTATTCTGCGTTGTGTACAATCGTACTATATACCCAGTGAAAAACCAAATTTTACCTCAATAATCTACTGATTTTAAATTTTTTTATGTTGACGGGTAGTGAGTTTATGTTTTAGAGTGTTATACTTTACAGTCTTACATAGGCAGAGAAAATGGAAACCTAATTAGATATTAGGTTCACATAACATTTAAATGGATGTTACTGATGAATGAGGAACGTTATTATAAACTTGTTTTATAACGCGACTAAAGGTTAATAAAACAACTTTGATCAAATGACAAGAGGATTTAACAATAAAAAAGCACTGAAAATGGGACAGGCCTATTATCTCTTTTACACTCTACTAAACATTGTTGGCAATAATGCTTGACTTTTATTTAAAATCATTGCAATGTAAAAAAAAAACAAAAAGCGATTATATTATTTCAATTATTTGGAATATAACTAATCAGAACAATTCAGAAGATTAATAAACAACATTTTACTCCGAAATTACACGTTGTTGGCAGCAAAAACATTTAAGCTGAAGCAACTAGCAAAAGCCTATTTCAGTCAAAAGATATCAAAGACAGAAAAACGAGCAAGCTAGCAATAGATTCGAAGAAAATAGAAAACTATTTAAAATCCTTTAATGTGTTTTAGGTTAACGACAAATCACGTGAAAAGGATTTTAGGATAGAAAATCGAAAAGTAGAGTGTATTTGTATTACCATGAATTGGTCTGTGATCCGTCATTAACCGTAAATATATTAAATATGTATTGACAGATATTAAATTGAGTTTAACTATAATAATTTACTAAGAAACACTGAAAGGTGTAATCATTATAAATCAAAAATTAAAAGGTACCTGAGGGCAAAGTTGTGGTCAATCAGAGCTACGAACTTATAATTAGAAATATGAGTTCTGAGAAATATTAAAAAAAAAATGTTAATCACTACAAACAACACTACAAATACAAAGATCTTTTATTTAGTTTCTTATCTACGTTCGGATTGCAAAGAAATAATTTTTAGAGGAAAATATTACAAGATTAATTACTGTAGTTAGTTATTCTTGTAGTGTCCTCCTCTAAATATAATTGCTTTGTAATCGAAATGTACATAAAAAATGTTCAGAACGTTTCTGGGGTTAAGAGGTTTTTTTATTTAAAATTAAAAGCCTTACTCCACAGTTGCTACAAGTTGTTATTGATTTTGAGAAAAATGTTATAGATTTTAGAGGAAAAAAGAGATTTTTATGAGATACAGTTAGGGGAACCGAAAAGAGATTGATAAAGAGGTTCATGAAATGGTATAAATGGAAAAAGGAGGGAAGGAAAGGAATGGATAAAGATGGAAAAGACCGTTGGAAAGAATACATGTGATGATATTCATCTCAAATATTTAAAAAAAATATAATAAAGGAGCAATTTTTAGTTTGTAGATTTGACATACATTTTCCAGTGAATAATTAAGTTTAATTTGAAAATAGTTAGTTTGGTTAAATAAATCATAAGTAATCGAAACAAAAGATAGTTTTAGACATAAGCCTGCTTAACACCACAACTCTGTTCATTCTTAATGAGTGTTTTTTAAATTTATTTTTTCTGTTCACGAAAGAAAATAAAAACTATTTGTAACAACAAAAATCTCTTAACAATCTTATAGAAAATGAATTGGCCACATTGAGGTGTAAAACAAGCTTCTTGTGTTTTCGCAATAAAACTACTAATCCTTGTAGATGTAACACATTGTATAATTCCCAGTTGCACTAATTCCACCCTACATAACTAAGATTGTAAGCAGTAAGAAGATTACACTGCTTCTAACTAAAATGGAATTCTTGTTATGTTGGTACCACTTATTGCTGAGGTTATTCCGCTTAGAACAAGCCGTGTTCTGCAGTAAGGCTTACCAACTGTTTAGAATTATTTATGGTAAAATATATCTGCCGAATTAGTACAATGCGTTAGAAATTTAATTTTAATTTTAACTGTGTGTAACTGCTGTTGCTCTTTGACATGCATTTGTTAATTAACAGGCGAATTATGAAAGTGTTATTTTACGATAAACTAACACTAGTTGTGGGATTGGTTATTACCACAACTACAGGATTAAAATATTTTAGTTTCCGTTTAATGTTATCGTTTGTGTTATTTCTTATTTTTTTAAAAATTAAAGTTTAATGTGTAATATACGATAGTAATTTATTTTTATAAATAAATAATAATAATACAACAGTCGTTTAAATAATTTGTAATATATGAAAATAATTTGGCTGAATGCAAAATGGTCAACGTATAAAACTACAGATAAATGTTTGGGAACCTAATTTTATTAAAACTGCTGACACAATATTGTAAGTTAGTGTTAAAAGAAAGGTATATATCATTTTGATAACCCCAGGCTACATAATTTTGAGTTTTTAACTTAAATAACCATGTAAAAGTATTGCCCAAATAAAATTGACAGATGAATAGTAAAACCTTATAGATGAACTACTCATTTTTTCTCCAAAACAAAATAAATTTATGTAATTTGTAAATCATAATATTATTAGTCCATTGTATTTGATATTTACAAGTTAAATTCGTAGTTTCCTGACAAAACATTTACCTACTAGCCCTAAACTATTTAATAGAGGAATTTGTTTCCTAGTGATAGTAAATCCTTGTCATAAGAACGTGACATAAATATGACTTTATATTATAACGACTTCCACATGTCTTACTCATATGAAAATACTTTCGATTGAGCTGAGCACTAATCGTCAGTGTTTGAGCTGAGCAATATTCGTTAGTATTTGGGTTGGCCACCAGGAAGCGTTGCAGGCCACAAGTCGTTTTACATGCAGGTATGTTCAAATAGTAGCCTATGTATTTATTTTCTGTTGTGGTAGGTTTGTAAATTTTATATTGTTCTAGCATCATTTTTTGACATGACCTAGGCTGTATTGATAGCTTAATATGTAGTTAGCAAAAAAGGACAGTGTCGGTTTTAATTGAATATTTTATTTTTACGTTGGTAAAGCAGACGCCTGTTAACTAAAAGTATCGTTTAGTACAGTCTATACAATATTTTCAATTTATGCAGCAATTATGAAACTGGAGTAAAATAAAAACTTTAAAAAAATGTGCAAATAATGTAGCTATTAACAAATTACACCTTTGCTATTACTTGCGACCAGACATTTGTTAACTAAAAGTTGTTAATTGTTAAATTACACTTGGAGGAAACGTTTTCGTCTTACGACTTCTTCAGCCTCGTCAGTAGCAACAGCAACAAGATATCGGTAGTTATTAAGTTTACATCTGTACATACTCAACTGCATACGTTTGAGTTTTTATTATATTTGTAGATCGATAAGTCCGCTTACATAACGCGAAACAATTGTCATTCTAAGTGAATACATATTGTAAAAGAGGGTATTCTTTTCTTATGAATTTAAATATTACATCGGTCAAAAGCCATTCAATAAGATTGTAATATTTGTTGATCGAAAAAATATACTTGCGAATATTGTAGGGAACCTTAATGAATATTATTATAATATAGCATCATCAGAAGGTTACTACTCCTTGTGTAGTTCTGATGACTGAGTTAGCAAAATGTGCATAAAGATTTTGTAGCTAATAAATTAGCTTTCTTTGTCCCAAAAGAGTTTTAAAAAATTGTAATTTATATGTAATTGGGTGATCTAGTGGGTAAAGCTTGAATGTAGGTCTTGGATTCGAGCCCCGATAGCGACCAAGATTTTAGTGTCCTTCATTTATATCAACTGAACTTGAGATAATGAGTACCTAGAGACAAACCAAGGGCAATAAAGAGCGGTTGAAACGTGAAACAGGCCACATTAATTTGCTTGAATACCGCATGGCTACTTTGTCTCTTACTCCTAAGCCAACCTAATTTATTGCCATTAAAGAAGTTATTATTATTATATTGTAATTCAGGTAAGAGTCCTCTGTGTACTATATTAAGTATTGAATAGTCACTGTAAGTTTATCTTTCATTTGTTTAAAGTTTTTTTCCTTTTTCAAAATTTACCCATCTCCTCCTTCTGCCAAACTATTTTCATAAATGAGAAAGCGATAAAAAAACGTATTATCACTAAAAAATAAAATACATTTAATGCGATGATGATGTCTGTCTACAGTCTATATACTTTTTTAGTTTCGTTCAATTTGAATGACTTTATCTAAAGTTTTTCCGCTCGTATTACATAGAGAAGGGAATAGTTTCGTATCTTAACGCGCAAAGTTTAACTTGAATCATTTAGAGATTAGAAAAGTTTAAGTTTTCTAAAGCAACTTTAGATCGAGTTTAATGATCGAAGAACAAGCTCCCTCAAAATGTCTGTAAAATAGAAAATCACAATGTGCCTTATCATGGATTTGGAAACATTTTGAGTTATAAATTAAAGTTGCTTTCAATCAAATATAATAAAAGACGTTTTATTTCTTCAAATGCTGAATGAATTCAAAGTTTTTTTAAACTGAAGAAAAGTTTAAAATTATTAGACTCTAAGCTCAATGTTTTCGTGTGTAAAAGTATATATTACATAATTTACCGAGAATTTTTTTTTTATGTCTGTTAAAAATTATTACCAGTTTTATATATTTCGAGGAGGTCCCATACCTTTATACGCTATTCATCTTGGACGTTACAAGTGGCTTGTATTGTATTGGCCTTACACTGTTATTTAAGTTTTACATTGCCCTATCAATAGTATATAGCATTACAAAATAAATAGTAGGCCTAAAATATTTTAAATAATTTTAAATAAAAGATATTATTATTACGGTCACACATTGTTTTAGTTCTGCACAAGTTTAATATTTTGGCTTACGGTCAATTATTGGCAAAGCAAAAATTGAAACAAACTGTAGAATAATTTTAAAATATCGCACTGTTTCGATTTCAAAACTTAATCATCCCTAGAATATGTACATGTGTGTATATATGGCACTACTGTGGTTTAATAAATATATAATATATCTATCTATAAATATCTAGTATATCTAATATATATTGATCTTATAAATCGCTAGTTGGGATCATCGACTATTACTAACTTTGATAGTCCAACTCTTCCTATTTGGCTTTAAAATAAAGTTGCGTGTCATGTGCCACTTGTGTGATAAGTGAAACATATGTGCCAAATATGTGATACGAATTGTCAAATGTATTTTTGTTTCACTAAAATCACTTGAACATGTATTAATGTTACACTTCCCTATAGTAACAACGTCTAAGATGACAATAAAATACATCTCCCGGAACGGTTATCTTTAGCCACTGAACATTTGCCGTGTCTTGAGCATTTGCCACTGAACATTTGCCGTGTCTTGAGCATTTGATACTGAACATTTGTCGTGTTGTGAACATTTGCCACTGAACATTTGCCGTGTCTTGAGCATTTGCTACTGATCAATTGTCGTGTCTTGAGCATTTGCTATTGAACATATGCCGTGTATTAAGCATTTGCCACTGAACATTTGTCGTGTCTTGAGCATTTGCTACTGATCAATTGTCGTATCTTAAGCATCTGCTACTGATCATTTGCCGTGTTTTGAGCATTTACCACTGAACATTTGTCGTGTATTAAGCATTTGCCACTGAACATTTGTCGTGTATTAAGCATTTGTTACTGATCAATTGTCGTGTCTTGAGCATTTGCCACTGAACATTTGCCGTGTCTTGAGCATTTGCTACTGATCAATTGTCGTGTCTTGAGCATTTGCCACTGCACATTTGCCGTGTCTTAAGCATCTGCTACTGATCATTTGCCGTGTTTTGAGCATTTGCCACTGAACATTTGTCGTGTTTTGAGCATTTGCTACTGAACCTTTGCCGTGTCTTGAGCATTTGCCACTGAACGTTTGCCGTGTCTTGAGCATTTGATACTGAACATTTGTCGTGTTTTGAGCATTTGCCACTGAACATTTGCCGTGTCTTGAGCATTTACTACTGATCAATTGTCGTGTCTTGAGCATTTGCTATTGAACATATGCCGTGTATTAAGCATTTGCCACTGAACATTTTTCGTGTCTTGAGCATTTGCTACTGATCAATTGTCGTGTCTTGAGCATCTGCTACTGAACATTTGTCGTGTTTTGAGCATTTACCACTGAACATTTGTCGTGTATTAAGCATTTGCCACTCAACATTTGTCGTGTATTAGGCATTTGCTACTGATCAATTGTCGTGTCTTGAGCATTTGCCACTGAACATTTGCCGTGTCTTGAGCATTTGCTACTGATTATTTGTCGTGTCTTGAGCATTTGCCACTGAACATTTGCCGTGTCTTGAGCATTTGCTACTGATCAATTGTCGTGTATTAAGCATTTGCCACTGAACATTTTGTCGTGTCTTGAGCATTTGCCACTGAACATTTGCCGTGTCTTGAGCATTTGTTACTGAACATTTGTCGTGTCTTGAGCATTTCCTACTGAACATTTGCCGTGTATTGAACATTTGCCTTTGAACATTTGCCGTGTCTTGAGCATTTGCTACTGAAAAATATTCATTCCGATATTTCAAATATTATAGTTTTGCATTGTCTTTCACTTTATTTCAACGTAATGTTTACCTATCGTATTTTCCCCTAAAATATTATTGCATCTTTCATCCTTCTTTATACCTTGTCAAGGCTCTAGTATTTGTGATTCATTCTGTTTTCCAACAGATTTTATAGGTGAAGTTACTTCATTCACTCAATATGTTTAATGGTTAAGAAAATGTCCAATTTCATCTTATAGTTTCCTCGACATAATATCAATAGAATCAGTGATTAAGTCCTAAATTCCACAATGCTTCCCTCTAAACAAATAATGTATCAGGATTCCTAGACGCTTTTATATCATTTTCAAAGGTTCACTATATATATATATATATATATATATATATATATATATATATATATATATATATATATATATATATATATATATATATTTATTTATTTATTTATATATATTTTAAAACATAATAGGTTAAATCAAACAATAATAATATAAATTTAACAAAACATTTTGGATAAAATAAATAAAATTAATAATATAATCAAATTTACTTATGAAATTGAAGCAAATAATGAAATGAATTTTTCTAGATTTAACAATAATAAGAAAAAATGAAAAATTTAAAATATGATATACCGTAAACCAACTTTAACAAACCAAATTTTACCAAATAATTCTAATTATCAATATAATGAAAAAATGGCTGCTTTATATATCTTATTATATAGAATGCATAATATCCCCATGAATGAAGAAAATAAAATAAGAGAAAAAACATGATTTATCAAATTGCATTAGAAAACGGTTATAAAAAGGAAACTGTTGACAAACTTAATTATAAATTTGTCATAAACAACATAATAATTTAATTTTTAAAAATAATAATAATACAATATGGACTTAATTTTTATTTATAGGCTATGAAGAAATATCCTCAAATTATTTAAAAATTAAAATATCATAATTGCATACAAAACTAATAACAAAATAATAAACATAATAAATAATAATAATAAAACAATTAATATGCATGAAAAACATAGTATTTATAAATTAGAATGCGAAAACTGTAATAAAACTTATATAGGTCAAATTAAAAAATAATTAAAAGAAAGATATAAAGAACATTTAATGCTTATATAAATCCAGAAATATATAAAACAAATTTTGCAAATCATTGTATTAATAATAAGCACCAATTTCCAAATTTTGAAAATATGAAACTTATAAATGATATTAATAAAGGATTAAGAATGAATATATATGAAGCTTTTGCTATTACTTGCGACCAGACATTTGTTATCTAAAGAATGTTAATTGTTAACTTACACTTGGAGGAACCGTTTTCGTCTTACGACTTCTTCAGCCTCCTGAAGCATTCCCTTTGTAAGTTAACAATTAACAATTTTTATGAAGCAATCGAAATATATAAATACAGCAACAATAACAAATTAATAAAGTAACAAATACAAATACATTCTAAATTTGATGCTATATTCAATGTCTATAATCTTAAAGCAACAAAATAAATTTGGCAATTTGTATAAATTTAGCAACATTTCTATTTCCAATTTAACATGTTTTAGGACTATATCTTGCATTATTGTAGTTTTCATTCCTGATGATGTTGGTACTGTTTACCAATGAAAAGCTTCGAATATAAATTAATAAAAATTCTTGTATTTGATTAACCTATGTTGTTTTAAATTATTAAACAAGAAACATATTATATATATATATATATATATATATATATATATATATATATATATATATATATATATATATATAAATAAATATATATATATATGTATACACACACCTTATAATAACTGTTTTCGCAATGGTCTTATTACTATAATTACATAATAATAATTATACGCAACACTGTGTTAATCTGATCTAATAGCGTTAACCGCCGTATGATTGTATAAAGCTATTTGTATTTACATAACTCATTGGAAAACCTCGCGGCTCTAATTCATACCAGTGAAATCACGGCTCAAAACTCGCATAAACTTTGGTCGATAGAAGAAACATTTAGCACATTTTACGATACCGGATTTTGTTTTTGCTTCGTATATTAAATCACTTGCTTAAGTCTGGCAATGTGGAACTGGCTTTGACTGCTCAACTTTGCAAAGCCAAGTTCGACTTGCGAAACTTTGGTTGTACTGTATATGATGTACACATCACTGAAAACAAACATCGTAATTCAGTGTTCGAGGCACGCGGCGTAAAACGGGTCGATATGAAACAGTGCGAATGAAATATACTACCTTGTGATTGAAAATATATTTTTTGTTATCAATATATGTTGCCATATAAAAACTATAACTCAAATTACGAATTCAGCTGAGGAAGTTAAAAATAATAGGCGACCTAATTTGAATGATCTTGTATTCAAAATGATTATTAAAATATTACTATCGTAGTATAGTCTGTTCAAATTAAAATTTTAGCAGCAATATTAAGTTAATTAGAGCTTAGCAGTTAAGAATAATTCATAATGGTAAATAATGAAATAGTTCTTTCAAAATCTCACTACACACTAGTTTAATAACCCATACAGACTAGTTTCGACGACATGTCAGTCTCGCCTCCACCGTCGTCGAATTTAGTCCGTATCTTTTAATGAAGTATTGTGAGTGAATTTTTGAGTAAACTATTTTAATATTTATCGTTGTTTAGAAGCAATGTTTACAAATAAATTATAGTCTCGATAATCCGAATTCCAATTTTCCGATCTTCCGTTAAATTCGAGCCCGTTTTAATTTGAGTATATTTTATCTATATGAATCAAAATAATGAATCGAGATTTAAAAAAGTGTTTAAGACATGGGGTGTGCAAAGGAAATAATTTGGGATTCCAAGAAATATTCTTATCAATATGGTATGCAAAGGAAATGAGTCGGACTTCCATGAAATGTCTTATCAATATTGTATGCAAAGGAAATGAGTTGGGCTTCCAAGAAATGTTCTTATCAATATGGTATGCAAAGGAAATGAGTCGAGCTTCCATGAAATGTTATATCAAAACGGCATGCAGAGGAAATGATTCGGCCTTCCAAAAAATGTTCATATGAATACAGTATACAAAGGAAGTGAGTCATAATTCAAAGACATGTCCATATCAATACGGTACGCAAAGAAGAGGAGTCGGGCTTCCAAGAAAAGTTCATATCAAGTTCTGTAAACTTATGCATCCAACTTTGTGCATCCTTAATGATAGTATGTAGTACTGTATCAGGGTATACACAAATTCCTATTTCTTCTAATGCACAAGAGCTTATTTCCATGTAATCCGAGTTTTCGGTAATCCAAGGGGTTTTCGGTCCTATCTATCTCGAATTATCGAGACTCTACTGTAATAACAAAATATTGCACGATTCCAGTAATTTTAGGGAGTGACAAAATTTGAGTTACTAAGCTATCATCCGACTATGAGGTATATAGATTTAAAAATGATGCTAGATTTGTATGTTTTGCAGTATTTAGATATTTAACTCATGATGGCACTTGGAAGGAAAAATAAACTAACTTTCTTTGCCTCATATTATCTTAGCGACTATCAGGTATCGAAACGTAAACATGAGCGCGGATAATCTTAAACTGGATTAAGGAAAATAATTAAGAATATGTGTGAAGAAGAAAACAGGAAAAGTAAATTCAAACACCGACGATGGGCTGAAAGATAAAGATGCAGTTAGATAGAAAAAGAAAAGCCACAAATACGTAGACGTAAAAGAGTAGACGTAAAAGACAATATAGGACTATCAGTAACATTCTGGGAGAAAAGAAGCGAATCTTAAGGGTAAATCTTTCGAATTTGGTAATGCACATTCTATAACAAAACAACTAAATTCTACAAATTTATTTAAACATTGCTTGTGTTAAAGACACAAGAAGTATGAAAAATGTGATTAAATATTTTTACTACATTTTGGAAATGTTAATAATAAACATAAATAGTGATTTTTGCTGTTTGCTTAAGCTGGAGTGCCGGGTAACTGGTAGGTCTATCTTCAACTCGAGTTGCCTTGATTTCCTTCTATTTGCAGAAGAGTTATGTCCCTTCCCTTAGTCCTTCCTTGCTGATCCCATCTTTCGTTTTACAAGTATATCTAATGGGTAGATACTTCTTTATGGCTGCGATGTATATCAAGTTTCAACAAGTAAACGGCCTTGAAAACGTGATTTCTACGTGTAACCTCTGCCAGGCGTGTTATAACCCTACCTTAATCTTGCTTATATAACCTATATGTTTATAGTTTTCGTTGGCAAATAAGATTAAACAGGAATTAAATTGGTTCCGTTTACTATCAAACAGCCTGTGTTTAGAATATATAGAACCTTGTTAATACAACTTAGAGTTTATAAAATACAAAAAAAATATATTATTGAATAAATAAGTAAATAGAGATTATCGTATTGTACCTCTTAAGTATTTATATAAAAATTGATGGTTACAGTTTCGTTGCGTGAATTGTTACTTCGCGACTGAGTAGATGGAAAATCCCTTTATAATAAAACGCGTGATAGAGGGATTGCAATTTTTAACAATAATTAATGTCTCGCATATCGTTTTAGAATAGGGATACTCTTTGGAATTATTAAGCACTCTTTAAAAATTATTACTGTATTTCTAAAAGAGGTTAGAGAATTTAAAGTTCACTGCCGGTATATCAAAAGCAGGTCATCTCTATTCAAAGGTGCATGTAACGGATCGTTTAGAAATATTGTTTGGGGCACTCAAGGTGGTAAATGTTCTTAGGGGTCCCTTCGGACTCCATTTCGAAGTCAAAGGTTGCACTGTGTTACATTGAAATTGCATTCGGTCCTCGTAGCTTATAATTAATAACTTTGACGTAAAACATCAGAGACAGTATTACTAAATATTGAGCAGTTAATCAGTCAAATATGGAGTCTGGTCGCCTCTACCTCAATCAATATGTGTGTTTTCAATAGAATTTTTGTTTGTACTGGACAAACTAGTGCCAATTTAAAAGATTCCAACTATACCTTTTCACGTTAAAAGTCTTACAAATATTTTGAAATTCATTTTTCAACTTTATCCATTTAGAAACTTTAGACAATATTTTTTTACAGGATTAGTTTTTGTTTATATTTTAAGGAATATGTTCTACAAATATTTGGTATTTTGTGGATATTATTGAACGTTAACTAAATTAATATTTATAGTTACTGGAAAATATAAGGTTTGCAAAAGTATTCTATTTTGCCTCAAAACTATACATCTTCCCAACAAATAAAATTGACAATATATTAAACAATTTCTCATTTGTATCTTTCTGACGTTTCACAAAAAAATTAGGACTAATATTATAAATAAGATTTACGCACAAATTGTAGTTGTTGTGTGAAGTTTTGCTAAAGTTTCGTGAAGTTTTGCTAAAGTAGGGTTTGTTTAGCTTTATTCAAGACAATAATACCCTATTATTAGAATATTAGGAATATACAATAACAAATATTTGGAATCTAGACAAATATTGAAATTTTCATTTGAATAAAATTAATTCACTGAAATGAATATGATAGAGAATGAAATCTGAAGTAGAAATAATTTTTGTTACCAGGGCTTTCTGTAGAACTGCCTGTCATAAAAGCTGTAGGAAAGTTTCTCTTGAAAATGGTAATAGATAAAATTAATATGATAATAGATAAATATGGAGTAAGGTTCAATCGTTTAAGCAGTCTATTCGCAATCGTCGCAAAATACACTTCAGTAATTAAAAACTAATAAATTTCGTTTGAACTGCTAGTTGGGGCTTGCCTAAGTAAAACAGTGTTATCTGCACAGAAGCTCCTTACAAAACACTTTTATGAAGCTTCCTCAGCATCCAGAGCATGGCTCCATGTATAATTAATCTCAATGCATGATGTTTGCTTCCGGCTGTACGGGGGAGGTGGGGAGAGAAGGGATGGCAAACATAATTTATTCAATTAATTATTACCATCGTCTCCTGATCTTCCACCGAGTTATCTGTAAATATGTATCGCGCTATCTGTCGGAATCTTTTTCAACTACGCCGAAACGCCATCTGGCGGGCGGATCGGTCACTAAGGGTCAACATCCCTAGAGGGCTGTGGGACCAATTCAATTTGCCGTTTCATTATGTACTTAGTGTCAGACATAATTCACGACGAATATTAATGAGTCAATCTGGAGCCCATGTTACGTTATCTGTACTCGGCACTCTTGCAGTACTTCACGCACTTAAACACATGCACATGCGGGATTGGGATATTACTTGTACTTTTACACTTGACCAAATGATACGATATATTACCGTGACGTCATGTTTTAATGGGGTATTAAATTTAATGTTTTTTTCGGATTTCCGTCTTATATAAACATTTTTTTATAAGGCTGATCTTAGTTTATATTTTTCAAAATGTTCTAAAGCATTCCGCATTTTGTCAATAGTGTTGCACGTGAATTAACTTAGTATTTATATCTTTAAACTAGTATTTAATGTGCATTCCTAGTATATTTCGTTTCATAAATATACGCTTCTTTCCAAGAAATAAAGACCAAAGAATAGTACAGAACGTATTTATTAAATTTCTTCTATTAGCTGACATTCTTCTGATATATATATCTTGTGCACATTTTTAAACGTTAAAAAAATTTATTTGTATTCATCCAATCACGTTCAAATACATTATTTTAACCTTTAGTGAACAGCAATTGATGTTAACACATTTTTTTACAATATTTATTCAGTAATTGAGTTATACAAATTTTAGCTTCTAGCCCGGATTCGAACTGAATATCATCATGTTCAGAGTCTATCATTTCTGGTACTCAGAAAACGTCACCATAGCTAGAAGTGTATTTATCATAGAAGTACTGTATATGAATGCTCCCGTCGAGTTTTCGTCAAAATCTCGACTGTACAACCTTAAATTGTTGCCATGGTTACCATTCAATACCGTAAATAATGTTTAAGAATTAAAAATGTATGAAAAGAATAAAATAAACAAACAAAATGGACTAACGGTATTGAACCTTGCTTCAAAAACGGACAATACAAAAGCGAAATGAAAACACAACAAAATTCAAGCGAAATAATAAATAAAAGATAAATAGTAACAAACAAAAATAATAGTCAAACACCATCCATAGGAAGAAAAATGAAAAATTGCTAGGAAATTCGCTTTTTTATTCTCCACCTAATATTATTATTTTGACATATAGTATTTAGATCAAAGAAGCTAAAATAAAACTTTCCTTTTTTGACTTAAATAGCAATTGACTTGAAAAATTTTTTTATTTTACTTTTTTACATCTTCATTACGATCCGCCTTCAAATTCAGAAATATTTTAATACCAATATCAAATTTGCAGTTGTGAATATTAAATCTAGATAATGGAATTTCATTGTATTTTCCTTCCTAAATATCATCAAACCTTGTCTTGACAAGGGCAATAAATTCAACGTGTTATATTACTTTATGCGTCAAAAATAAGGCCATATCTTTACTTGCAAATGCCACATAAAATATCTGTTTCAATGCATCACGAAATACAATGCAGCCTACAATGTAAACATTTACCGAATGTAATGTGACAGAATAGTTGTGTTTACTGAGGGTGATTGTTTTGTTTTTCAAGGTTATGGTAGAAGACAATGTGGTATAGACAACTGAAACATATTAGTTGTACTAAGAAATAGGATTGTTACACAAAGCTTACAAAGCAGCAAATGCTTCCTTTGTGTGTTTATGTTTTATAAGTGTTTGCATTTACAACTTATAGCTTGTAAACACTTATGACTGTTTGAAGGCCTACATAATAATTTGTATCGAGAAGGCTGGGGAATATTTGTAACTATGCATTATATAAACGTTTTACTAAGTTAATTATACATTCTAATGATAAATAGTAACTGGATAACATGTGTGCAGAAAGAATTGTAAACAAGCAATATAAAAATAATATTTCTAAAGTAAATTCCTACTTAGGTTTTACAATTTTATTTGAGTTACTTTACATTAAAGTATAATTAAAGCTTTACGACGACTGTTTACTAAATATTGTCATATAGTAAACATACTATATTATTATTTATATATCCTATAAATAATAATAGGATATACTTATTTGTATGCCCTAATCATATTTTCAAAAGATAATAAAATACATTTTAATAATCCACTCAAGTTCAAACACATCTTTTTAAACATGGCGTGGATGACACTTGATGTTAATAAAGGTTTTTCAAATATTTCTTTATTTTCCTAAGTTGATGACATAGGTTGTATTATTAGTAATACTTATTTGGCCTATGTATATTTTGTATATTAATGCCCAGACTGTAATAAAATATACATAGGCCAAACAAAAATGAAATTAAAAGATAGATATCAAGAACACCTCAATGCATACATCAAACTTCACATTTACAACACAAACTTAACTACACGCCATCAAAAACAAACACACATCCCCCACATTAGAAAACATACACGTAATAAAAAAAAAGTATTAAAAGGTCTCAAAATGACAATCTGGGAACAACTAGAAATTTATAAACATAAAAATTTTATCATAAACGAACAAATACAAATAAAATCCAACAACGATAAATTATTCAACCTAATAGACGAAATTGGCCAAGACAAAATTAAAAAACTCCCACAGTGCAGTGAATCCGAAAATAGAACAATAACAGTACACAACGTGAGAACGGAAATTCCACAACCCTGGCAGTCTACTACAAACCCCCCACTCAATGCTCGACAATGGAGATACTATCAATCTTTGAAAGTTAACTCGCATATATACCAAGTAAGTAAAATTCTTGTTTAAGCACATATAATGAAAGTGATATATATATATATATATATATATATATATATATATATATATATTTGGATATGTATATACTATATATATAATTTCGTTACTTATCTATTTATTTTAAAACACACGCCGATGAATTACTCAAAATGGTAAAGAGTTATATTCCATTTAAATTATATATCAGTATCAATAAAAGAAATCAACATGATGTCTCCCGGCTATGATTCAAGCGTATTACACCAATGTATACATCATAGTGTTTGCTTATGGTATGTGTCATGTACGGTCTCAAAATTAACATACATTTTAATGTCACTTCAGGCAGTTGACTTCCAATTAAACGTTTTCTTGTTTTTGTTTTCAGTTTCCAGTTTTATCAAACATTGAAACCACTTTCGATTTAGTTAAGTAAAATAAATAAAAATGTTTATAAATATATTTTGATATAATGTACCTAGTGGTTTATAAGAAACACTTGAAAACATAAGATATTTACCAATTGCCTATAAACCGTTAATACAGTTTATTTGTTTTTCAATGATATAAACCTTTTTAAATCTACCAAAACAGTGATATCAACTGATTTCTTTTATCACATGACAAATACATTTGCACACTTTGAATCAGCTGCTAAATCATATTTTCGCAAAATTTATATGAAAAAAGGTTAATAAATTGCAATATTAACAAAAGAAGATTACTGAGATTTATATAGCGAAAGATAACGTTAGAGTTGTCAATGATACTAGAATATTGCGTTAACTATGCGCAAAGTGCAGGATCTATACTTAATTTTAAAGTGAATTAATAAATGAAAACTATTACAAAATTTATTAAATTTAGTATAAAAGCAGTTATTACAATTGTGCCCAAACCAGTGCCCCACCAGTGAGAGTGTTACGCCGTTTCCTCCACGGTGGTCGGTGACAATTCTATAGAAAGTAAATATATTAAAACTATAACTGTAACAATAACACATTACTTGTAATATCCTGCTTCATTCTTTGGAGACTGAACTATCAAGGATATTACGGGATCTCAGGTAAAACAACCTTTACATAAACTGCAGCAAACATGAGTAATTATATTTTCCTAGGTTAACAATACAATTTAATTATAAATAACCTAATAGACTATAATATTTATTTGTTTTAAAACTAAAGATATATTACGGGTACAATAGATATAATGACTTAATAAATACCCAAATATAGTTAAAATTTCAAATAGTTCCTTAGTTAAATAAATTAGACAGGTCGTCTCGACAGTGGAAGGTCTGTAGGACGTTCTCTACACTAGAGCCTTGGATCCAATTCAACCGATGAAATAATAAAATGAACTCCAAGTAAAAGCCCAGTACGGGTTACACTATATTACGTAGAAATATATACAAATATTAAATATTATAGGGCGCTGAAACAACGAGAGTGCAACAAGATTGTATAGAGTTGTCTAGATACTAGTTTTGCTCAAGATCTCGGATTTTCTCTCCCTATATTGATCTGTATTTTGGGCTCCGTTTTTTTGTGTTAGTTATGTCACTTTAGATGCATGCAATTACTGGGATATATACACACGTTTGTAAGCACATCATTTTTTTACAGTAGTTACAAAAAAAAAAAAAAACTGAACGGTTACGAATATAGCATCATAAGTACCTTGTCCAAGAGCTCATAAAGATCTGATCTGACCTACTCCTGAACATGTTATCTGGAATATGGATAGCAAGAGATATCCCGCGAGATCCTGTGCTCTGATGTAGCCATCGGAACTGATTCTAATCAATAGGAAATTATCTGAAATAATAGGAATTAGAATTTTGAAAGATATTTTTACTACCTCTATCATAGCAAGAGTTGAAGTTCACACAATATGAATTAAACGGTCAGGTATAAAATAGTGGCATGAAATTAAAAAGAACGGTTAACTAGTTATAACAAAAACACGTAATTGAGTTAATTTTTTACTTAATAATTTCTTAGTTATTTAAGAAATTATTTAACCAATCAGGATTCAAAATATCTGAAATGGGTGTCACTTTTTGTTCTAAATTTGGTTTTTGTTATGACAAAACATCTACATCTACAACCTTATTTTTCAAGGTTGTAATAAAAATACGTTTTGTAAAACCATATTTCATAATAACAATTTAATGACATAAATAGAATATTTTCTATAAATCTTTCATGTTTCAAACAATCTTTTCTATAAATGGAACAAGATTTAAACTATCGACAGTCCTAAATAGTATTACGCAGCTCTTAGCTAAATATTTTACGTATTGAAGATGACGCTAAATGCTTTACATAAATCTCCACCCTGTTTACCCTGAGCACTGATAAAGACCGGATGCAAAAATTAGGTTTCAGTATAACATAAATAACTACATAGGCGATTGAAAGTTTGTTCTAATGAGCCGAGTACATTATCTTCGTTAAATAACTTACAACTGAAGTAAGGCAGATCTATTTCTTTTAAGCCGTGTTCATGGTATAAAAGGGTGTCATTAATATAAATATTATCTATCTTTAGCACTATATAATATGTTGTTGCATAAAATTATTTATATTTCCATTTTAACCTTTAGGTTTTATTAAAATATACATAAATAAATAAACAAAAACATTTTAAAGTACAAGGAACAGTAATGTTTGTATTAACGGTTAATTGGAGGGTTTTTTATTGTTCATTTCAATTATGGGTTTCAAACTTATTACCTTTTTATAACTGTTGGAGAAAATTTAAGAGTCTATAATGTTCAATTTCGTTACCATAAACAAACCATTTAAGTTGTAATGAATAGAAACCAATGACCGACAGCTCCATGTTCAATTTATCGAAACGGATGCAACATTGTACTTGATTAAAATTTTAGCGATCCATTTACTTGACACTAAATCTAAGTGGAAAGGCTGCAATTCATTACAAGAACGTAGGGTGAAGCTTGAAGGTCACTCCACCCATTCTCACCCTCAAGAAATACTCATTTCAGAACGACTCAAATTTTATGAACGTTTTATGACAAAGCACTAAAGGTCTATGGATCGTGTCGTATAACCGACGTAAAGAAACTTATTTACAGCCATAAGGAGCCACTCTGAACTGGGATATTTTTGCTACTCTAAATACGGAACTGTTTATCACTGGAAATAAATTCGGTAATGCAACACCTTAGATTTATATGACGTTATTTTATATCTACAAGAAATTGACAAGGCAGAGTTGGATAAACATAATGAATTTTATTATTATTTGTGGATTTACTTGAAAAAATGAAATTTTGAATACAGCTGTATATCTTCTAAAAAACTCTATTTAAAATTTTAAAGCCTACCATAATTTATAGCCAAGCCAAGGACTGACATATTTATAATATACGTAAACAAGTAATGTTAGTTGAAATGTATTTTCAAAATAAGTTGCGATTAAAATCAAATAATTTAATTTGATTCGATTTGTAATTTAACTCAAATAATTCAACCTTTTAACAGAAGTCGAAGTGAGAAACTCTTTAAATTAAATAATTTTTTGAAAGCTCAAAACAAATATCACGACAAAATGGTACCAAGTTAAAGCCCCGGGACTATCGTTTTTCGTTTGGTAGGAAAATTATTCACTAAAATATTGTTTGAAGCGGACAACTTTAGACATAATTTTCTTTGCTTGTATGCTTTCTTTCATGAATTTTTCCACACTAAAATTACTTTAGATTCAGAGACTGGCAATATTAGTGACACCTAAATCTAAAACAATCTAAGTAATTTTTGCCAATTATCTGGTTTTAGATGTACATCATAATTCTAATATCATGTTAGATGTTACAGGGATCGATTTATTGGAAAAAAATTATTATTAACTCTATTTAGTTTTAACATAAAATAATAAAACTATTTAATTGTTCCTTTAAAGAGAAACTGTTGAAAGAAAATATAACTTTAAAAAAGGTCTGGCAAAATCAGGAGAAACATTGGTACGCAGGTTAAGCGGTCAGAAGCGTAGTGTTCCAGTCAGGAGGAAGGTCGTTAGAAGCTAAACAAAAAGCGGGTGTTATAGTAAACGAACTATTTTAGAATATTATTTGTTTTGACAATCTAAGTGCTTTGAAAATTAACTTTCCCTACTGAAATAACTCTTTAGATTTTAAAATCATCTACATCATTGTTGATAAACCTTATGTATAGTGCGATATCACATTTAGTGAAATAAAAAAATGTTTATCCAATCGCATTTAGGCTTCTGTAGGGGTAGCTAGTATTAATTTTGCCCTTAAATTAATTTGAACAAATTCGTTCCGTATTTCGTTTCTTATACAATAAACTACTACAAAATTATTTCATTCAGTCAAAGTATCTATATAAAAAATACATCAATAATCGATGTGAAAAAATAGCATGTTGGGTTTACTTGCTGGACATAAGTTTGCCCTTATAATTATTTGAACAAATTCATTCCGTATTTCGTTTCTTATACAATAAACTACTAAAAAATTATTTTATTCAGTCAAAGTATTTATAGAAAAAATACAACAATAATCGTTGTGAAAATATAGCATGTTGGGTTTAATTGCTGGACATACACATAAAAACCATTTTAGTGTATCTCAGCCTTCATGATTTTTAATGAGCCTGCGTGATAATTTTCCCTGAAATTATAATTGACATCTTCCCAGTTCCTTTGTCTATTGATTTATTCAAGATCTTTAGGAGATAAACATCGTTAAGTACAAATAAAGTAAAATATTGCGTGTGTAGTATCTGATTGGCTCTCGCAATAGCTATAGTGTATTTGTTAAGGGATAGTAATTTTCGTAGTTGGATCTGAGAATATTTGAAATTTCAGGAATTTTATTTTCATCACAGGTTGTAAGACAAGAAAAAAAGAAAATATGACAAAAAAAAAACAAGCTATCAAAGCATACACAGTGTTCTAAATCGTCGTTAAAAATTTATAAGAGCATGGCTGTGAGACCTAATAAATAATGAAAGTGTAACTCACGGTATGAAAAGTTGTACCAACTACAAGGCCTCGGTTATATTAATTCGTTAGCCTCACTGTTCAAAATGTAATTATTTACCAAGAGAAAATTTAGTGTTTTAATTAGAACT
>JBAIZL010000005.1:186851885-187206885 GCA_036971475.1 Prosapia bicincta | reverse complement strand
TTTTTCCCATGACCAACTCGGGGCTAACTGATGCTATAGCCAACTGTTCACATGATAATATATTACCCAATATCATGAGCACAGTGGTACAATATATTACAATAAAAATATTGAAAAGAACCCCAACACCACAAAAATAATAAAAAATAACAAATAAAACAAGTTCCTTAAGATTAAACCCTTATGTACATTTCGATGACCATGTTATCATCAGAGGGTCTTGTTACAAAATACAATCTAGCACACAAGAAGTTACAAACTAGAATGATGAGTTTCATTGAATGATGATGAGTCTATCATTCTAGTTTGTAACTTCTTGAGTGCTAGATTGTATTTTGTAACAAGACCCTCTGATGATGATGACATGGTCATCGAAATGTGCATAAGGGTTTAATCTTAAGTAACTTGTTTTATTTGTTATTTTTGTTTATTTTTGTGTTATTGGGGTTCTTTTCAATATTTTTATTGTAATGGTAATATATGTTGAAGGGTATAACTGTAAACTAAGAGTTTAAGGTGAAAATGGAATCAAATTATAGAGATTAATAATTTATAGATACAAATAAATAGCACTAAAATAAAAATATTCAAAATACAGAAATAAATTATTCAGATTAATAATACAAATTCCTTATAATTCAGTACAAATGGTTTACGTACCTATAAGAAGGTTTCTATTCAGAAACACGTCTTAGTGTAATTTGTAGGGATTACCTGAAACAAAATATATGTCCGTTACTATGAGAAAATATACAGTTCATAACTAGAAGTTATATATTGTAAAACTCAAAATTTATAAAAATATTTCTATATATTATTCATTTTTACAAGTGTTTAGATTAATTTAAAATAAATAGGTCAGCCTCCTTTAAGTAGAAGGTAAAACGTTTTTTTAAATATACGAAAAACTAAATGGTTTAGCTAAGTAAATAAATTCATAGATTTCATTGTATTACTATTCATTATTATATAGGAATTACATAATGTTTTTTTAATAATCATTATTATTGCAAATTGAATATATCCTTTAAAATAGATGTTCAATAGTTTTATAGGAATTATCATTTTTCTTGTCAGGTCTATTATTTTAGAATATTAGTTGTACAAAATACTACTTTTGGTATAGAAAGATTTAGGTGTACGCTATAGCTAGCCCCTATAGGGCTTTCTTTTACCACTAAAATGTATTTATTGGTGTAATATCATTTGTAAATGTCCCATCAGAAATTATTATACCAGGCGTACAAATGTATTTTCATTTTATCCAATATACGTTTTGAAATCTATTTGAAAATAAAATAGGGTTTTAAGACGGCCAATTTTCGTATTTATACATTTTGAGTTATAACTATGATCAGCCACTATTATTGACAATCTTCAGTCTGGAAGATCTAATAAATTAGATTATTATAACCACAAAACGTGTTATAAAAATTACTTTTAATTTTAGCATAAAAAAACCTTTAAAGGTTTTGTTTCGTGAAATAAATTACGTTTCACCTTTAACTACCAACCGTCAACAGTAAAAGTCAAGATAAATAAACGATCAAAGATAATACGTCGTACATAGGTAGTAGATTCTAAGTTGTGATTAGAAAAATAATTGCTTTTTATGTTATTTATATATTATGGTATGGACAAAAGTTAAAAATATTTGTCAGACGAATTTGAAAAGAAAATTGTCCTTTTACATCCCCTAATGCCCATACACTCATAGAAGGGAATGTTATAAAGATGTTTAATCTGAATTTCGTAGAAAAGAACTCTAATATAAAAAAAAACTCAGAAAACGTTTTCAACCATATTGAAATTTACGCTGTTTATCTCGAGGCCAAAAATAATCATTACAGGCTTATAAAATCAGACCTAACATTTAAAAAATTATATTTTACATTTAAATTTATAATATAGTGAGTTCTACAAATATCATGTATTTATCATTATGCCAAAGCAATAGCTTTACTTAAATAGTTAAAGAATTAGGTTTATAGGCTAGAAGCTTTAACCTCTTAATATCGGCTCGACACCAGTCTATGTTTGATTTTTTTATAAATGAAGTAAAACCAAATAATTTATTTAGGTTTCAAGTTAATTTTAATAACTGTAAAAATACTCTCGAGTTGATAGTCTGTATTCTAAAGTTGGCCCACGCATATAAGTTTAAATTTAGATGCTTTTACAATCGCCAGATAATATCTTCGTGTACTACTGTACCTGCGTGTAATATTACCTTCGTATGTACACATATATCTAATATAATATCACCTTCGTATTTACACATGTATCTAATATAATATTACCTTCGTATTTACACATATATATCTAATATAATATTACTTTCGTATTTACACATATATCTAATATAATATTACCTTCGTATTTACACACATATCTAATATAATATTACCTTCGTATTTACACATATATCTAATATAATATTACCTTCGTATTTACACATATATCTAATATAATATTACCTTCGTATTTACACATATATCTAATATAATATTACCTTCGTATTTACACATATATTTAATATAATATTACCTTCGTATTTACACATATATCTAATATAATATTACCTTCGTATTTAAACATATATCTAATATAATATTACCTTCGTATTTACACATATATCTAATATAATATTACTTTCGTATTTACACATATATCTAATATAATATTACCTTCGTATTTACACATATATCTAATATAATATTACCTTCGTATTTACACATATATCTAATATAATATTACCTTCGTATTTACACATATATCTAATATATTATTACCTTCGTATTTACACATATATCTAATATAATATTACTTTCGTATTTACACATATATCTAATATAATATTACCTTCGTATTTACACATATATCTAATATAATATTACCTTCGTATTTACACATATACCTAATATATTATTACCTTCGTTTTTACACATATATCTAATATAATATTACCTTCGTATTTACACATATATCTAATATAATATTACCTTCGTATTTACACATATATCTAATAGAATATTACCTTCGTATTTACACATATATATAATATAATATTACCTTCGTATTTACACATATATCTAATATAATATTACCTTCGTATTTACACATATATCTAATATAATATTACCTTCGTATTTACACATATATCTAATATAATATTACCTTCCTATTTACACATATATCTAATATAATATTACCTTCGTTTTTACACATATATCTAATATAATATTACCTTCGTATTTACACATATATCTAATATAATATTACCTTCGCATTTACACATATATCTAATATAATATTACCTTCGTATTTACACATATGTATAATATAATATTACCTTCCTATTTACACATATATCTAATATAATATTACCTTCGTTTTTACACATATATCTAATATAATATTACCTTCGTATTTACACGTATATCTAATATAATATTACCTTCGTATTTACACATATATCTAATAAAAGGACACAAATCACCGCTCACAATAATACATACATTTTATATTTAGTCATACACGTTTCGACAACAGAAGTAGTCTTATCCAGTTATAACGATTGAGGAATAGTCAGTTGGGGGACTATAATTACCACTGAGGAAGACCATTAATGTTATCGAAACATGTACAATTAAAAACTAAAGTCTTTTTATTTTTGAAAGAGAAATTTATGTTCTAGAAGATGTAGAAACATGAATTTTATAGGTTACAATCAAATCTTTTTTAATCCAAATATAGAATAATAATACCAAAACATGACATTAAAAATGGTTATTTATAGTATTTTTTTTTTTTGTATAAAATGTCATTTAAAATCTGATTTAATTATAATGTTCTTAATTCCAAACATTTTTGTATTAGGAAACGTAAATGCAATGCTCCATAAATCACAAGAAATATTTATCGTCGCTCTCATGCAGGAATCGAACAGTTCTAAAATATTTCGCCCCACGTGCCAAATGATAAAATTTATCGTACGATCACAGTTAAAAGGTTTCCATCGCATTGCGCGTTACGAAACAATAATGCTCAGGTTTATTACTGTTAATAACTACAGAGAGCGTTTGTCGACTAGTCAGTTTTTTTCCATTACATGAAACTGTTATTAGTAATAAATCTTTTACTGCCCCCGTCCCAATCAGTGCAACTCAAAATGCCGTGATAAAGTTTGATTTTTGTCATCTATTGTTATTTGTGCTCTTATAGTTTTGATTGGGAAAGTTATTTGTCCCGTCTTCATTTGGACAAAAATTTAGTCGTTTCTTCAATTGGGGGAAAATAATTTTTTATTTAATAAATATTTTGACACATTAAAAAACAATAATTTTTAAATTATTTGTAAAAACACATGTATAAAAAAAATTTAAAATGTATTGAGAAATAAAAATATTTAAATATTATGTTATTTTCACAAGAGTGTTCTTTCACTCTGCTTTTGATATTGTAGGCCTATACTAAAGTATCGTATTTAGACTTTAAAAAAAGTATTTTTAAAACCTTTTTTTTAATACGTGTAAAATTGCAGTTACTGCCGTCTTTGTGGATCAGAAGTACGCAAGAATATTTTTATTTAAGAAAAAACCATAAAAAACTATGTCTACTCAAAATTAAAGATTAAAAATATAAGCTTATTGGTTTAAAGGATATTATAAATTACGATTTGGTTTTTGTTTTAAAATAAAATTTGTAACACAAAGTGGACCTATTTTTGGTATTTCCCAAACTAAAAAGTATTGAACGCCAAACACAAAAGCATGAACCAAAGCCAGTTTTATAAACTGGCTTTTATAAACTGTATAAGGACTCTTAGCTAGTTACTAGATGATCCTCTTCTCTCACGCTGGAGAGTAAGTTTCTTGAGTAGAAAATGAGTGATATTTAGAGAGTACGAGGTCAAGGCCAGCAATAATAAAGTACCAAAAACAATTGTAAATTGATAAAGTAATTGATATTTTGTTAGTAAAGTACTCGAAATAATGAATATCTATTTATTTAAATTAAGTACATGCCAACTTAAAAGATAAAAAATATAAAATGATGATTTTCACAAGTTATTTTATATTTCATTAAATTTAGTTACACTGAGACAAGGTTGTTTGAATATCTTACTGTAATGCAGCTTGCAACTGCTAATCCATAACCTCGATAAAATCTAAAAGGCCTTGTAGCTGGCTAATTGGTGTTTGTTACAAATTCAGGAGTTGGTTCTCCTGGGGTGTTTATTCTTTCATCTACAGGTATCGAACCAGAGGTCGAATTCAAGGGATAAACCAATACTTTCCTGCAGGTAAGGAGTGGTGTAACATCATAAGGTAAGAGCAGGACGGGGAGGATTTGGCCGGTAAATAAGTCCAATATTTACTCACTGTAAAAATGCCGTTGTTTTAACGATTCTCTAATGGTTATTTAAAAGGACGACGGTTTTAAAATTAATCTGTTTTCCGGTCACTATTAAATGACCTAAAAAAAAGATGGATAATGTTCATGCCCATAATAACAGAGGGCGAATTCACAAACCACAAACTTTTGTAAAACGTCTTACCATTTACGTTTTTTTCACGCCATAAGTTTTATAATAACTTGTAATTGAAAACAAATTAGTTGTAGGAACGTCTCCACAATAACGCATTACAATCACAGTCTTTTCGTTCCAAACAATTTTACACGAGTAACAAAGTGGTAAATTACAAACTAAATATTTATGGAATTGAAAAGATTATTTAAAATTTCACAAGAACTCTTCATGTTATTTCATGCTTCTTCTATTTAAGATAATATGGTATCATTTTATCTCATGTTTAGATTAACTGGTGCAATACGAAATGACATTATCAGAATATTGCAATGATTAAACTAAATGTTTGCGAATAGTTGCTTTAAATTGTTAAATAGTGTAAAGTTACCTCTAATAGATTTATACTATAAATTACAAAAGTATAGTGAAATTACAGAATTCCAGGCGGAGGTGCTCGGGATCACACTATGTACTAAGAAAATAATAGAGTCTGGCAAGAGTTGCAAGACCATCTGGATTTGCTAGGATAGTCAGGTAGCTCTGAATGCATTAGTTAAGGCTAGTGCCAGCTGTAAGGCTGGTGGCTGGGACTATACCTACTCTAGCAGAGCTAGGTAAGTATAATTCGCTCAACCTAACCTGGATTCCAGGACATTCTAGCTGGATAGGGAATGAGAGAGCGGACGCTTTAGCAAAACAAGTGTGTATAACTCAAGGACCGTTCCTGAGGGCAGTGGGCATGCCGCCTCTGGAGGGCTGCAACAGGATCACGGCACATATAGACAGGTTTTGCAGGGAAGAATAGAATGCGACACTGTGGTGCAACAAATCCTAGGTACTGTGGGGATACTTGGGAGGCTTGTGGGGGCAATGAAGTACTCTCCTTAAGTAGACTTCAACTCAAAGAGACTGTAGAGCTGGTAACAGGCCAAGGGAATCTGAGGGGGTTCCAATACAAAATTGGAAGATCTAAGAACCCTGTGTGCAACAGATGCGACGAGGACCAAGAGGCAACTCCAATCCACGTGCTCTGTGATTGCCCTGCTTTGGGAGCTGCAAGAGGAAAGTGGTTTGGCTGGCAGGTATGTACACCAATGGATATCAGAAGATTTAGTATCAGGTATGTACTTGGATTCTGCAAAGAGGTAGTTATCCACTAAGCTAATCCTCTGGTATGAATGGGAAGAGAATGAAAAGCCTGTAACTAAGTGTTCTACACCAATAAGGTCCCTCCAAGTTTCTAATAATAAGAATAATAAATAATAGTAATACAGAGTTGGTGAGTAGATAAATGTGAAACATTTTGAAACAAATAGGTTACTATTTATTTATTATTTTAATCATATTTTATTGTTTTAAAAATAATACTGAAGTCTTTAATAATAACAGTAAAAGTCATCATGACAACCAAGAAAATATGGAAGAATATAAAAGGTTTTTTGGAAACTTGGAATTTAATTACACGGTTAGTGATAAATTTAGCCCTTTCTCAATTTCTCTTTCAGTTATGTTAATTTCTCAAAGTTTTGTAGCGGGATATATCCACTCCATTATAGCTGTCAAGTTTTATGACAACTTATTCGTATCTTAGTATTATTCTGTTTTGCCTAACTTTAAAACCAAATTATAGCAAATTATAAGATAGAGTCTTAAATATTGTGTACAGTTTACCAAAGAAGGCGTTTCTCTTTTAGCTCACAGTGGAATAATTAAAAGTTTGAAATAAATATTATAAGTGAAGTAATTATTGGTTCACAAAGCTCAAAAGAGTTAGGAAATTTATGTCATTTTAAGATTTGTTATTAACTATTAGCACTTTTTTAATAAAAACCCTTCAGTTTAATAAAAATTGTTTATCGTTCTAGTTATTCGGTTAAAGGTTTTGGTATTTAGTAATTTCATTATTAAATAATGCAAACAAAAATACTAAAGTTTGTATTATTCTATAAACTTTAATTGAATACCAAAATATTGTGTCTATAAAACAAAATTTAAAGACAAAAGAGGCTTTCTAATACACGGTTATCTTTTTATATCAATGTGTTTGTTTATGAGAGTGTATTGATAATATATATTAAAATAAAAAAACGCTTGAATACCGCATAAAGAGAGACATTGGACGTCGTAAGCAACAATACTTTGAATGGGAGGCAATATTATTGTGTTATAAATAGAATAAATATTAGTACATATTAATAATAATGGCGAAAAAGCTAAGGTTACAATACTGATGCCTATTATTACTTCGCTAGTTTTATTTTTTTCTAAAGTTTTGAATTAGAGATTATTTTACTAATTTAAATATAAAGACACATCAAAACGTTGTATTTATGTTTTCATTTGCATCGTTTCCAGGCGAAATGTTTTTACACATCGATCATATTGTATCTGATATTACAGAGACACCGTTTGCGAGAGTACTTTTTGCCTCTACGGTACTGACAGACTTGGAAAGCACGCTGTGACTCTGTTGCTATAGCAACGAGGTAGCAGTGGCGTGCGTTACTGTAACGATTCGTTTTCCTGAGTGGCTAGTGATGTACTTTATTAGACTAAACCCATCAGAAACAATGTTATTATCTGTATACCAAATGTAAATCTTCTTCTCAGTCTAGAGTTATTTCTTTGCCTAGAGCTTTAACTAAATTTTGATGTGTATGTTCTCAAATTGTAATATATCTGCTATATTATACCGTTATGTATTGAAATAAAAAACATTCACTTTAAAAAAAAACTATTCCTATAGGTTCTAAACCATACCTGATTTTCAACAGTTTCTCTCACTATTTTGAGTTTTGAGGAAGGAAAGTTTTTTGCCGGAGTGAAGACACATCTCGAACTGTGCCTCTTTTAAAAACCTAACTCATAAAACACTACCTGATTTTCTATTACATTTTGTCGGTTAAATTATCGGGTAAACTCATGAAAATTTATAGTTTAAAAATATGCGGATAGTGAAGTCAATAATATTCAGTATTCTAGCTTTAGTATTTTTTAAGAAATAATGGTAAAGGTAAATGTAAAGTTGCCATTTTTTACTAAAGGTTCACTATAAGGTCAATAAGAGTTTATATAGAAAATGGTTCTCAAGTGTAGTATAGCATAGTTACAAAATATTTAGTAAATAATTCAAGTTTTATCTAAATAAATAATTAATTTTATTTATCAAGTATTAATTATTTTATAATTTTTCTATAAGAATAACATTGAGGACAAATTTTAATACTAGTGTATAATATCTGATTATAAAATCAAATAAACATACTGGTAAAATACTAATACCATATGTTTTTATCAGCTGAGTATATAAGATATACATATTACCCTGATTATCAGTGTTCGTTACAGGTCAGTATACAATTAATGCATTTCAATTATTGCATTGTTGAGAATAACTAAAAGGTGTTTAGTTGAAATTTCTGCAACATTTATCTTTAATTCCAAGTATAATTCAATGTGATTTTTAGTTTGTATTGCGTGCTTAGGAGAGTTTTTCAGTTTCAAAAGGTTTCTTATACCAAAACAGAAGGGTCTTCCCAAACGGGAGCGCGGTAGAGTTCAAAGACTCTACAGCTAACTGTTATAATGAGGGAAGTCCAATGGTTATGAGTACTGAGGTCCTTGTAAATTATGCTGTTTTCAACAATTAGCTTATATATCACAAGTAAACAAATATTATATTTAGTCATATCTTCAGTTGGACCATCCCTTGTTCAGACTATAACAGATCTTCTCCAGATTATGAAAACAGGGAAAGTACATCCTGAGTTAATGGAAAAATTTTATTTTTAACTTGAATTCAACCAATTGTTCCCCTTAATCGAATCTGAGGTACTTATATTCTTTTGTGGGTATTGTGACCAATTTTGGTGAAACAGTGAGGTTATAACTAACAGCTGCAAAAAAGTAAACAAGAATTTTATGAGACATAGACAAAGCAAATAATTGTTCGTTATAAGATGAAATGTAATCCTATTTTCATACTTTTTCAGACGGTTATACAACGTGCTTGAACAGTTTCAAGTAAAGGTCACTTTTATGAGGTGAGATATATTGTTCATTTTTGAAACATTATCTCTATATTAAGAAAGACGTTACTAGCTTGAAACACTATCTCTATATTAAGAAAGAAGTTACTAGCTTGAAACACTATCTCTATATTAAGAAAGAAGTTACTAGCTTGAAACATTATCTCTATATTAAGAAAGAAGTTACTAGCTTGAAACATTATCTCTATATTAAGAAAGAAGTTGCTAGCTTGAAAAATTATCTCAAAAGATTTGATTGAATTTTATTACAGTACGTTTGATAATAGTTCTTTGGTAAATTAGGGCCATAATTCAAAAAAAATATGTCATTAAAAAAGGAAATTTTTAAACAATTTATCTAGTAGAATCTAGTAGAACTATCTCTTCATTTTGTTTTGTCAAGAAAATCTCATTTATGTTGAACAAGCACTTCTTTAAATTGATCCAGCAGTTTATCCATTCCTTATCGATCCAGAGGGGCTCAATACTCTCATGCAGGCAATGATTTAAATTTGTACCAGAAAATAACAATTCGTAAATCAAGGTGTTGAGAATACCAAAAATTAAATTAAATACTCTACAGGCACAAAGAAGACAGCCAGACATTTCGCAAATGAGTAGAATGGAAAAATTATTTGACAATATTTGCATTGAGAAATATACTTTATTATAACTAAGTTCAAAGCACTATTAATATTAAATAATAGTGTGTATAAGGTATTATGTATAGTTTTTTTTATTTTTTTACTTATTTTCAGGAGGAGGATACGTTATCCCTGAAACTTGAATAAAATGAATAATTGTTTTCTACAGTGTGTTACATTTGTATGGATAAATTAATATGCCCGAACATTATTTTTCTAATAAAACTATTCTTTGAGCTTAGCTTGTGAGGTTATGTTAAAACCAATGACGTACACAAAACTCACAAATTAATCATTTATCAACTCATACTCGTTCCAATGACAAAGCCAGCATCATCAACACTCACTAGTGATAATGACTTTGTCATTGAGATGCGTATGGGTTAATAAATGATTAATTTGTGAGTTTTGTGTACGTCTATTATTTGTTTTATCATTTTAAGTTTAATCAGTATTCATTAAAATATTTCTAGCTTGAGAAGGGAAAACTATTTTAAAATTTTCAATGTAATTTAGAAGAAACGATTAAAAAATATATGCACCCATATGAATAGAATAAAAGCGATAGTTTCATTAAATTTGATATATTAGTCCTTAAGTAATTATGTTTATAATTTTAAAAACTAAAAATAGATTTCTCATAACATTTGACTATAATCACTTTATATTAGTACCATGTTTTAAACAGAACCTTTGGATTTTGTGTATTTTCGAAACATAAAACTTCTCACACTGTATAAAGTCAAATAAAACCCAGACTGTGTTTTTATTTGCCATGTAATGCGCAGTACGAACAAACGCGAATCCTCCCAGTATGTCACTAAGCAGTTAATTTCGATGTACATTCAATTAAAAACAATTCGCATGCAAATGAATTGAACAATATTTGCAACTGACTTGACTGCCGACTCTAAGTTACTTTACGGTGCTGACGGTAAATTATACAGATATTCCCACACAAAGGTAAGTACTTATTTCTCTCTTGTCTTAGTGCTAGTAAGCAATTGGTGTAACATTGTTGCTAAAATTTGTTAAAAAATTCAACAAATCGAACAAGAATGAATAGTTTATATGTTTTGATATAACCAACAATAATGTTGCTGTAATGGTCTATATAAAACTGGGTTTTTGATGATTCTACAACTATACAAGTCCAACAACATTCTACAACGATACAAGTCCACCATTCTGTGCCATACAATAATCAAGTAAAGTATACAATTACTACAAAAAGTGCGTAAAATAGTGTAACATTTCACGTGTTCCATGCCGTATGAAACCACTATTTTGTGGAAACATTGGTAGCTTTTAAAGTCTTTCTATCTACTCTTTATGTAATATATTTTTGGTGTTTAAAGTTAGTTTGGCTAAAAATAACTCCAGACACACATCTTATGAAATTGGGATAAATTATAGTCATATTAGGAATAAAATTAAATATTCCTTTTAACATCTTTCCGTTTTTCACTATAATAAATGTTTACAAAACACAAAAGAACTTTTTGTTATTATTTATAAATAATAATCTACTGCAATGTTTCTACCAGAGCATTAGATGTACGCATTCTGGGTATTCAAATGTAAAAGTAGGTCTAAAATCGCCAAGTAGGACAAATAAAATAATAATTCTTTCAATTAAGAAAATATAATCTATGAAAAAGAGTACAAAAAAGCACAAGTCTCATTACCCACATATATACAACACGTGATTTAACAAGAAAATCGTCTTCCTGAATGGAAACTAGGCAGTCAACTGAAGGAGACAACTTGTGTTGTCGAAGGATGCATCAGTGAAAAAATAAAATGTAAGTATTTCTTGTTAGTGAAATATCCTTATCCTTTATATTATTTACTTATAGGTAGATTTTCATATTTATCTCAGAAATATTTTTATTTTTGTATAAAATTCCAAGGGAAGGAAATTGCTTTAAATAGCTCAATCAAGAGAATTTTGGGCAAGTGCACTCTGACTCAAGGGACGACTCGGCAATTTAGATTATTAAAGAATACAATGTTACTTTGTAGAAAATCATTACATTTGTAAAAAATCAATAGTTTTCATTATGTGTTTGACCAGTAAGTGGTCCGTTTCATACTACGCAACACGTCACTAGTGTAACAGTACAGCACTACTCCAGCTCGTGTTCTTTACAAATGCTTAAGCTGCAGGAAAGCACCAGCACAGTAGTAATACAGCAAGCAGTATCCCAGCTGATGTTCTTTACAAATACATCAGTTGCATCAAAGCACCAGCATTACAGCAGTACAGTTAGCAGTATCCCAGCTGGTGTCCTTTACAAATACATCAGCGACGTCAAAGCACCAGCACTGGAGCAGTACAGAAAGCAGTATCCCAGCTGGAGTTTTTAACAAATACATTAGCGGCATCAAAACACCAGCATTACAGCAGTACAGCTAGCAATATCCCAGCTGGTGTCCTTTACAAATACATCAGTTGCATCAAAGCACCAGCATTACATCAGTACGGCAAGGGGTATCCCAGCTTGTGTTCCTTACAAATATATCAGTGTCATCAAAGCACCAGCACTGCAGCAGTACAGAAAGCAGTATCCCAGCTTGTGTTCTTAACAAATACATCAGCGGCATCACAGCACCAGCACGGCAGCAGTACAATACTACTCCAGCTGGTGTTCTTTACAAATACATGAGCGGCATCAAAGCACCAGCATTGCAGCAGTACTGCTAGCAGTATACCAGCTGGTGTCCTTTACAAATACATCAGCGACATCAAAGCACCAGCACTGCAGCAGTACAGAAAGCAGTATCCCAGCTGGTGTTCTTAACAAATATATCAGCGGCATCACAGGACCAGCACTGCAGCAGTACAATACTACTCCAGCTGGTTTTCTTTACACATATATCAGCGGCATCAAAGAATCAGCACTGCAGCGGTACAAAATTACTCTAGCTGGTGTTCTTTACAAATACATCAGCGGCATCAAAGTACCAGCACTGCAGCAGTACAGCTATCAGTATCCCAGCTGGTGTTCTTTACAAATACATCAGTAGCTTCACAGCTGGTGAAACGAAAAAGTCTGGTAAACGTCTAAGTACGTGTTGTGCAAATTACTTTGTAAAGGTTCAGAAGTTCACTGCCAAATTAATATGTTTGCTACTACTTTTTATATAGACGTTAGTTTAGTTTATTTTGTAGTAATTATTTGTAGACTAGTAGTTAATAGTTTATATTTTAGTCTATTACTTATGTGTGCATTTAGTTAATTTCAATATAATATAACATTATTCAATTACCGTCTTTATCTTCTCTTGACCACTAATCTTATTCAAACCATCTTTATTTCAAAAGATTTGTAGAGTAATAAATTAAATAAATAATAGATAATATAGTCTTGTGCAATTCATTAGAGTCCTGAACTTATATGATAGCTATATCGTACTTAAAAGTTGTAATTTCCATCATCCGCGTATCACCACACGGTAGCAGCGACCGTCAGAACAGCATCTCAACAGCCTACCGACACGGCGCCAACCCGGCACCAGTGCGAAAGCGCTGACAGGTAACATCTCCGACAACGCTGTGTTGGTACGTTACGCGTAGTGTGAACGGTCTATTAAGTGAATAAAAATGAATTCGAAAAAGTACCTATATTTTATAAGTAAGCCAATTGAAAAAAATATTGCTTCTTTATTATCGCTTTCTTCTAAAACGTAATCTGTTATTATTAGTTTGACTATTAAAACGATTTGTTAATATTTGTATAACATATAGTAATATGAATATAGAGATTTAAAAAACCTGAATCCAGCGACGCAAAGCAGCAGGCTATGCTTTCACGTTATGTCTCAACTAGTGAGTGATAATGAAGATATTTCAGTGTCAGTTTGGTTAACGAGTCTTCTAGACGGCAACACTAATAGCCTCGTGCGACAAACAGCTGACGACTGCTTTCCGTGCATTAACATGGCTCATTAGTGAGCCGGGAGAGTTTAACAATCAAGCAGCAATAAAACGAAATATAAAGCAGAAAGGTGTTGAACTCTCTACGGAGAAATAAACCAAATTTATATAGGGTATAGTGAACTCTGCTATTAATGTAGATATTGAGAGAGGGAACTTTTAATTCAAACATATATTTTCATCAAGCATAAGAGAATACTTCTTATTAAATAATTAACCACAATACATTTTTTCAGGCAATCATGCAGACAATACATTGTTGTGGATTTAGAAAAAATCATTTAAAATCCTATTTAGGCATGTTTGAAGTTTTGGATTTACGTTATTTTAAAGTAATTACTAAAAAAACAGTGTTAGTTGACGGTTCACTTTTGATAGTTAAAACAATAAATGATATAACGAATGATATATAATTGTAATGAAAATAAAAATGGCATTAGTGGTTAAACAAAAAATGTAGTCTACTTGTTTAATTTTTTACCAATAGTGGAAGAAAAGGTTGTAGTTATCGATAGTATTTAAATTATTATTATTATTAATTTTTTTAATGATTTTAATGAAATTTAAAATACAGAAAAATAGACGCAAGAAAAATATAGTAGATTAGTGTGGAATGAATAAAGAGGAAAAAGCACTTAAATTAAAAAAGGAAATTGGCTATTAAATACTTTAACATTTTGAAATAGATGGTTGCAAGATCAATGTAAGTGAGATTGTCCTTTGAAATCTTTATATATTTTCGACGAACACATCTGCTACCATCATATTTCAACTCGTCGCAATAAAACAGTATAAACTTTATGACTGTAGCTCTACACACATGATAAGTTACGTTCCATTGGATCACATTAAATATCCAATAGTTAACATAAAATGACCGACTGAAAAAGCCCAACCACCATACGGAGTTACGACGTTTTCAAAGCTACGGGCACAATAACGGTTTAAAAGAAGTTACCACATGAAGAAGAGATGGAAGATTTAGTAGTAGCAGCCATAACTGAAAACAAAATTTTTCAAGAGAACAGATGCTATATTGCATAGTTATCAAGGCTAAGTCATTCCAGAGTTACAAAGCCACTCGGTTTATTCTACGCAACTTAAAAGATTTAAATGTCCTATACATTTGAGACAAACATAATAGATGTCGAAAATTGTGGTCTTACAAAGTAAGTTTTGTTACAGCCGGTTTGACTTGAAGATAAATATCCTACATGAATGCCTCTATACAGTTAAGTGAGGCATTTGTCAGATTCTGGTCAGTGGCGTTTAAATTTGTTGACAAACCAATATGCTTCACTGCCAGTTATGTTTGCCTTGCACGCCAATGTTTAGTCAGTGGTGGGATTTATGTTTTACTTGCTTCAAGCAAACAAGGTCTCAAATTAATAATTTACCGGTTTTAAGTGATTGTTAACGAATGAATGGTTTCTAATCTCTGAGGAATCCCATTTTCACTCGTAAGTGCACGTTGGTAAACTAATACATTATCAATAACTTATTTTGATAACTTCCTGAGTTATTTCTGAGCAAAATTTGAACATTGCCTTCGGTTCGTTGCTCACTATTGGATATTATTTATTACATAAACAGACATGAAATATTGAGGAAAAGTAATTCTTTATATAAATATTGATGTATAACGCAAAATATCGAAGCGTGTTCATTTAAATATTGTTCTGGCGACTTCTTCTTAGTTATTCTAATTTCTGACCAAAGTATGATATAAAGTTACATTTTATTTTAGAAAACAATATAATGTTTTTAGAAATACTCGTACATTACCTAAAACTAATTGTTTTAAGGTCTAATTTTGACTCAGACGTGACGATATTAAAAACTTTATACTTCATGATGATATGAAACGGAAGGAAATCGCCTAAAGAGTAGCAGAGACGGCGTTGATCGATTAACTAGGTTATATAGAGTCCTAGTACTATCATCACGAGAAGAACTATCATTGAGACAGAGGCAGTACATTTTTTAGGGGATTTGATATTACTTTGGTAATGTCATATCAAAAGAGTTGAAATTAGATGTTTGCATATAAATAAAGTTACTGACATCAATTTGATAAACAGAATTAGTATTTAGAGAGCAAAGAAGACGAATCTACTTCTCTTTAAAGTAAAAGAAATAGACTAATCTATTAACAGCGAAATATTAAGTTATAGAGTTACAGAGGGGAAAGGGAGGATCGGTTGAAGGAAGACAGAATGAATGGGCAGTAGAGACTTTTTAAACGCTATTAAAGAGATAAAAATGTTAGCAAGTTCATAAAAAAATTTAGTGATGATGATGCCGTGTCCTTCTGCAGATAATGCCGTGGGCGAGGATGACAGATCTAGCAATATTTCTGTGCTGTTACCATAAAAGTCAACTTATGAACATTAGGCTTCAATTCTGAGTACGTCAGGCAGGGTGGCCGGACAATTAAAAATAGGTGTTGGCTTTAGTTCTGTGTCCACTCTCCAAGCTCTACTGGTCTGCACGATGCCAAATGGTCGAGTTACCAAGGGCAGGCGTTGGATAAAGTAAAGTAAAGTAAGTAGTTTTGTGTCCGAGCCAGAATGACAGTTTCAGTAGGTTTTCTTACCATTTTCTACAATGTTCATTCCTCTGTGATGACCAGTTTGTACTCTGATTACGGTTTTCGTTATGATAATCCTCAATCATGTCACAGAGGTGTTGTTTCATTATTATTGAGCTCTGTATTAGTGTGAATTTAGCTACTTCATTTCCGCCGAACAGAATCACATTTTTTATTTTGACTCATTTATGCTCTTTTGCGGTTATAATGCATCTGATTAGAGAATAAAATTATCTCTTCAAATTAGAGTATATATAAATTATTATTGGGATTAAGGAAGAATTCAATGTGTCATGGTAAAGAAATATGTTATCGCTGAGTTAGTGACCTGCAGTAAATAGTTCGTACCTTAGTAATGAAATTTCAGCCGACCAAACGTGTGGTATTTCAAAAATAAATAAAATTGTTTGAGTTAATAAACGATTTATATACTCATATTTATACTGAAAACAAGTATTTGGTAACACTTACAACACGTTATCTGAAGCTTTTTATCGTATTATCTCACGCAGTGTTTCACACAACTACCCCCCCCCCCCCCGTTGCCTCAGACCCTTCCCCTTCAGACTTCCAATCACTCAATCAGGATTAACGCTTCCAAATAGGATCAAACAATAATTTGCAAGGATTTCGCACTACTAAAGGAACAGCTTGAACTAAGTCCATTAATGGTGTTACATTATTCAAGAAATTAAAACAGTTGTTTCCTGAGCGGTTATGGCGAAAACTAAGTATAATATTGACGAGTGAAACGTAACGGTTTGGCAAACATAAAATGGAAACTTAGAAACGTTGATAAATATTACGTATGCAAGAATAATAACAGACGTTTTTCTTTACAAATAGAACACCGTTTGGTGGTCCAACTGGCAGCACGGGGTGCGAAGTTTTTCAAACATAAAAATAAATAGTTATTCAATAAACTTGTACAAAATTGGGTCAGTGTATCACTCAGTTAAAACCATCTAACAGCCTTAAAAGGCACCATTTTGGATCTGATTTTAAAAACGTTTCCGCCCGGGCAGTAATACTAATTCCGCACCACCAGTAAATAGATTCACACATATAGGTGTCGCCCAATGTTTGGCCTAAAGATTGAGTTTCGCCCCCCCCCTTGTAAGTTGGACAACTCTGTTATCGATACCAGGATTTATGACAGCCCCACTTATTAACACTTCAGTAAGAGAAGCACTGCGTTTTATGTTTTAGCAGTTACAGCAGATAAGCTTGGATGAATGTGACTTTGTCACCCAACATAGGCAATGTTTTAACCAAGGATTTTACAGTTTTTCTGAAAAACGCCCAAAGCTGAAACCAAGAGTTTTAAAAACTTAGTTGTTCAACGGTTGCCTAATATAGATTGCCTTTGAATTATTATTATATTTGCATCGAGTTTATTTCAAACGATGTTTTATAAAGCGTTTCACTCTAATATTAAGGGGACCAAAAAACTTTAATTGAAAAAGAAATCGAAGTTTTTTTAAATTTCAGAAATCGATAGGTCAACATTTTCGATCAAATAGGTGTTATAATAAATTCTCTACATAATTATGACATGATTGAAATGAGGGAACTCGAGGAAGAAAGGAAAAATATCAACGTTTTTTATTATAAATCTCTTTAGCTTCTGTATATGTAATACAATGCGGTTGGGAAATTTATTCTCTCTATATTGGCCCTACTTTCATATTCTCGTTGTAAGAACAAAAATAATATTCTTTCAGCAGTTATGGCAGTAGTGAAACCAATACTCAGAGATCTAGCAGATCCAAATTTATTTAAGAAATGTCTGCATGGAAATACGCAGAATTCAAATGAGTTTGTAAACAATTTTATATGAACCAGAGTTTCAAAAAATGTTTTTGTTGGACGGAAAACTTTAGAGCCAGAAGTATACGATGATGTAGCTAGTTTTAATAAAAGACTGTGGTAAAATGAGAAGTATTGGCAAACATGGATATGAAATTTGGATATTATATGGTTTCAACAATGAAGGAACTGTATGTTACCAGAATAAAAACTTTGAGTAGTCAGTTTCTAATTTAAAAAGAAAACCCAGGATTGACAAGACTTTGAAGAAGAAAGTATGAAGATGATTTCAGAAAACCATTCATACTATGAAACTAAAATTTACTGAAAATACTACTTACCATAGATTACTTAGTTAATCAGAAATTGAACTTTTCCCTCCTTATGGAACAGTTTCTTCTAAGCTGTTCCAGGTATTTTAGTGAAATTTATAGGATGCCTTTACATATTAAATATGTATTTTTCTATAGAGGAATTTTAACAATTTTTTTTGTAATAATTCTTTTTATATTTGTATTTACTTTTAATTTTTATTTACATATATATATATATATATATATATATATATATATATATATAATATCTTGAATTGATTAACATCCTTATCATATTCTTCAAATATTATTCTATGGAACGTTGGACAATGGCTTTGTAAAGTACTGGTTGAAATTTCAAAGATTTATATAATTCCATACCTGGGAAAATATTTCTAATATTAACATAAAACGTTATACGGTTCCCGAGTCCCTTTCAACATCACCCATGTGTAGTGTTACGTGTATGCATAACCGTACTTGGGTTTACATTGGTTCTAGTGTTTCATCTTTGGAACAGGGTGACGTCTCAAGTTTTGGAATAAAATAGCTTTTTGATTTTTAAACTCAATTATTAACATAAATAATTATTAAAAATTCCATTTTTTTAGAACAACGTAAATATGAAATACTTGTGATAAGCATTACAATTTGAAACGGTAAGGCAAATGTTGAAAAAAAAGCTATTCAAAATCACTAAATTATCGATACTACTTATACCTACAAAAAAGTTTATTGGGTAACAATCTGTCAGAAACCCAATTAGAGAGTAGGTCGTCATTACATATGCGAGTCGAAATTCTCCCCGCCTCCTACAACAGGGGTAATTTATGGATTCAACCTATCTTACAATAATTTACCATGCTTTCCATATGAAATGGGTGCAAAAATAGCCTTTCCTAGGAAAAATACCATATTGTCAATCACTAAATTAACAATAATTCAGTTAAAAGTCACCGACAGCAAACTCATGCTATAATTTCAATAGGATATTATTAACGTTAGTGACACGATTGCATATTCAGTTAAAACGTGTCCAAATATTTAAACAACTCTCAACGAGAAAGGATTTCAGTTGTGTGTTAAACGCTACAACCACGACAGATTCAAAACAATATCATCTTAATTAATTTACTCACCCCAGATTGTTGGCAACCCAACTTGTCGTCAGCTGATTGCTGATTTCCATAATCTGATTAATCTAGGTAAGTGCTGGTTTTTAGCTTTAATGCCAATGTAAGCGGACAAACGCCTTGTGAATGGAAACTGTCTTTGCCAAAGCAAACTAATTTTCCTAATTTTAAAATTATCTGTTAATGGCAGGTGGTGAAAATTGTTATCGGTTTGACGTTTAATTACCTTAATAGAATTATATTGGAATGCATATTTGAAGGATATTTCAAGCGTTTACTATTTACTCCCATTTCGAATTCCCACTCTACGTTCAATATTTGTATGTAACATGTATTTATAATTTGCTGGTAGTATTTCTAAAAACTATTAGAGGTTATTCCATTTTTGGTATATAATGGGTCGTAAAATATTAAATAAACTTAGACGATACTGCCAGACATTGATATCCTATAAGATCAATTAAACGAATACTGATACATTCCAGCAGTTCGATATAACTAAATTCGAGTTCAAATTAACCGATCCCTATTCATCTTGCTCCTCTTTGCATTCATAATTTATTAAGTTATTGATTCATTCACCCGTCTTTAATTTTGAAAAAATAGTTTTTAGAGTGAAAGAAATTTGTTTTATTTTGGACCTGTTTTATTAATATTTTACTTGAAGAATTTATTTCGTTTTTAATATTAAATTAAATAAGACACTTACAGAGAAGATGCCTTGAAATCTTTTTAACCGTTTATCTTTTGATATGTAATTAAACTCATTATTTTTTAATGCCTTTGCAGCATTGACCTTTTGTCAATGTTCAATAAATTCAGAATTTCTTAGGTTATCTCAAAATAATTTCATTGTAAACATTAAATAGAACTTTTTTTGTTAAAGAAACCTGTAAAACTGAATGAAACGTTAAGAAGAATTGCCCAAAACTATTTTCAAGCCATTTTAAACTTTAGTTCCGTTTGATTAATGGAAAAGTAACAGAATAAATAAAATAATAGTGTAAAGAATAATAATTTTGACAAATAAATCGATATTATTGCATTCTAAGACAGTTACAAGAAAAATGGGACACTCTATTTTGCACAGACATGATTTAGTATTGGTAGGATACACACCTACATATATTTATATATTATAGACTAATATATATATTGTATGCATTTATATATAATGTACTATAGTATTATATTACACATACAAACACACACAAACACACACACATATTTCTTTTTGATATATATATATATACAGTAAACTCCCGATTATCCGTGGGCGGATTAACCGGTTTGCGGATATCCGGGGTCTGCCATTGTTATACAAATATCGAATTTTTATTCTAAACAGATTCATTATTGTTTTTTTTTAAACTACTCAACGCGGCACAATATCCGGTAAAAACAACGATCATAAAAATAAACTAAGCTATCTCAAATAACGCAAGGATAAACGATAACTGTCCTGTTAGACTGAATGAACCAACACGAGTTGGGAACTGACTACTGTATATAAGAGACAATGACAAAATGCTTGGACGCCCGAAAACCTAATGTGTATCATAAGATTGTAAACAAATGTTAGCTAATCTCGGCTATAAATAGTCTAGGACGTGACATACGCATTATCCATGTCTGTCATATACATTATTGATCGTTATGGTTTTGTGACACAAGTAGAAACAAACATTCCGAGTTGAACGTTAAGTGGTTATTATACTAAAATAAGTAGTAAGTAGTTTGAATTTTTATGCGTTATTTTTATTTCTCTGTCTTTTTTATTGAATTTTATTTTTAGTCACGCAGTATTTTATCATTTGTAGTAGTTGATATTTTATGTATATTTCCTTTTTTGTTGTAAACTGATAAATAAAACAACATTTTAATGTCTAATACACTGTTTTAATGTCCCAAATAAACATGTATATGGTAGAAATAAAATTGTTGAGATGAAAACAACAGACAATAATTAGAGCAAGACGACTCTTCACTGTGCGACAAAATGGTTCTCAAGGAAATTAGATCGCACATTAAAGCTAAATCAATGCTCACAAAAAAAGAGACGAAAGTGACAGATTTTTTTGTTAAAAAGTGAAAGTATTACGTGTAAAGAAAATTACATATGTAAATACATACTTGCTTTTGACATATACCTATGTACGTATTGTAAAAACGTTAGACATATAAATGTACATGTTATAATCCGTCAAATACATTGACATTTTAAATTATTTTCTGTATTTATTTTGTCCTCTGAAGATTATTTGTGAATTGCATTAACCGGGGTCATTATTTGTGTAACTTATGGTATAATAATCGATTATCGATCGTTTTGCGTATTCTTTGTTCATAGCGGATTATCCGGGGAATTCGTTATCCGGCGTTGCCGGGCCACCCTATTCCACGGATAATCAGGAGTTTGCTGTATATACACATATATATATATATATATATATATATATATATATATATATATATATATATCGCAATATGTATTCTTATGTATTAATAAGGAACTAAGTCAAAATACAAATACAAGAATTATAATGGAATTTACAATTCAAACCTTTTCGTTGGCTAACAGTTCCAACATCATCAGGAATATTATCATTAACAAATGACAAATATGTTTAATATTCCTGATGATGTTGGTACTGTTAGCCAACGAAAAGCCTTGAATTGTAAATTCAATTATAATTCTTGTATTTGTATTTTGACTTAGTTCTTTATATATATACACAATAAATTAACAAAAAATATACAAATTTAATATATATTTATATTATTATTAATATACATTAAATATATTATTCAATATTATAAATATTGTTTTCTTTTATATATAATATAATATAGTATTATATCACACATACTCATATTTCTTTTTGTTATATATATATAATTAACAAAAAATATAGAAATATATTATCATTATGAAATTTTTAATAATATATTTTAAATATATTATATATATATATTGTATTCATTTATATATAATGTAATATAGTATTATAACACACACACACACACACACACACACACACAATAAACTAACAAACTGTAATAAATTATGTAAATTATTAGATTTTATACGACATTTATTTTACTATGTTGCAAATTCGGCCATTCAACCAGGTCTATATTTTGTTAGATAATCGTTTTTGAGTACTGCAATGAACTGTAAAATAAAAAATAAGACGTAATTATAATACTCAGAAATTAAAAAGCTTTGCATAATCTGTAACAAAAATTTAAAAAAAGTCAAGTATGAAACTAAATAATTATATATTATGTATTAACCAAGTATGAACGACATTAAGTTAACAAAAATGAGTTAAAAATTATATAATAAATAATATTATTTTTTCATTTTATTCCGTAATATGTAAAAATGTTTGTTTAAAAAAAAAGTAAACATGTATAACAATTTATGTTCAAAATATTTTAAAAATATTATCTCAGTAAAAAACGTTGAACACAAAATGACCTAATGAAATTAACAAGGACTGAATTAATAATGTCCAACCTAAAGTTCTATTAGGGTATCGTGAAAAATAAATAATAATAGTTTTTTTTTGTCAAACAACGAGTGCTCTTTATGAAGATTGTTCTATACGTCAAACATTTAAATATTGAAACTTTAATGCCTTTAGAAAAGCCTTGTTTTGTCGCAATGTTAACACACCTTTACTAGATCTTATTAATTAGATAAGTAACGATAAGAAGAGGTGTTAACTAAGAAATAAATTACATGGCAAATTATGCAGCTAAATTAGATCTTTTTGTCTTGTAGAAACTTTAACCGATTTAATTTCTGGATTGACTTAATGCTTTGAGAGTGTTCAGCAAAAACCCCTTGCTGATTGGCGTTTGATCCTCTTTGGGAGCATTAATCCTTATTGAGTGATTGGTTGAATGAAACAATGCGTGCATTGACGAGATACTAAAGGCCTAACGATAATACTTTGCAAGGATTACAATCAAAAACTTCTTAAATTTAAATGGAGAATTGAATGAAACGAGTGAAATTGTGTTCAACTTTTAATTGAAAAAATATGTTATTTAGTTGATTTTTTTTTATAACAGGTACATAAATATAAACATTGTTCCAGCTGGGTTGTGAGTTAAGGTTATAAACACAAGAAATATTAACATCAAAATAAATTATAAAACTTAATTTCATACGCGTTTCAATGACTCATGTCATCATCACCAGCAATACTACAAACTTATAACTTTAATTATAGAAATAGAACATGGGCTATTTCTTTAATTATAGTTATATGTTTGTGGTAGCATCACTGATGTTGATGATGACAAGTCATTGAAATGCGTATGAAATTAAAGTTTTATAAATTGTAAATGGTGTATATTTCTCATGTTTGTAAGTACATAAATGTTAAAAAAATTCAATAACAGAAATTTTATTTAGTCCATTTGTAGATAAATTAAAATCGAGACAGTTAAATCGCTAGATATTAAATCACAATCAGTAATTTGAAGCAATAAACGTATATAAAGAGATTTTTTTCAGTCTATGTTTAATATTATTCACTGGTTATTTGATAAATGCAATACCAATTTAGAAGTGAAAGTTTTCCAGCCTACATAATGTGTTTCACTAAAATAATGTTTTATTAATCCTTTTTTAATGCGATGACATTAAAATAATTGTAATAATCATCATCATACTAACAATAACAATAATAAAAATAACAATAATACTAGTTTATAATAATAATATTAGTTATAAATATTAGTACTCAGATCTCAATTATTGTTCCCATTATTATTTGATATTCATACACAGTTAAAATTAAATCGAGTTTAAAATCAAAATACAAAAACCATTTATAGGTTTATAGTAGAGGCATAAGTAAATACACAAAAAATATAATAAGGAATATCTTAGGTTATATAGAACATCGTGCAATTGCTCGACAACTAGTTATAAAATATCCCTTCTTTACTATTAATTTTGGCTAATTTTAAAATAAAAACAAGTTAATATTCATGTTAGAAGTATGTTAAAACGTATATAGACTACCGTTAAAACAATTTGCTTCAGTTCTATTATTAGAAGTAAGTGATTTGTGAATCTGCCTTCTGCAAATATGAATTATAATAATGTTAATGCGCTCTCATTAGGGTTAACATTAATAATAACTTGAAAATGACCGCCATTTAATTGTGGAATTTTCGTTGAACGAATGAATAAGATATATAATTTGGCTCGAAAAAAAATTTTCTTTATAAAAATAAAATAATAGGAAGAATTTTACGAACTTTATAATTTAACATAGCTTTATGTGCCTAATACAGTAACACGTTATAAAGTGTTGTAATATCAAGTGAACATTTAACTATCAAATATGGTTGTATGAATAGTTAAACTACAGTAAAAGCACTATAACAAAGTGTCTAGTTGTTAACGTGGCATTTCGTCTTACATAATAATTATATCTCCCTTTTACAAGATTTCGGAATGAGATAACGGGTTCAGCATTGACACTTATATGCCTATGAAGAACGTAGCCACCCCCCCCCCCCATTATCTGAGGCTGAGTCAATTTGTTCACAGTTGTAACACAATATGATTATTATTTCCTACGTAAAATAGGGACAAGAACCTCCTGCTGTAGGATAAAGAGGCTGGGTATGACTACATTGAGTGTGCAGGGTAGCGTAGCGGATGTAACTTCTATCTGGACAATAAAGAGTTGTCTACCTGCTACACCTTGTTATTAACAGAAGGGTAAGTATAACTAGATAGGCCTAAGGAATGGATCCCCTGGTACTAGGACAAATATGGCATAGAATAGGCAGCTGTTTTATCTGAAGTACACCTGCTCTTAAACGGGGTCTACTAGCAACCCAAGAGAGCCCTTTTAAGGGCTAAAAACACACAGCAAGTCTATGCTCGAACCTATTTTTTTTTAACCACCAAACGTAATAATAGTTTTTATATTACTGATTATTGTTTAGAAATATATTTATTTTTTAAATATAAATATTTTGACAAATTGTTCAATAATAAATATATATCTAAACGGTAAGTAATATGATTTCAGTTTGTAAAATTTCGGTCAGTATAATGTTTGATTCATATTTATACATATGCGCTCATTTACGCGTGGCAAACATGACTAAAAGAGGCAAACGTGACTAAAAATGTACTAGTGAGGACTCTTAGAGATGTGTATAGTTTTGTGTAAGTGTAATTTTGTTTAGCCCTTGAATGGAATTGAGTTTAACTTTTATAACCCAATATTCTGTTACTAATTAAACCTACAATAATATTGTCACTTCAATGTTCCCATTCCGTAAAGCTAACTTAATTTTAGATTCAGATTAGTTTGTAACTTGGTAATGTCTGTAACCACTAAAGCCTTGTCGATAGTTATTAAATAAATTATGAAAAGTTTCATTACATCAGAGATTGACCAAGTTTCACGTTTCGTCATTATACATTCAAATTATAATTAAAATATTTTAAAAATGGTTTTATAAGAAACTAATTATTTTATACCAGTTTTGTACTTTTCAAATAAGTAAATATCAGGCCTACTATTTGTCTGCTGTTATACATATTGTGTACTTCATTACACAGACACACACACACACACACACACACACACACACACACACACACACACACACACACACACAACTGAATGTAAATTTTCAATAATAGAAACGTTTTAATAGTTTATCGCCTGATGCTACAGGGTAATTGACTTGTAGGCTAATTTTCTACCCTAAACGTAAATGTTACTTTTAATTATGAAATGTAATGTACCATTTGTGCAACATAATTTTATTTATAATTTCACTATAGGTAATTACTTTTATTGTTAACATAATTTATAATAGGTGAAATAAAATAATTAATGAATTATTTTGTTCAAGTCAATCGGAGAAACCTTTATGTTTGTTCTTAACAGATTAACAAAGATGTGAAGTTATAATTTAAGTAATGTTTTGTAAATACTGAGAAAAAAACGTTTTGCATCTGACTCCAACCGACTACAGCTTCGGCAGGTATTCAAGTGATGTAAGTCTAACTGGAACTATAAGTTCAATTTGTAAGTTAAAGATTCTCTGACTAAGTAACTGGTTGATACTCAACGATCAACCTAAACTGTAACAGATTTGAAATTTGGAACGAACCTTCGTTTGGTGATGTAACCATAATTTTCTTATTTTACGTTTTATTTCTAATTTTATCATGGAACAGCCTTGGGGTTTGGATCAAACAAGTGATTAGCTACGGTAATTGTAAGAATCGAAACTATCCACTTAAATGATAATGGTGCACTGACATATAAACTTATGGAGTCATTCTCATTGTAAGTGATGGTTTTTTTCAATCTTTGTCTTACGTTGTGCATAATACACAATAATATGCGTGTTCGTCGTATTATAATGTTTTACATTGTACAGAAATAGAGTGGATTTTATGAATGAATTAAACGTTTAGATCTATGCTAGGGATATATATCGACTTGTTATGAATATTCATAAATAACCTGTTTGATGGTTTAAAATAATAAATTTATTAAATACTTATATTTTAATTTAGTATCGTCAATATAAAAAGGGCATAAAATACAAAAATAGGCGCAATTATAAATAGCCAATAACCTAAAAAAAATAGATTATAAAAAATAATAGAAATTATAAAAACAACAAAGGGTATTAATATGAATATAAATTTATTGTTTGAGTTTAAAATAGGAATTCTTAAATACTCCAATTTCAAATAGCAACTGCTGAAGTAATAATTGAATGACAATGGAGTTAATTAGGAGATTAGAGATATGACTGTGGAAAACATATAATTCAATGCGATTGTTATATGTTTAGCCAAATTACGAGATATAATATACATTGTTAGTTGCTGAAAAAATTAAAAATTTAAAGTATAATGTAATAACATAAATATTGCACGGAAGAAGGCACAAACTGGGTAGGCGCTAGTTGCACTGAACTACAATGCAGACAGTTTAGTTATTTATAAAACCACTTATAGGCTATAACTATCATAAAAACCATTTAAGAATCTACAAGTGATTGGATTGCTTAGAAGTAAAATTGCGTTATTTATGAGTGGTGTATATATATATACTGGAAAGTATGAAAGATATTGGTTGGAAGAAAGTTTTTATACGTGATACATTTTGATACAAATAAATGTATCCCACAGCCTACCCACAAAATGAAACAGAGGAGCTTTTATATTTCAGAAGTTCTCGAATCACCCCTACTTTACCGATCTTACTGCACAGCAATAAAATGAGTAAAAACGTAAGTAAAACTTTCGTTGAAATATTATTAAACCTCTTTTAAAACTCCCTTAATAATTAATAAAAATTCTCTCAATTATATAAGCTCAGCATTTGTGATAGGTTTTAGTAAGATATTTGAGGTTCGACTCAGTATTTAAAACGAAATCTCATACAACACGAGTAGTAAAAGAGCGTTGGCAGGTCGAGGATCCCCTTATGTTAATGAGATTACATCCCCTCTGCTCCTCCCGTACATTACATTCTTTAACATTCGGATTGCTATTTGAGCTTTACAGCCTATTGAAGCATTACTTTGTGATGACGTCAAGTATGGCTTCTCCAATACAGAGATTTAATTTACACAACATAAATACAAGGCAAATTAGCTCCTCTTCTGTCTGTAGAAAGCATAAATAACAACCTTACATTTTACAATGGTAATTAGAAATCCTTATCGTGTTTTTATATCAAATTCATCATTATGAAAGGGATTTAAAATTGAAATTTAAGGCGGTTGAAATTATTCTTTCTAAAAGACATAAAATTTAAAATGAAAAACTTGTTCAACGTGTGGAGTCAGAGGACGGGTTGATGTTCGTAAAAGTTGTATGTTGAAATAAGAAAGCGCAATAAATATAATAATACATCCTCTATTGGTTTAAAGCTATTAAGAATGTTAACACACTCACCACCAAATATATTTTTGTATCTTTTAAGGCTGTTCGCCTGTGTGTCTTGATTAGAGAGACGGATACCTGCTCTATATCGTGTGAAAAGGTGAGTATACATGCTCTGTATCGCGTGTAGATAAGAGAATATCTACTCTGTATCTGTTGAAGAGGAGTATACATGCGCTGTATTGTGTGTAAAGAGGGCTATACCTGCTCCATAACATGTGTAGAGAGACGGATACGTGCTCCGTATTGTGTGTAAAGAGGAATATACCTGCTCCGTATCGTGTTAAGAGGAGTATGCATGGGATGTATCGTGTATAGAGAGGGCCATTATTGCTCTATAACTTGTGTAGAGAGACGGATACCTGCTCCGTATCGTGTAAAGAGGAGTATACATGGGCTATATCGTGTGTAGAGAAGACAATACCTGCTCTATAACCTGTGTAGAGAGTCGGATACCTGATCCGTATCCTGTAAAGAGGAGTATACATGCGCTGTATCGTGTGTAGAGAGGAGTATACCTACTCATACATGCGTTGTATCACGTGTAGAGAAACGGATACCTGCTATGTATTGTGTGTGAAGAGGATGATACCTGGTCTGTAGCTTGTGTAGAGAGATGGATACTTTCTCTGTATCGTGTGTAGAGAAAAGTACACCTGCTTTCTATCGTGTGTAGATAGAAGTATACCTACTCTGTATCGTGTGTAGAGAAGAGTATACCTGCTCTGTATCGTCTGTAGAGAGAAGTATTCCTACTCTGCATCCTATGTAGAGATGAGTACATCTGCTTGGTATCGTGTATAGGAAAGGTACACCTGCTCTGTATTGTCTGTAGAGAGGGGTGTACCTGTTCTGTGTCGTGTGTAGAGAGAGGTACACCTGCTCTCTACCCTATCCATAGTGACATATACCTGCTTTGTATCGTGTGTAGTAAAACGTACACCTGCTCTCTATTGCGTCCATAGTGATATATAGCTGCTCTATAACGCGTGTAGGGAAAAGTACATCTGCTCTCTATTCTACCCTTAGTGACATATACCTGATCTGTATCAGGTACTTGATAACTGATATCTTACCTATATAAGGTACTATACTGTACCTTGATCTGTAGTGAAACGTACACTTGCTCTCCATCGTGTCCATAGTGACATGTAACTGCTTTCTATCGCATGTAGAGTGAAGTACACCTGCTCTCCATCCTATCCATAGTGACATATAACTGCTCTGTATTGTGAGTAGAGGGAAGTACACCGGCTCTCTTTCGTGTCCATTGTGACTTATAACCGGTCTGTATCGTGTCCTTAGTGACATATACCTGCTTTGTATCGTGTGTAGAAAGATGTATCTATCATGAGTAGAGAGGAAGATATCTGCTCTCTATCGTGTGTAGAGATATGTATTCCTGCTCTCTATCGTGTCTGGAGAGTAGTATACCTACTCCCTATTGTGTGTAGAGATATGTATACCTGCTGTATATCGTGTGTAGAGATATGTATACCTGCTCTCTATTGGGTGCATAGTGATATGTACTTGCTCTATATAGTGTGTAGAGAAGATTATACCTACTCTTTACCGAGCCTCAAATATTTTTCTGCTCACTGCTCCTTGTAAATACAAAGATAGGCTATAGAAGGGGTAATAGCGTACGACTAAGGAACGAATATATGGTATTTAGGCATTAATAATCCTAATGAGGATGCGGGTAAATTACGACATGGCAGGTACAGGATCGCTAACTTCAATTAAAATTGCATTTAATTGGGGTGAAGAGATGTGTCTAGCCTCCACCCGTTTCCATTAATTTTATAGGAATTTCAAATAAATATAATGGTACTACAAATCTCTATTATTTATTCCTTCTCAATTCATTGTTTTGAAATGGCGTTTGTCACATTATAGTTAGATATTAATTTTAAAACTGTGATGTTCTATGAGTGTTTTACCACTCTTGGAGTACTATAAAAAAATACAGATAGGTAGCAAACATACTTAGTAAAATAGATGCAGTTAGCAAGATGAGAGTGTAAGACACATAATGGTTCATTTTAATTTATGTGTGTGTCTCGTTATGATTTATTTCACCCAATATAGTTTCCTTCGACCCTTTTACAACTTTTTTTTTATTGAAACGCATAAGCAGAAACAAGTTCAAACATTATTTTTTGTTTAAACAAATTAATTAATAAATAATTAGGTCTGTCCATAAATGAATCTGAATTCGTCCGATATTCTATATTATGAGAAAAACCTTTTATATTTTTATAAGACGATCCTATTTCGAAATTATATAAAAAAACAAAAATTGGTTAGTCCAATCTGCGAATACTGAAATAAAACGTTTAAAGTACATTAAAACTTTGTATTAAAATCAGTAGCAACATTATAAACTTATAAATTGGTTATTTTGAGTATTTAGGATCGTTAAGTTACTATTTACGTTCATCAATGCTTGTGCAATCAATAAAATGATGTTCTGAAATAAACTATCTTAGATGAAATCATAATTTATATTTGAAAAATAAATCTATAATCTCAATTTTTAATTTATGTCCTTTCTAAGCCTTAAAAATATAATAAAGTAAAATACAATTTGTGAGACGTATGCGTCAGCGATTATACAGTGTTCACAGTAAGAAGAAACAAACGGTTCCGACAGTATATATCCTGTCAGTGTTAGGGTAGGGTTTTACTGAAACCGTTGAATCATTAAAGACTAGAAAATATATCTTAAATTTAAAAAAGTTTTTCCAACGCTTACGTAGATTTGCAAATTTTTTAAATCAAGTTACGAAGTTTACAACAGACATTCTTTAATACATAGGAAAGCTTTAAGTATGTTTTCATACCTTCTTCTAATCGTTGTATCTCGGAATCATTCTCTTTCACAATCGTCTCTATTAATCGTAGTCTCTAGTAAGCGTTGTCTCTAGCCATCGTAGTCTCTAGCATTCGTATTATCTAGCAATCGTAGACTCTAGCATTCGCAGTATCTAGCAATCGTAGTCTCTAGCATATTCATAATCTAGCAATCGTAGTCTCTAGAAATCTTTGTATCTAGCAATCGTAGTCTCTAGCATTCGTAGAATCTAGCAATCGTAGTCTCTAGCATTCGTTGTATCTAGCAAGCGTAGCCTCTAGCATTCGTAGAATCTAGCAATCGTAGTCTCTAGCATTCGCAGTATCTAGCAATCGTATTCTCTAGCATTCGTAGTATTTAGCAGTCGTAGCCTCTATCAATCGTAGTATCTAGCAATCGTAGTCTCTAGTATTCGTAGAATCTAGCAATCGTAGTCTCTAGCATTCGTAGTATCTATCAATCGTAGTCTCTAGCATTCGTAGAATTTAGCGATCGTAGCCTCTATCTTTCGTAGTATCTAGCAATCGTAGTCTCTAGCATTCGTAGAATCTAGCAATCGTAGTCTCTAGCAAGCGTTGTCTCTATCAATCGTTGTTTCTAGCAATCCTTGTCGTTATCAATAAATAGTAGTCTCTATCAATCGTAGTATCTAGCAATCGTAATAGCTAGCAATGGTTCTCTACAGTAAATATAGACCTCAATTTCCAACGTTTACTAGAACAACCTATAAATTGTTCAAATTTATTTGAATGTTTTCTTTTGACCAAATTAGTTTGTATCTTACTCTTATGTAACAATTGGAGGCGAGGTCTGAAATGCCTTATCTTTTTCTTCATTTTTCTTGCTATTATTTTTCGATGTGTTTTTCGCTTTATTACTGATAACAAATTAATTATTGAACTTTAACAATTGTTTTATATTTTACAATTGTAGAATTCGTTATTTGAGCTTTAAAACATATTACGACAGAATTAACATATTGTCCAAGTGACAATTTATTAATTTTTATAATTTAGTTAAATTTCAGCATTCTAGGAAGTTTCAAAGATTTTTTTTTAAAGTCAGTGGAAGATGCCAAATGATTAAATTATCTTATTTTAAAATTTTTATTCCTAATTGATACTTGTTACGCGTATCGTCTTTAAGCTGTAAATGAGTTTAGTATTGAAACTCAATTACATCTGTTTTTACAACAATAACATAAAAACATTTTTATGTGTGTCGGAAAGATAAATAGTGATTGAAAGAAGGAGGAACGGAGGAGGGAGAGAGAGATATGAAAAAAAAAAACAATATGAATAGTTTTACACAAAGCCACTGCAATAGACGGTTCGTTTTTGACTTAGCTTGGAGTAATAGGTATGTTGAAAATGGAACACTGACATGAATAGACTCCCATTTCTCGTTAGTACAAACTACAAACATCAAAACCTGGGCTTATGCTCTACAATTATTCCTTTCAGAGAATTAGATCTTTTTACATTAATTAATTTCTAAATCATGATCTACGTAAGCTTTTCTTTATTTTAGAAGTTTCATGATTGCATTTTCAGAACAAAGTTTTATGATATTTTACTAAAGTTATAATATTAACCATGATTTATTTTATGTTTTCTTTGTAAATAAAAATAAATAATATTTGTAATTGTTTCAGAAATACGAAGAAGTTAAATCTGTGCACAACGACGTATTTTCTATGTACAGTTTATAACCGAATTCTGTAATTCTGATTTGTCGTTGTCTATTATATTCACTCACTGTAAGAATTTAATTTAAAGATATAGACGATTCCTGAAAAAAAGGTTTGCATAGAGTTACATACGTTTATAAGTTTTGTCTTATCTATTTTGAAAGAATGGTGAAAGAAATAATCAGTTAAAACATTTTATCGTGATGTAGTTCCTAGCACCAGAAACAAAAGAAGCTTTGTAGGCCTGCAGTAATTTAATTCACTCATTTTGCAGTTTATATAGGCAATTAGATTGAAAAAAGGAGTCTATATGAATTCCGATACAATTTGCTAGCGGCAGTAGTAAACCATATTTGTACCACTCAACCTATTGCTTTATTGAATCTAACTATATGATTTATTAATTTAGGTCGAAAGTGACTTTTTTGTGTTGATAACAAGCAAAATTGTCTTTGTTGGTCATTTTTTTAAAAATAGTTTTTTTGTGAATGTAAATTTACAATCTTTTAGAAATACAAAGCAAAACACGTAATTAACATAACACAGTGTATTAAAAATTATTATATAATTTTAATTTTGAATATATATATATAGGCTGAATGTGTAACTTATAGAATTATGATATTGTGTTGTAAACCTGGCTGTTTAATTAAAGCATAATAAAATAAAATCTTGTAGATTATATTAAATTCTTCTATTTAAATCACTTTACAAGACAATGTGGAAAGTTAATTTGACATCATTGATTAAACCTTATTAATTAAAACCATCTTATACTTGTTAAACTATAAATAATAAAGTCTACTTTAAACTAGAAGTGTATTTAAATACATATTTTTTTTAAATACTCTCAAATTATCGAATAACTAGTCAATACACTATTACAGTTTTGTTTTACCCTTTAAAAACTAACTTGTGACTATTATAAATACAAAATCATATTAGGCTATTATTACAAAAAAATATTAATAACTCAATAAATAAATACAAATACAAAACCTTTATAGTAACGTAATTAATGTAAGGAAATAATTAGAATCAATAGAGTTTTTTGTAATAGGAATGTGTTGGTGTTGAAGAATGGTGATCGTGAGGTAGACTATAAGTCGTTAGGGTGTCATTATAGTAATAAATTAAGTAAGCCAGGTAATAAACAATTGTCTTATGCTATAAAATATTTTTATTTTCAGAAAATAGAAATATATTAAAAATAGGAAGGTTTTAAGAAAAAAAATAAAATTGTTAAACCTTGAATAACTTCTATGACAGTCTGCTAAAAATATCTTCTTTGCTGAAAACGACCTTTAAATATGCGTCCTACCTCCTCAGATATTGGCATGTGAAGGATAAAAAGGGGTTTGCATATTCATGTACATTTACGGAAATTCTTCTTCAATGAAATCGTATACAACTTAGTTTGAAATTTAAATTCAATCCCTTCCTAGGCAATTCTAAATATTTTTATTTTAGCGTATTCAAGAGTTAACATGCCAAACACACAATTTATAAAATTTTATATATTAGATATGGTGATATGTTTTCTTGTAATATCGTTAATAAATTGAAAATATTTCAAAAACAAGAATACTTTTAATGCATATATCTATTCAAAGCTTTTCGCAGGTAAAACAGTAACAACATCCTCAGGAATATATATACATATATATATATATATATATATATATATATATATATATATATATAATAACGAATGCAAACATAACAGGTCTAATAATGTAAATAAATATTTAGAGATTCATCCTGATAAAAAAACATATAATATAATTACTGACAGCTTGCAATTATTCCAGTAATCCCTAGTAAAGCCAGAAAAGTTCTCCGTCTCAGATTCAGATCTCTAAAAAGCCCGATTCACAGTTTAACGTTTATATCACCCCGTCAATCTGACTTTACATAAAATCAATATTGTATTCTTCACATTCCAACATGTATATATACATAGAGGGGTGAAATGGCGAGGGAAAATGCCAACCCTCAGCAGGAAGACCTTTATGTTAATAACATACTCGCCGCTTGCTCCTTTAAGCTAAGGGAAAATTTTTGTTCTAAAAATATCTTACTTGAATATTTATTTCTGAAGTTGCAAGAGCAACCGTTCCCAGTTTAGTTCGATTAAATTGTACTACTTATTATCTATTACTTTAATTCAACTATTATTTTGAATTATAAATTACATGTTTTGCTATATATAACTGAATAACTTAGGGTTTAATTTAATTATAATTTTAAAAAAAATAAACACAATTTAAAAAGCATCTACATAGAAAAACGTATAGAATCTAAACAAGTCAATTAAAATTTTGTAAAAAACATTGTGTACATAATTTGTTCAAAAAATATGTTCTAGCTACAGTTAGGCGAAAATATCTGACTTAATAATGTCGATTGTAGTATATATTCACTGGTGTCAGTCAGTTAGAATTGATATTGACAGTTCGTCAGCTGAGTTTATTAAAATTCAAAAGGGCCTAAGGCAGGGACGTATTATATCCCTTGTACTATAGTCTATACTGTATATAGATATAAGTGCATATAGCTCATCATTGAGGGGGGAAACAAACATAATTTGAATGTAAAAAACGAAAACTATCGATAAAAGCCGTGTACCGTCATCTGTTGATTTTTAACATAGAACATATTTATCATAATATCGATTAGGGGTGACAAGTATAAATCAAGTCTAGCAATTTTACTAGAACAGCTGATTGAAAAATTATTTATTTCTTTTTTTATTTCAATAGAAGAGCTGTTGACAAATTATTTCTTTAATTTGTTAATTATTTATAATTTTAGTATTACATGTTACAACGACAATGATTCAGACTTTATGAATTCATCTTATAAAAATTACAAACACAATAATTATAGCCCGTATTGAGGTTATTGTGATAAACATAAAGCGGTTATAAAGTGGTTATAATTACATCTACTAATTAAAAGTTATATAGACTGTATATAGCATTGAAACTCTTTTTACTCCACATAAATTTGATTTCTGCGTTCATACATTGCAAATATTTGCAGAACTCATTCTTTAGGTTGACATGTTTGCCCAAAGTTTGCACATTTATTTGGAGCGAATGCTTTCGTTCCGCAGAACAGCTGTTCTGTGCGTCATGTATAATGAAGGCCGGGAACGTAGTATAAGTTTTGGAAGTGTACCTTGTATCGTACCATAGCTCAGTTTCATAGCACAGGTGTTCCCAGTTCCACGTGTGACAATGTACTTGTTGGCTATAGCGGCGGTTTCTGTTAGTCTGTTACTGGTTCAGGTGAGTGAGAGGTTTCCGTTTCAGAGAGTTAGGGGAAACATATTAGAGATTCTAATACGCTGTATGTTATATATATATATATATATCTAACTGATCTATGGACATGTAAATAAATTTTGATTTAAAAAAATATATAATCATCATGTACATTAATGGAGATTAGAATTCTTATTACTTAATATATAATTAATAACCTAACTTAACCTAAAATTAATAATATAGGTTATTGATATAAATAATTATAACTATATGTAATTACTTTATAGGTATATAATAATTATAAATATTTGTAAAAATATATTTTGCAATAATTATTATATATGGTGGCTGTAGGGTCTAATGTGTGGAGCGCTTGGCTAGTAACGAAGAAGCATGGGTTCGATTCGATGTAGTACCGAATATTTTGTATATGCTTTTTCAACCTACAATTCGTCTCTTCCTTTGATAATAAATGCCTGGGGTAATTATGAGCGATTGAAGTGTAGTTCAGGTTACATTACATTACATTTTTTGAATAATATATGATCAGTGAATATTTAGCTCTTCCGTCCTGTCTCCTCTAATCTATGTAGGAGAGCTGACGAAGCATTCCATGTATACAATAAGTCGTTATTATTAATAATTAGAATTACACACAATTAGGGCACAGACCTATATGTATTATATATCAATTTCAAATGCTAAGTTTATTACTAATTTTACTCTATAAGAGTGTTCTTTGGAGTGAGTAGATGTTGTAGACTGTTGATAGGACTCTTGATTTTTAAAATGGCTCTCTTACAGATAAATGTTACTGTCCAATAATACAGAAACAGAAATATTCCGTACCTTTTATTAAACGTTTCTAGAGATTGTTTAAAAATACTAAAATATTACTTCAGGCACACTAAAACCACGGTCAGAGAAAGAAGTGAAGTCAAGTTAAAACACTTGTTAGTCCCCAGACCTCTCTTAATGGAAACTAGGCTCTCTAATTTCGTAATAGATTTGATAAGATCTTGCAAATTGCGTATACGTTAATCAAGTTTGTTTATTGTATTCTTTTCTTTCGTTCTTTATCCTAGAGCATTAATTATGATTCTGTGTGTTAACCATGACAACAATTTAAGGTTGTGCAATGGTGGTTGCGACGACAACCAGATAAGAGCAGAAGAAAAATGTATACACATATTTAAGAAGTAAATTACTAGAGTAATTGGAAAGTTGACTCAGTGCCAAAGCGCTAGACTTCAAACATGAAGATACTCTGTTCGAATCCGACCTAGACGCCCAAAATGTTTATAGCTTAATTATTAAATAAATTGTAATAACATCAATTGTCATTAACTAAAGGTTTAAAAAAATCTATTTCAACTTGATTGGATGAATAAAAACGTATTTTATTAACGATTGCAAATTTGTACGAGATATAGGCCTATATTAGGAGAGTGTGAGCTAATAGAATTAATAATTGTATTGCTCAGTATGACTAATATGTTTAAGTTGTCTATACCACATTGTTTTCTACCAAAACCTTGCCAAACAAATAAATACTCTCTGTACATAAGACTATTCTGTGATATTACATTAGGTAAATGTTTACATTGTAGGCTGCATTGTATTTCGTGATGCATTGAAACAGATATTTTATGTGGCGTTGCAAAGAAGGTATGACCTTATTTTTGAGATATAAAGTGGTTTAATGTGAGAAGCTTACTGTCGTTGACAAATCAAGGTCAGAAGATATCTAGCAAGGAAAATACAATGAAACTTCTCTATCTTAAACTTAGTAAAACTTTAAAATTATACATATACAAATATTCTTTGGCCTTTTCTAAAAAAAATTATCATATAGGCCTATACTTAAATACTACTTACTTAACCATTGGTTGCAGATGCAAACATTATAAACACAAGCAAACAAATAGAAGCAATAACATAGTTTCTTTGTTTGTACTCTTTCTCTAACAATCGTAATTCTGAGTGTAATTGATTATGTTTATGTTGTCTTGAATACCACATTGTCTTCTAACATAACCTTACCGAGCACAACAAATACCATCTGTAAACACAAATATTCGTCACATTACATTCAGTAAATGTTTACATTTTAGGCTGCATTGTATTTCGTGATGCATTGAAATAGTATTTTGTTTGGCGTTTACAAATAAAAAATGACCTTATTTTTTACTTATAAAGTAATACAATTAGTGGATCTTCTTGCCGTTGCCAAGACAAGGTTAGATTATATCTAGGAAAAAGAAGTGAAAGATTTAGTTTTCATGTACACAACTGTGGGCGTCCTAGAAAGTAGATAGTTGTATACTGCTTTAACGATATTTAGAAAATCAACAACACACAAACACTCACTCACGTACACAAAACCTAATGAAAGTTGATATTATATAGATTAAGATAAATAACTTAATTACTAATAAGGAAGTATTTATAATATGTAATTGTTAAATATAATATATGTTTCCTCGTTTCATTTCTTTGATTAGATTTATCATTATTGATAGTGCAACAGGAGATACACAATTATAATTACATCCCAGATTCTCCTAAAGCTTTCTACAAGGTTTTTCTATTTTAAAGCAAGTACCAATTTGCAGGATTCTTTTGAAATATTTATTTAAACAACAATATAAATAATATACCCGAGTGCGTTAAAAACTTTTTAAATAAAAAAAAAATATCTTAGCTAACAATCTCCAACCTAGCTAAAGGAAGATAATACAGTATAAGTAATAGTGAATAATCTTTAAGGTACTATTATTGAAATAAAACCGTTTTATGCAAATCAACATTAAATGACAGAGCATTGGCTTTTGACCCTATGGAAATTCGAATAAATAAAAATGTTGTAATTCACTGTGCACATTAATAAAACGTTTATCTGAAAAAAGGTGTTTAGTAATTCTTTCATTCAGTTTCGGAACTTTTAAAACTTAGTCCTTTTTTAACAAAATTATAGAAAATATGCTTGACTAACTAGGCTCATAATCTTAGACAATGTTTCCTTTCTCTTGCTCTAGTCTCTCGGCAACGTTTATTGTAACTTCAATGCACATCTTTTATGAACCAAACGTTTTTACGTCACAACAATTAATTCCAATAAACATTTAAAGCTTTAAACCAATTTTTGGAAAACGTTATCAAAAGATGAAAAAGCTAGAATCAAGTTTACAATGGGTCTAATCAAACACGCGACCCTGCACACGAGATGTCTATACCTATCTCCTACATATTATACTAGTGGCTTTTATTGCCTATCTAAGAATTACCAATATTCACGAGTCTTTATTCGTAGGCGCTAATAATTATACTCCTATAGATTTAAAACTATACAAAAAATAAACTTTGATATAAAAATAATCTTTATGACGTTGTTCTTCTTTCTATTGATCGACTGGAACTCTGACTAACAGGTGGATTCCTTTTCATTGATTAATATTGAATATTTTCGGCCATTTTATAATTACCCAAGCCAGACTAAAATTAGGATTCCTAATTCTGATTGTTCTAGATTACATCAGGCGAAAATAGTTAAAAGTTTTAAAGATTTCGGATGTGGAGGGTTGCTTTTGATATGGTTCATATCTTTAGAATGGGAATGGTATTCTGTTGTTTGTATGATGAGAGATTAGGATTACAAGAAATCCAGGTTTTATTTACAGATTTATTTTTTGAACTGATAACTTCTTTATGCGCGGCGAACAAAACATAAGATTTAATCATTGCTTTCACGGCAACCTATTTTGAAACGCATACCTTACAGCATATTCCTTGCAACATATGATTTCATATAACAGCTGATTTTGTGTTATAGGTTATGTTTGTAGAACATCCGTTTTACACATAGATTATTATTAAATAGTTTTAATCAGTTAATAAAATAATAATTTATTTAAAATGTAATAAATTTAAATACAAATAATTCAATTAACGTTATTAATAAGTTATGTATTTATAATCCAATTTCAGAAAGGAATAAGTTTTAGTCGTTCTATACATTTAAAAAAATGATTTCAATTGCATTTGTTTAGAGGAATTCAGTGAACATGTAATGAATTACTTTTGTTACTTTTATTATTTCATTGATAACTACAATAAATATTTGACTTTATGAAATACATTCCTAACATAAAAATGTATAAATTGAATAAATAATGTATAAATTCATATTTTCGGAATTCTTGTGAAACTATTAGCTCTATTTTGATATCACTTATGTCGGGACTCTCCCGAGTGTCAGAACCAATTTCTTTATTAAAATTTATTTTATGAGACGTAAATCAATGTTAAATGAATTTTGTCGTTATTAAATTATTATTTGTCATCAAATTACCTAATGTTTGATAAGATTTTAATCTCTAATACAGTATTATATACTAATAATTTAAGAAACTCGGGTTTTTTAAATGGTGTGTATTAATTTGTATGTTTATTTATATATTTATATTCTATAGTCTATATATTTATTCAAATTCCTACTTCTTGTAAATTTTTATCTTATTCAATAAGACTGAATTTTTAATAAGTAATGTCACCTAGTTATAAAATTGCATTAACCTCATTTTTTTAGTTCCCTTAGTCTGCTACAAAAATGTGTCCCAATTACACTTTGTGTGTATAACAAGCCCATGAATTATTCCCCCCACTCAACTAGTCCGTCCCCTCCCACGAGTAACTCAAGTGTTACAATGTACCACCTGTATAAATACTGCACATTACGAAATGATAAAAATTGGCACACAAACGTTTCCATTTTACTACCTTAATGTTTTTATTAAAATTGGGAATATCATAAAATTCAGAACAATTACAATTATACTCATTTAATTAATAATAACAAAACTGTATTTATATTTGTAATAATAATATTCATAAAATATTTCTGGTAAACTTTCAATATATTTTTTTCACATAATTTACAGTATCCTCATATTTATAAAAATCAGTGATATTTTTTACAATAATATAGATATGAAAAGTAATGTTCATAAAATATTGTTCGTTTCGTAGACGACTTAATTCAAATTAATTAACAATTACTATTAGGAACTCTCTCTTTATATATATATATATATATATATATATATATATATATATATATATAAATTAATTGTTTATATATATATATATATATATATATATATATATATATATATATATATATTAAAATATGTGCATGTGTGTGGTGTTGTGAGAGATAGAATTGAAATGATATTTTTCAAAAAAAAATAAAAACTTTTAAATGAAAAAAAATATTTTAAATCTGTTCAAGTTATGCATCTATGTAATCAATATTTTGCTTAGGTAAATAAAATAGTTCAGAACAAGAATGAAGTAAATAATATTTCTTAAATTAATTTACACTAAAAGCCAGAATTAAAAATTTTAAATTTTGTTGTTTTTTGTTATAATGAACGTATGAATATGTTGTGTATGGGAATTATATTATGTAATTCATTCTCTTGGAAAACATCCTCTAATCTGTAAAGTCTTCAATTAATCATTTACAATTGAATTAGATAATTTAATACCAGTTTGATTTACAAAGCAATTTATTATTTGAATTTAAAACTATCCTAACATCTGGTAACCAGCATTGGAATAAAATGCTTAACGTATTTATCTTAACTTTTAATATATTTATTTGTAATATGATGCTTTTTACATCGATCACTGTAGAAATAATAATCCGTGGACTACATAAACTCAAATTGTATGTAGTAAAAGGACAAAAGACTTTCACACTGCATTAATACAACCGAAAATTTAATTAAGCAAACATAATCGCCAAATTGGAGTAATATGTCTGTCGATTATTGACTTTAATTTGTTAAAACTATAGTAATTCAATGTAAAGGTATTACTGGGGAGGAAATATCTATCGAAATGTTAAACACGTTATTTTCTAAGCTGTTTCGTGTATCCTCTAATACATTCATTTTACATAAAATTGCTAAATAGCACAAAAAGAAGAAAAAAGAATGCACATCTGGGATTGTTACAAATTATTTATTAGTTTGTTTTTAAACCGAACAATTGTTGACTCATAGTCTATGATAAAAACAATAAATGATTGTTGAGAAATTAGACACAGCTTAGTAAGTACTCACATTTGCACGAACTTATATCTAATGTAGACCTACTTTAACATTAATCAATTTAAAAAAAAATGTAAGACATTTTGTTAAATGGAATTAGATTAAGAAAAGAACATTAAGTTTCTCAGGCTCAAGGAGTAGAGAAAGAACATTGCTTGCGTGTAAAGGATTGCTTTACTTGAGACGTATATTTGCTTTCTACCGAAGTCATAGAATTGTGGTTTCTTATCCCCAACGTTATACAGGAATATATCAGCTCTATATTCGATATGGTAATACAGACGTTTAAGGTTTTTTTCTAATTTACCTTCCTTGTCTAAAGTAAGTTTGTGGAATATAAATACCTATTTTTCTTGAACATGACCAAAATATTTTTCGGTACATGGTTCAAGCTTTAAAAACAAAATACGACTTCTCTTGTGCAGTTTATTAAATTCTATAACAGTAATAAAATTATATAACTGTTAGATAATTAAATGTTTTGTTGTTGTAATATAAGACCGTCATTTCTGCAACTTATAATAATTTCTAAGTTTAAGATGCTTTTAACAAAACTCAAGTTCAAACATGCTTTTACCATGTAGAGGCCTGTGTAATTAATTGCAATGTTTTAATCCCCAATGATCCTCTTGGGGCATAAAAATGAATGAAACGTTCTAAACTACGAATCTTCACAAATTATGGATGTAAATATGAAAAGACAATTTTTTATCTTGAGTGTCATTAAAAACATTCTAACCTTAAATGTGTTTTGCTTTCATTTTAACTAGCGATGGGCCGATTCCGATCTCGAATCAAGGAATCATTGGTTACAATAGTATCGAGTAATCGTTAATCCTCGATTCTCCATTTTTTAAAGTACCGATTCCGATTCTTAATTTTATAACTGTTAAAATACGTGTGTAGTGTAATTCATTGGAAAAATAATTAACTATCTACTATGTCTTATTTATGTATTAATTGCTTTGAATGAATTATACGAATAAAACAAATTCCTATTTCAGAGAACGAAAATATTATTATTATTAACGCAACAACAAAAACAATCGGAAGTATATGGTTATGTTTGTGGTAGTTTCAGAAAATTCTATTCTTAAATCTAGGATGAACATTTTGTTTAGTCTAATACATTAAAACGAATCTTTTAAAAGGTAAGATCAAGATGTTAACTAAATCATTATTAGAGAATATCATGTAGGCCTATATAACTTAAGAGCACTGAAAATCGACTAAAAAATAGTGATTCGGGGAAAAATTTTTACAATCGAAAATTTTAGGAATTGACTCAACCCTAATCCTAGTCGCATTTCATATTCTTTTAAATTATAGAGTGCCTACATGAAAGACAAATCTGGATAAATTTGAATTAATTAACTTTTAGATGATATTAACTTTGCTTATATAGGCCTACATAATAGGTATTACTTAGAACCTACTCACACTGATTCTAATGTAGGCTATACAAAATACACAGAGGGCTAAACATTTCTGACAACACAAATTTTGTATTAATTAGAACATGTCTTCGGCAGCCAAGTTCCCTTCATCAAATATAAAAATATCTGTACACTATAGTGCCGTAACATGTTACGGTGAATACAATTTGTGTTGTGAGAAAAGTGTATAACAGTGTTTACTTTTTATGTATTTAATGGTATAAGCTAAATTCTAAATTGAAATATAATTCTATTGTAGTTAATAATTAACTATACCAATAATGTCATATTTGTATGTATGCACTCAGAAGTCTTGACATTAGTAACATTGATGTATGAGTCAACAACATTTACTTTGACCCCTTAATATTGTGACATTACCTCTTAATACTGCCTACACTACACGCGGTATTATTGGCCTGATGAAGATGGCAAACTAGCTGTCGAAACGTCGCCAATATTTTGATAATTCTTGTTATTGACTAATGTCAATTGTCTTTCTTGAATGTATCAATAATAATGATTTCTAATAACGCAACAAAATAACATTAGTAAATAATACATTCTTATTTTTTCAGCTAAACGCTACACCCTTTGGATTTTTATTTCCCGTAAACGGGGAAAACGGCAACGGGAACGGTGACAGCCCCATGAACTACACCCCTGTCGCAAACCTCTTCTCTGCCTGGCGACAGGAGTCTTCCGAAGCTGCGTCTCCCATAGTGACACGGATGCGAGAAGCGTTTAGACTTATAGCTCAACAGGTGGCCAATTTAGGCCTACAGATGGGATTGCTGGCCAGTCAGGTGGCCAACAATAAGCTGAACCACTTGTCGCAAGTAGTGAACAGCCTTAAGAACCCTTATGAGGCACCTACAACAGCTAAGCCCGCTGCAGCGCCGTCCAACGCCACCGCCAACCCTGCAAACTCTACGGCAACGAAAACGTAATATAGTCTATAGTGGGAAAATATTTTTTATTATATTTTATATTATACATTTCATTTCCTAAAACGTTGCAGTTTACTTTATTTAGTAAGGCCAATCAAACTTTATTAAATTAATATTTAGTCTTAATCTATGTATTCTATTAGAGTAATATTTTAATAACAACTTACACTATAATATTTTATTAAAGTAGTGAAATTCCTTCAGAATGATAAACTTTTCTACTTAAAAACTCACAGAAAGAACTAACTGTTCAAATTTTTTTATTTGAAAATTTATTCGTTAAGAGTGTTTTTTTTTGGAAAATGTCTACTAAATTAAAAATAATTAACAGAGTACAAAGAAAACATTTCGGGAAAATATGTTTTTGTCATAAAAGATTTTGTTCTTCAAGAATGTGTCCCAGTTTAGGTTATTAATTTAATATTAAAACTAAAAACGCAATTTTAAATTACCCTTTTATGTTATATTTGTTAATAATGCTATTAAAATATCGATAATCAAATCATCAGACTTTTATGTAATTCAATTATGAGCATGTTTATATTTGGTTGCCTTGAAATTATTTTACCCCTTGTTCCAGTCAAGAAAGTTTAAATTAAATTTAGAACTCTCTGTTATCAAATAAAAACAACCTTGAAATAACAATATGAAACTTAATTAAGAAAAATATTTGGGCCTACATATACATACGTATATGATAAATAATTATTGCTGATAAAGTATTTACATGATGAGGTTAGAGTCATGTAATAGTGAGCCAAGTTATTAACACTTATTTTTTGCCTTTAATTATTGTGATTACTGCACCTTACGGGTTTTCTCAGAGCTTCTGTACCTTTCTTATATAATCCATAATCAGGAGTTTAAATTATCATGTTAATTGTACAAATTAATCTTCTGAAAATATTAAAAAAAGAAAAAGAAGGAAAAAACACAATCCGGAAATAAGCTGAAGACTATATAGAGAAAAAAAATATAACAAAAGAGATAAGGAACTAACGAACTGAGGAAATATTCCGTTAACTAAGTAAAAGGGGGTGAAGAATTGATTGTATAAAACAGTAAGTTGTGAGTGTATTATTTTTTGAATTGAAATAATTTAATTATCTTAATTTTGCTTTTAGGATTTTCAGTTATTCTATTCATTTATTTGTTAGTGCAGTAGGAATTTAGAAATTTTTTCAAATTTAGATATTGCTAATTCTGTCCAAACATAATTTCTAAAAATCAGAAGGTCAATTTACAATATATACTTTGAATAGTAAACTTATTTGAAAATAATTAGGTGCACTAATCCTAATAACGAGCTACGTACATTTTAATTTGCCTTAAGGTAAAGGTACATTATTAGCGATAGTTTATTACTTAGGGTCTTTATTAGAGTTAGATGATATATTAATGTTATTGTAGTTAGACATTAATCACAAGTAGTCCAAGATTAAGGATAGAAATGTAGTAGTATTTTGTTTTTTTAAATGATAAATATAGTACAACAGAAATAAGATGTGTTAATCCAGGAATTCCTAATTACAGATACAATAATTTCCAGTGTAAAGCTAGTATTATAATTAATTATATGTAAAAATAGTATTTATATTTTGGATATCTATTAAATCTCGTTTAACACAAGACATGCTACCTTTTTATTTGTATGGAAGAAACCTGTAAAAAAAAATTAATAAACTTGAAGAAATATTCTTCTAAGGAAGTCTTAGTAGTCGTATAAGTTGAACTGAGAGATATAGTGATGACTTTATCTCTTCTAAAATGATTTGAATTTGTAGTTGCCAAAGTGTGAAGGCAGGGAATTGAATTAATAATTATTATACCTAAAACATACTGCTGGACAATCAAAATGTATTTTTGGCAATATCTTTTATGTCAACCTGTTTTTTTTTGCCATTCCATTGTAGCATTCTAGGATTTGTAAGTCACAAAGAAATAGCAAATCTGTATTCTTATTGACAGTTAGAGTTCAAGAGAGTCATGGATATTTACCTGCTTTTTCTTCAGGCTCTTGGCTGCGTAGACTTTACATTACAGCAATGAAAACTTAAAAATACACTCTATCAAGAGTAAGCGACGAGTCATAAGACAGGCAATAATAGGTTTGGAATAGAAGAAGCTGCACGGGGAATGGGAGTAATGCTGCAATCACATACAACACAATCAAATCAATCATTCTGACTCCATATTATCTGGCAAGACTGACTAATTAAAGCTAAATTGTTTCCCACCAATGAAATCAATAATTTTTTTTGTATTAAACAAATTTAACGAAGTGCCTAAACTTACATAAATATTAACATTTACAGTATCTCCATGATTAGAGTACATTCAGTAGCATACTTACATTTTTCTAAACACAAACACTTTTAAATTGCTCTTACTATAAATATTTAAAATATAATACATTTTGCTCCAAGGGGTAAATCGTATTCATTAGTCATGCGCAGGCACACCCTATTTTCTATCGAGTGTTATAAGCGTTAAAAATTAATAACTGCTAAATATTGTAAGATTTATCATCATATTAAACTTAAATAAAAAATGCTAGAATTTTGCCAGAAACATGAAAATTTGAACTAGTTTGGATATGATTAGGCCTTTTACGTATTCCTATGTAACTCAAACCTCCTTCCTTACCATTCTTCATTCAAGAGGGAATAATTGGGGGAAACATCTGAAGGTTTGATACCTAAATTTAATAAAAATGTTTAGTTGAAAGAATATTAGGAAAAAAATTAATCATATTATTATAAAAGGGATGATTGATTAGGATAAAGCTATTTATATTTTTGTGATGGAATTTATACGCTCACAAGCAGGCTCTGTTAGCTCTCTTTGAAAGTTCGTAATTTCTGAAGTACTCCCTCCTTTTGGCGGTTGCAACTTATTCACCATTCACCTTAAATGTCAAAGGCAGGCAATTTGAATATCTTTGAGAAGAACTGGTCATCATCAAACAGCAATATAGTTAGTAGACGGGCAGACGCATGCCTAGGGGGGAATATTTAAAGTAACTTTATAAAGTCCCTAGAACTGTTGGCCAACAAAAACGTTATAAGCCCTCAACAAGTAGCCTAGCCGAGTGTAATGACCTTTAGAGATGCTGTTTAGAAGGGGATAAAATACAAGAGAGAGAATATGGAAAATAATTGGAATCTTCTGTAAAAATAAAAATCCGTTTTTAATTAGAAACTAGACTTTTAACAATCTCCAGAAATTCGGTTATTGTAATTTTTCTTACTCAGACACACACACACACACACACACACACACACACACACACACACACACACACACACACACACACACACACACACAAACACACACACACACACACACACACACACACATATATATATATATATATATATATATATATATATATATATACCTGTCACGTAGTAGAAATTGATGGGGTGCCAGCTATCTCATCTTCAGCGGTAAGACAACAAAAAAGAAACTCTTTACAATTAACTATTTTTTCAGTTTTAAGTAATAGGCCTATTATAATAACTAACAATATATAATTCATTGAATTCATTTGTATACATGAGGGTTCTGTATTATAACTTGTGTTTTGTAAAATTAGGTATAGTGACCATTTTCTGAATCTTCTTTATTGGCTCTTAAAGTTAAATTTACAAGAAAATAAGTAGAACTTAAGAATGCTTGGTCTATTATCAACGTTTTCCTGCAGTGACTCGGGTGACGATGGTCCAATTATTTTTCAAGATGACGGCGAAAGTTCTTAAATATCATTTTAGCTTCTTCATCCTCGAATTCTACGGTTTGACGCCCCTACGATGGACATCCAGGGTTAGGACTCCTCTCGCTCTCCGGCTTCCTTATTTTTTTAGTAAATCGTGGGCTGTCGTCTATTAGTTGTCTTGTCGAGACAAAAATCCTCTGTGCTTTTCTCATGTGCTTGAGTTTGGAAATTAAGCCTATCTACGAAAAAAGTCAACTTAAGGATCTTCAAGTGATTTTGGGCTTTGGCTTTTGTAAATGTACCTTTTTCAGATTATGTTTGGAGTTCCTACTTAATACTTCTATGAATTTGAATATTCGTTTATTTAGGGTAGCCACACATAGTAATCCGTTGCTTACAGATTTACAATGCATCCATTACTTTCGCTATTTTCCTTCTCAAAAGTAGGATCACAATGCTTATTCCTTACTAGTTGTATACATTCAGTGAATTCAATGTTTTTGAATTACACTCTGTATCTTATTTTAAGAGGTGAAAAAAAATTAATATCAAACAAATGTTTAAATCTAATAAAAATAAATAAAATAATTTTGAACCATAGAAGTTACCTCTTGGACCTGCGTTTATTGGGATATCTTCTCCTGCTGCTCTACCGAAATTGCTCTCTCTAATTAATATAATCTTCAGTTTAAAATAATTGACCTTTTTTAATTGCCGAGGTATTTTGGAAGCTTGCGAAACTGATACGCCCAAATATAATGAGTTCCTAATCTGACTTGGGATGCGATCGACTTGAAGTTATAAGCAACCAGAAATCAATAACTTCAAATATACGTTGGAGATGGTTTTTTCTCAACTAAAACTTCTACTTAAAATGTATAAAGTAACGTTGTTAATAAGCATGCAATAGATTGATTACTCGATGCACATGTAGTTTCGTAGTATTGATTTGAAGAACGAAATATTTCCTCACGAAATTTATTCGCTCTGTTGGTCTGTTAATTAAAAATATGATTTAGAAAACTATCAAGTTGCAGGTGTAGATATCCCCATTGTAACGCCACCAAAGCAGCCACTGGTTTTTAATTTCCTTGGCGCATTGACTAGAGATTAGACAAGTGTTAATTAATCTAGACACATATTCTTTAGAATTCACAAGTATAAATAATGTTTAAAATCTTACAGTTCTTGAAGCCCATTTTGCCCTTTAAATAACAACACTAACAAAGTAACAAACTGACAATAATTGTCTACTGCATCTACTAACTGTAACTGCTAACTCTCTGCCCACAATTGACTCTAACTCTCTCCTACGATTCTCTCTGTGAGATATCCGGGTCGAGGGTTTTATTGAGATTCCTCCCTCGCGTACTAACCACTCCCAGGGATGCTCCTAGTTAGTCCACATAGTCTAAAGAATCTATTTCATCGATCTAAATAGCATTCTAGGTAATATTCGTATTATGATTGGATAAAATGAGAGAGTTTCTAGTCACCACAAAGTAACGACTGTCAACTTCTAACCTTTCTTCTCCCAATATTATTCCGAAAGGTTCTTCGTCTACTAAAAAAAAAAAATACATGAATTCCACTATATATATATATATATATATATATATATATATATATATATATATATATATATAAAGTGGATGGCCTATTAAATGTAAACATAATAACATAACCTAAATGTGTTTTGCTATCATAGATTTTCAGAGTTGCCCATGAAATATAATTATGCAAAATCAACAAAAACGCAACGATCGGGTGATATTTACATGGAATGAAAAAAATATTATCAAACTGAAAACTCTGCAAAAAACGACGATATCACTTGTAAAGAATCGCACAAAATCTTGTCATTTATCATTTTCGCTAATCGGGTTTGGAATCTATACGTGTTTGACGAGTATGTACGGAATGAATTTCTGAGTATTGAATTTCCTAACCTACTCCAAGGAAAAATATCACTACTCGCAATAAAGATAAATAACTGATCCAAATTTTATTATTTTTACACATTTTAGAATACGAAACCACACCGTATTCCCTTTGAATATTCATAGTAGCCTATACAGAGGAGATCCTGAACCGGTCAGTGTGCAAATGTTCAAATTGATTACTTGAAGTTACCTGATGCATTAGTATGCTTATAAATTTCCCCCAAAAAACCACCAAAAGCTAATTTATTTTGAAAACGTTTAAGATTTACTTGATTTCGTACAGTGGATGGTAAGGCGACCACTTCTTGGTATTTTTTCAATCGATTCATCAACTATAACTTTCAAACGTTTAGAATTGTTTTGACTAAATTGATGTAATAGTTCTGAAAACAGTTTTTAAAACCTTTATTTAATGGTGTTATAGATCATCTCACGAATAAAATCTTTATACTAAATTACGTAGTTAGATTATTTAGAAGTATATTTAATAAAAAAATTAATTTTATTCACTACTGCCTACAAATAGTATTGTTTTCTAAATTTTTAATAATAAAATAATATACATTTTTCTACCTCTCATAAGAACAAAATATTGTTCTTCGTTGACTTCGGTTTGGATTAAAAACATTTTAAACGATACTCTTTACAGTATAGAACAGGTTAAAATGGAGTAATGTACAGTTTATAGTTTAATAATGCAGTTAGTCCGAAACGCGTCAAGGAAGAATATGATTTGATGCTAGAAAAGGCCGGAAAATGTGCTCAAATGTATACATGGGTTCCTAACAAAAATAAAGATGAATAATATAAATTAATAAATTAGAAAACTATGATAAAAATAGTAGGCACGAAACATCTGAGAAATTATTAGGACATCCTAAGTCCATAAAAGCTGATCCTTGGCATCTGTTGTAAACAAGCTGCAAAGAGTTTATAAAAATGTTTTCAAAATTCAAACTCTCCCGCAACTCCAAGTTAGAGACATTTAACTTCATTCCTTTCAAAGTTAATTGAGTTAGGTTAAAGTAATTTAGAGGTTTTTGCTGAAGCTACTTTGGCAGAAAAAAACTTTTAATATTCTTTGAAAGCAAATTGAAATAAGTTGAATGGTCGGGTAATAAAATTACAAAGTCTTTGATGCAGTGAATCTGTTCGTATTTCCCCACAAGGTATTGGATATTTGGAAGTAAAAATAACAATTTTCACGATTTATTTTTCATTTTATAAAAATAAGAAGAATTATCCAATAATTTATGTTATCATACAATAACGGTTAAAAAACATAATTTAAGAGCATACTTGCTACTTCTGATAAGATATCTTTCAAACGAATATCGTTAAAGGAACCGATAACTAGATAAAACGAAAAATATAAGTACTGGTTGGAACAAAAATTTGTGTTCGAAACATAACAAAAGTTTATAAACATATAAGGTGTTGTTTAGGTTAATCACTGATCAGAGACCAATTCATGTTTTTTACATTTAAATTAATATTTTTTAAATATTTTTTGTGTATCTAGGTATTATACGTATTAAAATAATTTTGTTCAACATTTAAATGGTGCATCTGTTATTAATGCTATGGAAATGTTTTGTCTGTTTTGAATGCCCCTGTGTTTTGTCTGCATTATATGTGTTAAAACGTGACTTGTTTTGGGGTGCAAGTTGACTTCTAAATTTGGATATTTATTATTATTAATAAAATGTTTGATTTTAACTATGTTAAAAGTATTTTTACGAATTTCATAAACTGTAAGCTATAGTTTAATATTAGATTCATACATTTTTAGCTCTTGAAAAGTATTTTCGAATACTTGGTCCTTGATCTGTCATTAACCTAAACAACATTGAATAGTTATTAAGAGATATTAAATAAAGATAAATAAACATGTCAGTTTTTTAAATACCTCAGAAAAAACACACTACGTTACTGTAGACTGTTATATACTTCTATTCAAGTATATCTACAAAATATCTAGTTAGGATAGATTTAAAAACCATAAAGTAGACATCAAGACTAAAACCTAACCTCCCTGAACGTAAATTTTATCATTTATAAAATTGACAACCTTGTCTCTATTGCTGGAGGTAGACCTGCACGAATAAATATAAAGTTTATAAAAAGTTGGTCAGTCAAGATAGCAGAATCGAAAGTCTATACAATCAAGTTTTTTGCTGCTATTGTACGTAAACGTATCCCGTGTATGTGTACATACCCGTGTGTCACCCTGTATATACAATTTTCCAATTAAACCATTTCCCGATTTCAGTGTTACTTTTAGTCGAGCTATTATTTTTTTATAATATAATCTATCCTAGCCGGATAATTTGTAGATAGCTTTTATTATCATATTTGTGAAGAGTAATATAGTAAAATAAAAGTAGCATTTAATTTATACTGTTTTCTGTATACACTGTGTGTTAATCCACAGAAGTTATGTTTCAAATTTTAACCAGTATTTATAATTTCCCAGATTCCAAACCGTCTGTTTTTTTGTTTAGAATGTATATTTGAGTATCGTTGTGAAAGCAAAAAATAGAAGTTGAATATCAGGCTATATGTTCAAATGCTTCGTTTACTAGTTTTAAAATAGGAATGGGCGTAAAATAAATAATAACTAAATAAGACTGCGTTAATATATTTATGTTATTTTTTTTTTATTTACATCATTTATATTAGATTATATTTGTTCATAAAAATTAAATTGTTTGTATTTGGTTGTACCTTTACGTGCATATGAGTGTCTGTACACGACTTGTCTGAATATGAGTGTCTGTACATCACATTATCAAAATACAATTAAAACATCAATTTCTAAAGATGTAAGATAGTTTCGCCCCACCCAGGGTAATTTACAACTGTCGCAATTCCTAGACAATTATTTCAACCAAAATAGAGGCAGTTTTTTAAAAAATATTTCCGTATAGAACTAACGGCGGAATTTATAAAACATTGATCAAGTAGAAGAGTTGCCTGACAAGGGGCTTCTTCCCCGTGCCTTTTCACTTTGAAGTTTCAACTTTACATAATCATGAATAAAAATTAAGTAGAGCCTTTCAAGCCAAGAAGTGTCTAAAAAGCAACTTGTTGTGCAATATATTGTGTGCCATGCTGAGACCATAAATTACCATGCTAAAGGGATTCTACACAAAAACCCAAGATAGACAACATCGGTCCGTTGCTTTTGCTGAATATAGTGGTATTAAGATGTGAAATCGGGAGTTTTTTCTGCCTTCAATTACAAGCTTATACTACACTTTGTACACATGCATTACTTATGTAAAAACGTTTAAAATAACCCTAGTAGAATATAGGTTATCAAAAATATTAAAATTTCTATATATAAATTTATGATATTTACTAATTATATTTTTCTAGATAATTAAGCACAATTCATACGAAGTTCTGGAATATTTATAAAGTGAAATTACTAAAATGTTTCTTTGATAGTACCAAAAGCTGTGTTTCCTTGATATATTTAGTAATTTGAGAGTTCTAATAAAACGAAAATTAAGTAAACACATTTGTATAACCACATACCATTGATAATGACTACTTTATATATCGCTGACATAGTTTAGGAGCGACAGGATAAAGCTGTCTTGAACGGGTCATACGGCATTTATGCAGGATAATCAATCTAGCCAGGGATTTACCTTTAAAGCCCACTGTTACTTTCTGTTATGTACTTATTTCAATATGATGAGTCGATCTGAAAGCTGGTAAAACCAGTGCTTTTGCTTTTTGTTTCTCCGTTATAAATGCTTTGTAGCTAACAAAGATCAACCATTGAACTTTTATGTAAACAGACACTGGATCACTCAGTGAACTATTTCAATTTGGAATTGGAAACTTACAAAAGATAAATTAGGTAAAATAAATTTCTAATATTTGTAAATTTGAAAATATAACTGTTTGAATCACGGGTTAAATTAAAATTTTGTTAATTGGAAAAACTATTGTTATATTACAAAAAACTCGAAGTTTATAAAGTAATTCATTAATCTTAGACTGTAAGGTATGAGTTGTTAAGAAGATGTGCATCAACTCACAATTGGTAGTGTAAGCATATTCAAGCGTTGTTTGAGTAAATAAAGTAATATTTGTGAGTAAATAGTACACACGACTTCTAACCACAAATTACTGTAATCTAGTCTTATGTACATTTCGGTTACAAAGTAACCATCCTCAGAGACATGTCCACACATCAGATTAGAGGTTGTGTGTATTATTTATTATTATAAAACCACAGTAAATTATTACAATCAATTAGCAATAATTGTGAGTTATTGTACATCTTTTTTTAACTAGATTTGTCTTTATTTTTTGTATGTAAAGAAGAAAATCCTGTTTTAATCAAAATGTTCTATATGGAACGTTTTTCTTCAAAATCTTGTTTTAATGATTTCAATTTAAACATCTCTATACTAAATTTTCAATTAATGTTTCTTATACTGGGTTTTAATTTTAAGAAATCAAAATTCTATGTAAACCAATTTTTGGTAAAGTCGAACATTTTATTTGCGAATATTGCCAATTAAATCACGCCATAATGAGGATCACGAATCACCGATCATTAAACAAATCAGATGTAAAGATATAGTTTCTTTACAATATCATAATTTAAAATTTTCAAATTTCTAAAACATTTACAACTGTGTGGTTTATGACAAGAAGAGTTATAGTAAAGAAGTAAGATAGGAAATACAATAGTAAAACTGTAAGGAAAAGCTGGAGTAGATAAGAGTCTTGGGGTAATTATGTATAAGAGGCTCGTGATAAACTTAACAGGGTAATGGTAGAATGGACGTTGAGAGGAATGTCTCAAGAATTTTCCGCTACGTCAGAGGAGATCCTTCTAACACCAAACGAAGAAGGTAAAAGTAACAACGGGTAGAAAAGGTGTGATGAAGACATTTCGGCAAACAAAACAAGCGTCAACGAAAACCGGATATGACTATATAAACAGGAATATATATTTTATATCATAATGAAAGAATTATATTTGCATTTACATTTACTATTCAAATTAAAACACATCACTTCCCAACATTATGCTGCCTTCGAAGGGAGGTCAAAGATTATGACCACCTGTTGTCGTGGTGTAATACAAGATCTATATAGGCCCTTTTCCCTGCACAACAGTGACTACACTCTAAGATAAAGTGACTGACTGGAGACACCAGGCTGCAGCCATAGGTCATACTAGCCAAGTGCCTATTAAACTTAACACTGAGATATACACTAGTCAGAGCAAGTCAACATGTTGTCCGTTAAGTTCGGGAAGAGGATCTTTTGTTGATAATAACGTAGCCCACAACGGGTCGGAATAGAAACAAGAGGAATCAAGGAAAATAAGGATATGAAATACTTTGTAGCAAATAGTTACAGTAGCTTCTCAAATTAATTATAAAATGGAAATTCTAGCATTCAACAAATTTTAAAGTTGTAAATTTTACAGTTGTAAAAAATATAAAAGCATAATCGTTTGAGATATTTGAGCAGCTTTGTAAATTTTAAAACTTTTGTTACTTATGTCAGTTGAACAAATATGAAGATTTAAAGCTAAAATTACATTATAGAGAATAAACTCCTTGTTTATTGAGAAAACGAATTAATTATTATTAATTACAAAACGTTAATACGGTGTACCTTGTACCATCAACACAAGGTGATATTAAAAATTTTAAAAAAACATCATTAGCTAGTATAACTATTATGACTCCGCTTATTAACATGTTCTGATCACTCACCTAACCTGTTTTTCCTCGCCTACATGAAGGAAAGAATAGTCCAAGTACATCAAAAAATATTACATCCTGTTATATAATTTAAATAATTACAATGAACTTACAAATTACAAATATAAATCGCAAAACAACAAATAGCAAGTTACAAAACTATAACTTTAAATCACACACTATTATAGACTTAATTAAATGTAATATAAATTATATAACCTTTTCAAAACTCTAAACGAATAAAGTAAAATAGCAAAACAAATAATGATTTTTAAACTAGTTACATAATGTTTTAAACTGGGATAGTAAAATTTTATAAAATTATAAATTACAAAAAAGAAAAACTGGGAAACAGGTTGTACCCTTTGGGAAAACATTATTTTGGTTCTCTCATCTCTATTATAATAGTCAATATTGTTTTACCCATCGTCTCCTTCTACCACCCCTCTTCTCTTTGACCACACCTCTTTTTGATCATACCTCCATTTAATTCCACCTCTTTTTGAATATAATTGTCTTTAAAGTAAAGAGCAGACCAGATTTATTCAAGGGATCTTATCCAACCTAACTATTATTTTCTTTTAATGTCATTACCAGAAGAATAATAGACACAACCCTTAATAATAAACTCCGCAAACTTACTATTTTGTTTGTAGTAAAGTCTTAAGAGTTTTATTTTCTTACCTTACTACTCTCTCTAACTATAACCTACAGTTATACAGTTAACTTCAAAGGCGGTAATACCTGATTGCTATTTCGTCACAGATAGCTTACAAACGAAAAAATACATTTAGCAAAATGTAAACTTTTTTTTATTTCCACCCAGTTGTATAGGTGGAAGTAAGTAACCTCTCAAGGCTGGAACCAATTTTATTTACCTTAGTCGTCTCACATTGGCCAGTTGATTCAACGAGAGACACTGGGGCTAGAGGTGAAATTTGATATAATTATAAATTCAATAAAAAAGTTGTAACGTTAAAAAAATAACTTTTCAAGTAAAACGCAATATTATTCCGTTAATTTATCTGAGCTTGAAAGACATCTATGACAAGGTAAATGAGAAAATCCTCTAGGGAAGATGATACAACAAAAGGGGGATTTGTTTAGTGAAGCCACCTTGTGTCTCGGACACAATGACTTAACAGGTAGTCTTATAAGTGAAAGCTACACACTATAGCTTTGTTCTCGTCTGCAAGCTGGTTTTAATTTCACATCACTGCACTTCAACTTTATTGTTCGTCGCGAACGTCTATTGTAATGCCAACATCTTTGAACATAATACTTTAAAGGATATAATAGTTTATGAAAGAGACTTGTTACTGACAATAAATAATCAGTTTATTTAACATTAGACTAATTAATCTGATTTGGGAAATGAAAAATTGAATGGCACCTTTTAAATATTCAATAACGTACGACTTGAGTATAGATTAATCTGTTATACAATTTTATTGCGGAATTATCCTAAAAGATATTACTAGGATATATTTTTCGGTTTTCTATAAACTACGTAGATTTCGTAGTGCTACCGGTTCTGAAATTTACTAATAGATAATTTACTAATGAAATTTACTAATAAATTTACTAATAGAGCCACTATTATTTTAAATATTGTTTAATAACGAAATATGAATGATGTACTATTCGATTTAAAGCATAATAGCTACAGATATATTCTTAACCTACAATCTGGGAAAACTAAATCATAACAAAAATTTTATTTTGTTTTGGTTTTCAATAAAGGATAACTAAACTACTGAACTGGAGTAGGTCATTTAGAAGTCATAACTTCAGCAAACACTAGAGATTACTCTCCTTTCGACGTAACTTCATTATCAAAACTTAAATGGTACTGTTCGCCCAAACATAGTACGATTTAAGTTATGAAAATAGAGTTACTCCGAAACGCGCTAACAGAGGAGAGTATTAAAACGTTAGGAATTGCAGAAAGCTGTACTCAAACATATATATCAATGTGGCTAAGTTTACATTAGCTTAGTCAAAAAAATTAGTTATTAATATTTATAGCCACAAAAATTATATGATAGAAAACCTTCATGAAGAGTTTGCTCCTGATACTCAGACATGCAGAATCGTTAGTAACTCTTCCACCCAGTGACCTGTACTGACCAGAGGGTCCCTCTAAGGAGACAAAAGAACGAGATCATGCCCACCAACTCATGAAAATAGCCATTTCTAATATACACGCTATTTTCTACCTACTCAATTTTAAATAAGTTAAATAAAACATAAAAAAATTTATAGCAAGTATAATGAAAATAAATAGGGCTTAAATAAATTTGTTTACTGTTTTATATTCTCGTATGTAACAACAATTAAAAACACTCAACAACAAAATGAAGTTATTATTTTTAATGTTTTGTAACAAAGAGTTATTTTTATTAGCTACGCTTCGCTCTATATGTACGTATTAAAAATAAAGGGAAAAATATCTTATACATGTTATTTATAATAGGTACATGTTATTTTTATGTGCTAAAAGCAAATAAATTTTTACTAAATGTAAATAGGATTTACTACTACGCCCTGCAGATAACTTCAAGTATACTGACAAATTAACTAAAAAAAATCACTTTCTGTAGTTGAAACCTTTTAAAATTTACATTAAAAATTTCGTAAAACTTGTGTCTATCTTGGCACTATATTTTTATAAATAACTTCTGTGGTGTGAAGTTTGCATCGTTATGGAAACGGGAAAGTGCTTTACCATTTTCCCTGCAACAAACCAGACAGAGAGTTCTCGGCAAACTTAGTTTTTGTCACAATATTCCGAGTTAAGGGCCGCCCTTAATGATGTCATTTACCAGCTGCTTTAGTACTTGGACTGTTTAAAGGCCATTTAAGCTTGTTTTGCGTTGAACAAGTCCCTTTTGTTTCAGAGGCAACGAGGGAGGCTATTGATTTATAAACAAGATTTCTTACATCAAACGAAAAGACCAGTCTTTGTACAAAGATGTATTGGATACTTGTAAAATAATGTAAAAGGCTGTAGTATTTTTTATAAAAAGATCAATATCGTATAGTCTTAGTACAAAGTACAACCATAGAAGTACAATTTAGGCAATTTTAACATTTCCTAATTCTTTAGCAGTTCGTCCGTTAGTAAGTTTGTCTCTTTGTCTAATTTTCTATTTCTTGTTTTATTTTGCGAAATCAGGAGTATTATTTATTTTACTGAGTTTATCATGTAGAATGGAATTCGAAACCATTGTTTAACTAATAACTCGTTTTAATTTTGTTTTGGAAAAATGTGACAAAAATAGATAGTATATGAAATGCAATGTTTTTTAAAGGAAAATCTAATGTATCTAAACCAATCTGCATTAAACCCATAGCAATTAGTTTAGGAGGTATTTCTTCATAAATAACATGTGCCGAGGCAGCTAACTTTTATAAAATTCAAACTTATAAAAGTGTATACCTTCTTCCATCACCTAGTTACTGCATTACCATGTAAATTAAGGCTAGATAGAGATAAAGCTATGACAGATCAGCTGATACTAAGGGTAGAGCGAAAATACAGCAGTATATTTGATAGAATTGCTCCTAACTGGTCTAAAGTGATGTCTCCCGCTAACCACATGTCATTTTATATCGATTGTGGATGAATTTTGTACTTATCGACCGTAAATGTTTAAAGCCATTTTCATTAGACTTTTATTAACATTACAAAACAAACATACGTGAATAAACTAGCAAAATGTCTCAAAAGACGGGTTTCACAAAGTTCAGTGCATTGCACAATGTTTTCATACATAAACAGGACGCAACACGAATCCAAATATACCGAGCTGCTGTACAACAAGATGATAATTCAGTGATTATTGATTTGTTCGAACTAGAATATAATGTGATCTTTTACAGCGTAAAGACATTTTCGTTTTTTTGTAAAATTGGTAATGCGCTGCATGAAATTGTGACTACGGTATTGCAAGAGTAATTTAAATAGTCAGAAAAAATGTACCTAGAAAGATTAATAATAATTATAAAAAAATAACACTATAATCACTGGCTTTTAGTAGTAAAAGTCAATTATTATTTCAAAATCACTTGACTTGAACGGTTTCAATAAATAGGTTCAAGTCAAGTGATTTTGAAACAATAATTGACTTTGACGACTAAAAGCCAGTGATTATAGTGTTATTTTTTATAATTATTAATAATCTTTCTAGGTACATTTTTTCTGACTATTTAAATTACTCTTGCAATACCGTAGTCACAATTTCATGCAGCGCATTAAACAATTTTACAAAAAAACGAAAATGTCTTTACGCTGTAAAAGATCACATTATATTCTACTTCGAACAAATCACTCGAATAATCACTGAATTATCCTCACATAAATAAAATATACATGTGATTATTTATAGGTAATCATAATTTCGAACAATTCTTGACTACAAGATTGAAAATTTAATAAACATTGAGTTATTGCAATGAGCTTCAGCAGAAAATTACAAATAAACAGTTCAGATTTATTCTGGATATTACATTTTGCAATACACGCTACATGTTGGTGAGTAGTCTAACACAAGTTAGAATGCAAATACCTGTCTAGTCAGAGATTTGGAACTGGTATTACCAATGCACCTGTGAAAGAGGGCGAAGAAAAACAGTTTATAAAGAATGGAAAAACGGAGAACAGAAATTTTGTTGGTGGAAACTTTTATAGCGTCTAATACCCTTGATTTAGTACTCTAAATCTAAACCCAAGCATTGTATATTCCAGAACGGCTGTTTATTGTAAGTCCTATACCTGGGGCGGCTCTTAGCGCCACGACCCGTGTTAGCAGCATGAAAGAGACTGAAAGCCTTACTGTATGGTCGGGACTAGTCACCTGGAACGGACATGTACTAGAAACAGTGCCTACCGTTTCGATCGCTTTTCCAGAAACATTAGGAACCGTGTAACAATCCCAACGACCCGGTTATCCGTACTACAAACAGTGCCTACCGTTTCGATCGCTTTTCCAGAAACATTAGGAACCGTGTAACAATCCCAACGACCCGGTTACCCGTACAATATTGAAATATTATTATTCAGTTATGAAAATTGCTCAATTGTTGATTCCTATATTTTATGAGTAAAATACCTTATTTCTCTTAATTCAAGCAGAGTCTATGTACTAATTTAATTATTAATTTCACTTTGGATACAAAAAGGCTTAGTTAAAGTAAACAAATTTAGCTAAAATTTAAAAAAAAAATGCTGCTTACCAAAGATACTAGTTGCCATTGAATGCCGTACTTGACGAATCGAAATTAAATTCGTTCCGTTCCTGAATACACACAGTCTTTGAATGGAATTTTCGGGAATAAATAGTTTAGCGCACATTTCTGATGCCTCATACTTACATTGAACTTTATTTTTTTGTATTTGTAAAGTTTGTAAAAGACAATTTGAATGTTTTTTTTCTTTTTGTATTCATGGAGTGAAACCTCAAAATACTGATACAGCGTTACTGAATTTAAAATAGTAAGTGGTATGAAGTCGATAAAGTCCGATATTACAAAATTGCACGTTAATATTCCTTTTCATTTCATAGCAATTAAAACATAACTTATTTATATTTCATTTACTAATAACTTTAAATAAAAATAGCTGATAAATATAAAATTTATATTATATGAATTTACTGAATATGCTACAATATACGAGGTCGTAAACGGCCTGCTTATATCCTTCCTACTCGTCACATTTTACCCGCTTCTTTGTACTTTAAGTCATGGTTCATTGACAGGGGATGTGTGCTGAATCCATGCGTAATTGACTGGTCAATACAGGAAGAGAAAGTGCACTTAGTTAGGGGGTTGCATACCCCCATTATTTACTCCCTTCAATGCGATTTAAATATTAAACACTTTAGTGATGTCATCAAAGGATCGAATCGACGTGGAGGAGAGCTGTAGAATAATGAATTTAATGTGTACAATTTAAGATAAATTATGTATAAGGGATTTCCGTAAATTTTTATAAGGTATTGATTATATATTTTCTCTCGTAGAGTATGAACATAATCTGAATAGGTTCATACGTTATGAATAATATAATATTGACAATTTAACAGGCCAACATAACAGATATATATTCCTAATACTATGAACCTGTTAATTGAAATATAAAATTAATAATTTTTAAGTAGTTCCCAACATTTTTATTGGGAATATATATAATTATTTCTGTCGTTATTTGATTCGAACAACAGATTCGAGCAACAAATTAGAACAACAGATTAGTCATACATTCTTAAAACTGAAATACTAGTTTAGATATATTGTTTAAATTCAGGTCGTCAAAAATGTTCTGTAAATCGTCATCATCGAAAATAGATCTTCCACAAATATTAGATTATCTTCTGTGTTGCTATATTTATCATTGGCCAATATCATTTTATGTGCTTATTGAATAATAGGTTTAAACTATTATAATAATTATTATTTAAAATAATAAACGTCATTATTAGAATTTATATGCTTTATAATTATATTATTAGTAGCATATGATATTTTACATTTCTATAAGTGTTACGTACTTATATATCGTCTACAGAAAGTAAGTTTACTTCAACGTGCTAGCACATCCCACTTTCAACATAATTTCATTTCCCACTTGCAACATGCTAGCATATCCCACCTGAAACGTGCTAGTACATCCCACTTTAAACATAATTTCATTTCCCACTTGCAACGTGCTAGCATATCCCACCTGCAACGTACTGGTATATCCCACTTGTAACATGCTGGCATATCCTACTTGCAACGTGCTGGCATATCTCCCTTGCAACGTGCTAGCACATCCTACTTTAAACATAATTTCATTTCCCACTTGTAACGTACTGGCATATCCTACTTGCAACGTGCTGGCATATCTCCCTTGCAACTAGCTAGCACATCCTACTTTAAACATAATTTCATTTCCCACTTGCAACGTGCTAGCATATCCCCCTTGTAACGTGCTGGCATATCCCACTTGCAACGTGCTGGCATATCCTTCTTGCAACGTGCTGCATATTCCACCTGCAACGTGCTAGCATATCCCACTTGCAACGTGCTGGCATATCCCACTTGCAACGTGCTGGCATATCCCACTTGCAACATGCTGGCATATCCCACTTGTAACGTGCTGGCATATCCTTCTTGCAACGTGCTGCATATTCCACCTGCAACGTGCTAGCATATCCCACTTGCAACGTGCTGGCATATCCCACTTGCAACATGCTGGCATTTCCCACTTGTAACGTGCTGGCATATCCTTCTTGCAACGTGCTGCATATTCCACCTGCAACGTGCTAGCATATCCCACCTGCAACGTGCTGGCATATCCCCCTTGTAACGTGCTGGCATATCCCACTTGCAACGTGCTAGCATATCCCACCTGCAACGTGCTGGCATATCCCCATTGTAACGTGCTGGCATATCCCACTTGCAACGTTTTGGCATATACTTCTTGCAACGTGCTGCATATTCCACCTGCAACGTGTTGGCATATCCTTCTTGTAACGTGCTGGCATATCCTTCTTGCAACGTGCTGCATATCCTTCTTGCAACATGATTTCTTATTCCACTTTGAAATAGACTCCAAAGACGACAATTGAGTCATTCATTATTCTTTTTTTCAATTTCAATTACATGCTTAATCATTGTATAGCTCATTGCAAATTATTGTCATAATAAATATTAATTTTAATCTATTAATTAGTAAAAAAAACATTTCAATGTGATGAAAACGAAACCTTGAAAACACACCTACAACCTGGCATTGTAATGTAATTTATTTATTTTTGATCTGAGTAATTCCATCACAACTCTTTAGGTTCTCACCGTTTTATTAGAACACTTCAAGTTGTATTTTGCAAAGTTTAGAAAAGAGTAAAGCCCCCTGTAAGCACGGGGCATCAGGAATGCTCCCTAAACTATTTACTCCCGACAATTCAATTCAAAGATTGTGTGCATTCAGGAGCAGGACGAATTTAATTTCGATTCTTCAGATACGGCATTCTTGTGCGTCCAATATCTTTAGTAAAAAAGACAGGCGCATGTAGTCTTACCTAGTTCACTTTAATAATAACTGTTGTGTAAAAGAAAGAAAATATCGTTCTAAATTTATTGAAGTTGGAGAGGATTCAGACGTTCGAAAAATATTTTACACATACAACATTAGAAATAAGATTCTAACACAACAATACAACAAAGTACTGTAGCGCTTATTGTGTTATGAAAATCGGAATCTTTTGAAAGTTTCTACTGGTGGTATAAAAGTGATTCTGCAAGATTTGTCGAAAGGACTTGCCCCATAGGACTGTTTGGGGCAGTGTCTCATCTCAGGATCAAGCAGGTAGCTCTCGGACCTCACACTAGATATTACATACGGATACCACCGACCGCGGGACAATGTTCCCGTTTTGGGTTTATCACTATTACCGAATTTGGGATACCATAAGTTTCAGTTTGGAATCGTGGAGACAACGTTTTGCACTCTGGGTGTGACGCTCCAGTTTTCTACATTTTTGCATTCTGATCCTGCATTTCATGATTAGCCTATCTTGTTTTTTTTTAACGTCTTACAGTTATATTTTATGTTTCTCGGTTGAGGAGCAGTCTCGCTATTTCACTCAAAAATACTATCAACTATAGAAAACCTTTGTGTGGTTACTTATATGTTAGTTATACAGAATACAAATAGAAAACTAGTTTTTCTAGTGTAGCCAAAATAACTTTGTGATGAAGCTAATTAGGGCAGGTATATGTGTATGAAAGTTTCATTCTGTTGGAATCAGAAGTTTTCTCTTGCTTCAACGATTATAAGAAATCACGTGTTCCTTTGTTTCAGTGATAACTTATTTAGTATGAAGTACTACACATTTTACACATTTTTAATTTTAAAGTTATTTTTAAGCTCCCGTATTTGGATAAAGTTTAGTGTTAACTTTCACCCAATGTGTATTTCATTCAAACATTGTTTTTAAAAATTGTTAATGGAATGTTACATGAAGGTGTGGCATCAGCATTACAAATACTGTTGATATATGTAATTTTAAACGTACTCCACTATCTGATTTTTAAATTTTAAATCTGTAGGAGTAGTTTGATGAATGAGTAAGTTAGATTTGTGATTTGTCGATTCAAACTGTATGCGTTAATATATTATAAATATGTATGGCGAAAAATTCTCATTTACGTCAACTTTTGTTCTGATTTTTTGGTAATTTTATTAATTTCTGATCTGAAATTTCTACACTTTAGCGAGGGAAGATATCGTACTCCGAAATTACGCGCGCGCGCGCGCGCGCGCGCACACACACACACACACACACACACACACACACACACATACACACACACACACACACACACATATATATATATATATATATATATATATATATATATATAAATATATATATATATATATAAATAAATAAATATATATATATATATATATATATATATATATATATATATATAAATATCTTTATTGGAGTTACATAATAAATATCCTATATCTTTGATTAACTTGTACGTTGAACTTATTAAAATACATAGCCAAATAGTGTACATAACCCATATTGTTTGGATTCATCCAATTTGTTCATTTCTCTCTTATGAATACCCAATTTAAAAAATAGTCATCCTAATTTTATTGAAACTAAGTATAGTACAATGGTTCTGTAAGCACAGCTAATAAAACGTCTTGTTTTGTACTATTTAATAACCGTCACTAGGTATTATCACTTCAGCTGATTACAAAGACATTTCCAATAAGGCGTTTAGGTCGAGGTAATAGCCATTATTGTGATATATTTAAACAATTCTACAATTTTACAAATTTCGGTTAGATTGGGTTTAAACAGTACAAATGAAAACTCGGCTATATAATAAAGACAAGGAACGTATAGAGGGCGCCATATCTGTTCGTTTGGTTCTCGAGTGATTGTAAATTGGATTTTTACGAAATAAGGATTTGAGATTTCCAATTAAGCTGTCTGCCAAAGAGAACGTCCAAATCCTAGTTCTGAAATTTCTGTACGACTTTTAATTCAATTATGTGATGATTCCGATTTCTTTCTAAATCATTATCAGATATTACTGTCTGTAGAAACACATTTTTATTTTTATATGCAACGAGATATTTTGTGCTTATCTATAACACTGTGAAAATAGAAACACAAAAAATTGGAAGACAAATATTGTTATTATTATAATAAATATTTAGTTATTTGAAATAAATACTTAATAATTCTAAATATATTTTAATTTGTTTTCTTAGTTTTTTAGTGATTAGAGACTAACATTTTTGTTGTCTATGTGGAATGGGAAATGATTGTGAATTTCTTGTAATTGTACCATCACTTGTACAAGATCACGTACATGAGGCTAAACCTTTTTCTACCAGGTTCATCAACTAACCTTGCTATTTCGTAGAATATAATCACTCGCACTCTCTGTTACTCATCCTTTTTACTGCGTATTCCTTATTCATTCTAACAACTCTTTACTTTGATAATTTGTAAAGCGAAAACACCCTAAGTTTGAATGAATCTCCTGTTTCGTTTTCGATTTCATTGTCTTTATGTAACGTTGATAACGTTAAGATTTTTTCTTGCTTTTGGAACGTCTGAAAACAAAAGTGTTTGTTTATGATTGGCCAAATATACTGGTAAAAACTGTGACACAAACGGTATGGCTGTTAGGACAGAACTATACCGAGACACTTTACCACTTCCCCACATTATTTCAGAACGCTTAGTCATAGGATCAACACCAAGAAAACGTGTCAGATAAGAACAACGACATACAGCCACCTCATTTAACTATAGTGCAAAAGAATAAGACCTTTCCTTTACAAAAACTATTTATGTTAGGGCTCGCTTAGACAGATCGCGGGTTAACCGACTGTGCTCAGAAAATATTACGAGTCTTAGTATCTACGGTCAACAATGTGAAGTTCATGAAACAAAAATACAGAATTACGTTAACTACTGAGAAAGTTAGAAAAACATTATGATTTCAGTTTCTTCCCAACCTGCTAACATAGATCTCATATTAGGGAAATGTGAAAGATTTCGCTCATCGTATTCATAGAACTAACAAATTCATACTGCCGGAGTACATTGATAAGCAAAACCGTTGATTTATTTTGGTAATAAACCTATGATATAGTCATACTATATGTAATTTATGTCATGCCACTTGTACTTGCGTCTCTGAGGAAAATTTATGCAAACTATTTGGCTCTCGAAGAAATCATAGTGATCTCTTCTCTAGACCAATGAGTCAACATAATAATAAGACGTTTTTAACCAAGAGCATTAAAACAAACCTGTAGGTAATCAAAGCGGAAAGAGGTAAAAGGTCGTAAGATAAAATAGAAAACAAATAGATACAAGCCCCACATAATAAAAAAACGTGGCTCTGCTCCCAGCAGTGATTGAAGGTTTTGAAAAAAGGAATTATATATTTTTGTACAAAATCAAATATAAAATACTAATTATTTTAAAATACTAACTGGGAAGCAGAAAAGTACACAGAAGTCCTTACCGTACCAGGGATCGAACCCAAAACCATAAATAATATACAGAGTCTGAACATGGCATTAAAAGACAATTGTTCTAACGAGGGTTCAATTGTTAGATTCTAGGGTCGCTTATATCACCTCAAAGTAAATACCTTAAAGCACCTTAAGTCAGTCAAGAAAAGGAAGGGTTTTGTTGACCTCCCAGTTTATGCACCGTCTGTCATACAATGTGGGTAGGATTATGGAGATATTGAGTAGTCGTTTGTTACTTGGGTGGGATTCAGGAGACGCATTTTGAAAATAAGACGGATAAATCGTTTTTACTGGGGGACCACGTTTATTTATCTTCATGGGGACAAGGCTGACTAACCTTTGTTTTAATTACTGAATGTTGCCTAGTTGAACCGTTTAATATGTTCTTCCCTTCGGGTTTAGTTTCTGATCACAGTAGCGACCCTATGATTGATTCTAGTGATTGAACTTTCGTCAAATCACTATGTAATGCCACCATGATGACATTATATTATTAGTTGTGCCAAAAACCTTAGCTTGATAATAAGGTGTTCTACACAATAAACTATTCTTAAAATACAACAAACCGTCAACATTATTATTATGTTTTATACAAAATAAACATAATGTTTATAGTACTGTGTAATATTTTATTCAAAAAAGCTATATATTACTATTCCAAAATAGTTTAGCTTGTCATATAAAATGCAAAAATTATTTTACTAAACTGAGCCTAAATAAAAAAGAAACATTTTTAACCAAACCGTATTAGATTAGGCATGCCTTGGGTACAAGACATCAGTGTCTTAATTTTACAAAAGTAGTTTACGCATCTTTGTAATCAAACGTAGGCTATCCTATGGCAAGAAGCGCTCTCTAAAGTAAATTAACCTGCATTGACATTACCGAGCGTCTGCTGCAAAGGGGAATTGACCAAGAAGGTAGCGAGGCGAAAAACTAGAACAACGTGATTATCCCTCCCCTGCCTGATTCAATTCTCACTTTGAATAAACACAGTCGAGTGATGTTCTACGAAATGACACGTAGATGAATAGATGCACTAACGAAATCCAATTTGAGGTGAGCCACGGATGGAGGGTAATAATGAATATTGAGGTTTAAGGACGGAGGGTGGATATATTTAATTTATGAGTCATGGCTTAGCCAGGCTTCGGTTACTTTATGCAGTGCTTCCGTTATGCTGCAGTTTGCTTTGGGTCTTAAGCTGTTCAGAGCTTTGTACCGCTTGAACATTATAGTGTTGAAAATCTATGTCAAATAGAATGCTCCTTGTTCAGTAGACCTTGAAAACATATTTAATAACTTGTATGCCAATGTTCATTAGACTAATAAACAAAAACGTAATGCAATTTTACTGCAATATTTCTCCTTATTTTTGTTTTTAAAAATTTTAAAGTCATTCAAAGATCCAAGTAATGAGATAATTTTTGTAATATATAGACTATAATATATAATACAACTATTCTTTGAGCTTAGTTTGTGAGGTTATGTTAAAATAAATAAAAGACATACACAAGACTCACAAATAAATGTTTTATATACTCATACGCGTTTCAATGAAAAAGCCATCATCATCAGTGAGTTTTGCTACTAAAACTCTCACTTGTTAGTTGTAAGTTAGTGTTTGTAAATAAATTAGTAAAGTAAATAAATTAATAATTTGTGAGTCTTGTATATGTCTTTTATTTGTCATAAAAAAATAATATTTTTATCTGTTCACTAAAAGTTATAACCTATCTAGTATTATTATAAAAGGTTTTAGATAAAAATATATGTAACCTGATTAAAAATTAACTAATACAAATTAAATTTCGCTTTAATTTAAAAACGTCTAACCATTTACATGATAAGATACGTGTCTTTTTTATATTTGAGGAAACAGTTTGTTTTAAAAACAATACGTGGGACTTAACAAATCTGTGCGTAATACCATATGGATAATTACCCTACGGCTGTCATCGTTTCGTTATAATGTTAGAATTTATTTAAGGTCTAACAAAAACATTAAAAAAAATTGTTTGTTATTTAAAGAAATCAAACTCTAAATTGTATATGATTTGTTTCTGGTGGTAAATTTTGGGAATTTATAACGACGGAAAACACATATTGGAAGAATACAAAGTGTGCAAGTCGTGGTAGTGACTCTCAGAACACAAAATTTGAATGAAAAATATATTTATCAGTTTTATATAAATGTATAATCATCTATTGTCTTATTCTCATTCTTTGGTTTACTACTTACTAAAATACTGATTCAAGAAATGCATCTTATCTTGGTTTTTAAAAAGTGTGATATGCGTTTTTACGTTACACTTCAATAAAAGTATATAAATCCTTAACATTATATTTCAATTACTATAGCAAGATATATTAAAAAATAAATTAATATTTTTATTAACTGATAATTAACATTTAATAACATTTGAACCGAAAGATGCAAAAAATTAAAATAATTAAAACATGTATTAAAAACGATGGTGTGTGAAATCATCTGTTTTCACTTAATTTATTCGTTTACACGATATTCACGTATATACGAGGAATGTACGGGAAATATCATTTGAGGGTGTTTTAACATAACCACCGAGTCACCTCTACGTGTTGATGAAATTGGATGATATAGTTAGACGACTTCAGCTTATAGAAATCTTTCTAGAAAGTTAGTAGATTTTCGAAAATCCTTTTCATTTTGTTGCGAAACAAATGCTTTTTCTAAACTCCAAAAAGTATTACACAACTGAAGAACTTCTTACTTTAAAAATGTCAAATTTTAACTAATTGAATTGTTGTTAGCCAAAGCTTTAATGTAATTAAAATTAATTTAAACGTAAAATAACTTCGTGTTTTCGTAAGGCATGTCGTAAACCCAGTTTGTCCGAGTTGCCGTTAAGAAAAATATGGAAAAAGCTACGGTTATAAAAACAAGAGTTTCCCATTCAAAGAGCATAAAGGAACGCAGCATGAACACTGTTCCATAAAACGGATATTAAATAAATAAAAGACGAGCGTGGTGCAAGCGTATGGTGGCTTTAAATTTAATGAAACTTGTGGTTACAGGTGAATGCCATTTATTATATAAAATTGTAAGGTTATTTAGAGTTACATGTCCCAAATATAGTTCAAATCTTAAACCTAACCTATATCTGAAGGATAAGGTAAGTATTTCTGTAATTTAATACCGACACTGTATGTAGTTTTAAACATGGACAATGTATTAACAAAAAAATAATAATAATAATAATTCACAATACAATACGAAATTCCAGATTGTGTTAGTGGAACTCTCAGAGGCCTATGATATTGTCCTAGGAAATTATATATGCACCACAATTAATCAAAACAGTTTAATAACATCTACATAAAGGCCATGAAATCCCTGAATGAAAGTACAATAAATATAGAAGGAAAATTTAGGTAGCCTTGAATAAATACTTTCTGTATATCGGCTAACTTATACAAAGGTTTGGAAAAAGAAATGTAGTAAGGTAAGGGGAAACATAATGAAAACTTTCCCATAGCCTTCTACTTGCATATGACCAAATTATATTAGCAGATGAAAGGATGATATCACTTACAAGATTCAAAAGCAGCGAGAAGAATTAGGAAAATGAACGTTGAAGATTAATGATAATTCCTAAAAATACCACAGAATATCTAGGAATTAGCGATGTTGAATAAATAAGTACTAAAAGCTGGCTACTTTACAGATACAACATCAGATGAAACTAGCATAGTGAAGAAAGTAAAAAAGTAAAAAGCCTAATAACATTTCTAATGATTGCATAACTTGTGCGCTAAGGGGAAACATATTTTTATATCATCTTGAAGTAAACAAAAATATGAATAATTATAATAGGCTGTACGAAGTAAGGGCTATGCATTATTTGAAATACAATAAAGAAAACCTATAGGAAGCATAATACAAATAAAACTGATCAATGCAACGAATTATTGGAAAGAATGTACTGATTTTGTCGACTAGCTAGCATAAAAAAAAATTTCTTTATCTTCGAATTATAAAACGTTGTTGAATATCAATGTTCGATTTGAAAAGCAAAACTGATTAGGTTGTATGGTCAAATATGTTTGATATTTCATTTCATAAATAAGGTATAATTTTAGCTTGGGAGTCATAGTCATTGTTTAGTACCACAAAAACCCACAATAAATAGCTTATCTTGAATGTATCAAAAGCGTTTCACTACATTACCCTAATCAGTGATTAAGACGATTAAACTGGTGAAATAGTGTAAGCATTAATAAGTTCAAGTTATATTTTAATTTTTATGTCTAGTTATAGACTCTGATGATGTCTAGTTATAGACTTTTTCAATGAAGTGCACTTCATATTGTAACTTTATCAGCTCTATTTTTATTTTTATAATTATGATTTCTAGAAAATACAGAGAAATATTTTGACGTTTGCTTTTAATACATATTTAATGCTTCTAGGTCTCATAAGCCTTCAGAATTCAATGTCAGAAGAATACAAATACGTGAGTAAGAATATTTAAGCAAATGGGACAGGTCCCTTGTTTATACTTAAAATCTGACGCAAGCAGAATATAAACGCCGTCACGAAGTGGCAAAGCAGTTATTCTGTATGTTGGGAATATTCTGAGCAAAAGTTGCAATCTAAGAAGAAAATTTAAGGTCTTCATAATCCTCTGACACGATATTGTCATTTTATTCTGAAGCGAAATGTATTTGTTTAATTTAAACATTTTGTAAACTGATTCAATTAATAAATGTTATCATTGATGAATACAAAATGTTAAAAATAAGAGCATTAAATAAGCTAAAATTGCATTTACAAACTTGAATTCTGTTCGCTTAAATTGAATTCCGATAATTATCACTGCGCAAAAGTATAAACAAAACTATACATTTTGATTAATTTTTCGTATAACTTGGAACTACCAATAATGTATATTTTATTATAATTAGTTAAAGAAAGTGTTATATAGACCAAATCTAATTGAATGATAGGTAGTTGAAAAAAGTTCATCTGGACAATATCTATTATTTTGAACAATAAACAAAAATATAATTGTAGATGATTTGGAGCTTCCGCCAATTTATACCACTGGCTTTATTAATCAGGTTTACTACTAATATATAATGGTAGTGGCATAAATTGGTTGTAGTTTAAAACCAATTTAAGAAAAATATTTTTGTTTATGGAACTTTTTATTTATTAAAGTTTCTATAAAAAACGCCAACATACTCTTCTTCCTCCTAGATACTTTAAAAAAAGTGAATAATTTCTCATTTTTTCAGAATTTAAAATTAGAGCTTAGCTTGATTGAGTAAAGTTTAAAAAAAGGTAAATACTAAAGAAATACACCTTATCTTTTAGTAATCACTAGTTTATTAAACAAATTAGTATCGGCTACCATGGGGCCATCGTCAGTGATAGGCATATACTCATCAGAGGGACATGACCGCTAGAAATGAGTTTTGTTAGTAAATCTACAATTTGATTGTTATAGTATTTACTGCATATAAAGTACTATGAATTAGCTACTGTCTTACAAAATTAATACACAATTAAATCACAAAAGTTAATATAGCCTTGTATTTTTGCATTACTGCATCCTGAAGATTCTGTTTGGATGTCACTATAACGCCGAGACACATCTTCGAGTGCCCACCACCCATGCCTCATGTTTTTAAATTTAGAATGGATCCACTTGAAGACTATCGGTTCTCTTCAGTCAGAAGGCGTCGGAGCTGGCGGCTGCTATCGTCCGGACGTCCGGTACGATTTAAAACTCAATGAACACGAACGAAACTAATACCGGGAATATGGTTTCAATAAAGTTTTGCCGTTGATAAGTTCGCTACAGGTATGAATTTTATAACATAAGAATGGGAAGACAAAGAGATAGCATGTAGGTTATTTACTTAAGAGATAATACCTAACAGCATTATATTAATTAAAACAACGTCTCACCACAAATTCAACAAATTTTATTTTAACTTTATGTACATTTCGACTACAAAGTAATCATCTTCAGAGGCATTTTTACAAATACAGTTATTTGTAAAAATACCTCTGAAGATGATTACTTTGTAGTCGAAATGTACATAACGTTAAAATAAAATTTGTTGAATTTGTGGTGAGAGGTTGTTTTAATTAATATAAACATTTACGCCACAGTTGCTTTAAGTTGTTGTCCTAACAGCATTAGTTACAAAAATAATTGAGAAAGTAGTAAAGATGTTAAACATATATTTTGTAATATAAACAGCTGTCAGGCTAAATAATTGATTGAAGTAATAAGACATTGAACAATTTAGGTTTTAATTTCGTAAAAGTTGACAATTACTCCAATACTTTGCTCATAATTACATTGTAAATATGATAAAGGCTAAGCATTATTTCACAATTCATTTAAAAACAAGTATCTAACACTTACCAAAGAGGTTTTGGTGAGTATTTAAAATCCATGACACACACTATGAATTACCTGAAAAAAAATACAAATGTAAATACTTAAATGTTTTACCATATAATAGGTTTAAAAGTAATCAAGAAAATAATGTGTAAGGATTGATTGTGAACTGTGGCAGCTCATAATTCAAAAACAAACTCGTTTAAAGTAATGAGCATTTGGCTTTACAATCCAAATTAATTTATTTAATACGTAAATTAATATCACAATTTCAACATTAGGCTATACAAAGTGAATGTATGGTTTAGCAAAGAACTACAAAGATTAAAGCTTAAATAGAAGGTCAAAATAAGTTATGTGATATTGTTCAATTCGATAGGGCTTAGCTTTATTGAGTAAAGTTTTCAAAGGTAACTACTATAAAAAATACACCTTAACTCTCAGTAATCGCTAGTTTACTAAGCAAATTAGTTTTGGCTACCATGGGGCCATCGTCAGTGATAGGCATATACTCATCAACATGAGTTTATGTAGAGGTTACCAGATAAACAACATAACATGCAGTAAGTAAAAAAAAATACATTTTCTATCACGTAAAGCAAAGAAAAGCCATACGAAATAACGATCATAGCAGTGCATATATACGAAATTAAACATAAGAAGACATAAGAAAAAAACAATAAATTACGTAGAGATGTAAACATTATGGACATTAAATGTACATCACAAGATATAATATGATCAAAAGCATATAACAACAATGAAACATGGATAACGTAAACAAATAAAGTTGGAAAAGAAATAATGTACCAAGCACATAGATACTAACCCGAAATTTCTAAAGTATCATTACTTTACAAATTCATTAAGTATTCTCTATAAGAAAAAATATAGTGGAAATTTACGTGCGATGAAAATTTGATGTTAAAAATAATCACCCGAGAAACGTGTCAACTGGGAAATCACGGGAAGAAATGCAGAGCTTCGCAATACTGATAAAGCAGCTAATCCAAATTTATTCCTTAGAAATACTTTCAATTTAAAGTTTGCTCAACAAATGAGCTTGTACTGAGAATTTTAGGTGACTCCTGTAATGAAATGGTCAAGATATCAAGTTAGAAAAAGTATTTTTTAAAATTGTTGTTTAAAACAAAATTTTTAAAATAAACTTGTTTTTAATTTTAAAACAAATAAATATGATAATTATGAAGTTAAAGCAAAGGAATATCTAAAATGTAACTTTTTCAGTTAAGAATGGGAAATGAAAAGTACTGACCTATTTAAAGAAAAGTTATTGTGCTTGCTTTTCTCTTAATATTTTCATTTTCTATACTTTTAGTTATTGATGTTTTTGTTACTACTGTTTCAAGTCTTTCTAGAAAATATGCTGCTGACCTTGTGATGAGTTGTCCTTGGGATTGTTACTGCCCATTGTTTTATTATGGAGAAGAAACATGATTGTATTTTTTTTAAAAAACTTGTCTTTATTTATCTGTTACATTTTCATATTTGGAAATACAGGTTTTGGACCTTATTTACATTGTTCTAATGAGCAAATCGGTGATAATTTCTCGTAAGTATATTTATGAATGTTTAAAGTTTATATAAAAACAAACTTATTTGACGTCGATTAAAATAGTTGAGCACTTGAAAATAGGTCGCAGTCCCTAACGTTGACATATTAAAAATGATCTCTAAACACTTAATAAAAGGCTGAAAAACGGTATAAATGAAATAAGATGATATTCAAGACAATTTTTAAAGTTTTCAAATCATTATAAGCAATACAGAGAAGTATATGTTTACTTTAGAGAAAATAAATCTAAGGTTTTTAAATTTAATTATTGTATTCTGTCAAGTTCATAGATTTTCTAGTATCGCCCAGTTACAGATTAAAGTATTTCAAAACTCTTACAAAATCAGTTCAGGTATCTGACAATTATCCTTGTTATCAATAAAACATCACTACAGAAATAAAAAAACAAATATTAATTATACTTCTCTTTAGAAAGTAGTTTAAAAATATATGATATTTCAGTATACCTGTTATACGTATCTTGGTATATTGGTAGTTTTTTGGTATACTTGAGGGTTATAATCAATTTTTTTGCCCCAATTGTTCAGGAACTATGAGATGTTCTCATTTAGGTAACTGAATTTCTGATATAATTATTTATGGAAAACAATATTAAATATATGTAGATCCTAAACTGTAAATACCACGGTTATTTTCAATTCATAATTTCTACTTGCGAGGAATTAATGAAAGTAGTTATTTTATGAAACACGTATGCCGAAATAGTAAGGGTTAAAACTAAGAAACTACACATCAAAAAATCAAAATAACAGGAAAAATGCAAACAGAAATAATAAATATAGAAAATGGTTGAAAATAAGTCGAGTAAGAAAAGAATATATAGAATTTATGAAATTTAAGTGATTTGTATTTTTCATTCTTTCTGTAATATAATGTGTAATTCAGTGTGTAGCATTCTTTGTGATGCAAAGCCACTTAAATAAACTCCCATAAATAAGTCCTTAGAAGGGCTTTATTTTGTGTTTGAACCTACAACTTCTAGAAATGTGCATGTATCAATTATAACCAGGTCTTATATTATATAACATATTACATATTTTTATATTATTACTTTTAGAAGTTATTTTTACATATATTAAATAAAAACACTTTATAACAAAAAATCATTTATTTTGTTTCAATATGTACAAATGAATTTCTACAGCTTTAGTACGTGACTGTACGATGAGATAGTTTTTGAAATTTTAATATAATAATTTAACCATAATATAAATAAATAAAAGTGTTCTTGTTAAGAAAGTATTTTTTTATTTATTTATTATAAATACACACACACACATATAAACGACATATATGTTTAAAATATCAAAAACCTTTAAAATAACAAAACAAACTTAAAATAGCTTGTTATTTGGTGAACTACCGTAGGGACCCCAACAAATCTAATGGTAACTACTGCAAAGTATTTACTACGGATGTAACTGTAAACTGTTTTAACCTATTTTTATGGAGCCCTAGAAAAGGCTAAAACGTGCCTTGAGTAAACTTTCCGTTCAGAGACAGACAAATATTTTTACTGCGCTTTTAAAAAAGGAACTATTGCAGCAAGAACTAAAATCAGAGCAAAGTGTTCGAGCAAAGTCAGATGGTGTGAACTTTTCCTACTTTAGTGTTCGCTAAACTCAATTGGGAAAGTTTGACAATTTAGAATGCTCGGAACTGGTGTCTCTCGTCCAATACTCTTACTATTTGTTTCTTTCTTTTCAATTTGAGTAGAAAAAGGTGTATGAAAACTTTTGAAAGCTCTATTGTCTTAAAAATCATGGCTTATATACCATATAATTTAGGCTATAACACTGTAAAATACTCTTTTATTATATTTATATTTGTTTGAACGTTTAAATACATAAATCGATTTATTTATACAATCTTGCAACATACTGTATTATAACAGACGGAAAATTATCGAAACTCAATTTTACAAGTATTTGTATTAATACAAGTACTTAGTATTAAGTATTAGTACGTAATAACGAAATTCTCACTCTTTGTCGTTTGATGCTTTTATTTTATGGTAAGTTCTGCTAAATGATTCAACTGGTTGTGTTATTTTCCCTCTCTGTTTGGAGATATCTTTTCTGCTGTTTTATTACTACTTTCAACTGTCATGCTTCTTTCTTCGATGTTTCTAATTATATGGTCCTTCAAATTTTTCCCTCGTTTTTAATACACAACTTTAATTCTCTTCTATATATACCATGTGTTTCTGATGTCTCTGATTCAAACATGATGTATTTAGGGTGGGTATATTATATTTATGTACATTTTAATACATAGTGTTCACTATGTCCGAATTCACTAATTTTTGAATACGTTAGTCTTACTGCGGTCTTTAACTTATAAATTTTTATTTGGGAATTCATTGTACCATAGGACGTCATTTAATTCTTTTGAATAAGTTTGATGTTTTGTGCTTATTTTTGCTACGTCTCATATTGGCACTCAATTATATTTGCTATTTGTGTACCTGAACAATTTAAGTAAATTAAAACCATATTGGTTCGATGATTTCCATGGAATATTGATTAAATTTTAAAGAAATTGTGTTGTTTTTAAGAAACAAATATCATAGCTTCACACAAAATAATCTAATTTAATAATTTAAATCTTGCAATATTCAATGAGCAGCAAGTCGTTGTAAGTGGTTATCTACACAGTACATCAGCTGTACTTTGTGTTTTCCTATTGTATCTTCTCTTGCACTGTTTAAAGTTGTTTTTTAATAGTTTTGTTAAATCATCTTGAACACTTGTTATTTAATAACTTTTTATTAGTGATATCGACATATCTTTCCAGTATTTTCTTTCTATGTTATGATTTTGTGATAAAAGTACTAGTCCTCGGTATAGTGTCTTTAAAAACCTTGATTTATACAAATTAAAAAAAAAAAACAATACCATATTCTTTAAGTGTCGATAGAATATGTTATTGAACCTTATGCTAGAAGTGAGTAGTTAACAAACTTCAGAGAAACAGTTAACACTCATTTTTAACTTGTGTATTGACAAATTGAATTTTTTTATTTTAAAATGGTTGTAGATTACGTAAAGTAGTAAAAACATTTTTTCCCAAACATTTTTTATATAGAGGATTTTCCGTGGCGCTAAAGTTTTCCTAATGGGCTTTTAAGCGCAAAGTCGAAGTATTGTTTCGGCCAAACACGTTTTATAACAAATGGCCCGTTTTTATCACGCCATTAATGGGAAACACATTGCACTATATAGAAAATGGTTGTTGCCACTTTGTTGAGTCATTATACATAGCTTTTCGATGGAATAAAAGTAAAAGTATTTTGATTCAAATGAAAATATATAAAAGGACTGAACAAAAGGAAGCCACATTTAGAGAATGTCTTTTATGTTGAAAGGTCTTTTAGAATCCTGATTTCCGTATCGTACAGGTGGTTTTGGTTTTTGTAACGATCAAGAAAAAATACACAATTTTAAATCTTGTATTAAGATTTATGGATAAAAGGGGTTTAGTGTTATCACTACTTTAATTTGATTGTCAGCTTAGGCTAAAAAACTTGAAATAGTTTTTCAATAACAAATTTATTTTAAAATTGCGCGAAGCTCTACATTTAATATTTCAATATCTGTAAAAAAAAAATAGGACAAACATCGATCTGTAATAATCGATAACTGCAAGTAAGTAAATAGATTGGTTTCTCTTTAAAGGCTTCATTTATTAGACCGATTGTATTATTTTTATCATAACTTGCAAACTGTTATTTTTTTCTCTTTTAGTGTCTTAATTGTCGTATTTTTGCCGCATTTTCTTTTTAGTTTTTTTTTATAGTAATATATTTGTGTATGCCATTATTCAATCTCGATTTTCGTCGTATTATTTTGGGGGTTTATTTATTGTTTCTTCTATTTCTAATAAACTGACCGTTTCTTCTTACTATTGGACTTCATCGTAGCTCATTCTATTATTTTACGGTACTGTAATCCGTGGTTAATTTCCAGTAAACAGTTAGGTGTTTCGTAAAGCAAAAGTTTTATAAAGTACTAATATTATAATTTATTTGGATTTAATGTACTAGCAATTTTCTCATATTTTATTCTTCATTATTTTCTCCGTTGGTGATGGAATTTATTTACTCTTTATGTCATGCATGCATGCATATTGAACCTGAAACGGTACAATATCACATAACCTTGTCAAAAGTAAGACACATAACCTTGTCAAAAGCTGACATTTCTCCGACGTTATAAGTCAAGCTGCCCTAGAATATTCAGATTTAAAGAATAATTGAGTCTAAAACTTTATCTACATTTGTAACACTATTTATTATTAGGATGGATGTTGAATATTGCAGTTATATATTACATAATTAATAGTTAGCCTGCAAAGTTATGGGCATTCTAATTGGATTAATAAGTGATATGTTTTAAGAAATACACTTTTTAGGAAAAATACAAATCTATAATCTATTATGTATGAGTTCGAAATATTAAAAAAATTGAACAAAAGAAAATTATATACTTATTACACTCGTTATAAAATATTAAATCTCTTTGAATATAAAGTTAACCAGTTTAAACAATAGTACAATTTATTAATTTTTGGTATCGATATGAGATATCTACTAGTAAGTTTGTTTCATTAATTAAATGTATTTTACATATTGTACATCTATATATTGGTTTAAAAAAAAATAATTTAAACGCCATGCGGCCTAATCCCATACTTATCATACTCGAAACGTAACACAAAATTTAGAATGTTCACTATTTAACCAGCCTAAACTTTTAACAACATTAAACGCTATTTATATGAATTCAATTTTGAAATGAAGATTGAACCAAATTATTTTATCACTTAGCTGGAAAATGTAAGTAGACTTCATCGTTTCCGTCGGTTCTTTCCGCCATGTTCCTGTATAGACAGGGCTGGATGTAGAATCGTGAGATGTAATTAATTAGATATTTTAATCCATAATAAAATAACACTATATGAACTCATTTTTAAAATATTACACAAAACTATTTTAACAAAACATTGATTCTGTTTAACAAAATATGCTATGAACCATATTTCCATAGTTCCCTCTCCCTTGAATTTATTGCATTTTTAAAAATGAACCTCTCGCTTATAAGGCTCCAGGTTAGGTGGGGAAATAACTATAGTCACACAACAACTATTAACTTTCCACTCATCCGTCTGCGCATCTAATGACGTTTCATGGCTTATAGAAATTTTATATCTTTATCATGTTTTACATATATTATTAGTGAAAAGACACTATTAGAACTACCCTTATCTATTTGAAGCATAGTTTAGTATTGTCTACTTGCGAAATATTAATTACATACTGCTACAACCTCTGCGGGACTCCTCGACTGGTTTAATTACCACTTTCGAAGGCTTGTCATGGTTAAGAATATTCTTCTCCTTATTTTGTTCCATTTATTTGAAATAATGTAAAAATTTGTAAGCCTGGTTGTGTAGTTTTGAATGTATTTATTAATATGAAATTGTATCTTTTATTAAATGTATTTATAAGTATTGCATTTTTAAACTAAATTAAATTATTCACTAACTACTCAGTTTATATACTATCAACAGTGGTTGGGAAAGTTTGGCAGTGATGGCGTAGGCACCTTCAAGTAACTCTTAAGCGAGTAATGGAGGTTACTAGAATTTCGTACATATTAAATACCTCCACAATAAACATTATACAGTATGTTTACAATGGAAAACGTATTTAATAAATTTTCTATTTTCGAATATATAACAATCATCTAGACAATAGTTCGATAAAAGGCTAAAATCGTGAATAAACGTTTTTAAAATATAAAGAGCAAAATATATTTTCAGACAAGATCAGTTAACATTTTACATTTATGCTACCAAATTCTATTATCCATATTTCAGCGTGTAGTAGTTTCACAACAAAGTTTTAGTTATATATAAAACACCTATCTGAGGAGAGACGCAATTAAGCTAATTTATGACGGTGCAGTTGTAATTTTCGTTCAGATATTGCAGTCTAGGCATTGTGTGCAGCAGATTATACAACGCCTCATTCAAGTTTAATGCTACCAATTGCAAGATACGGAAATTTACAAACTTTTCGTGAATGAACATGACCACTATCCTAACGGTGTTTACGTGCATTCCACTAGTCGTTATCGTCGTGATATCACATAATCACACCCTCCCTCGGTTAATAGCTTTTAGTTATTGAAAGAGAATTTCTATGTAACAAGTAAAACATGTGTTTTAACATTCTTTCAAGCAATTAAAATTTAAATTTAACATACCTTTTAAGCATACTAAATTGTTTTAGCATGTGTTGAATATATTTTATAAATAATTCATGTTGTACGGTTTTCAACTGAATTCATAGATGATTTATAAAATCGTGTTAAATTTATCTTGTGTTAAATTTAAATAATACTAATCTTACTTCTTAAAATATTTTTCAGTCAACACACACACACACACTGCAACGTCCCCACTTACCTTTTTTATTTTCTTACTCTACTCTTTTTTCTTTTATTTTCTACTTATCGTAATGTTAATGGTGTTACGGAGTTGTTACATTTTATTATTTTTATCCGCGCCTGCTGATCTCCGTTCTGCTCTCGTGCTCGTGTAGCCTCGAGCGTTCTTAAAATTTGTCTTGTGTTCACCCGTTATTTGCCACGCCTAAACGCAAGTCACTACCCGCTGATTTCTACCTTAAAGTTTGTATGACCCCCCCCCCAAATGGTTAACATGGTTTGTCGGGTCTTTAAATAGTCATACTTGTCAGTAAAGTAGTCAGCTGGAAAGAAACAATATTAATATGAACACACAAAATTTCCAAAGAATCTTACCATCTTAGAAGATCTGCAGGCACAGCAAGGGGACGTGCAAAATATGATCATGTTTAAGTTACCTTCTTTAAAGGCTCCTGTGTTCTTTAAACATGATCTGCCACTAGATCTCATCTTTGGACATTCAAAAAACCAACTAATTTTTAGAATAGCTCAATAAATTTGTTCTCAGGAGAGAACTCGTTTGAAGAAACATTAGGCTCTGAATTTTATATATATCTATTAATTAATGAAATTTAATTTAAATTGTGATTTGATTTAATAATCATTATTTATTAGTGGGAAAAGACTAAAAGTTTTATTTGTTGTTCAACACAGGATAAATTTAAATACCAAAAGTTTTTATAACACATTTAATTACTTGTTTTTAAAATTAAAAATAAATATATTTTCAACTAAAATACATTTGACTCTCTCTTTACTATTTCTTAGTCTTCATTATAATCACAAATAATTGCTTAAATTTTTCTTATATTTTATATATTTACTTTCTACATTTTATATATAATCCATTAAAAACATTTACATATTTAAACAAAAAATCTTACCTAATTTAACATAATACAATTTTTATTCTTTGACTTTAAGATTGAATTGGTAAATTTTACATTTTATAACAAATAATTTTAAAATTTGTATACTTTTATAAATCTTGATTCCTGAAAATGATTGGCTTATGGCCAAAACTACTTTGTTAAATTAATATTTATTATTCACTACTTAAGCATTTTTATTATACAAATTAATTTTACTGCATTTAACATTTATTTAAAATTTCAACATATTGTGAAGTTATTGTCTAATTTGTATTGATAATTTTGAATGTAATATTTTTAACTTACTAAGTTGACGTTATTTAATATAATAGAGAAAATGACTTGCCAAGAATTTCCCTCCCGGTCCTAGAGCCCTCTCGTCTTGATTCCGGGTCCCTGGACACTGGAAGTAGCCATCCCTGGTAAGTGGATCGAAGTCCTTCTCCATTATTCTGAAATTCACGTCCCGGAGGCTGAGTCTGAAGCCCTCGTCCGTGGATCGAATTAGACGGCAGAAACGTGGCTGTTTGGTTCAATCTGGCCTATGGTGGTTGTCCTAGGCGCGGACCGGCATAGTGACCGTTAGCACCTCGTATTAAAAATTTTTCACAGACTGCCTTACAGGTCCATAAGTTCCTGTATTTATTGCGGCTATGTAACCCTTCCTCACCCGCTCTTAGCTCGTCGCTATCTCCGTGCTATTTTCTTGTACGGGCGGGTTGGACAACGTATTCGATTAAACCTGCATAATTTTGTTATCGGTTTTGGAATACTGAAAAATGAGAAATTTCTTTAAAACGGCTGTAACCTTTTTGTTACTTAAGTTTTTTAGATTTGGTTTTCATTATTGTTCTTTTTGGATTTTTCTGTTCATTTTAAAATGTAAGTGATAGTTCTACGTGGCCGAGTTCTTAAGTTAGCATTTATCGGCACTTAGACAATTTTCACTGCTCTCCCGTTTGTCAAATTTAGTTAGTTATTATAGTTTTATTTTATTTTAATTTTTAATTTGTCTTAATAATAATTAACCAAGATTTTACTAGCTTCTTCACTCTTTACGTTTTATATTAAATTTGTTATTCAAAAATTTGAGATGTTTAATTTCTCAATTTGAACTGCCATTTTGACCGTTACAACACACACACACACACACACACACACACGAGAAACAAATAATAACAACCATGAAATAAATATCATTTTTATTCTTGGGAATTGTGTTTTGTATGTAGAGTCTAAATGGTTATTTAATGTTTTCACTTATTTACAATACTATGCAATGTATAAACATTTGTTTGCTAACAATGTTATAAACAATAAATAGTTTGGTCATAATAGTAGTGAATTTCTGGTGATTTAAATTTAAAAGGTTATTATATTAACGGTTAAGATATATTATTATGCATATAATGTATCATATATAATATTAGATTATATAAATAAATATATATATATATTATGGTAATATATATTGTTAGTCTTTTAATAACATTAAATAGTACCGGAGAGACAGGATATTGATGCCTTACTTTTGCTAAAAGGTATTTTGATGTGTGCTAAGGCCACGAGCACGCTTCAAACGCTCTTACCTTAAGTTTTAATCAAATGTTACCTTTCCTTTGATCATAGTTTGGCTACTAGTTTCACCCAAGGACTGGACCTCGATGCTCGGAGTATAATTTATACAGTTTTTTTCACTATATAAGGAATTTAAATCAGGACTTTAGGTTAGTAGCCAAACTTCAATGCCATTGGAACATTCAGCAGACATTTTTTATTGACGTTTGAAATGAAATTTTACAAGATAAAAAAAAGCAATTTAAAACATTTTGTACGTTGAAAAATATACATTTTGGATGCATGTAATTTTATTTTAAAAGGAAATATCTGTACGAATTAAGGTAAATTATATATAAAATATTAGAAAAACTTTTGAAATATTTTTATTGCATAAGTTGCCAATAAAATAATAACAACTGTCAAACAATATATTATTTTAAATACAGAATAATTCAAATAAGCCGAGAACTTAAAATTGAGTTTCATTTCAAATGGCCATTCTTCTGTCCTTGTTATTGAATTATTGCGTGATGGTTTTGAACACACTATTTTCTGTTTGCTCTTAAGATATTGTTCCGGAGCCTTATGCTGTTTGCCAAGTGTAAAACCATAAACGATAAATTTCGGCTCCAAATTAACGCCATATAAAAATGGTTAGGATTTTATTTCATGGATTGCACTGATATCAGGATGAAATCTTGAGTTAAGTTTAACTCGACTCATAAGTCTACTTCAGGGACACGACCGTGTACACATGTTTTCATGGTTCTGCACCCTCTAATAGGCGAATTTTTAATCTAACCTATCCTATAGTATGCGATTATAGAAGCTTAGCTCTCTAAAAGTACAAAATAAATGTGTACCTTCTAAATCTAAACAATTTATTTGGTAAATAATGCGTTCTGTTAACTAGGTTTTTTTTCAATTATATCTACTTACTTTTGTGTGTAGAACAGGAATATCAACTTTGTTAATTTTGTGTCACATTTTAGTTCGGACTAAGTTTTAAGGCACTATAAAAAGCCCACCGCACTACGTGTACATATAGTAAAATATTCTTGTAAAGTATCCAGTTAGGATAGAGTTTATTGTAATTTTATAGAACATTAATATATACTTATATTAAGTATACTTATGAAGTATCTAGTTAGGATGAATTTTGTTGTAATTTTATACAACATTACTAACAAACAAATCTACACATGTAAAGAAAGCATAGAGAAAATGTGAAGTAACCTGGAAAAAGGAACTACTCAGCGGAAGAAGTTATCTAATTAGTTCTGAAACATAAATATTAACCTTTTCATTAAGTAGTCGAAAAGCTAAACCTAACTTAACCTAGCTTTAGCATGTTTCCGGAGAAATCACACTAAAGTTAGGGTAGGTTAGGTTTAGTTATTTTACTACGTAATGAAAAGGTAAGTATTTACATTTTGGAACTAATTAGACGTTTGATTCAGCGGAGTAATATATTTTTCCAGGTTACGTCACAACTGGATACTTTATACGTATATTTTAATAACAGCACACCGTCAACACTGTGTACATAAAAAGTAATTCTAACTAAAATGTGATAAGAAATTAATCTTTTTTCCATTTTTTCTACGGAAAGTAAAGTTGGCATTCGTATTCTAGACACAAAAATGAGTAGGAACAATAAAAATAGCCAAAATATCTAGTTAAAAGCAGGCAATATTTACCATTTATATAATTTGTAAAACAAAATTAAAAACAAATACAACAGCATTATGATTAAAGCAGTAAGGAAAATTATGAATTTGTTTTTTTTTTAATTTAACATTCTTTGTCTACTTTTACAAGCTCTTTCTAGATGGTCCTAAGCGCATCAAGTATACTCAATACAAATAAATTTTACTAAATGTCGGTTAAAACATTGTGCCTACTTTAAAATATTCATAAGATGCTTGCTGGCCATAAGTAAGAAAACAATAATATTAAATTAATTTTGTTTTATTAAATTCTTTGGATTCAAGAAACGGAGTAGAATTTTCTACAATAAATGCTCAGCATACACATAAACTAAACTCAGAAATATAAAGCATCGATAAGAGAAAAGCATAAAAGAGTAAATATGACAGTTCGCATTCTGGCGTGATTGTTTCAGAAGTTAGGAAATCGGATAAGGTTATATTTATATAGATATAAGAGAAGCTCATATGCATGCAGCGCTGCGACCTGTATGGCAACAACTTGTATAGATTTACGATGTTTCGTTGCAGCAAGACTTCACACACGTTCCTCTACTCTACGGAGACAAGGCTCGAGGCGGCGTCGCTTAGCGTTATTGTCACAGATATTCCAAATCGAGATACGTGGTTCGTTTAAAACTTTTATGGAAATACATTCGAAAGAAAATTTATAGTTTCCGTGACACAGTCTTGAGTTCCTGCAGAATATATCTGAGCAAATATGTTTCTAAGACCTTCAAGTTTATGTTCACAATAGGTTTAACAATAATATATCCATGTGTTTTGGGAGTTGATTTTTAAACAAGGTCTTTTCATTTAGTTCAAAGGGAAATACACAAATCATATTTGCATATTTTCATCTTGCTCTTGTTTAAAAAACGCTATGTATTGCAAAAAATATATTCTAAACATATAATTTGAATATCTAATTGTATATATTTCTTTAATTTATACTACGACTTGATAATTCTCTGTAGTTAGTCTGTAAATGTAAAAAATATTATCCGATTATATTTAACTAATTCTTAATTGTGTTGCTAAACTCTTTAAAGCTCGTTGAGTGTTCTAGTGAGTATAATTATTAACGTCAAAGAAATATCAGCCGCTTTTTCATTAATTAGGTTGACTCTAAGTTTGTGTAAATGAAAACTTAGTTTTGCCCCTGATGTTGCAGAGAACGTTTAAAGGGTTGTATTGCCTTGAACAAGGTCATAATAGGGCAACTCTCTACCCTATCTAACATCGGTAGGTACGTGCACTAATATGTTCATCTTCTAACTTATGAATTCAAATAGCATATGAGTTTTTCTCTTCATTTTGGGGCTATCATTTTGGGGCTATCATTTATTCCCCTCAAAGACTCTTGAGTTTTGAGGTTATCATGATCTTATATAAATTTCTGCTAATCTTTGTAGGCCTACAACGAATTGTAGTTGGTTATATTATAACAATCTACTTTATTAGAACTGTTTAAGTAGAAATACTCAACAATGTAAAAAGCCCAAGGTACGTAAAGGTTTACTTTGCTACGTTTGAAAACTACTTAATAAAATGTTAAAGTAAATTTTAAAAAGTGTACATAAGATATTTTATTGAAATGTAAAATAATTATAATACATCCTAATATAACAGTAGCACATTACCCGTCCTTCGTAAGGAGTTGACTTATAAATTTATTGATTTAATTTGTATTTGGATTGATTTTAATTTATTGAAATTAAATCCCAATAAATATATAAAATTATAAGCTCACCGATAATTGTCTTGAAAACCAAGAGAAGGAAAAGCTTATGCTTGTAACGTGACATTTGTAAGGTATAACTAACCTTAAAATATAGTTAACAACCAATATTTACTATCACCTGTTTAATTGTTTTTAAAGGTGACTTTTATAGGTTACTAACACATTTACCATCAGCTGATTAAGCCAAGTATATACTGTGGTATAGATAATTTAGCATTAAAGAAGTTTTCAAGGCCAGTGGGGCGGAGCCCTTATTAAATATCTAAAAAAAGGCGTATGTGTTAAACTAAAAACGACCAACGACCATGTAAAATAACAGTTCAATTGGTCTAGTAGATTTCACGTGATTGAGTAGCACATACACACACACACACACATTTTTTATATAATAGTATATCTAAAAATATTATATAAATATAGTATTTTAAACTAAAAATAAATATTTTGTTTGATAAAGGATATAATCTGTTCTAAACAAAAGACGTATGACAAATTTGTAAGAAAATACGCTATGAATGTCCTTCAAGGTCTTGTTGCCTTTGGTAATGTAAATTAATAAGTTAAAATGTATTTATTACAGATATTTACACCGATATACATTTCTATAATAACATCTAATATTTATAAACTTTCGTTAAAGTAAAATAGCAGAATTAATATGTAAATAAAATTCAAATTATTTTAAAATCGTCGCCATTTACGATTATACTTTCAACACACATTTGTAAGAAAATACGCTATAAATGACCTTCAAGATCATGTTGCCTTTGTTAATGTAAATTATTAAGTTAAAATGTATTTATTACAGCTATTTAGACCGATATAAATTTCTATAATAACATCTAATATTTATAAACTTTCGTTAAAGTAAAATAGCAGAATTAATATGTAAATAAAATTCAAACTATTTTAAAATCGTCGCCATTGACGATTAAACTTTCAACACACACCCTCGCATACACACATGCAAATAATTTTCGGTTTATCTAAGGTTTCGATCAGTGTACAATAAAGCAATTTAAAATAATTTCCACTATAACGAATTATGTGCAATACACAGAACTATTGCAGGCTTTTGAATGGCATATGCCTTACAGATCTGATTAAGCTATTATACGAAATGCCTTGTGATTAAGCAGTTCAGCAAGGCCTATGTATTAGCGGCTGGTGACAGTAATAATCCCCTTATGCTCGGAGACAGTTTTAATTTCCTCGCAGGGCTGTACGCTTTGCGTTAATAACAAGCAAAGAATTCTGTCATTCAAGCAGATTAGCAGCCTGTCTGACGGAATCAGAGTACTATGTGTTTTAATAAGCTACGTTTCCAATAGGCGGATATTGTTCTGGTTCAGCGTAGCGGTCTTTTCATCTCTACCAATATTAATCTATTACTTGTCCGCTTTGTCTAAAGCAAACAAATAACATACTGAATCGGAATTGAGTACAATAGATAATTAATTGTTGTATACAATATTGGAGTTATAATAATCCAGTAAAAATAAATAAATATGGTAAATGCAAACTGTTTTCTCAGTATTAAACGATAAATTTTACCTTATTGTTCAACATATAATATTTAACAATATGGGGATAGACATCTCTTCTTACCATGGTTGAAGATCAGACCAACTTCAGGTGATGGCTTCCCTTATTATCAGCATTAGGTGGTCACTATGCCCTTTCCATGGTTTTATCTAATTGCATCTAAATTTCTTTTGTTCTTCGTCTCACAAGGAGGTTTAATGTTTAACCACTTTTAGTAGCTGAGAGAAATACAAAAATTAGGAGAGAGAGAGAGAGGGAAAAGAGAGAGAGAGAGAGGAAAGAGAGAGGGAGAGAGAGAGGGGGAAGAGAGAGAGGGAGAGAGAGGGAGCGAGAGAAAAGGAGATAGAGAAAAGGAGAGAGAGAGAGAGAGAGTAGATTTACTTCCGGTACCCCACTTAAATACATGACGAAGTTATCTCTATCCTCTACCATAGGATTTTATGTCTCCCCTTAGTCTGACTATATTCACAATCCTTTCCTATCCTTCGATGGCGATAATAATTATGCTTGAAGACCCTCTGGAAAAAACATTAGGAAAACACTCACACACACACACACACACACTAGTCGTTTCCTTTGGTATGACAACAAATTCAGTATATACTTCCTTATAAAGCTGAAATTATAGTAACAAATTTAAATCTGAACAATCTGTTTTTTCTTTCTACTATTGGCCAAAGAAAATTTACATGTAAAATATTTAGTTGACAGAGCTAGATAAACGTTCAGATCATCCTGTGTGTGTGTGTGTTTGTGATAATGTTATAAAAATTGGGAAATTTGTGGGATTCCATCACTTTCATTACGCTCCTGTTAGATTCGTCCCAAATAGTTTTAACAAAATATTATGATAATATCTAGAAAATATGGCTTTAGAAAAAACCTTTACGGCAAATTTATCTAAAGGCTTTGTCGCGGAACGAGCAGTATTTTAAAACGTTCAAGAAAATTGGTAGGGGCCTTGTCGTAAATATTTAACAGACTTTTTATACCGTTTACCAGAACGCCGTAAAGTAGCGCATCGCATCTCGTCGTAAAAATAAGTCGATCCATTAGAATCGTTTATTGTACCGGATGAATAATTGTAGGCGTTCCTGTGCACTCACTTTAGTTTTATTTCTAATTGTAGTCATTTATAACGTGAGTCGATTATGTTTTGACCAATCATCAAAATATTTAGAAATACCAACTGTGCGTGCTAGATATTGTGAGCAGTTAATAAGTTCAGAAAGTGTAGGTTTCAATGGTGTTAGCAACGTTAACAAATTTTATGAAACACATCTTGAAATTATTGTTTTCAGGGAAAATGATTTTAATACTAGTTGAATATTTTTTTTAGTAATGAAACCTTCACGATATTTTACCCGCATTATTATTTTCTGCAACAATTAGAATATCGATTATCATACTTTTCTTTTGATTTAACTACGACTAGGCGAAAAATAACGGCTTTCGGAAAATTATATATTCAATGATCTGGTGACGTGAAACAGTCTCACAAACACGCGATCAGTTATAAGTTTAGTAACAGGTCTTCTGATAAATATCATACATAAATGTACTCAATCTCAAGCATTATCTATATTTATTCTACTCTACAGTTATATCATTTTCGCTACAATTATTTTTAAAATTACAGAACTTGAATGGATATATCTGTCATCCAGGATTGACTAATGAAAGTAGAGAAGTTCTTCATTGACGATATGTCTGACATCAATTTTGAAATTAATTTTTAAAGTACAGAAAAATATACTATAAAACTTTGTAATAGCGTTTTGTATCTATTTTGCAGCAGTTCAATAATTGTTTCAACATTTTTTAATTTAAGCTCTTGTATCCCAGCTTTCAGTAATAGTCCCACATACATTTGATTTATTAAGCCAACTTATTTGATATTGTAACAATTAGACAATTTATGCTTTTAAAATATTAATTATAAATTATTTTAAAGTTGCTCATTTATTAGGCCTTTTATAATATTTTTATATCATTTTTAAATTTGAAGATATTCAATTAAAATGAACTCTTTTCTTTATTCCAGCCATTTATTGGCATAAGTTTTGTTTTTGTTTATTTGAAACCATTTTAATTAGTTGTTTTATATGTTGTGAAGATTTTTGTATTCAGCTTCAAATTTGTTTTCTGTTTTGAGATTTTTCCACATTCAAGACAATTATTCTACTTTTTTCGTATTTGTTATTTTTTCTAAATCAATGTTTAATTTATTCTTAAGATAATTTAGTATATTTCTTTCTATATTTATGTTGAACAAGTTTTAAAAAGTTACACTGAATAAGTCTTTTCAGTCAACTCATAACTCCCATTAATTCCTTATGACCTTCTATTATCTTCTAAACATTTAAAGAGTTCTGTTGCACGGTTTCTGCTTATATTACCACTCATCATTTATATATTGAAATAAAACTTAAGTTAAAAACACAATCTTTTTTTGAGTAACTAGATAAAGTATGCCACTCTGCGGTCAAGACCTCATTAGCAGAAATGCCCTCCTTGCAACAAAAACCTACCCACAGCTCCTTGTTTAACTTGCGTTAAGCAGGATAGTCTAAATGTAAGTCCGTAGGCGCAGCCTAACGAGTTGAATTATTAACGAACGTAGAATAATTGCGTCAGGCTCTAAACAGTTTAATTTATATTGGTCGTATTATTAGAATGCAAAATATTTCCCAGTTTTTATATACTCACTTCATGCACAGAAAAGAAAGAAAACTTTAAATCGATATGAATCAAAGAAAGAGGAAATCAAAACTGTATTACCTTTAGTAAAAGTATGAGTATAAATTTGTCAATAATCAAGAAATATATGAAAAAAATAAGCTAGAGAAATGGCTTTGAAAAGAATAATATTTTTAATAATATCAATTTATAAATACATGGACTTAATAAACTATTTATGAATATCTCATATCTCTGACCTAATGAGCAGCAACAATATTACAAATGTTCCGTATCATCTGTGAAATTTGATAATCAACTGTAAAAGCTGTATATTTCCATATACCAAGTTATGCTTTTTTGTGTTGATTTCTAAGAAACTTGGCAATGCTTGCTAAAAATCAACCGTTTTCAGCATATACTTATGCATTCTAAGTAGACTATGCCTTCCTAGGACGAAAACAATGTTATTATAATATTTATTTAATTTACGATAAAAAAGGCAATAAAATACACACTCACATAATTAAAATATAATACGCTTCTACAATTATATAACGACCTTATTATTAGGATTGTATTAGTAATACAGATTATCCTTAAACACTTTACCAATTTTAAAGGTAAAATAATTTATAATGACAAGGTAGAGTATATTCATAGGCAAAATAAAATTAAATTAGATTGGATAGAAAATAAATAACATAGACATTACTACTTCAGAAAAAAAATTATTGAGGCGGTGCGATTGAAATTTCGATTGAAAATTAGGCTAAAAATACCAAAGTGTTGAATGTTTGACAAACTGATTTAAGTTTTGCTCAAATTGTTTTTATATTGTTTTTCCTTACTGATATTGGTAACGTATTAGTTAAAAATATTACACAGTAATATTGCAAGTTATAAATACTATTTAAAGAACTAATGAATACAGATTTGTTAGTGAACTAATTTTGAAATGAGAAATGAACTAATTCATTTGTTTTAATTAAATAATTAAATATTACATATAAGATACAATCAACTATTTAGTCAAAATTGAAAATATTATTATATATTCTCAACACCTAAATTCTTACAGAATTAATAAAAACAAAATCGAATTAGAAGTCGATCTAATTCAAAATATTTGAATGTTGGTTTTAAATAATTATGTGTGATATGATAAAGTAAGTGAATTGATTTTAAGATAAACGACAAGGATTTGCAGAAGATTTATGAGTTAATTTTTATTTATTATACCTCCCGTCTTGCAGAAAAGATTTATTTAAAAACACCTTAGTAAACTTTACAATAGCTTAATCTTCTTTTGAGAACGGGCGTCCGAATAATGGAAGACATTGTCGTCCGAAATGCCAGCAGGTGTCCGGCTGTCCATAGCACGAGTAATGGCGACACATTCAACGGGTTTTCTCTTCACTAACTGCTAATGGAGTTGGAGTTACCCAGTTTTTATTACTGAACAAAATACACAGTTCCGTTGAAAAACTCTAGCAAGGTTGTCGTTTATTTCGGGTCTGTTGGCTCACAGACGAAGTATGTATTGCGGACTAGATCAACCTAAACAAAGTCGTTCGTATATAAACGACCAAACTATAGAGAAATTATTTTATCATATGAAATGAAACTTCCAAGAATTCGTAGGCGAGTTCTTATGTCCATTTTAGTTTACAATTGTGTAATGAGGAAAAATTGTGTTTATGTTTGTGTGTGTGCGTGCTTTTGTGAGTCTCAAGTGGTTTCAACGAACAGTAGACGTCTTAATTTAAACCACATCTTATCTACATAATAAATAATGACAATCATGATTCAAGTGTCTTACACAAAATAAATAGGCCTACTATATAAAAAAAATGTATTCGTAGAAATTATTTATGAGATAAATGGAAACAGTAATTTAAAAAAAAATATTTGCATAAAATTACTTTAAAAAAAATATTTTCACTATGAAATTGTACGTTGATTAAAACAAAAACTGCAAACATTCTAGGATTTGAAATATTTAAATAATAATATATATAATAATAATTTCAGTATTGAGCTCAGCTCATAGGAATAACTTTTAGTAGTACAAAAATAAAACATCACAACTCTTTCAAAATATTTTTTAAGAAAAACATCTTTTTGAAAATAATATTAGAAGCGTTGAACTGCTCAATATGTATACCGCTACTATAACATTTGATGTGTTTTTAAATCTTTTTTTGTGTGAAAATAATTTATGAGACAATATACACAAACAGCAAACTTTAATTGTTCGACAATTGTCAGACAAATTATTACAAGTTTATAATATTATTACAATGTACATTTATTTCCGAAAAATCTTCAGACTAAAAAGTGATAACGACAGAAGAAGTAATTATTTATAATCGGGGAACAATATATAAATAGCATTGGGAAAGGAAGATATAGACGAGAGCATAATAGCATTTCTCATTACAAGTATATAGTCTAGGGAACAGCAGTCTAGCATTATAAAGAAAATTGACGAGTTAATTAAAAATAACAAACGATGCCATGTTAAAACTGTCCCAGGTAGTAGTGTTGATATTAATGGCAGCATCAATCATTCACAATCTACCTCACCGGCTTTACGAGAAATCGTACTGACCTCCATTACTCTTGAGAGTTATTACTCCGATCCCCCTTATATCGCTCGCTCTTATGTGTGTTGTGTATAACACAGTTGCGTTTAAGTACTTATGAAACCATATATTATAAAGAACCATTAGATCGGATGCACCAAGTTGAATACATAACTTGAGCCGAAGAGTTAAATTAAACATTCTTTGTAACCAAACCTGTTAAGTTAGGTCTATATTCAGTGTGGATTAAAATAAAAGGACAAACAAACTCTGGCAAAAATCTTAATAGCTGTACGTTGTATGTGTACTATTTGGAAACAAAATACTACAGACATGAATAGCCTGGGGCACCCTTAGAATCCGCTCTAATAAGTGTTGTCTGCAATGGAATATTGATTTTTGTAAAAGACTAGTCATTTTAAAAACTAAGTCTTTTTATATTAGGAAGGGTTTATTAGGATTATATTAAGACCACATAATGACATGATATATACAAATGAAATCTTTCACATACTCATGAAACATTTCTCGTACAATCTCTGTCTTTAAGACTTTAAAAACCCTTACACTCAGAGGCTTCTTTATATGACTTAAAGGGACTATCAAACCTTAATATTTATATCACATAGTTATTAGAATTCTTCTCATTTATTTATTCATTACATGTCTCATTTAAAAATCAACTACCCAGCTCGGACTCTGAATATCTAGATTAAAGTATAAAGAACAACGTAAAAAAGCACATTTATCACAATTTCAATTTTTTAGCGGTTAACCACATTGATGAAAGTAGCACAACACGACTTCGCTCAATCTAGTTCAGTGTGAATTAAATTTATATATTCATAATTTAATCAATGGGCCTCAACGAGTTCTATTCAGATATTTATTTTACTCTCAAACATTTGATGTCTCAATCTTCGATATAGTGTCGTTACAGTATATAATTTATTTTACTGATAAAATCTCTTTCATCGTTTTAAACTTAAGAGATAATAATAACTATCCCAGAAAACCGTTTAGATTTTTAAACTAAATATAATTGTAAAACATACATCATTTAAACAATTTGTTAGTTTTAAAAATTTATCTTACTTCTAAAGATATTAAATAGACCTTCTCTTGAAGGATAATTTAAATAGATGACTCGTTTATTACAGGAAAATAATTAACCTGAGACAGCCGTTGGCAACCTGCCAACTACCCCAAACCAAGTTGGCGCTCGGGCAACAAATCTCTCTGCTTCACGCTTCACTACACTCGTTGCTTTCCTATTATTTTTATACCCTGTTTTCCTGGACTCACACACGTAAGGCGCATTTGTCAGGGTTCGATGAACAACTGGTTTATACAGTTACTTGTCGAAAGGCCATTATCCCTTATACAATTATCAGTTTCAATAAGATTAGAAATTATTGAACTTTATAGGCTATACAAATAGTTAAATAACGTATTTTATACTTAATTATACAGTTAAAGTTCTAACTAAACTCGTTTTCTTGTACGAAAAAATGTTTCAATCAAATTTAAAGTAATTTCTCGGTGTTTTAGACTTGACTTTCTTAACATGGCTGACTCGTTTAATTTGGTTATTAAAAAGGAAATTATATAACGATATTCAATAGGTGTCTGTTTTAAAATAATCGCACAAGAATAATAACCACAGAATACAGATTTTAATTTAAAAAATTGTTGAAACGTGTTTATAAAAACTATTGAAGGTTGTATTTTTTTCTACATTTCTACAGATAAGGATGTCCATTCAGACTGTACTAATATCTAAATATTAGGTGAATTTTAATAGATATAACGCTCCTCATACGATTATAGAAAAACACCCTGTGCGCTCGTAAATTAAGGATATCATACATAATGGTTTGACCTTTAAATTAGAAACAATTAATGATATGTGTGGGTTACATTCTAACTTATTTTTAAAATAATTTCTCTAAAATACCTACTGAACTCGACACATTTTTAAAATAATTGTATATAGTGGCTAAGACAGATTTACATTATTCTTTCATTCCGTCTCTAGATTATTCTTGAGACAAGTACTGTAAAAAAATATTGGCTACCCTTAATTTAAATACAGTCGAGAGTGGGTGTTTAGATAATCAAATTTTGGTAGGGGCTCAAAAATATGACACATCCCTCGCCACGAGGGAAGGGCGAGTTATAACATCCTATAAATGGAGACCCATCGAGTCAAATTACAATTTCCTATTCATTTTGGCTACTTATTAAATATCTTAACCGATATTCATTATTATATTTGGATTTCATTCAGTCAATGTTTTATTAAAACATGTTTATTTTGAAACAGATTTTATGCGTGTTGGTTAGCATTTTTTTCGAAATTATGAAACGTTTTAAACAATTTTTATAGTTCTATTATCTGTTTCCTAATATATTACCAGACCAAATAAGCACTATACGCGGGAAATATCTGAACTATTATTAGGCCGAGTAATAATTGAGACCGAAGAGAGAAATACTACCATAAAGTAGTACAGTAGGATGATAAATTTATCCCTTTGGGCAATTGTTTCAAATGCAATAAACAAATAAAATAACCAAATTGAAAAATAAATAGTTTTATAGTTAATTAAAAGTTTTGTAAATTTGATAAATCTCATTCCGTAATGACTTTATCTATAATCCTTCCTAACACGAGGCTCGCACACACTAAAACGACCCAAAAACGTTTTTATGGCGCCGTTAATGAATTTAAGTAGTATCCTTCTGATTAGGTTTTTAATTCGGCATTACATATTCCGGCCACGATTTCGGTGCTCTGTTCCAGGCTCTGATTTCCGCGTCCCCTCACGTGTTCACCTCACCATTCACCCTCGGCCAATTACTAAATTGATCGTACTTATTTTAATCTACCAATAATAACGGCTCGTTTCTGTAATTACGCTAAAGCGAAAGTGTTGGAGGGGGTTGATATTTAATAACGCTTGCAAGTATTTATTTACAATCGCTTCGAAATTACGGGGCATTAAAGTGCAAATTGGTTAAAGAAAGGGCAAAACCCAAAAATTATAGCCATTTCATGAGATCGATTCATACGAGCGGCTTTTAATTCTGATTACTACCAAAATAACTGTAAAACATTACCACAATATTGTTATTTCCTCAATATAAAAGTCTTATTAAAGGAAATCCTATTAAAGGAAGTCCTATTATTTAATAATATATGCATGTTGTCTGTTCACAAATAAAAGTACTTTAATTTAGCAATAAGTATGCACAATATTTTTCTTCACTACACTCATATATAATATATGTGTTGTACATGTGCTACACACACACACACACACACACACACACACACACATATATATATATATATATATATATATATATTTATTTATTTATTTATTTATATATGTATGTGTGTGTGTGTGTGTGTGTGTGTGTGTGTGTGTGTGTGTGTGTGTGTGTGTCAAGAGCCAATGTCTTCGAAAATCATTTTAGTACCAAAACGTGTGACGGTGTATTCGTTCATAAACATTCCATACTCACTTTATATATATACATAATAGTTTTATTGCTATCAGCCAATAGATATCATTCCCTAAGGGGGACAAAGATAGTAGTTAGGGACATAAACCCTCCCCCTCTCCAGGATAAAGGGAACGATGGCATCATTTTTCTGTAGTACTTGAAGCACAGTTTCCTGAATGCAATATCAGGTTCGGGTATCTGAAATAAAACCAACTCTCTATTTGAGCAGTAAAGAGATGCCTACACGTTACACCCCCCTTGGAGGAACACCTATACTTTTGTCTGTATCTTACAGATGTTTAAACCTACGTACTGCTAAACCAAGTACAGTACTTTAATTATTGTGTGTTTGAAAAGTTGTAATAATTTACTATTTCCGCTCATCCCAACAATGCTATAGTCGTTCTTGAATGTAATTTTTCCACGAGACCCCTTCTATTTTGCACACATTGTAGTATATGTCCGCTACATACCATCCTTGTAATGAATAACGTATCAAAAATAAACTTACACTAATGTATTATTTGTCTATAATACTATCTACTAGGAAATAAACTATCTAACAGCTCGCATTACCTCAAACTATAGCAAGTTTTTACAACCCTTAATTCATTGCTTCTTCCACATATCCTACAAAGCAATCATCCCTTTAGCCTGCGCCTACATTTTAGTTGCACAGGATACCCACCCCAGGACAATCCAATTCCGTTTTCAAAACTCTGTCTATACTTTTGGAAACAACTCGTTATCCTGCGTGCAGCGCACAGTTGTACGGCCACAAACGTTTTCCCACCTCAGATAGAACCTCAGGCAATCTAATTCTCCGCCCGAACGCACACTTCAAGGCTACGTTTACATACAGCAAACAACTTTGTGCCACTAAGTGACTTATTTTACCGTTTTTAAGTTTTCCATTCCGTTTGCGACTTTTTTCCATCCAAATGTATTCAATTTAGGACGATAAAAACATCTTTTCAAGGAGTTTCCTTTGAAACATTCTTTGATAAGTTATGCAAATTCTTACGGCATGATGCAGACATTTCATGTTCCTGTCTCTTCGAAACAGGATCATATCTTATGAAAACTGCTTCGCTAAACTTATCAAATATAGTTTATTTTAATAAACCGTTATTTAATTTGTAATTTTGTAATTATAAAACATTTGTAGTTTTAATATCTTCCTTTCAATTCCTTGTATTAGTCACATTCGCCTTATATATATATATATATATATATATATATATATATGTGTGTGTGTGTGTGTGTGTGTATATGTATATCATTTATAAATTGATGATCGGTAATAAATATACATTTTATTCATTCCCTCAACTTCAAATAAATATTTTTGAAACTTGGGGTGGATGATAATTGATATTAATAGGCTTTTTCAAATAATAATTCATCGATTAAATTTAATGAAATAATTTTAGTTTTATATTGGAGAAATATTTTTCACAAAAGGGGGCAATACAGTTAAACCGCTTCATTTGAGTCACAATAAGATAGAACATATATATAATTTTTTTAAACAGCTGGTTTTATGTTATGTGGTCGGACAGCTGTTTTAACATATAACTTATCTTAATTTATTTTAACTATTAAATATTAGTTATAATTATTACTAACGAAAATTACCTAAAATAAAATTTTCCTTTGTTGAACCAAGTAGGAATTGATTAATTTGTTTTATACAGTACTTGTTTTTAAATAATTGTTTTTCTTTACAAAGAAATAAAGTTACTTGTTGTAATCATCTTGAATTCACTGATTAAACTATAATTAAAAGATACTTAACTAAGTGAATACGTTCAATACGTATAATATGTTTAATTATAGTAAAGAAACAAAGTCGTGTATGGAGCGAAGATAAACAAAACTGGTTTTTCACCAACGAAAAAACCGAACAAAATATTTCAATTTAATAGGGCATACTTTTAAAATTGTATACAATTTTACACAAAATAATTTGTATACATATTATTTAAATAACCAAATAACGTTCTCCACGATTTTACTTACCTTTGACTGTTTCATCATCGTTTAAAATTTGTTTGGTAACATTCATTTTTCTACAATATTTATTTAGTAAAACGAAAAGAAATGCAAAAGTAAATTTAGCCCAAGTCTAGATTTAATGAGTACACATTTGCCATATAACTATTTCCTTATTGTTTATTTAATGAGTTTGGGGATTTTTGTGTAAAGCTTATGAACTAACTACTGGCGGTCTTACTTAAAATCTGAGTTTAGGAGAATCTGTAGTAAGTTTTATGGAGTAAGTGAGCTTAAGAACTGGAGTTTAAAATCTAGGACAGAACCACAGACTCGCCCGTCCTCATTAAACAAGAATTAATTGTTACTATAGACTAATGTGACTTATTATTATAGGTATAACGTGAATTACATTTCAGTTAGAGTGGAGATTATACTTCGTTTCATATGCAAGTTGAATAAGTAATTCAAACAAACTTCTTCTTAGAAGTCTGCCTTGTGCCGCTAATAGTAATCGTCAATTATTCCCTGTTTGTAATACTCAAAGCACTTTTCATAAAGTTTTGAATTCGGAAAAATTGTTTGCGATAAAAAAGTAAAATAATAATTATGATAATGTGTGCTAGTGCTTTCCTTATAAGATATTTAACAATTTACATTGTATATATATATATATATATATATATATATATATATATATATTGTAAATAAATAATAATTTTTCTGAACTAAAATACCAACTTTTCTATAAGGGAAACTGTTGGTACGAGAAATGGTCTTACTAAAATTAGAATAGAGAACAAAAAAAATTATTATTTTTTAAAAACGATTTTCATTCAATCTGTGTGAAAACAAATATAATAACGCAAAACCGAAATAAATAAGAGTTGCAAATATTTAAATGAAACAATACAAATGCTGTTATACAGACAAGACGTAAACACAAACTTCTCTAACTACAGTTGCTTTCGGTTGGCTGCGATTACACAATGCTAATTTCAACAGATCACGCACCGCGCATAACCATGATTGATTTTTAAACTATTCCATCAAGCTTAAATTTACTTCTCGTCAGGCTAATAACGTTTTACAGAGTAGAATACGTGCAGCACGTTAAAAAGTAGTGCAATCTCTGACAACGTTTACGGCGCGTAATAATTCACGAGGCACGCATTATACAGCGCCGATGTTTACAGCTCAAACTTCCAGCAATAATCTAGAGACCTAGCGGCTATGATGAACCAAAGCTAAAGGGGTTTTCTGTTTATTATTCTATGTTCTCAATACAAATATTAGTCTGTATTTGTTTGTAATGCTACTTATTCTCTTATATTTGTTTGTATGTTCTAATTAAATATAGTCTTACTGTAAAAATTCTTACTGGACATATTTTGTTTATAGATATCCATTTTTTATATACTCTCTTATATACTCATATTTGTTTTGGATGTATTCTTAATGGACATATATTTATTGAACGTATTGGTATTGGGTATATTCTTGTAGGACATATTCTTTCTAGATATATTCTTGTTTGATAATTACATTTTGATTGGTTATTTTGTTTTTGAATTTATTCTTATTACACACATTTTTATTCAACGTGTGTAAAGCATATTCTTATTGGAAATATTTTTTTAGACATATTCTTTCTTCATATATTCTTACTGGACTTATTATTATTGGACTTGATATATTATCCCTAATTGAACACATTCTTTTTGGGCATACATTTAAATAATGTACTGTTACTGGGCATGTTTTCTCGGGCATATTCTTAAAGTTCCGTAAATACTCGAATCAAATTTATGAATTATAAAATCTTTAGTTTACTCTGTGTATTAAAATAAAATATAAAATACATACACACACACATATATATTTACGAATTGTAAATTCAATTATAATTCTTGTATTTGTATTTTGACTTATGTTCTTTACATATATATATATATATATATATATATATATATATATATATATATATATATATGTATACATATACACACACACACAAATATATATATATATATATATATATATATATATGTATGTATGTATACCGTATACACACAGAAATATATATATATATATATATATATATATATATATATATATATATATATTTATTTATTTATTCTAAATAATATGGACGAAAATATATAATGTAAGATTGATATCTGGAGTGCATCCATTCATTTCGTAGTGCAAAAAGGCAGTTCCGAGGTTTCACCAGAAAGTCATCTAGGATTGACGAAGGGAACCAACAGTAGTTAAAGGGCGAGTGAATCTGAGGAATAATATACTCGTGAATTTTATTGACGTGTACCTAATGATGATTTTAATGCTCGGCCAAACCATTACTTCTAAACCTAATTATGAGAAATATTGTACTTTGGGGAAATATTTTGTAAAATATATTCATACAATAAAGCATATAGTAGAGAAGAATAGAATTAAAATACTGTTAAATATATTATTTTTTGTGTTATCAAAACATTTTGTAACACTAGTTCAAACTATTAAGACTTATAATTTCAATATATTTAAATATTTCATAGTTAACCTACATTTTTCAATTATATTACAGTATAAACAATATATTTTACAGTTAACCTATATTTTATTTTTCCGTAAACATGTATTTGACTTCTATAGTATACAAGTGTACTGTAAATGGTTTTTTCGACTCAGTATTTTACAGATTGAATCTGTCCGACTGTGAAATAGTTGAGACTCGTTAGCTCTGTACATATTGTCTGGCTGTAAGTCATGTCTGCTCCATTCTCCAGTGTACGCGGGCAGACTTTATGGCCAGTCAGTAAATTGTACACATCATATTCTCACAATATAAATCAACATCATTGTCACTAAATAATTAATAATGTCGCTTACACAGTACAATGCACAATGTCGTGTAGAGAAATACATTATAAATAAAATACAAAACATATTTCTGAATGAGAGATATTGTGCAGAGAACATAATGAAAAAATTAGTTGTTTACATGGATTATTTGAAATCTCGATGTCATTAGTTTTAACTGACAGGCTAGTTCAAAATTATATCGTATCATTGTGAATCTATTAAACAAGTAATTTAACTATACGCTAATTTTTTCCGTGTCTTTATACCTTTTGTAAAAATCATAACGTATCCACTATTTTATTACCTAAATTTTAGAAATTTTATTAATTGTATGAATTCTAATAAGGTTACCAGTAGTCATGTTCTCAATACAATAATAATAATAATAAAAACAATTAAAATACATTTTCTTCAAATCCTTTGTCATGGTATTTAGATCACTCTTGCTGAATAAGCCCAGGGATTCTATGTTCTACACATCAATTCGATTACTATCCCAGGTCGGTCACTACATATTCATTTTCACTGTCCAAGTCAACCAAAGGCTTAAAAAACCACCTGAAATGCGGGACATTTAGGATATTACCCAATGCAGCGGCCAGAATGTCCGATGCAAAGAATCTGGGTAATTGTACAGAATACCAGAATCAAACATAACCGGGTTAAATAATTGACTAAATTTATATATAAAAATTTTAAAACATTATAATAATAATAATATTAAAACTAGGGTAAATAATAGTAAAATGAAGAAAATTAGAAATAACTTTAGACTTAAAAAACATAAATTATAAGCAATAAGAAAAATTATCACTTCAAAGTGGATAGCCTAAATTATGTAAACAAAAAAAGACGGTAATTGTGTAGTATAACAAACTAGGCCTAGATGCCGGCTATTAAAATAATTGTACTTAAAAATAATCAGGAATAAAGAATGTAAATTAAGATGTGAGGAAAGTAAATTAGGCCTAGCTAGGGAAAATAGTATTTATGTAAAAGTAAAGATTAAATGTTAAAGTGTAATAGCCTAAGAAATTAGGTTATAATAGAAGAAGTCATATTTGATTTCAGAAAAATCCGCTTAGGGCATTGATTATAAATCTTGTCACTACGAAACGAAAGCGCTACAGTCGAACTTTGGATTAAGAATGTTAAAAAGTTAATTAAATTAAATGAGAAGAAATAAAGTCAAATATGTTATTAAATAAAAGGCAAAAATGCAAAGGACACATCAGAATACAGAAACGCCTTTTATAAAAAGGGAAACTAATCTTAGTTCAGAATTTCCGAACAAACAAATTCAATTGCCATGGCAACGGCTTTCTGATTGGTCAAAAGTTGAAAAATGGATACTGGGACGTGGGAATTTTGAAATTGGAGAAGGAGGCCTCACAAAACGACGCTATCCAAGATCAGAATGCATTAGGCTCTCAAAGCGAGCAGACGTGTTTTTGTACCATGCGATCAGGACAAGAAAAAATGTGCTAAAAACAGAGTAAAAAGTGCTACGATGTGATCAGGGGAAGGAAGATATATATGAGCAAGGGCTCATATATACCCAGAACAAAATTTCGACCACCAAAATGCAAAATTAAAGAAAATAAGAAGATTGACCGAAATTATGGAGAAACGCCTACCTATCAAGACCCTTGAAGCTGTAACAGGACCGACAGATGACAACATTAATGAAGATAAAAAGATTTCTACAGTACAAGGTTATATAATCAATTTAATTATTCTTTTTTAAATAACATTTTACTTCAAATTATATTAACTTAATTTCAAAATTAAATAAGATGGGAATAACCTAAGGGACTGATTAGTCAACTCTCTTAGGTTACCCAAATTTAAGTAATAAAGATTCAAAATTGACTTTCCATTCCCATCGCTGTGGGAATGTATGGATTAAGTATAAAGATGTATATCTTATATGGCTTTTTCTAAGTGAATTTCTAATGAATAACTTCCAAAGAAGTTAATTGTTCAAGGCCTAGCCTAAAGGCATTACATAGTAATATTAAGTGTTTGAAAAAGAATCAGATTTTAAAATATGTTAAATTTAACTCTACTAATCAAAATTATATACAAAATTAATTATGGTAACTTTGATAATTTAAATTATATGTAAAATTAATGATAATAAGAAAATTTAAAAACAGAAGGAGATAATAATGTTTAGTTAAATGGCAAGTTGTATGAAATTTTGAAAAAATAATTAGTCAAGAAAATCCTGTGAAATTAAATAAAAACAATAATAATTAATTTGAACCTTGGAACAAATAAATAAAAATGTATATTTTCCAATTAGCTGTGTTTTCATTCTAGATAAGATAAGTTCACTAGGTATCCAGGTATAGTCTTTAAATCACAAGTGTCTCTCAAAGATTCCACTACCCGAAAAGGAGCTTGAACAGGGCTTATCGGAGGCTAATTGGTTTTATCAAAAATTCAGGGGTTGGTTCCTCTGAGAGATTTATTCCTTGAGGCACAGGTCTATGAAATTAGGTTCGTAGTCAATGGATAAACCATTACTTTCTTACTGACTTAGCAATTGAGGAAGAGAAATAAACAACGGCAAAGGTTATAAAAAGTGAGTCGGTAAGAAAAGTATGGCGCCCAACGTTTGAGGCTCGATGCTTACATTGTAACATCGGGTCAACATCAAATAGAGACAGATTTAAATCGACTAAGGAGCCTAGTGAAACAAAATTAATTAAATAGAATTCAATTAAAATTGTAAAAAATAATAGGAATCATAAAATGAAAACCAAAGAAGTTCTTTAAATTAAATAAGAGTTAATTATAATAAAAATGAAATTAAAAAGAACTTAGAATAAATAATAATAATTAAAAGGAAATAATTAAGTAAAATAAAATTCAGTAGGCGTCGGTAGGGCATAATAAAAAAAAATAATGTTAGTTATTAATAAAAGTAAATAGAATACATAGGCGTTAGATAGACAAGGTCAAGGGAACACTGAACCGGATCACATCGAGCACAATTATAAATGAATATTTAATTAAATACTCAGTATATAGTAAAAATATAGAAGTAGGAGAAGTTAGTAAGGGAATAAAAGGATAGTTAAATACGAGACTTTAAGATGGCGACAAGACAGAGAAAAGACACAGAACCATCTGAAATGATGGAGTTTTTTAAAAAAATGATGGAGGAACAAAAACAGGAGAGATTAAAAGAGATGGAGGAACAAAAACAGGAAAGATTAAAAGAGATGGAAGAACAGAAACAAGGGAGAATAAAGGAACAAGAAGAATTAGTAAAAAAGATAGAGGAACAAAGAAAGAAAGAAAGAGAGAAGGAAAAAGTAGAAAGAAAGAAAGAAAGAGAGGAGGATAAACAAGAAATTAAGAATCTTTGGGAAATCATGAATAAGAGGATAGAGGAAATAAATGAAGGAATTACAAGAAAGAATGAGGAAATGGGAAATAAAATCCAAGAAACTATAGAAAAGATGTATAACTTAGAGGTAACAGTCAGTGAAAATAAACAGACTGTAGAAACAGTTAAGGGAGAAGTCAAAAAAGTAGAAAGAAGGGTACAAGTAGTTGAGAATAAGATAAAGAATATGGGAGAAGGGATAAATATAAATACCTTGTTTAAATCAAGGATGTTTGAGATGGGTGATAATGGAGACAAAAGCAAGAAGGAATTCTACGGTAGGGAAGATGAAGACCCTATTGATTTCATTAAACACCTAGAAGGTATAATGTCCGAAATTGATCCTGACATGGAGGAAGGACAAAAAAGGAAAATAATGGAGAGACATCTTAAAGGACCAGCACAAGAATGGTGGTTGGCCATGAATATGGAGGAGGAAAATTATGATGAAGTTAAGGAGAGATTCTTTAGCCACTTTTGGGGATCTCATGCACAAGAGAGAATTCGAGGAAGAATCGAAAATGGAAAATATGAATACCATCGAGGCACAAACAACATGGTAAATTATTTCTTAAAAATGGTGAACACGGCGAGACACCTAACCCCGCCATACAATCAGGCGGAGTTAATTATGAAGATTATGAAGCATTATGGGAACAGAATGTATATAGGATGTTCCGGGATGGCGGCTACCGACATAGAGGAGGCGGTAAAATACATCCGAAGGAACATGGAGCAGGAGGCTACCAGGAACCGGACTCAGCCTAGGACTGAGGAACGGGAACCTGAAAGGAGAGGGTTTACACACCAAACGAGAAACCCCGGATACAAGGGAAATTGGAGGCAAGAGCCTTACCCGGTAGAAGGGAGAGGAAACTGGAGACAGGGGCCCTACCAAAGAGAGGGACCAAGAAATAGGCCGCAAAATCAGTGGCAACAACAAAGGCCAGAGTACAGGCCACAAAACCAAACGGAAGAAGGCCCACAGACAAAAGAAAAGAGACCACAAAATCCAGGACCAAGTGGTCAATCAAAAAACTAAATGAGAGGATCCCTAATGGTAGGAAGGAAAAGAGGAGACAACCATTAGAGATCCAACAACAAACAAAATATAGGAAATATTACCCGGAGAAACAGGGAACAGTAAATAAAGGAAAGGCGGAAGACCTAAAGAACAAAAATAAAAAAACAATACAACAGGAAAATAACAATGAAGTACACCAAAATCAAGAGCGTAGAGTTGGTGGACTATCTCTTGATATTCGTGCTGAATTGTTAGAAGAGGACAAGGAGATTGGCGAAGGTAACCAGAAGAAAGAAACATGCCCTGTAATTGACTGTGAGGTAGAAGGGCACTCTATAGAGGTAGAGATTGACACGGGGGCAGACGTGTCAGTCATTCAAGAAAAGGCTTACAACAACCTCAAGTTGCATGGGCTTAAGTTCCTGGAACTACCCATCAACAATGTGGGAGTTGCAACAGCCATTAAGACTGCACAAATAAAGGTTACCCGGCAATGCTTAATTCCCTTAACAATTAAAGGCATAAAAGTGGACTGCATCTTCATAGTGGTCTCCAAACTTCGGTCGGAGATGATTATGGGGTGCAACACACTGTATGACCTAAAGGCACGGATAAACATGGATAGACGCTTTGTGACATTCGAAATAGAAGGGGAAATGGTGTACCAGGACTTTAAAAGTAAAATACAAAAGATAGAGGAAAATGAAGAAGTCTGAAAAATATGCAAGATAACCCAGGAAAAAGAAGATGCATCAACAATAGGGCATCAAAGCAAAAAGGAGGGGTTAATGCGACAGTGCGAGAAGCAGGGGCACTGCCGAATGAATGAAGGAGGAAATGGACAAGAAACAAGTAAAGGGGAAATCTTAAATATAACGAACGAATATCAAAGAAAAATAAAAAATGAAACAGAGGAAAAATTAAACAAAAACAAAAAATTAAAAAACAAAAATGAAAATATAATAAATAAGGAAATAAATTTAAGACCTGAGGGAGTCAAAACAGGAGATAAAGAGACAAAGGACATGGAAAGAAGAGCTGCAGCTGAGATTAAGAGCAAACCAAAATATAAACAAGGTAAGGCCGAAATAGTGCCAAAAAGGGGAAATAATGTGAGTGGAAAAATAATAAATAAGAAAATAAATATAAATAAAAGTATAAACGTCGCGTCGAAACAATTAAAAGGGGGGAACAACGAGGTTAAAATGAATAACCAACAAGTAGCTCGGAAGCCCATGACTAAGACTTTAGATTCTGGAGAGATAACCCAAAGGAAAGAAATTGAAATTAAAGAAAGAAAAAAGAAAAACCCATTTACTAGTTCAAGAGTTCGAAAGTCAATTAAAATGAGAGCCAATGCAAATACGAGAAGAACCTTCATATCATTACAATTCAAAAACAGAAAAATTAAAGGTAGATTTAAGGAGAATAAGGGAAAGTTAAGAAATTGGAAAAGGAGAAAGAAGAAAAAGAAAGATAAAGCTGGACGGATAATAAGAAAATATTTAAAGAATAAAGAATAATAAGGCAAGGTAAAAAAAAAAAAAAAAAAAAAAAAAAAAAAAAAAAAAAAAAAAAAAAAAAATGATCCATCAGTGACATAGGGAGTAACGGTTAAGTAATAAAAATAAAAATGTAAAATAAATCTAAGTAGTAGATTAAAGCAGTAACATAATCCAAATACATAGGACAAATAAAATAAAATCAGTATTAAATGTGAAAGAAAAAGCCATATGTTAAATGAACGGGATTCATTGAATTTATTAAAGTAAAGGTTGTGTTAAACAACAATGAATGTGTAAAATAAGGATTACAATATACAATATTGTATAGTTAATATAAACTTGAAATAAGATTAAATAAAAAAGAATGTGACTAAGGACAGGAGTAATAAATGAGTAAATAGCATGTGAAGTGACTATTGTGACAATGATATATATGAGTGAAAGGGACAGGAGAGTAAATTGTGAACTTTAGTAAAATTAATTAAGTTATGAAGATGAATAGGAATAGTAGATTAATGAAAGGAATATGAAAATTTTAATATAAACTAGTATAAGTGTTAATGTTACTTTTCACAAATATGTTATTAATTATGTTTATCTGTTTCAAGGGAGAGAAGAACCAAAATTTTCATATATTTAAAAAGGGGGGAATTTTGCAGCGGCCAGAATGTCCGATGCAAAGAATCTGGGTAATTGTACAGAATACCAGAATCAAACATAACCGGGTTAAATAATTGACTAAATTTATATATAAAAATTTTAAAACATTATAATAATAATAATATTAAAACTAGGGTAAATAATAGTAAAATGAAGAAAATTAGAAATAACTTTAGACTTAAAAAACATAAATTATAAGCAATAAGAAAAATTATCACTTCAAAGTGGATAGCCTAAATTAAGTAAACAAAAAAAGACGGTAATTGTGTAGTATAACAAACTAAGCCTAGATGCCGGCTATTAAAATAATTGTACTTAAAAATAATCAGGAATAAAGAATGTAAATTAAGATGTGAGGAAAGTAAATTAGGCCTAGCTAGGGAAAATAGTATTTATGTAAAAGTAAAGATTAAATGTTAAAGTGTAATAGCCTAAGAAATTAGGTTATAATAGAAGAAGTCATATTTGATTTCAGAAAAATCCGCTTAGGGCATTGATTATAAATCTTGTCACTACGAAACGAAAGCGCTACAGTCGAACTTTGGATTAAGAATGTTAAAAAGTTAATTAAATTAAATGAGAAGAAATAAAGTCAAATATGTTATTAAATAAAAGGCAAAAATGCAAAGGACACATCAGAATACAGAAACGCCTTTTATAAAAAGGGAAACTAATCTTAGTTCAGAATTTCCGAACAAACAAATTCAATTGCCATGGCAACGGCTTTCTGATTGGTCAAAAGTTGAAAAATGGATACTGGGACGTGGGAATTTTGAAATTGGAGAAGGAGGCCTCACAAAACGACGCTATCCAAGATCAGAATGCATTAGGCTCTCAAAGCGAGCAGACGTGTTTTTGTACCATGCGATCAGGACAAGAAAAAATGTGCTAAAAACAGAGTAAAAAGTGCTACGATGTGATCAGGGGAAGGAAGATATATATGAGCAAGGGCTCATATATACCCAGAACAAAATTTCGACCACCAAAATGCAAAATTAAAGAAAATAAGAAGATTGACCGAAATTATGGAGAAACGCCTACCTATCAAGACCCTTGAAGCTGTAACAGGACCGACAGATGACAACATTAATGAAGATAAAAAGATTTCTACAGTACAAGGTTATATAATCAATTTAATTATTCTTTTTTAAATAACATTTTACTTCAAATTATATTAACTTAATTTCAAAATTAAATAAGATGGGAATAACCTAAGGGACTGATTAGTCAACTCTCTTAGGTTACCCAAATTTAAGTAATAAAGATTCAAAATTGACTTTCCATTCCCATCGCTGTGGGAATGTATGGATTAAGTATAAAGATGTATATCTTATATGGCTTTTTCTAAGTGAATTTCTAATGAATAACTTCCAAAGAAGTTAATTGTTCAAGGCCTAGCCTAAAGGCATTACATAGTAATATTAAGTGTTTGAAAAAGAATCAGATTTTAAAATATGTTAAATTTAACTCTACTAATCAAAATTATATACAAAATTAATTATGGTAACTTTGATAATTTAAATTATATGTAAAATTAATGATAATAAGAAAATTTAAAAACAGAAGGAGATAATAATGTTTAGTTAAATGGCAAGTTGTATGAAATTTTGAAAAAATAATTAGTCAAGAAAATCCTGTGAAATTAAATAAAAACAATAATAATTAATTTGAACCTTGGAACAAATAAATAAAAATGTATATTTTCCAATTAGCTGTGTTTTCATTCTAGATAAGATAAGTTCACTAGGTATCCAGGTATAGTCTTTAAATCACAAGTGTCTCTCAAAGATTCCACTACCCGAAAAGGAGCTTGAACAGGGCTTATCGGAGGCTAATTGGTTTTATCAAAAATTCAGGGGTTGGTTCCTCTGAGAGGTTTATTCCTTGAGGCACAGGTCTATGAAATTAGGTTCGTAGTCAATGGATAAACCATTACTTTCTTACTGACTTAGCAATTGAGGAAGAGAAATAAACAACGGCAAAGGTTATAAAAAGTAAGTCGGTAGGACCAAGTACCTTCTATAAAATGAAGGAGCCCAGAGAATGTAAAACGTTTTAAAGAATTGCATGGATTTCAATTTTAAGGAAAACGTAGATTTTGATTTAATTTATATTTGTAAGCTTTGAGTCAATAGGTTTTCACTGAATATTGTATGAGAAATTACTGTTATTTACGATCGAAATCATTTGAACTTTTGTGTATTATAGCACTACAAAAATCTTAAATTTACTTTATAATATTTTGCAAAACGAGTCTTTGATATGTTGGTATGAATATAATCTACCTATTTGAAATGTTGTTTTATACGACTCTTGATGCGGTCTGCGCTACCACCTAGCGTGACTCTCATGACTTGCTATATTTAGGCACGGTCTGAGCTAAATTCTTTTTAATTTTCTTCATTTGCAGTTATCTTCGTCGTGTACCTTTTTATAAAAAGTAATTATTACGGAGCTAATAGAAAAATTACATGATAGTGAATGCTAGGACGAGCGTAGCCACTAAGGGATTTACAAGAAAGTGTGTAACGTAGAGAGATGCAAACAGTATTGTCCCAAATAATTCTTAATTAAAACCTGGAGTTTGGTTAACTTTAACGGCTGTTTTCGTCCCAACTTAGAGATTGTTTAGAGATTAGTGTTACAGGATTTCAAACGCAATCTCTTACATGTTCAGAACTACAGTGTATTTGATTAAATTATGTGATTTCATCCCACAGATATTTTTTTTAGGTTATGTCACTTTATGTACCATACGTTAGCAGTTGGTTAAAATGTACGTGGAAGAAAATTTATGTTATTTCCATACCGTTAACACTAAGTATTATTTATTCATTTCACTGATATTTGTAGTATGTCCACTAAATTAAGTTCAATTATCAGGCGTTATTTAATAAAACGTGAGAGCAAATTAAACATTCCTAGTAAAATAAATTATACTTTGATATAAAATTTAAAGTTATTATAACTATGCATACAGTAATAGTTATTATAATAATGGTGCAAATATAGTTATACTACTTCTTAAATTTTTTGAGAATAATGATTTTATATGAACTTATTCTGAAGTACATTACGTTACATATTTATCTAAGGAAAATTGAAGTACTGAAATAATTTGTAAAGTTAGCTTTACTGTCTGAAGAATGTTTTATTGGTTTCATCATTTTACTGTATACATCAAATATTTGAAATTACGTTTTAGCCATTATTTCCATGTCTGGCATTGATTTTCATTATTTTTATCACCTTTATTTCTCATTTTGTACAGTCGTTAATAACGATCTTATCAAAACATTACTTTTAAATTAATAAAAATTCACGAAAACACCCTAATAAAATAAGTCAATCTTGATCACTAGTTCCCATGAACCTGAGGTTTTCTTAAGTACGAAATAATCAATCAGATGACACCCATATTTAGTTCTTGTAGTAGCTTTTATATGATTGTTTAGTAATTTGGAACACCTTTGGTAGATTGGAGCTCTTAGAAATGAGTCAAGTGTAAGCAAATTGACAAAACTTAGAATTGCAGATCTAACTGGTACCAACGGAAAATATATTATTCCACCTAATAATATTACAAAATATAACGTATTTCCTTCACATAAAATAAACAAGAAGTGTTTAAATCTAGTTTTATTGACAATACCTTTACGTGAATCTCAAAATTCTTTGATTTTACTAGAGAACTTTATCTCATATCTCATGAAAGAGAAAGCGCAAACTCAGGCTAATCCGTGGTAGCCAAAAGCAATAGAAAGGTTTTTTGCGTTCCGTTTTACACAAGTAAAGAGAAGAGTTTAATCGATAACGGAACTGTTATGGACCGTCCTGTTATTACTAAGATGTCACAGGAAGGGCTTAAGCAAGACAGATGAGCCTCTCAGGCCGTAACTCACTTTGATGTCATTTTAGGGTATAAACTCTCGTCCTCTGTCCATAATGCGAGACGTTTAATTAGACGCGTGTGGTTTTGCGAAATAGGAAGCGCGATATCGATACATCATTAAATGTAGGTGCGAGTAAATGTGTCGCGATGTTTAATAGATTTTCTCAATAGATTATATAGCTCTTAAAGGGTATTATTGTATTGACTGAGTCATCTCAAGATAATAAACCACTGGATGAGTGTGGTAGAGGTTTTGTCAAAGTGTGCAACGTCCTGTTATGTTTACCGCCTGAAACCATTTATTGTAAGGAAATTTTTTAGCATACATTAAATAAAAATGATCAAAATTCTGATGACTTTTAATATTTTCCCCAAAATTATTTAATATTTTTAATTGCATGTTAGTGCAAATGAGCATGAGAAAAATAATAAAATGTTGCATAGAACCTATTAAACCATATTACACCCTATTAAACCATATAAATAAATATGACTATTTCTTCCATTTCGGCAATCACATAGAATTTCTAACGAACACCATTGATACAGGAGAATTATTTCTGTAATGTTACATACTGACAAGTTTCAAAACAACGATAATAATAATATTATCATTGCAGATAATATGAATAAACTTAAAATATATGCCCACTATAATTATAGAAATTGAAAAATATTCTATGAATAAATGTAAATATTTTTAATTTCAAGGGCAAGGTATGTTTTTACTTACATTTCTTTCTTCCTCTTTTAATTAAATACAATCTACATGTGTTAAATAACTACCTGTTTTACAACTGATTTACATAATTTTCTAGCTACGAATTTGTGTTATGCCTTACATTTAGTACTGCCTAACGCTTAGAATCCTATCATATAATGTTATTATTTTTAAATTTGTTACTGTGATAATTAAATGTAATATATATATATATATATATATATATATATATATAATATATATTAAAACAACATAGGTTATTCAAATACAAGAATATTTATTAATTTATATCCAAAGCTTTTCGATGGTAAACAGTACCAACATCATCAGGAATGAAAATTGCTTGATGTTGGTACCAATTTTCATTCCTGATGATTTTGGTACTGTTTACCAACGAAAATCTTTGGATATAAATAAATAAATATTCTTGTATTTGAATAACCTATGTTGTTTTAAATTATTAAACAAGAAAACGTATTATATATATATATATATATATATATATATATATATATATATATATATATATATATATATATATATAGTGTTTTCTAATGGTTTATTCAGGAGTTGTTAAGCACGATATAGAGTGATAAATTATTATTTTGATAATACAAATTTGTATATAATTTGTTTTTAGTAGTCTGATCCTACCAAATGATCATAACAAGTTATTGTATTTATTTTTAGATAATGTTTAGTGTCATTTATAACAAATAGAGTTTACCAAATAAAACTAAAGAGGTAAAATTAAACACATAAAATGTACTAGGTAATATTAGGCACATGAATTTACCAAGGAAAAATGAAACAGGTAAATAAACAGAAGAAATAAAAATTAACCAAGTATAATTTAAAAGCTAAACAAGTATAATTAACCCATTAAAAACAAAATCTTTTTATTATATTATTTCTTCGCTGTAGGAAATGGTTAAATTTATTCAGAAGTCACCGTTGTAAGGTGAAATAACATCAGGCTTCTATAGAATTAATTATATCTCATTGAGTTTCCAGAGTGGAAAAGACGTAGGCCTATAGGTTTTTGTCAAAGATAATTTCAATTTTATTTACGTTGAGATACATAAATGATTTTTCTAAATTAAAAAAAAATCATAATTTGTTTGAAATATTGTTAAAGTTTAACATTTAAAATATTTCAGCACAACTGGTATCTGATATTGTAATATCAGTGTTTATGTGGAGATCATATAACCTCATTTGTGTATTACAGTCAAAATAAAATTCATTATTAAAATTAATATTATTTAATTATTAAAATATTAATATTCATGTTCATAACATTTTTTTATTTCAAAAATCTTAGTTTGAATTATCTTAAAACAGGATTTATAGAAGTATGTGATGTATAATTAAAATTGAATGGTAACCTACTGTTGGCTATTTTTAGTACGTTCAAATTTACACTTATTTTTGAAAAAAAAACACTGAAGGATAGAATACACATAAAATGTAGATGCGCTTTGATAGATCCATTCCATTACAAAGATGCTAACTCGAAGAAAATGTTTGAAGTTTTGCTTCTTCGATTTCACTTTCTACGTAATCTAGAGAGACGAATATAGCATGAAGATATAACTTATATACTCACTACTGTATCTTCACAACGGTTACATTTATTTGTAACGGAATACGATTCTATAAGGGAATTCTACTAACTATGTAGCACCCATCAACTAGCACAATTTGAATTTAAAGTTGATCCTTAGTTATTCCATAGTGCATGTCACTGATGTTGACCAATTTGTTGAAAAAACATGTTTGATTATACAAAAAATTTAATTCTTGTGAGAAATGACTAATAGGGATCCCTAAAACATTGTTACTGATCAACAATTATAAATTAATATTTCTCCCTGGGAAGAGGCAACTCATTTCCAAATTTGTCAGGTCTACCTTAAGAATATCAGATTGTTGGAGCTCTCCTTAGACACCGAAGACGAGATAAACATCAACTTTCATTAAAAACTCATTGTATCACCAAAGGTAAACAGGCTATATGAGATACGTTTATCATTTATTCGTAGTTTTTGCAGCTAATATCACTCCTAACACTTGCTAGAGAAGAAATAGAGTATCAGTGTTGGTAAAATGAAGAGATGATTTTCTATTTGTAAGGACGATTTTTTGATTCAGATGGACTTTTCTCATCATAAGGATGTTATGCTGAGAGAATGTTTTTAGTGTGAGCACTAAAAGAAATTTACTGATTGGCTTTTTCATTTAATTTTTTTTGTTTCGTCATGAACTATAATCACGCGACTCAGAATCTAACAATTCACCCTATAAAATGTATTAGAATTCACTTACGACTATTTACAAATAAACTCTATATTGAAAGTACTTCACTTACATAAAAATGATAGAAAAATGGGAATTGTGTTATTGGCTAAACCAAAAGTTACAATATGTTTGATAGAAATATCGCCTATCAGCTACCAATGATCATTACTTTTTCAGAACTTTTATGCTTTAGTCCTCTAGTTGTTAAATTAAAAATATTTCATAAATCATGCAGTTCTAATACATATATTATTCAAAGCTTTTCGCCGATAAAACAGGAAAAATAATTATGTAAAAAAATACTTTCAGTTAGTACATATGATTTAATTTTTGTAAAAATATTTTGTTACTTAAATATTTCTCCTGACGATGCTGGTACTGCTTTATCGGCGAAATACTTTGAATAATATATGCATGAAGACTATTCTTGTTTTTGAACAATTTTTAATTTATTAAATTTTAATTAATTAAAATTATATATATTTTAATTATTGATAATCCAATCGCTCCTCGTCGAAAAGATTTAGCATATGGACGTTTTATTGTTCAGGGATTGCGACTCCCTTCTAGATGAAATTAGTGTTAATAACTCACCCTATCAATGAAAACATTTACCCCGTCTGTGCTTTTGTTTTCGGCTTAATAATAAACACAGTTCGAATTAAGTTTATTGAAGTAAAAAAAATTAATTTCCGTTTAAAATTCATTTTGTCTTTAGATGCTCAGTTTTTTTTATTATTACAATCGGGTGTTTATTTTTAATTAAAATCCTCAACTCTTTGAAATGATAGCATTTTAAATTTACGACGTATCGAAAAAATATTATTGGTTATTCCGCAAAGGTGTTTTAGAACCTAATTTTTAATTAAGATGTTTTTATTAATTAATTTCGTGTAATTTAAATTATTAAGTTTTGTCTCATATTATAGTTTAACGAAAAAGTGAATAATAAACCTTAAAAGTAATTCTAGTATTTTTACTGTATCGTTTATTTCAGTCTGTGCATATGTGTTTCTATTTTAAAACAAAGAAACGCTACTTACAACTAAAAGAGTAACTACACTATATATAGATATTCTATGTGTGTGTGTGTGTGTGTGTGTGTATGTGTGAGTGTGTGTGGTGTGTGTGTGTGTGTGTTTATTTGTGTGTGTGTGTGTGTGTGTCTGAGTGTGTGTGTGTGTGTGTGTGTGTAATGAGGTACACAATATGTATAACAGCAGACAAATAGTAGGAGTGTTATTTACTTATTTGAAAAGTACAAAACTGATATAAAATAATTAGTTTTCTTATAAAACCATTTTAAAAATATTTTAATATTTGTGTGTGTGTGTGTGTCCAAAGACTAATAGCTATTCCTTTGCCTAGAAAGATTATCTAGCTGAACTACATGTACTAAAGGAACTGGAATTATTGAGTTTTAAAAATATTATTAGAATTCTGATAATTACTTATGATCAAGACATATTAAAAAAAAACTTTATAATAAATTTAAAATATGTCACACAAATTAATCTGTCAAACAATACACAATGTTAGGAACATTTACTATTTAAAAAAAAATAAACATTGAAATTAAGAGTTAGGCATTCATTTATTTATGAAAATATTTTTGGTTTTTAAAATAGATTACATGGTGCTGCGATTCCTTGGGCCTAAATTATTATTCAAGAATATTCATTTTTAATTTTACCCAAACCTCCCTCCAGCGTAGTATTGCGTTAACGAAAATTATCTTTATTCTTCAACACATCTTGAAGCAAAATAAATCCAGGTTGAGCCAAATCCGAAGTTCATGGTTCAATAAAATCAACTCCACTCTATTATGTGTTATCCCTTATTTCCTCGCACGCAAACCTCCCCCGCCTGTTTTCATCTTAACCATGATTATTTTTTACTGGGATCGATAAGTTTTCCATCTGAACTCTTGTTTTATCAACCCCTAAATCAATTTTAGATGATACTTGTATTTGGCCCTTTCCTAAGAACAAAAAATAATTAGATGTGGGAATTACAGTTTTTAATGAAGAGAAACCCGCAGTCAATGTTTAACGACACTCAGCAAAGGTTGCTTATGTGTCTCAATATTCATTTTAAAACTCAAGTGTTCAAAATTTCAATTTCTGCCAGGTACAGATATAAAGGTTAATATTTTCTTCTTAAAGATATATTATTTTGTTGTAATATCTACTTTAAACATTAATGTAAAAGTTGTATCTATCTATTTGAATTATTGTTTCTAGTTATTTGGAAATCAATAGGAATTAAAAGTTGTGGAGAATAGTAAATTGATAACAGAACCCTATCAAAGTATTTCTCATTAGATAATGCAGTATAACTCACGGTTATGGTTAACCTATTTGAACATTATTGAAGCAATGATCATGGAAAAATAAAATAATTCATTTCCTCTGGAAATATTATTTTGTGTATAAATACGTATGAAACACGTCGAATGGAGGTATCACACAATAGATATTTCATATTTTATAAACCATAAGAATGGTAAATTTATGGTAAATGACTACATATCTTTAACAATTGTGACAAAAACAAAATAACGAGAGAAGAAAAACATATAAAAATTAATTCATTTTCCAAGAACATCACTCAAAACTGATGAGTATAGTTGATCATAAAACAATTAAATTCTATTTTAACTTTTTGAATAAATCATTGTTTTTACATCTATTATGTAACAGTGATAATAGTTCAGCTACTATGCGAGCAAACGTCATATTAAATACACATTTAATTTAATATTGACCATAAACGGAAAACAAGTTACCGAGAGGCATAGAGGTTACGATATATATATATATGAAATAGTTTTTTGAAGAATATTCCCTGTTAATATTTTTACAAACGTATAGAATGATGAAGAAAATATATATATTTCAGAAATATTGTACTCATTTTAAATTCATAATATGCAAAGTCGCCACTCACAATTACCTTTACAAAAAACTAATATTTAGCACTGATGTTAACTAGCACCGTTATCAAATTAGTAACATTAAAATTAACCAAATGTTTTTATTTCCAACGTTTAAATTTTGAACTGAAGAAATTTTATATTTTTTACAAACCTAATATTAACTACTCCTTACATAATCTTAACTCCTAATACAAAATTTCATTTGAAGCAAATTGCATACAACATATATAGTTACACATAACACACCCTATGCAACCTACTACTAGGTTCAAGTCGTAATTGAGATCTAGATAGACCATTTAAGAAACCTATGTTATACATTACGTTATTTTCTAACGTCAAGCGTCATTTTATATATAAAGCGATTTTACATTTAGGCACCTTTATGAATGCTACGTTATGCATCTGTTTGTTTTCTATGTTATTTTCTATGTAGGCCTAATTAGCAATTTATTTCTTTAGGCACTTTTATGAATGTTATGTTATGCATCTGTTTGTTTTCTATGTTATATTCTATATATAAAGCGATTTATTTATTTAGATACCTTTATGGATACTATGTTATGCAGCTGTTCGTTTTCTAAGTTATTTTCTATTTATAAAGCGATTTATTTCTTTAGGCACTTTTATGAATGTTATGTTACGCATCTGTTTGTTTTCTATGTAGGCCTAATTAGCGATTTATTTCTTTAGGCACTTTTATGATTACTGTTACGCATCTGTTTGTTTTCTATGTTATTTTCAATGTATAAAGCGATTTATTTATTTAGGCACCTTTATGAATACTATGTTATGCATCTATTTTTTTTCTATGTAATTTTCTATATACAAAGCGATATATATATTTAGGCACCTATATGAATATTATGTTATGCATTTGTTTGTTTTCTATGTTTTTTCTATATATAAAGCGATTTATTTATTTAGGCACCATTATGAATATTATTTTATGCATCTGTTTGTTTTCTATGTAATTTTCTATGTATAAAGCGATTTATTTATTTAGGCACCTATATGAATACTATATTATGCATCTGTTTGTTTTCTATGTTATTTTCTATGTATAAAGCGATTTATTTATGCAAATAACATGTTATTAAAAAAAATATTATGAAATACAATCATAAATTATCGACCGAAATTTTATTAAAAGAATTTTTTAACATAACTTAATCGGGAATATTAACTGGTATTACCAGTCTATCGTTCAGTATCACAAGTATTATACAAGATATTGTAATAAAAGTCAAATCGATAATAAAGGCTATGAACAGAAGAAGTAAAGGAAATAAAGCCAAAGGAAAATAATAATCTTAAAAGGAACGTTTTATTATAATATTTGAAAAGAAAATAATTCCTATTTCCATGAGAAAACTTTTTAAATGTTTGGAATATCTGTGAAAGGTTTGATATTACCAAACTACAAAATTCATTCGGAAATGACTTTTGTCTGTTACAATCTCTTTCTGTTTAGATGATACTGGAAGAATTATACAAAATCCGAAAATTATATTATTAAATTTGGTTCCTTATTTTCAATTTTAATTATTTTATTGATAGTGAACTTTGTTGTTAAGTCAGTAGAAAAAATGTTTGCGGAATTCACTGGTTGCTAGTGCGCAGACTTCAGCGCACTAAGTTTTCGGACTTGGTACTAAAGCATATTACAAGCAATACTGGAACATCAAGTCGTTGTCTTTCACTGGAACAAGGCTGACATCTCATCCACCCTTAGAAAGCAATAAATAAATAAACAATAATTGCTTATTATAAATAAAATTACAACACAAGTGCCCAGAGTTGGGAATAGTAATAACCTAAACTTTGTTGCAAATGACGCAGTTAGTTGCAGGCAGAGATGGACCAGCCAAGCTACACCATCACATTTCGGACAAGAGCAGATGTTCGTCTACTCAACCCTGATATGCTTTAATTGCAGTCATTCCGTCAAGAATAAACTTATTCGTCTCGTTATTGTCTTACATGAGGGTTAAATTTAGTTCTATACTTTAACCGGCTTGTATATTTATGTAGTTGAAAATCCCCGTTGTGTTGAACAAATATAGTTGGAAAATATATTCAATATTTTAAAAAGTATTTCACCAACTTAAAATAAGTTCGTCATTAAATAAATTTGTCACATATAGTTAACCAAACCTTTTTATCCTTGGATTATTTTTAATTTTCATTTGTTCAAATCCTTGGTTTCAGTTTAAGGTAAATTATGTTGTGATGTTAAGATTTTTTTAAATCAAAATACTCTCATGCATTTAAGCATGTCTACATATCAAACATTAATAAACAATAGCGTAACTTACACGAACAAACAACCATGGCCTATATATTTACCTTAATTCTGTCTCTACGACGTTTTCAACTTTAGAAAGTATTGATAATGCCCAAAAATCATGAAAGTATAATGATCGTAATTGAAACGTTTTCACTACTGAAACCAACAAAAATTATCCAAATGCGTTTGAGATAAAGTAATATAGTGGGTTATGAGTTTTTTTATTATTCGGTATCACCTTTAGTGACAGATCAAACGTTCACAACTTGTTGCTATTCACTAATTGCTTGGAATAATTTACTGTGGTTCATTGTTAAAACATAATAATAAGCCGCCTCTCACCACAAATATTTTTATTCTAGTCTTATATACACGTCGGTTACAAAGTAACCATCTTCAGAGATATGATAATACAATGTATTTCATGCCTCTGAGGATGATTTACTTTGTAACCGAAACGTACGTAAGACTAGAATAAAAATATTTGTGGATGGAGGTTGTGTGCATTATTTATTGTTGCTATTGCATCAGAACTCAGAATTATATACTGCTTTATATAAGATTAAAATATCTTGTTGACGTAGCCTATGAACTCTAAGGTAAAAGTTTACACTGTAGTTTAAATCACTTGTCTTTATTCTTGACTCCCGTTCTCCGTTATTAACTGTGTAAATAAATGTACATAGAATATTGACTTTAAATCTGATTGTTTTTTTAATATTATATTAATTGAGCGAAGTGAAAAAAGTAAGTTTAAAATTGAGGGGATAAAAAAGTTTTATTTTTATTCAAATGCTTATAGTTTTCAGTGTGAGAACGGTTCTTTTTCCTAAAAGTATCTCTTTTATGACTATTTATGCGTTTTTTGAACGAAATAAATACATCAGGAGATAAAACTACCCCGCAAATTCAACTTGACGGTCCTGAATCCAGAGACAATCTTTTGGTGAAATGCCAAACTATTTAACCTTCAGCCAAAAGACTTTAACGCCTTAAAAAAGACGTATTGACTTACTTAAAACCGGCTTGAATATTAATTATTTTTCTTTACTGCGATGAATTTGATATGATTTAATTATTCAATAATTATCAGGCTATTACTAAATTTAATTTCTTAACCTTATTTATTATAAATTATGATAAATGAACAACCTGTGATACTTCATAAAATAATATAAATTTTAAAATGAGTCTTTTTACTTACTAATTCAAACTCAATATAATCTATTTCAGTTATCAATTACTTCTACTTTCTGGTAATCTATTTAACCATATTATTAAATGTTCAAAAATGAAATCAATAATTTATAGATTATTTTAAAAATTAGGGATCTAGAATGTATTGAACGACTGATTCTTCTCAAACAAAAGTTGCTACTTAAAACACCTCTCTTTAATTCAAATAAGATTAAAACTTAGTGTTGCCTTATTCAATAAACATCAAATTTCCGGTGAGTTCCAAGAAATAAGTGCTTTTCTTTATATCTCTAACATGGGAGTAATTGACCCTTACGTTTCTAGAAGCTGATCTTTAATTGAAGTCATTCACATTATTTAAATCTCAATAATTAGGTGTTCAACTATTGTCCCTGAATTCCTAATAGGATCCTATGTATATATATATTTAAGGTTAAAAATTCAATTATAAAAATAATTTTCTTCTTGATATACAAAATTAACTGTATATAAATATAATCAAAACAGTTGCATTTTGTCAAGAAGATGACCGCATTGAGTGAGTTTAACTAATACGATAAACGGCTTATTTTTATAAGGTAAGGGATTGGAGAAATCCTCAGGACACGTGTGAGATTTATGAGTGACTATAATTTGTTATGAGGTATTGCTGGGCGAGTAGGTAATCTTGATGAGTATATTATGTGACAATTAAAATATTTGAAATGTGGCATTTTCAAGTGAGTAAACACTGTGAACAAACGTCGAGTATCATAATATTACAGCAGTAGCTAATGCTACATGGCCTTTTGGTCTTTTGTCCGCGAAGCTAGTGTAACATTATTTGGAAGCTGAGACGCTATCTCAATGCAGTTTTATATAATAGACTGTTATCCGTCGCTAGGGGTCCGGACCTGCCTGACTGTTAATATTCGTTTCGATTAGTCACTCAGTGTGCCTTTGATTTTCTTGGTCCGTTGTTTTATTCTTGAGTGCGTTTCGTCGTTCACCACGGCTTCTAAAATAAAACGAGTTGTCTTATATTTACCGGATAGACTAAAAATACGTCAATCAAATAAAGGGGTAGTGAGTAAACAGTTAGATGAGATGTGCAGTGTTTGACAATCAACGATTTCACATATCAACAGAGGACACCTATGCAGTAGTTTTAACTTCGGGTCAGCTCTTTAAATGGTAGATGAACGTGCGTGACTGTAGATGAATATAATAGAAAATCAATGAAGGGAGCAAAATACAAAGAGTTATAAGATTCTGTATTTCAGTTGTTTTTTTAACAAGTAAGCTTATTTTCAGATCCGACTCTTTAGAAAAGCTAAGACCTTAGCTCAAAAGCATAAAAAAAAATTTTTAATAAAAAAATATAGTTTCCTACATTTGCAACATACAAACAGTAATTGATTAAGATTGCCCCTTTATTCGAAATATCTAATCCAATTATCCGAATATCATTTTATAAGAATATGGTATACATAAATGGACAAATAAATAAATAAATATATATATATATATATATATATATATATATATATATATATATATGTATATATATATATAAGAGGGAGGAAAACAGGGAGAAAATACAAATTCAAGAATAACTTGTGTGAAATCATGTTGATGATGTTTAAAAGCGAAAAACTTTGAATTGTATAATTCACTAAATTATTCTTGTATTGGTTTTTCACGTTTTATATACATTCTCTCTCTCTCTCCCTTTATATATATATATATATATATATATATATATATATATATATATATATATATATATATAAAGAACTAAGTCAAAATAGAAATACAAAAATTATAATTGAATTTACAACTCAAAGCTTTTCGTTGGTTATCAGTAACAACATCATCAGGAATATTAAACAATTGAATTGTTTAATATTCCTGATGATGTTGGTACTGTAAGCCAACGAAAAGCTTTGAATTGTACATTCAATAATAATTCTTGTATTTCTATTTTGACTTAGTTCTTTATTAATACACAAGAATACATATATATATATATATATATATATATATATATATATATATTTATATATAACGATAGAGAGAGAAAGAAAGAGACAAAGGTTTAAAAAAAAATGTTTAGCAAGAGTGTTTTTTTAAATCTTATACTTATTATTTAAAAATATATGAATTCCCATTAAAAAAATCCCGTTAAAAGAGCTGTATCTAAAAAAAAATAAAATCGATCACTTAGTTTTCTTTATTAGAGATCCTCTTATATTCAACTGAAGATAAATACGTTGTTTTCCTGGAGATATTTCAACCTGGAAAGTCTCAGTTATATGCTGTTAATTATTCTAAACATGCGCTATTTCATTTCACGAGTAAGGAAGACATCAGTTAGTTACTTTAAGTGTCGAATTTCTTCATTGTTAGAGCCAATAAATGACCTGAGTATAACACTGTAATATGGATACAATTATGGCGATGTACTGTTTCTTTATTTTCTACATTTTAATCAATTATAAAAGATCTATAAACAACTATATATTTATATTTAGTCCCGTAAAAGCTTTGTTAATTAATAACATCGAAATATATTTTTATTACATTCATTCATGTTTATGAAGGAATTTATGTTAAATATAACATTTACTTCTCATCGTACACACAGGCACACACACACCCACACACAAACACACACACACACACACTTTTATATATATATATATATATATATATATATATATATATATACACTTATGTATCACAAATATTTATATAAAAGTGTGTGTGTGTGTGTGTGTGTGTGTATGAATAGAAAACGTTTATAATTTAATAAGTAGTCTATAAATATCTACATAATGCAGGCTACATAAGTATATAGCAATGATTAACTTTTCCAAGACGTTAATTTTTCAATTACGTTTTATACACAACATTTGTTTACAGTTTAGAGCATGCACCACATTTTTATCACCTTTGTTGAGCAGATATGTGGGCGGAAAAATATAAATTGCACATAGGCTTAAGTCAAGAGGCAGATGATTTGTGAAAGCTGATGACGCCTCTGAAAGAGTGCTTCATTGTACTGGAACCACTGAAGGAGACCTTTTAGTGACTTCGATTTTCTTTCTATATTTCATTTTAATAAACCGAAATTTAAGTTTTTAATATTTCAGTCCAAAAGTCTATTTTCGTTACTGTGCTAACAATTCGTTATTTACAGTTTTATTTCATGCATCTTTGTGTCACAACCGTTTCCACATAACAAATCTACAAAATACTGTATTAAATAACAACTACCTGTCAAAATATCAACTACTTTCTAAACTTATAGATAACGATATTACGTTTAAGAAAATAACATTTTAGATAACAGTTCTTAGTAACCTTCATCAGTGTCCAGGTTGGTCAGAATGGAGCTTTATAGACCTGAACAAAGTTCGTTTTAAGGCATATTTTCCATGTGACAAACAATGTATGTTATTTCAGTTACTTCAATAAGTACGTCATTTATTATGTTTCAGCGGCGTTATTGTAAGTAATATTTTTCTATATTTATTCATAAAAGTTAATATTCGTTTGCGAGGTCGATTGTTGACCATCTCTTATAGGTCTTGTGTTTCTTGGTGGAGCCTGACTTTCATAAGCAAAATCCGTCTGCACCGGTTGTGTAGTGGGGGGGGGGATGCGAAGCGCCAGTATATCTTAAGACGTCGGCGTGTCTGTATTCGTCTAGCCCATATACAGATATTTCGCCTCGTGTTCAGTGTATGGTCGGTCGCCCGTTACTCCTCCAGCGTGGTCGTCTACACTCTGCTGTCGCCCTTTCCTCTAGCCATGCTTTACGACGTTCCGCAAGACCTATATATAACACATCTCTTATTGGTCATCTATTACACACTCAAATAACTTGTTGAGAATGAAACCATGGTCCTTGAACAGTTGATAGTTGAACTCTATCTCAGAGGTCGCAAGTATAACTCGCTTATACAAACAATGACTAAAACAAAAAAGTTTTAAAATTGGAGGTTAGTTAATGTCAAGCAATGCAAGATATGTAACCAAAAAATTGAACACATAATGGACTAATATCGTAATAAAATGCGCTGAACAATCAGTGTTAAAAGAAGCAACTGAGGCGGCATACATGGTAAGCACTCAAATTTGAAAGTATTGGAGATGTGTAAGGGAGTATATGCCCTGAACCCGATGTTGTGTATTACTACGTTTAAATAAATTACAATTACAATTGCCTGAATAAAAGATTAAATAAGAACTGTTATCTTTTCACGTAAAAAAATACCCATCTTTTTATTTTATAGGCTATTACTAATATTAAATCGTAGCACTGGGTTTTCTAATACGCTATTCTAACAAACAGATATGATTTAATCCAGCCCTCCAGGGACATGAATGACTTCAGTAAAACCAATGAGATTTGCTTGGGTAGTAGTAAGACACATCTCCAGAGATACGAACAGTGCCATAACTTCTGGAACAGCAGATTTCTTCCCGTCAGACAGTCTCCGAGGAGAAGAAAATGTTTCATTGTTGTCGATAAAAGGAAAGCTTATATTTAAGAGAAATCAGCAAGTAATAATCTTCAAAAATAGCACAATATGTCAAGGGAAACGACTGGTTTTTTTATATGCTGTTTAAAGGGAACTCATGCTAAAATGAGGTGTATGTTTTAATTTTATATCAAATAAAGAGGATTTAGAACGTTTACATATATGTGTCACTTATTTCACCCTATGTCGGTTCTAGTGAGGGAAATTGTGTTTAAATAAATATTTATTCTAAGGGTCAGTAAAATATTATTGTAGAAAAGAACTTTGGCTATTACAAACAAAATTTTAGTGAATAATAATGATAATTATACATTGTCTTTTAATTAGGAATTTTACGTAATAAGTCATACCAATAATATTACAAACTAAAAGAGTTACCATATCTTTCATGTATGTTACGTTTAATTATAAATGCCTTGAGTGTGGTAATTTTCTACCATAACTTTTGTTGTTATTTATTGAAGTGTTCCGTTTAACTTACATCTATAACAACAAGAGTACGTTTTCATCTACACATTGCAACTGCTAAATTGACCTTTGAAACAATCGGTAATTGTGTACAACAGGGATTAAAGCCAAATTACTAAATGTTACAAACATTTAAACTAACTATAATAAAACAAAGTTAGAATAGACCAAGTAACCAAAATTAGGACACTCTAAATTTATACTAATTTAATTAAAACTGTTACATTATTGAAATTAGGTATATTTAACAATTTAAAAAATAAAATTTTAGGTTAAAATTTTAGGAAAATGGTTAAATAAAGACCAAAGCAAAGTCAACTAGTAATGAAGAAATCAACACCGCACCGTAATGGGGGAGTGGTTTACCTAGTCAAGATCGAAAAATGTGCAAGTTTCGGGTCCGATGCTCTAAAGTAAAACTCTTGCAGTAGCTAAATCTCTTTGCATGGACCAGTTTAAAGCGTTTACAAAATGGCAGGACGGTTTCAAGAAAAGACACAACATTGTCTGGAACGGTATCTGTGACGAACCAAAAGAAGTAGTTGAACGTGTTATAAATGAGTGGAAAACAAAACAAAACTGCAAGAGTTAGTTGCAGACTATGAACCTAAAAGCATTTATAAAACAAACGAGTTGTTATTCTTTTTCTGGATGATGCCCCCTGCCACCCACACTTAACGCTTTCAAACAACTGGCCTGGTTCCCGCCTAATACTACGTGCCTACTGCAGCCTATGGATATGGGTATTATCTACACATTTTAATCGTAATACAAGTGCTAATTCATGCAATATTTTTTTTAAATAGGGCTATAGAAGAAGTTGATAGCTGTTATGATTTGACAAGATTTGCATTAATTCTGGATGCTGTAAACTGGATTGGATTGGCTTGCAAAAAAATTTAAAATAAAACTGCAGGAAAGTGTTAAAGCGGGGTTTTGTGAAAGTGGTGATACAGGCGACGTTAGAGAAGCAAGAGAAAGTGAAAGGCCATATCCAATCTTCGTAGAGACAATAACATACCATATAATTTTGATAACTTTATTCACGGCTACATATCTTTCAGCCATCAGTGTGGCCGAAAACAAAGAGGAGAAGGAAGAATAACATGGGGACGAAGAGGAAGAAGCCAAAGTATCGGAGGTCCAAACAAAAATACGTACTCATGAAGAAGCCGTACAAAGCAAACAGCTGATTCTAACTCCGTGTTCTAGAACTCTTCTACTATGTAAAGGATTGTACGCAATCGGATATGGTAATTAAAATGTGGAAACAAGGTTTTTTGTATCTGAGTCTTAGAATAAAATCGGAATAATATGAACTAGGGTAGTTTTAGTTTAAAAATAATAGGTTATAATTCCCCTATGTGGGACAATTTCCTAAAAGTATAGTGAGAAGGTAATTTTTCCTCTCATAAAAAGGTATGTAACACTCATTTACTGTACGAACTAAAATTATTACAGTACTTATGACTTTAAAAAATGTCATTGCTATAATGCGGAAACTTGTCCAACTGGGAGAATAATTTCGGTCTCTTGCGATTCCACTTTAAACAAGTTTGAATGTGTTTGTTTCCACAAATATATATATATATATGCATATATCAAAAGAGAATATGTCTGTCAAGTATGTATTTTGTTCCAAAATATGAACGTTATCCGGAATGCGTCAAAAAATAAGAATTTAGTAATGCAAGATATGGCAGAAAACTATCATATCCAAGGTGTTAAAGATGAATAATAAACTAAGTGTTAAGTAGGTTATTCCACAAGTAAAAAATGCAAATCGACATAACAAAAGCAAGTGTTCTCATAATTCTTAGTCGCATAAAAAATGAGTGCTTCAAAAACAGTTATAGAAACAACGCTAGACTATAACAGGCATAAAAGCCAACGCGTGCACTTATACACACAAGCATACACACGAACTCGCAAACACACCCACACAAACACGCACTCAAACATACTTCATTATAGGAAGTTAGGGCCAATTAGGAATTAACAACAAATGCCCAAAAAAGAATATCTCCAGGGATTCAGGAAAGAAAGGAATAATTTGTTGTGTATAAGTGTGCAACAAAAGGTAAGAAAAACGTCACGTCAGATGGTTGGAGGGGAAAATTGGAAGTAATGGAATTGAAGATGAGTTTGTAAAGAGATAAATTGAGTGGTTCAGAGGTTGTGAAGCGTCAACATACAAAATGGGTTCAATTCAGAACAATCAATAAAAGCTATTTGATAAAGTGTGGGAATCGAAAAGCATTATCGTTGTATTGTTCAAATGGAGAAAATAGCTGTATATCGGGAGCGTGTAGTCAGGAATAGTCGAAGGATAAACGTTTTTCATTCGTTGACGTATTTCATTCTTAATTAAATATTTTTATTAAATTATAAGTATTAGGAACGTTTTATTATTCGATAAAAGGGTTTTTAGTAAACTATGTTTTAAAGTATAATGCTTCAAAGTTTAATAAAATCTGGAACTTATATGATGAGTTATATTTAATGATATATATATATATATATATATATATATATATATATATAATACGTTTTCTTGTTTCATAATTTAAAACAACATAGGTTATTCAAATACAAGAATATTTATTAATTTATATTCAAAGATTTTCGTTGGTAAACAGTACCAACATCATCAGGAATGGAAATTACAATAATGCAAGCTATAGGCCTAAAATATATGTTAAATTAGAAATAGAATTGTTGCTAAATTTATACAAATTGTCAAATTTATTTTGTTGCTGTATCATTATAGATATTGAATATAGTATAAAATTTAGAATGTATTTGTATTTTTTCTTTTAATAATTTGTTATTAATATTTTATTTATATATTTCGAATACTTCATATATATTCATTCTTAGTCCCTTATTAATTTCTGTTATAAGTTTCATATTTTCAATAATTGGAAATTGGTGCTTATTATTAATACTATGATTTGCAAACTTTGATTTATATATTTCTGGATTAATATAGGCATTCAAATGTTCTTTATAACTTTCTTTTAATTTTTTCTTGGTTTGACCTATATAAGCTTTAATACAGTTTTCACATTCTAATTTATAAACACCGCCTTTTTCATGCATATTAATTGTTTTACTATTGGTATTTATTATGTTTATTATTTTGTTATTAGTTTTTTTATGCAATTTTGATATTTGTATTTTAAAATAATTTGGTAATATTTTTATTTCATGGACTATAAATAAAAATGAAGTCCATATTGTATTATTATTACTATTGCAAATTAAATTATTATTTTGTTTATTAAAAATATTGTAACAGTTGAGGCTTTTTTTGTGGGGTAAATATATATCAGGGCTTTATTAAAAATGTATGTTAATTACTAATTAACAAATTAATTACCTTACTTACCCAAGGCTCTATCTAGTTCTCCGTTTCCAGCCAGGCATAATAATGTCTTTCTGTAAACGATCTTCCGATATCATTGGAAGGTAGAACTAGGTTACTTGAGAAATGAAAATATAAAGTTTTAAAATACAATGTTATACAATTTATTAATCAGTGGCAAATTACAGTAGAACAAAAGACAGCAATGTGTCGAGTAATTATCTTTTAATTACTGCTAGTTATTCCATACATTTTAATTACTTATTATCTTTTAAAATTTATATATATATATATCGACAAGATAGTAACTTAAGTCTTTCAATTAAATTTTTAGAAATCAATATTCGAAGGACAATTTCTACCGTTCATGTGTTAACCGTTTATCAATTAAAATTCAACTTAGTAACATTAAAATACATTTTCTTTGTTATTATCTAAAACGTACCTGGTTGTGCCCTAATAAAACACTTTAAAACATATTAAAGATTGCCCATGGCTTTTGGAATCACTAAACACTTAACACATCGCTCTTGCAAATCCGCGCACTTAAACAAAAATTATATAAACATTTACTCGTTTGAAAAACATAAATTCTGACTTCTTCTTTTGTTGCGTTAATAAAATTCGGTACCGGCCTTGACATCTTAAATTTTGAGTACTGGAAGCTTATAAATTTCTAGGTTACGTCCGAAATGCCATCACGTGCGTCTCGTTCGGAGACCTTTTGAGAAGTGGGCCTTCTGAAGGTACAAGCCACCGGAACATTCCCACCCTCGATTATTATTTCGAATTTTTCGATTGGTGCATTGGATCTGGCGATATCAGACCATGCTTACGTCACTCATGGGGTGATGTGGTAATTGGGCTAAGTTACTACTCGTACGATATTTTACATTTTTACCCGCTAGGGGCGCTACGAAACTTACCCTAGAATTACAATCGTACAAAGAGAACAAATATTTTCTTTTATATTCGGACGATACAATTATTAAATAAAAATCAAATATATAAATGAATTTATATGTAACACCTTATTTTTAAGAGTGTTACATTTTCTCTTGTCGACCTGAAAAGAAAATGTTTGTTCGACATTACATCTTATTTCTACTTCAACATTTTATACATGAGTATGTGCAGTCCCCTTTTACAATTGAACAAAATTTTATACCCACTATAGTAAAAGTATAAACATTGACTGGCCAACGGATGTTTTTGTTTACCTGCATTCTCAACTATGAAATGCATACCATTTCCTCCTAGCGCTTGACAAATACTACAACGGAAGCGTATCCGCTTTCTCACACATAGGCTCTTTCAAAAAAACTACCAGTTTCACAGCGTTCTATTGGAAAGACATTCTATACATTTCATATTTTAAAACTTTTAAAAACATTACAGACTTCAATTACTTTTATTAAAATTTGTTTCTTGTGAACATTCTGTTTTATAAACTTTTATGAATACAAATTTATATCTTTTCAATTTTTAAAATCTTTACTCTTTCAATTTCTTATTAATTTTTTATCAAATTACTTCATTATTAAAAAAAATCCTTCAAATCATCTATTATTAAATTTTCTTCGAAATTGTCTTTTATGTGTCAACAAACCTAACCTACTAGCCCTATTTATTACAGTCCACTGCCTGGGATCTGCAAAACTGCTTACTCCCTGTAAGCCACAAATTACCACATTTAAACGACTCTACATATTTTCTCGTAAATTCTCTCTCAATTTACAAACTAGACTGTACCATTGCTTTATAACTTCTCTGTGTTATTTTTACAACATTCGTACATCTTATACAAAAAACCCTGGATTTCAAAACACATATTTTGAATCCAAATACCTTATTTTTAAATCAAATCCCATACTTTGATTTAAAAACTATACAGCTAGGTGTTGACTTAAAAAGGACTTTACTTCAATTCATTATTCTTATAATTTCATTTAAACATTACTATAATAATTTCATTTTAAATTTTGATCAAGCTCTTGTATTAATAAAATAAGAAATGAAACTAAACAGAAACTAGGACTGTACATTCATATACAATTTTTGGTCAAGTGTTTTAGTCTGCTCGTGTAGTATTGTGTATTTTGAGATTTTTGTCGTCTCTATCTCGTGTAGTAGTGTGTAATTGCATGTCATTGGGCCCTTTCGACACGCAATTATGTAAATGTGTCGTCATGATTTTGTAAAATTGCATATCAAGGCACCTCCCATTCTCCTTATTAAACAATTCCCCTTTTAAAAATTAAACAATAGCTTGAATTTCTTCTAACGTTAACTTTTAATACTCTTTTATTCGTTTACTAAATAACCTACCCCTTTCAGAATGTCTCTGTTTCAATTTTAATCGTTTTATGTGAGATCTTCTATATTATTAAAATTATTACCTTGTTGGAACAGTACAGACACATGATTAAAAAAAATTTACAATATTTTATATAGACCTTCATATTTTATAGCCAATTTACTTTAATATTCCTTTGAATTTAAATTATTAACCATACATCGTTTTTTATACTATTTAATGCTACTTCACATTTTGGTTTAAGATTGAAATTACAAGAGTTCTTTGAAATATCTTTTACTTAAATTTTTTTTGAATTTGTCTTACATTATGTGAACAATCCTAACCTCTAATCTAGCTGTATAAACCTGCTCACTTCTTGTAAGCCACCTAATTACCATATTTGCCCTTGAGTTTATTGTTTCACGACACTCTTGTCTATACAATATTTACTCTCACTTGGCAAAATTTTAAGCCTGTACCATTGTCTTATAACATCTTTGTTATCTTATACATCTTCAGTACATCTTAACCCTTTCTGAATTTCAAATCCCATTCTTTGAAATTCCATTAACTTTATTCTTAAATTAAATCCCATACTTTAATTTAGGAATTACATACAGCTAATTGTTCACAACAAAAAAAAGACTTTATTCAAATTATTATTATTAAATGTTCTTTAAAATTTTTTATCCTTTTAAGAAAATCATTTAGGTCATCTAACATTTTACAATCCAAACATTCTGGTATTAAAAACTTTACTTGCTATAAAAAAATCTTTTTTACTATGTAATTTTAATTTTGACAATGTTTAAAAACAAATTCTTCTTTTATTATATTTATTGAAACTCCAGTGTCCAATAAAACATTACAACTTATTTGAATTTTATTTGACTTTACAAGAATTAATTTATATGACTACTTAATTCAATTTTTATTGTAAGTACCATAACAATTTTGTTTCCTTCTTTAACTTAAAATGATTTTTAAACATTTACTTTGAATTTCTTTGAGAAACTTTACTTATCCAATACATTAAATTAACAGGATCGGCTTTACAAATTTTTGTCTTTGGCTATCTTTCTTATTACATATACTATACTGTCCGTTTTAAACTTTACATTTATAATTTTTTTTGTTCGAAAATTAACTCGTCTTTTACTAACTTATTTATTTTTAAATCGCTATACATTTTATTTATTTGAAAATAACTTTACTATACACTGACGAGTATTTTTAAGGAGGGCTGCACAACTTAAATAATTAACACATGAATGGCATTATCCTTAGAATTCGTTAGCAGTAATTATCATTCAACTTTTCAATTAATAAATTTTTCGAAAATTAGCAGAGTATGAGACTTACATTTTAGAAAACAACAAAAACTAGCAATTAAAAATTAAACCAGCAGTAATTATAACATAGCAGAGTCGCGCATTTGTAACAGTAGAGGCTTTTTTTGTGGGGTAAATATATATCAGGGCTTTATTAAAAATTTATGTTAATTACTAATTAACAAATTAATTACCTTACTTACCCAAGGCTCTATCTAGTTCTCCGTTTCCAGCCAGGCATAATAATGTCTTTCTGTAAACGATCTTCCGATATCATTGGAAGGTAGAACTAGGTTACTTGAGAAATGAAAATATAAAGTTTTAAAATACAATGTTATACAATTTATTAATCAGTGGCAAATTACAGTAGAACAAAAGACAGCAATGTGTCGAGTAATTATCTTTTAATTACTGCTAGTTATTCCATACATTTTAATTACTTATTATCTTTTAAAATTTATATATATATATATCGACAAGATAGTAACTTAAGTCTTTCAATTAAATTTTTAGAAATCAATATTCGAAGGACAATTTCTACCGTTCATGTGTTAACCGTTTATCAATTAAAATTCAACTTAGTAACATTAAAATACATTTTCTTTGTTATTATCTAAAACGTACCTGGTTGTGCCCTAATAAAACACTTTAAAACATATTAAAGATTGCCCATGGCTTTTGGAATCACTAAACACTTAACACATCGCTCTTGCAAATCCGCGCACTTAAACAAAAATTATATAAACATTTACTCGTTTGAAAAACATAAATTCTGACTTCTTCTTTTGTTGCGTTAATAAAATTCGGTACCGGCCTTGACATCTTAAATTTTGAGTACTGGAAGCTTATAAATTTCTAGGTTACGTCCGAAATGCCATCACGTGCGTCTCGTTCGGAGACCTTTTGAGAAGTGGGCCTTCTGAAGGTACAAGCCACCGGAACATTCCCACCCTCGATTATTATTTCGAATTTTTCGATTGGTGCATTGGATCTGGCGATATCAGACCATGCTTACGTCACTCATGGGGTGATGTGGTAATTGGGCTAAGTTACTACTCGTACGATATTTTACATTTTTACCCGCTAGGGGCGCTACGAAACTTACCCTAGAATTACAATCGTACAAAGAGAACAAATATTTTCTTTTATATTCGGACGATACAATTATTAAATAAAAATCAAATATATAAATGAATTTATATGTAACACCTTATTTTTAAGAGTGTTACAATATTATAATTAAGTTTGTCAACAGTTTTCTTTTTATAAACATTTTCTAATGCAGTTTGATAAATTATGTTTTTTCTCTTATTTTATTCTCTTCATTCATGGGTATTTTATGCATTCTATATAATAAGTTATATATAGCAGCCATTTTTTGACTATATAGAAGATTAGAATTATTTGGTATAATTTGGATTCTTAAAGTTGGTTTACGGTATATCATATTTTAAATTTTTCATTTTTTCATATTATTGTTAAATCTAGAAAAAATCATTTTATTATTTGCTTAAATTTCATAAGTAAATTTGATTTTATTATTAATTTGATTTATTTTATCCAAAATATTTGTTAAATTTATATTATTACTGTTTGATATATACATTCCATCCTCTACATACCGAACCCAATAACCATTTGTATCATATATTTTTATAATTTCATTTATTTTATTATCTAATTGTTGTAAACATATTTCAGATAATATATTTGATAATGGCGAGCCCATAGCAAGACCATCTTCTTGTTTATAAATTTTGTCATTGTATGTCATTGTATATATATATATATATATATATATATATATATATATATATATATATATATATATATATTAACACTATATGCAAATGAAATTCAATCGTAGATTGCCTTGCTTCTAAATATTGTAAATATTATCAAGGAAACCTTATAGTGACTTGCCTTGTACATAATATCCATACAAAATAAATATTGATATTTATTTAATAGTTATAGTATTTAAGTGGATATTTCAATAAGACCTACTAGATATTTTAATTGTAATTAAGGTTTTTACCTAAAGTTATCTTGTGGATAGTTATGGGTGAGCTGTACTCGTACTACTAGCGAATGTCTCTTGTGTTAATTAATTTAATCATATATTAGGATATGACAGCCTGTTGCTGAAAATGTTAAATGTGTCTGAGTGGGTAGAGCTGAAGTGGTTTCATATATTTACGGATGGCTCGTATAACCCAACACATAAGGAACAGGAGCAGGATGGTTCTGTAGGGAGTTTGAGGGCTTCTCCGCTGTCGGTATGAATACCACTAACTTTGATGGAGAGATCAGCGCTGTCCAAGAAGCCGCAACCGCGCTACTACAATCTTGCTTTCCACCAGCAAATGCAGTGTTTTTTATAGACTCACAAGCTGCCATACTGGCCCATGCCTCAAACTCATCCACTGACTACCTAAGAACGATTACCTGCCGTTAGGCAATTGAGAGGCTCATAATAAATGGATGGAAGTTCAAACTCCAATGGATCCCAAGTGATGTGGGCATAGTAGGAAACGAAATGGTTGACGAACTGGCAAAAAAAGGAGCGGAAGCACATCAGCCAGCAGCCCCCATCTCACTCAACACTGCCAAAAATAACATAGATGGCGTAGTCAACACCTATACCTTAAACGATATGGCGAACCTGGCAAAAAACAAAAATGTCATGTTTTACCCTCTAAGGGACCGCTTCCCTATAATTTAGACCGCTCTGAATCGGTCGCCAGTTTCCGTCTACTCACTGGCCATGACTACCTGCAAGAGCACCTGCACCGCATCGGCCTAGCAGATGACCTCACCTGCCCTCTCTGCTTGAATGGCACAATGAACGCAGAACACCTCAAGTCCTGTTCAGATCTCTCCGTCTACCCTGAAGACCCCGCTAGCCGTTACTGGGAGGCGCGGCGTCGAATGGCCGAAAAGCCAAGGACGGGCGTTGGCTAAAGTAAAGTAAAGTAATGGTAGAGCGCCTGGTTACTAACCTTAAGGCCCTGAGTTCGATACCCGATACCACAAAACATTTCTGTGTCTTTTTTATAGCCCAAGGTCGTCTCCAAGGTCAGACTATGAAATGAAAACCTAGCTTTAAATTTATAGTAATAACTCGTGGTACGTTCGTAGAGCTGGCCATGCTACCATGTCTTTCCTAAGCCATAGCGCTCTGCAAGGATTAATTATTGATATTAACTCTTTTTTTCTCTTATTGACCCCTTACAGGGGAATTCAGCGTTCCAAATAACTAATATTATTCTAGAGGATGAAGTTTAAAAAAATATCTATCGCTATACATGTTCTTGATTCCTAAACCTAGAAGATTTGTTGTCTACCAAAGTCCATCTTTCCAAAGTCCAAAATCTTTCCTCTATTTAAGCATCTCAGCACTTTATAACTTGCTTCTCTCAAAATATGACTCAAGTATTACGTTCTCTTTAATGTGAATGACTTTTTCCGTATTCTTTTAAGAGTTCTCGCATCTTGTGTCTGTGTCGGCGTCAATTCTATGTAACCCATATAGGTTTCATACTCATAGAAATATATGAAAAATACATAGCTTTTAAGCATATTTAGTTTAGAATTTATATTAGGATATAAGCCAATTTTGTTGTGAATTTTAGATGTTAAAACAGTCAACGTCATTTCGATAAATATGAAGTTTGGCAATAATTGATAATATTGACGTTCATATCTTTTCAACTTTGTAGTAGTACATTTATGGAGAAAAGTTGTGGGCACGTGACTAGGCTACTGAGGTATACAAAATGGTAATCCATATTTGATATTCCCGTATTATACATGCTTAAAAATTATTATTATAAAACACATGACGTGCTAATAATCAAGCAATAGTTATCGCATGGAGAAACAGTTCAGTTTCGGTTGGAACGTACATCTCAGCCAGTTTGCAGTTACCTTGCAGTGATCTTATTTCAAGAATTACACCGAGAAAAACGTCAAAACTGCACCGTCTTCTTATGCTATTACTTAATGTGCTTTAACAACGACTTTAGCATTCCTTTTCAAATTGATTGCGTGATTAATTTCATTTTTAGTAATGGCTCATATATCTCATTCCCTGGTCTTAGTAGAGAGTCAGCCCGTTAACAAAAAGATGTCGAGTGTATCTTAGTCATTTTTTAAGTTTAGCATTAAATCTGAAAAATATTTTCCTACTGCTCCTGAAAGTAGTTCATATCGCACTTTGTCTGACACCTATTATCTATTCATTTGAATAGGAGGGAACACCTTATGTTTATTTAGGTCGAATATGTCATATTTTGATTAAATCATTCTATTTCGATACTCCGTATTCTCTATTTCCTTTTTATTTTACGATCGTATGTTTAAAAAAATATTTTTAATAACACTCTTTATACTTACTGCAGGCAGCTGATTGGACTAGAGGGTAGAGCACTTGACGAAAGGTCCCTTGGTTTAATTCCCGGTTGAGTCAAAGAATTTCGCTCTCTTTTTTCAGCTCGATATGGCCACCCTATCTAAATAAGTATCTACGATCAAAATTGTCATGATTGATGACTAGTGCCTTACTGGGTTTCTTACCGTATTGCCCAGGTAAGGCAGCTGCGTGTTTTTTAGATCATGATAGTGCTATACCAAAGAGAGACTATTTGTATGATAATTTTATAATATTAGTCTGTAAATATTACCTCATATATGACCCTAGTTACTTGTTTTCGCCTAATGAGCCGACTGGGGGCAATTGATCTTGAAATGCCTTGCTGTTGGTGGGTATCGTACAGGGTCTTTTAGTCAAAGCCTGCTACTAAAACACTGTGATCAATTAAATGCTAGTTTATAAAAGGTTGGCTTATTTTAATAAGTATTAAATTATAAGCTTTGATTAATATAATTTTATTACAAATTTAAGCTTTGTTTTATATTTATGATGGAAACAAATATTTTGAAAATTTCCAATAAATCTTTAAAACATTAAATGCTAATCATTTGAAAACAGCTCTTTTAAAACAATTGTTTAAAGTTACTATATAATTAGGTGGATTATTGATTTAAATATTAAGTTTAGTATTGGGCCCTGTATTGCTCTTATCTTCTAAAACGTTCATAGCCTCTGAAATATCTTATTCCCAACTATCTGCATTTACATGGCATTTCGCAACGCTTACAGTGATTTGTTCAACGCAGAAGTACAGCTATTGCCCGCGGACAATTCAAGTTGACAATGCAGCTTTGTAAACCTCCGATGAAGTACTTTAGTAATTGTGTAAAGTTGGACAGAACGGCAAACACAACTTCCAAACAAGTGAAGCGGGGAAACGAATTGGTCTGGTACAATAGCTAGAGGTAAGATGTTGCGATGGCTTATATTACAGTGCCTCAAACTTTGCTGTAAGAAAAATTACATCCATTTTTGTATTAAAATGTTGTTTAAATTTATAGTTATAAGTTCATTTGGAAACGCCATTAGTGTTTTTGTATCTTTCTCTCTCTCTCTCTCTCTCTCTCTCTCTCTCTCTTTCTCTCTCTCTGACACACATACACACAAACAAACAAACACACACACACACACACACACACACACACACACACACACACACACACAACCACGCTCGCGCACTTGCCCTCACGCTCACTCAACATTTTAGAAAGTTAGAAGTGACAAAATACTAACAAAGCTAAACTGAATTTTTTAAAATGGTGTTCTATGACAATCTGCTAATCTATAAATCAAAAATGTTACAACATTTGCAGTGATAATTTCAGTATTTAGTATGCCATCTTCAAATAGATGTAAAATGAATATTTTTTTAATTATGGTGTAAGTACGCTTCTTAGAACCACCTTTTATTAAACAAACAAAAAAATAATGATAATTGAAAATTAAATATCACTTCATTCAATTTGATGTTTAAATGAAATAACCCAAAAAGGTCGTTTCGGAACTTCAAAACTTAACGTAAGATTTATTTAGTTTCTAGAATAATCTACTAATTAATATTCTATGGAATACTACAGCAGTTTTTTAAAGCAGATACAAGTATTTTGTCAGCCAAAATGAACAGATTAATAATTTACTACAGAGGAACTTTCGTGAGGTGGCACAGTATCCGTACCTGCGACCTTTGGTTTTCAATAGGCATAGGCGTATTTAAAAAATCCCATGTTTTTAATAATCCCCTAAGGTTATAATTATAGTGAATTCAAAGGCAGAAGATATAACGAAATTGTGTTTTGAGCACATATAGTTACATCTTTGAGTACACATATAATAGTGTATTATACAATATTATAAATTATTAAATGTACGTAATTATTAAATACGTGTAAAGTGGCACTTAAATAAAATGTATTAAGTAGATAAAACAATAAAATAAAGGATAAATAGCTTCACCTGATTGTAATTTCTTCTTAAAGTAAAGGATATTGTCTTTTTTCGAACATGTTTTTGGAGGGGGCGCGTTAAATCAATAATTCCTGTTAGTTCCTAAAGCTCAGTTTTATTTCCTTCCTTTCCCACATTTTCTTTATTTTCTCTGTTATCCGGTATTGAGTCTGTATGCTTCCCTTCTTACTTTTTTCCTTAAAGATAAATTTATCTCTATTAATTTGTCTATCTTGTGTGTTGATGTCCTTCACTAATCGTGTAAAACGTTTTAATCTACTCTAAAGTTTTTCTAACCTGTTCATGATTTTCAATTCATTTATCCCATATCCACTTGTGAATATAATTTTATGTTTTTTTATATATTTTTTTCTATATTATTTAATTTTTTTTCTGAGTCTAATAGTGTTTACTAGCGCTAATGTGTTCTGTTCATTTAAAAAATGTCAATAACCCTTCATTTTGTACGTACATTTAAAGCTTTGTGTGTTCTTGTGTGTGCCATACGCTTGTGTCATATAATGTTTCGGAATATACTATTATACTAAACCCCTAAATAATAGTTTCTAACTTACTTGTATTATAAAACTATGTATTTTAAAAGTTACACTCAAAAATAATAATAAACATTGAAGTTTTGCACAAAAATAATATAAAAAGGATTCTACAAATTTATTGCCGCAAACATTGTAGTGATTCTAAATACCAATTTCGATGCATTTTCCTACACATTTTTTTATTTTGAGAGCAAGTAAATTATTTTTTGTATTTGCCTTGCAATCTTAGTTCGTAATAAAAAGGTTATAACAAATTTAATTCTCTTTTATAGACTATTATTTGGTCTTTTACATCTACAAGTCGACTTAAAGAAATAACAAAATATTATTCGAGTGTTATAAAAACTATATAAATGTTATCGACATGAGATTTAGTACTTTCAAGGAACATTATTATTTTATAGCCTTTAACACTGTAACACTCTTGTGATACGCCTGATTTTGTTTAGTAACATCATCTTCATTAAACTAATAAATACAGTTTAATCATTGTGTACAAAAATCTTACTGTTTTAGTTTATCTTTTATTCATTTGTATACTCCAGAGAATACCTTTTTTCACATGTAGTAATTCAAATATATGAAAAGAAACAGAGTAAATAGGGATAGTAATGATTACGCAAACAAAAATAGTGTAATTTTATGTAACTTGTATTAGTATATAATTAATAAATTTTACGATCATAGCCACAATAACAATAAACATATATAAATAATAACAAAGTATAAACAAGTTTACAACATATTTATACCCCTATTCACATTTCCACTACCATGTAATCATCTTCATAGGGCTGAAACATATCACATACAAAACAAAAACAAAATGTATTTGTTGTTTCGTTTAAAGGAGGGTTAGTAACTGTTGTTTTGACAAGTGGGCGTGGCAACGCCTACTGTATAAATACGGAAGTGTAACCTTACTTTCACCCTAGTTGTAAGTTAGAGTTTGCAGTAGTAACACTCACTGATGATGATGATTTGGTCATTGAAACGCGTATGAGAAAATAAATGATTAATTTGTGAGTTTTGTTTATGTTTTTATTTGTTTCTAACATAATCTCACAAGCTAAGCTCAAATAATATTTGTTTATATCACATACAGTTCTTAGTTTTAGTGTCATGTCTATTAAAAACATTATTGGTCGTTAAATATAATCTATAAGTTGTGGTTGTAAAAAAAACCTAAACGGTGATTATTCTTCAAGTAAATTTACCCTATATTCGTTCTTTAGATGGTATAAGAAATGGTAACTGTGTTTTTTTTTAAACTTTACTATCGGCCCAAGACAAAATAATTTAATTTTCGCTTTATAAACGTGAACTGTTTCACACAGTTAAAAGCAAAATGACCAATAAAGTTACTAGGACTGCTAATAACGCTTTCATTGCAGATTATCTCCGCGGGCTTGGATCCAAATGTATCCGGATAAATATGAGCGTATAAAGTTACATCTTTAATAATTTACTATAAAAAGGGTCGTTACGGCGCAGGAAATACCAATAAGGGTGAAGCGAATAGGCACTTTGTTATGGCGACATGTAAAATATCTTTTATTTGATGTGATTCAAGTTTATCGGTGAATAACAGCCACAGCAAGTTACAACTTATCGTACAGAGTGCCAGATTCTTTTTTTACAACTGCGAATCTAAACACGGCTTTTAATAGCACTTGTAATGAAATACACGCATTTAATGTCTGATGTAATAGTCAAGTTATATGCTGCGAATACGTAACGGAATATTTATACAGCCTTGGCCGTTAGACAAAATTAAAAGATGTAAACATATAAATTGTATTATTTATTACAGCTACAACAGAAACTGCGTTGTATCATTAATATCCTAGTTTTATCAAGCATGTTACACTATTCATGATTACATATTGGAAACATTCAAATAAATATACTTTTCCTTACTATTAAAAAAAAAAAACTAATGGAACCATTTAATATACTAGTACATTACAAAAAGTAGTATTTCTATTTGAAATTGTGACTTCCTCGATGCTGTAGAAATGCAGATTTAAATTTAGTGAACACAATAATACATTACACGAGAGAAGATATCTACATCTTTGGGGTGTTCATTTGACAAGAGATTTTTACATCTTTATAAGGTTTTCATGTGTAGAGATGTTTATGTTCTTAGAGTGTTATATGAGAAGATATGTTTAGATCTTTAGAGTGTTTCTATAAAAAGAATTGTTTACATCATAAGAGTGCTTCTTTGAGAATACATATTTACATCATTAGTGTTTTTACATTGGAATAGCTGTTTACACCTTTAGAGTGTTTTCATGAGAAAAGATGTTTAAATAATTAGAGTGTTGTATGAGAAGAGATGTTTACATCATTAGAGTGTTCACTTGAGAAGAGGTCCTTACATCAATAATGTTTTTACATTAGAAGAGCTATTTACATCATTAGAGTGTTCACTTGAGAAGAGGTCCTTACATCAATAATGTATTTACATTAGAAGAGCTATTTACATCATTAGAGTGTTTTATGAAATCAGAATTGTATATAATTAGTGTTTATGTGATAAGGTATGTTTACATATCTAGGTGGTTTACATGATATTAGGTGTTTACATCTTTCAGCTGTTTACATGAGAAAAGTGTTTATATCCTTCGAGTGTTTACGTGAGAAGAGGTAGTTATATCTGTAGGGTCTTCATATGACTCAAAGTGTTTAGATCCTTGAAGTATTCATATGAGAAGAGGTGTTTACATCCTTAGAGAATTTACATGAGAAGAGGTGCTTATACCTTTAGAAAAAATCATCATGAGAAGAGTGTTTGTATGAAAATGAAAAGATATGTTTACATCCTTAGAGTGTTTACACGAGAAGAAGAATTTATATCTATTTGATGTTTATATTTTTAGGGTGTTTACATTAGAAGATGTGTTTACATGAATGTTGTTAAACATGCAATCTCTGGCAATATCAACAGATCATAAGGTATTTAAGTTAGCAATCTATAATGTAAATGTAGAACAAGTCATGTCCTCAGATACTTGGAGTTAATATTACAAGTAATCGAAATATAAGACATGAAGCACAAGTACAGGTGATAACAGCAGCTAGTGTTTCGGGAACTGCTAGTCTTTCGGTGTAATATCGAGAGGAATATATGAGATATGAAAATATGAATATCGAAATCAATACATGAATCTATTGCAATATTTCCATAAGTCCTATAGAACCTTTGCTACAAAAACACTCTCAGAAAAAACTGCTACCAAATACCACTATCAAAAGTATAAATGATTCAAAGAACCATTAAGGAAAAAATGATTTAGAACTACAGTTAGAAGCAGCGGTACCAGAACACTGTATGACTTTAGAGATGTAGAATGCTCTGGGGAAAGAAGAAGAGCATAGAATAGCTGAAAATTGATATACAATAATTGGAAATAAAACGAACACCTGCCGACCTCCGTAACTCTGATATGAAAGTGGGAAATCGGAATCCAAACTTAGGCTACAACTTGGAAAACAAAACGTTGTCTTACAATAATAGGAAAAAAAGAAAAAAAATTGTATTAGATAAATCAAGAAAAGGAATAGAATCTTTTGTATGTCAAACTAAGAATCAAAAACCAAATTTAGAATAGACCAAAGTATCTCGTATACATCATTGGACTAGCAAATGTATTGTTGGGGGATGGATGAAAGGAAGCAATGAACAGTCTGCTTATCCTTTTATTTTAGTGTAAGTAAATTTTATTATTTTGTTGTTTCAATTCTGCTATTGCATTTTCTGACATTTAAAAACTATATTTTGCAGTTTTTCGTCTTTCCAAACAATAATGGAATTTCGTAATTTATATTATATATATATATATATATATATATATATATATATATATATATATATATATATATATATACAATTTGATTAACGAGTTTTTCATTAACAAGTGTTTCTGAATACATCATAAGTACTCTGGACGTACGTAAAGGATTTAGTGGTATGAAAAAGTATATTAATTTACAACGATTAAACAAGAATTAAAGCATTCTCTCTTGCTTAAAACATGTTTAAACAATACATAAATAACTTAGTCAATATGGTTTATGTAATAAAACTAGCCTGAAGAAAAAGGTCATCTTGAGATTGTTACTTTCTAAATCATGACTTGCAAATCAGCCGTCTTTTGTTCTTTATTTGTAATGGACAATTACCTAGAGAAAATTTTATTATTCAAGAGTTTTTTTAAATGTAAAAATCACACATAATGGAAAAGTTAATTTAGTTTAATCCAGAATAAATTAGTTTTTTTTATCCTTTCTGACGAGTTTATAATTCTTTATTCCTAATTAATATATGTTTACATTTGTGGATTTTCTGAGCACGCCAATTTCATTTAACATTATAAAATATGTTTTGATGTTCATCACTTTCTTTTCTTGTTGTTAGCGACTTAAGGATGTAACGAAATTATCTAAAAATTGGGAACGTTTGAGGATAATGAGTTCGTCCATCCTCAAATTTGTATAGCCTAGTAGGCGTTTCTTTAATTCGTTTTAGCCGACAGAGGAAATATATTTTACGAACCTTAGATTAACGTAGATTAAGTAAAATAATTTGTTTATATATTTTAAAAATGAGAAAGGTGAGTTTTAACCACTTTAACTAAATATTAGTCTGATACAGCCAAAATTGTTATACGATTCAACAGTATAGACCCTAATTATTAAAAAAAAAATGGTGTGTACGTATACCATTTGTTATAGTCAATTACACTATTTACAAAATCACACAAAAATTTAATTCATATGTACAATAAAAAAAAACAAATAGACTTTACTATGAAAGTAGTAGGTTAGTAGCCTACATTCCGATAAGCGAAAAATGTTTCCAAGGCAACGCAATCCAGATTTTTTAAAACCATCGCGTTCGTGAGGGGAAATGACGTCCCATATCTTTCGTTTTACAGGCAACTTCATTTCCCGACAATACCTTATATCTTTATTCTTCTATTCTATTGCATATATTTCTCTTTTTATTGTTATGATTTCCGAAAGTGGTAATACGTGAAGAGAAATGCGCCTATCTTCGCGTCCATTTGAATGAAATACGATTTTTGTTTGTCAATGGAAATATTTATCGTCGGTACAATGTAACTCGAGAGCATTATAGAATGCATTATTTGTGACAAACGATGATTACACACTTGTAAATCATCATTAGTTTTCTTATGTAAAAAGAATAAATATGTCCGTGAACAATTTAAAATTATAAATATAATTACAGTTGAAACATATTAACGATATTCCCTCAATAGATTTTATAGAACAAATAAAACTATTTACATTAAACTTTAAGGTTAAGCTAATCAATACAATACATAATTATATAAACTGAAGTTCTATTTTATATGAAAGTATTTTAAAAACAGAATATGCTCCCATCACGTAAGTCAGGCTATTGTCAAAGATAGGTTAATTAACATGGACGATCACATAAGATTACGAAGATAACTATTGACTTTGATGATGCCAAAGTTAGTTTTATTTGCAGTATGACTAGTTGACTTTAACTAACGTCTAAATTTTAATAGTCGACTGACCAGATGTATGTGATTCGTTTAAATCTATTAAACGTAATCCTAAATCTACGAAAATCTAAATTGAATTATAACTTGATAATGATTTTACGTTATAAGAATGGTATAATATAAATTTTCGAAGACTAATATACTTTTATGTGAAATAAAAACTGTACTTTAAGTAATAAATATATTAGGCCAAAATAAAACAAATTTGTATTTCATTTACAGAACTTTAAATGTTAAGGGTATTTTTACACACACACACACACACACACACACACACACACACACACACAAACACACACACACACACACACACACACACACACACACACACACACACACACACACACACACACACACACACACACACACACACACACACACACTAACACACACACACACACACACACACACACACACACACACACACACACACACTGATTTGTAGTTGCAAGGGAAATTAATTGTTTTCCCTCCTTTTTTTTTAAAATTTGTCTTTAAAAAATAGAACATCTCATTTTGAGAAGACGTTTTTCACTTTATGTTTTCTTAACGTAGTACCTAACAGCAAGTGCACATTTTACTTATATCTCCGACTCTCCAATGGAACCGAACTCTGTGTATATTATAGAACATTGACGAGTAACGGCAACTTGCAGTCCCCATACGCTTACACCATCCTCAGATTTTATGTATTTAATCTCACTTTTATGGAGCAATGTTCATACTACGCACTTTTATGTTCTTCCACTGGCAACCTCTTGTTTTTATAGCCAGGGTTTTTTCATATTTTTGCCTCAGGTCATCTTGACTAAGCTTAGTTTACGACTCTGTCTTTAACCAAAACACTATTGTTTTATCGTGATAACGGTTTCAATTATTCACGACATAAATATTCTTCGAAAATATTTTCCTTTGTTTTCTTATAATATTAAATTAGTTCATGCTATTGGCAAAACTCATCTGAAAAAACCTTTATTTGAGCAGCCTGTGAAACTAAATAAAAAATAGTAAATAAAATATATATATATATATATATATATATATATATATATATATATATATATATATATATATATATATTGTATTTTTAGGATAAAATTCTCTCTTGATAAAATGTATATGTTTAATAAAACCACTTTCATACAAGAATAAAACCTTATTTTATTGTATTATAAAGTTTAAGCTTTTCGCCGATTAGCAGTAACGGCATTATCAAAACAACTTAGTACACTTCTAACTTATTCTGTGCCTACATTAAGACTACTCATATACAAATTGTACTACGTTCAAACAGATAATTTTATTGACTTACTATGCTTCAACAAATAGATAATATTGATTCTTATTCAGTTACTCTTTCATTTCCAGAATATCATTAAATACTGATAGGTTCATTCATGAACAAGTACAGACAAAATCTAAGCACAACAAAAACTTTAGCATATTTAATGATATTCTGGAAATAAAAGAGTAATTGAATAAGAATCAATATTATCTATTTGTTGAGGCATAGTAAGTCAATAAAATTATCTGTTTGAACGTAGTACAATTTGTATATGAGTAGTCTTAATGTAGGCACAGAATAAGTTAGAAGTGTACTAAGTTAGTTTTGATAATGCCGATACTGCTAATCGACGAAAAGCTTAAACTTTATAATAAAATAAAAAAAGGTTTTATTCTTGTATGAAAGTGGTTTTATTAAACATATATATATATATATATATATATATATATATATATATATATGTCAAAATAGAATAGGAAAGTGTATTTATAATCTAATGGTGTCCCATTATTATATAAAATAATTTTTTACTTAAATAATACCACAATATATAAACTCTTTTCCATACACCCTGCATATAATCACTAGACACTCTCAATTCTCTTAGAAATTAACAGCAATTCATTTGCTTGATAAAACGTGTTTCTAAAACTATTTACTATCAATTATTATATATTTACTATATTTATGTTCTCCCTTCAGTAACATGACAACTATATGAGGTGAACAATAAATTAAAAGCTCTAATAGTTTTTCAATATTTTTAAATATCTCTTTGAACTCTGTCTTTTCATTCAATTAAATAATAATATTTGTTGTGTGTAAGTAAATTATTTATATAATTATTACCACCGCTTTCGGTTACAGTAGTAGTTCCGTCTCAAATACGTTTGATATTTGTTGATTGTTTAAGGTTTTCCTCTTAGACTGTTTTTAAGTGTTTGTTTTTGTAAGTGTAAGTTTCCTTGTTCGTTTGTGACTATAAAAAATGGTATAACAATGAGAAAAATTATTATCATTAAAATAGAAAAAAATGTACGGTTTTACTTTGTAGTTTACCAATAAAACTAGGGCATATTCAGTTCCTATACAATTATAAAACTATCTCACCTATGTTTCTATACAAACAATTATTAATGTTTCTGTATAAGATTTAACATTCTGTATATCTTAGTGTTTTTCCAAGCTTACTCACTTCTAAACCAAACACTTAAATAACATCTCTGTATAAGATTTAACATTCAGTACATCTCGGTTCCTACCCTAGCTTACTATCGCCTTATATAAACACATATTACCGTCTCTGTATATGATTTAACATTTGGTATATCTTAGTGTTTTTCTAAGCTTACTCACTTCTAAAATAAACAGTTAAATAACATCTCTGTATAAGATTTAACATTCAGTACATCTCGGTTCCTACCCTAGCTTACTAACGCCTTATGTAAAAACATATTACCGTCTCTGTATATGATTTAATATTCGATATATCTCAATCTCTACAATTAGCAGGGTTTTGTGAAAGTGGTGTTACAGATGACGTTAGAGAAGCAAGAGAAAATGAAAAGACCATATCCTATTGTGGAGACAAAAACATGCAATGTAATTTTGATTAATTTATTCACGGTGATGACAATCTCGCTACATAGGTTTTAGCCATCAGTATGACCGAAAACGAAGAGGTGAAGGAAAAATAAGATAAGAAGCCAAAGGATCGGAGGTCAAAACAAAGATACGTACTCATGAAGAAGCCGTACAAAGTATAACAGCCGTCATGCTGTTCACTGCTGATTCTAACTCCGTGTTCTTGAACTTTTCTACTAGGTAAAGGATTGTATGCAATCGGATATGGTAATTAAAAAGTGGAAACAAGTTTTTTTTATCAGAGTTTTAGAATACAATCAGAATAATTTGAACTAGGGTAACTTTAAAGTAAAAATAATAGTTTATAATTCACTTTTGCTTGAATAATTTCGTGAAAGTATAGTGTAGTGATTTAGTTTATTAAATGTAAAAAGCAAATACTGTACTATATTATTTCCAGAATAGCTTCTCTCATAAAAAGGTATATAACACTCCTATACTGTACGACCTAAAATTATTGCAATACTATAACTCTTAAAAATGTCATTTCTATAATGCGGAAACTTGTCCAACTGGGAGAATACTTTCGAACTCTTGCGATTCCACTATGAACAAGTTTGAATGTGTTTGTGTGTTATATATATATATATATATATATATATATATATATATATATATATATACTAAATATGGTGATACGTTTTCTTGTAATAAAGTTAATAAATTAAAAATATTTCAAAAACAAGAATACTTTTAATGAATATATTTATTCAAATCTATTCGCCGATAAAATAGTATCAGCATCTTCAGAAAAATAATTATCTAATAAAATATTTTTACAAAATAATAGAATTTTGTAAAAATATTTTATTAGATAATTATTTTCCTGAAGATGCTGGTACTATTTTACCGGCGAAAAGCTTTGAATAAATATATTCATTAAAAGTATTCTTGTTTTTGAAATATTTTTAATTTATTTTATATATATATATATATATATATATATGAATAGTTATTATCTGGAGTACATCCGTTCATTCTGCAGTCCATAAATTCGCAGTTCCGACATTTAGCTAGAATCTCATCCAGCATTTACGAGGTGAACCCAACAACAGTAGAAGAGCGAGTGGCCTCATATCAAATGCATATGAAGATATCATTGCGATATGCGTATATCAAATGAGTATATGTCTCTCAAGTATGTATTTTGTTCCAAAATATGAACGCTATCCGAAATAATTAAATAAATAAAAATTTAGTAATGCAAGGTATGACAAAAAATAACATTTGATACGTCTAAGTTATTTTGCTACCTTACTCTCTTCTTGTACAAAAAACCTTACTATAGTCTCTGTATAAGATTTAAGATTCGGTACGTCTCAGGTTTTTCCATGCTTTGTTTTTTCCCAAACGCCTATAAAAGTTTCTGTATAAGATATAAGATTTAGTACATTTCTGAGTTTTTCCTTTCCATGAATATTCTTATACAAAGGCCTATTTATGTCTCCGTATAAAATTTTTAATTCGGTATATCTCAGTGTTTTAATCGCTATCTATATTCCTTTATAAACTTTTATTAACACATATGTATAATTTATACCATTCGATATATCTTAGTGTTTATCCTAGTTTACTATCGTCTTAAAAAAAACACTTAATAAGGACTCTGTGAACGATTTACCGTTCGGTACATCCTAAGTAACTATGTACCTATACAAATGCTTTTATACTACTCTGTATAATTTTTAGTTTTAGGTATAGCTATGTTGTTTATTTACTACCGCTAAAACCTTAACGGAAATGACTAATATTCCCTTAACACGGCAGAGGTCGCGTCACGGTCTTTTCCACGATTTTCTTAATATCTCGAACTGCCGAATTTTGTAAGCTTCCATCCCCTCAATACCTTCAAATAGACAAATACCTACAAATGCTGTGTTTGTATTTTGTAAATGCTGTACTAAGACCAACGAGTGTCTTAGTGCAGCAGCCTAAAAAACCCAACGTGGAAACCACCGTGCGCGACCCCTTGCATGTGCTAAAGTGTGACATAATTTTTAATTTCGATTTTTCATTATTGATCGTTTAGTGCAGTGTGTGTTATATTTATTGTGTTACTACGCAATATGAATCGAGCAGAGGAAGAAAGATTTACTAGAGTGTAAGATAGCGTGGAAAGAGAAGAAAGGCGTGAGGAAGAAAGGTTTCAATATAATGGTAATGTTAGAAGACAACTTTTCCGTGAAAAGAAACACTGAAGAAATGCTGGGGCTACAGCCACAATGGCGAAATATTGCAGAAGATGCACATGAAGGACGATGCGGTCTATGCAACTAGAGAAAAAACAGGAAATAAAAAACTCGGTGCAACAGCTGCGTTAGATTCATCTGCAGGGAACACACTGTACCTTCTTGTCAAGACTGTGCCACCCAAGGGCATCAGTCGGATAAGGAACTGTAAGGAATTTCATTGCTATAACCCTCAGGTGCTTAGACATATTGTATGTAACTTTTTGTTTAAAATCATAAATTTTTACAGTTTCATTTCATCACTATAATTGTAATATTATGATAAATTTACTTAAACTTTCAACACATTTTGATTCAAAATTGGTTCTTTTACTTTACAGCTATTGTAAACATCCAGTACATTTTCTTATCCAGAAATTAGTTTTCTTTCAGAATATATTATTAAACATAAGTATTTGTATAAGAGTTCTTATGTTATGACAACTTATCTAAAGTTTTGTATTTTTTTCAAAAAATAAATTTGTTAAATCTTAAAATATTATTTAAAGTTATTTAATACATTATTGTCACAATTAAAATCAATAGAACTTGAGTAAGTACATTAGACTTAATTACGATGTTTGTATTTTTAAAATAAGATATTGTTCAGTATTTGTTTTCGTATTAATAATACGAATGGTCGAATCCACCGTGTGTGACCCCTCACGTTTTATTTTTCACGCGACCTCTGCCGGTTTAAACTGATAGTATAAGTACTTGGATAGGTGACATATCATCGAGGGTATGATTTATCCTAATTAATTAGAAATGTTATCAGATTAAATCTCATTAGTCAATAAATATACACTACGTATTATTTATATTTCGATATCAGGTATAAGACGTATGCTATTTTATGTTTTTTCTGTATTAAATTGGTACATTTGAAAACATCAATGCAATAAACAATATTTTTAATTTTTATATCTTCCCACATTATAATTTTGATTTTGTAAAATGAAAATATTTTATATAAAAAATTAATCTCTAATAAAACTACATGTTAAAAAAGAACACGATATAATGGTGATAAGCACAATACGAAAACATCTGATAATAATTATCTAATAATAATCAATAAAAATCGTTATCCCTTATAACTATAACTGCAAATATAATGACTCATAAATGGTAATACTATAGCAATAAAATTATTAATTAACGCAAGCATAGCGCATTTTGAAATAATTACTCAGACGCCGGCTCGAATAATCATAAAGTTTGTTGCTAAAGCTCCTGCTCGTTTAAACTTTCTCAACAATTTCTCCCCCCCCCCGTCCCCCATCCTCTATGAGACGATAAACATTTATTTTGATGTCGTGACGTCATAGACAGAACTTTAAAATACAGCTCTGACTTAAGATTTTCGTAAAACCTGTGGTTTTAGTCACGTAGTTTCAGACTGAGATTTATGTCAGTATCTACAGTAGCATGAAAAAAGCACGTTGTATCAAATAGTTTTTTGACCAAAATTGCAATAATGTAGAAATATATATATATATATATATATATAAAGAACTAAGTCAAAATACAAATACAAGAATTATAATTGAATTTACAATTCAAAGCTTTTCTTTGGCTAACAATACCAACATCATCAGGAATATTAAACAATTAAAATTGAATAATAGAATTGAATTGAATAAATAGAATTTTAATTGTTTAATATTCCTGATGATGTTGGTACTGTTAGCCAACGAAAAGCTTTGTATTTACAATTCAATTATAATTTTTGTATTTTGACTTAGTTCTTTATTAATACCAATAATACATATTGCGATATATATATATATATATATATATATATATATATATATATATATATATATGTATATATATATATATATATATATATATATTATATATATATATTATATATATATAATATTTATAAATTTATTTTGATCTATGTGTTGTAGGAATATTTCTGCGAGAATGCTTGAAATTGATGAACCCATTGGTAGGCCTTGTTTCTATGTGTAATATTTGTTGTTGTGAGTGAAGTAGTTCTATTGTGTAATGATGTTCAAAATGTGTATGATTTCTTTTGTGATTTTTTCTGGAGTGTGGTTAGGTCTTGGATTGTCTCGTAATATGTTTAGTATTTCTGTGACTGGGATATTGGTATAATATTTTTGTGAGGTCAAACGATGCTAGAGTTGAGTTGTGAGGGATTTCAAAGTTCTTTATTTTGTTTACTAGGTCTATTGTGTTTTTTTTTATATTTGTGTGTGTGTCTAATCTTATATATTTTTAATAGTTCTATCCATTTGGCGTGCTAGTTTGTTTGCGGGTGATTGTTGGCTGTTGATTATTGGTCTTATAAACAACAACAAACACGCAGATAAGATAATATATTGGCACAGATATATTAACGACGTTTTAATACTATACCGAGGAAACATAAGACAATGCCAACAACTCCAAACACATATAAACAAAATACACAAAAATATTCAGTTCACTGCAGAATTTGAAAACAACCAAACACTGAATTTCTTAGAAATCATCATAACAAAAAATCAAAACAAACATGAATTCAACATATACCAGCCATGACAGACACATTGATACACAACTCATCGAACCACCCAATACAACATAAACACGAAGCATTCAAACATTTACTACATAGACTAAATAAAATACCTATGTCCACAACTAACTACACAGAGGAACACAATCAAATATTTAGCTCACAAAAATGGACATGACAATTATTTAATGGACAAAATACACAGAAAAATACTCAACAAGAACAGTAACAACAACAACAACAACACAAACTAATTCATCACCCTCACATACATAAACAAACGCACAAATAAAATAGCACACCAATTCAAAAAAAGCAGTATACTATGTAGCTTACAGAACAACAAATAAAGCCAAACGGCTATCTGACAAAGCATTAATAACAATACCAACACATACAATAACCAGAAATATACAAACTACAATGCAGTAACTACAATAAGTTCTATATTGGACAAACTGGCAGATGTTTCGCCCAAAGATATAAAGAACACAAAAGCGCACAGCACACCACTATTAAATCCACCTTCGTAAATCACCTTATGGACATTAAACACTCATGCAGTAGTATGGAAAATAACATGAGCATCCACATGGAACAAAGATCATAAATTATACACACTATAACAATATGCAATACAAAGACATAGCAACACACAAAACAATGACGTCCTAAATGAACATCCTCTTCGATCACATCAGTTCTAACATTCAAAGATTGGTACCAAAAAAGCACAACTAGATTTTTAAAGTAGACATAAGGTTGATATAAAAGAAAAAATGGTTCGTTTCGTGTAGGCTACTGAAAAATATTATTTTAGATGTGTATTGTATATTCAAATTTATACCGCCCGGAATGTTTGATGCAATCTTCAAACGTTTTCAAGAGAACAATTTGTTCTAAAATGGAATAAATGAAGAAGACGAATCTGATAGGTCAAATTTGATTTACTCCTCTATGTGTGCCACGGCAGTACAAGGAACGAAACTAGGTCCGAAAATTGAAGAGAAAGAAGTGATTGAGAGATAATATCAAAGTAAGTTTAAAGTTTTAGTGACAACGTAAAGTGAGCATCTCAACTAAGTAACGCATGTCAGGTGATGCAAGGTTAAAAGTTTTCAAGGTTTGTGTTGGATAATGTAAAAGTGCAATTCATCTGAATATGTAAATAATATTTTAGAACAGGTTTAGGATACATTTTAACACACAAATTATATTACAGGTTTTATTGAAGTTGTATCATACTAATCCCCTTTTTTATAAAATATAAGTAACATATGTAAAGAGAGTTATATACTCCCTTAACTGTACCAAATTCAAATATTGATTTTAATTTTCTCTTTACTATATATATATATATATATATATATATATATATATATATATATATATATATATTTGAATGACAGAAACACAATATAATTTGACGCAATAGAAAGTAAAATAAACTGTAAAGATAAAGAACTGTAATAATAACACCAAACACCATCCACTACAAGTTTTAAAAAATGTATTTAAACTTGAGTGGATGAATAAAAATTATTTATTTTTGATTGAAAATTTGAACAAGTTATAGGGAGAGTGTGAAATAATAGTAGGAATTGGTTGAGATTGCATTTACTGTTTCCGATATCATAAACTATTTAAATATCCGATGAGATTTTCCGAAGGCATTCTTTAAAATTTCCTCTGAAAAAGAATGAGTTTAAAGCATTGTAGAAAATTTGTTTCCGTTAAAAATAAGTACAAACACAGATTAAATGTATTCTAAACTAATTAGAATTAATTAACTAAATAAAAGAATTATCCATACGCAAATAGTATATTTACTTATTTTTTTAATTTATAGGAATGTATTATAAGTTGATGGGAAAATACTTACAATAGAAGAGTTGAAGGACAGTAATAAAGAAATGACTTCTCACCTATAAAAAAAACTCATCTTAGGCAAGTCCTTATAAATACAACTAATAATTGAAAATAATCACTAAAACAAATTTCATAAAAACAAAAATATTTTTCAAAATTAATGTAAACGTTTAAATAAGCAAATAACACACCCTCTGCCATATTTTTTTTGAAGTTATTCACAGTAAATGTTGCCTAATGCTAAAAACTAAAGTTTGAACTGGACAGAAGTTAACTCTATATTGAGAATTATTTGCGATCCAAACAGGTGATTTGTCTCCATGTACGTGACGTGTGAATTAAACACTGCGCTGCCATTGTTTTTGCTCTCTAGTTAGAAAAGATGTACAATAGGGTCAACAGATAAATTATTGCAACGGAATGAATAATAATTTTATTTAGCGGACACAATTATTTTAACCTTAGAAACTCCGCAACACTCTCATTATTCTATTTGGAAACTGTAATTAATACAATGTCAACTAATTTTGAAACATAACAGATGAGTCATAAATTGTTCAATTAGAATTTTAAAGAACAATAATGATTGTATTTTCAGTTGTAGAAATAGTTTTACAACTATTTTTTTTTTTAAATTGCTAAATATTCTATTTATAAGGCTCATAAAATAAAAAGAAGAAATATATTCCTGTGACTGAGCGATTCTGCAAAATATAACCATGGCCATGTCATCATAAAGCTAAGATTTTTATTAGAGCACTTTTATTTGCAGAATCGAAACAAATGTTTGTTATTTTAAAATAGTAATAATGCAATAACGTAAGATTGCAAATTGATAAACACATACAGGGTGACCCATAAAAACGGGAATTTTTGTAACGCGTCGTGGCAGCCGTGAGCAGGTGGCAGCACTGCGGGACAGCGACAGTGTACAAGTAAACAAGCCGCCATTACAGTAGCCATGGACCAGTGGAACGGGCAAAAACGTGCGTTAGCTATAAAAATGTTTTATAAAAACGGTTTGAAAGCTGCCCAGATTGAGTTCCGACGTTTTTACAACTTGGGACGGCATGATTCCGTTCCGTCAAAACATGCCATTAGAAGTAGGATTAATAATTTTGAAGAGAGTGGATCAGCTTTAAAGAAGAAACCAACGGGACGGCCAAGAAGTGCTCGTACTGCACAGAACATTGATGTTGTACGCCGATCTGTATTGAAGAGTCCACGCCGTTCGATTCGTAAGCAAGCAGCTGCGGTTGAAATGTCCCGTGAGAGTGTTCGCAGAATTCTTCATTTAGAATTAAAATATCACCCCTACAAGCTGCAGATAGTGCAAGAGTTGAAGGAAAATGATTACTAGTCGCGATTGCAATTCTGCCAACAAATGTTAACACACATAAACAATGACGAAGAATTTCTAAGCAAGTTGTGGATGTCAGATGAGGCCCACTTTCATCTCACAGGTTATGTTAACAAGCAGAACTACAGATACTGGGCAGACACAAATCCTAATGAACTTCATGAGCGCCCTTTACACGCTAATAACGTTACAGTATGGTGTGCTGTTTCATTACATGGGATCATCGGACCTTATTTTTTTGAGGATGAACGGGGGATCGCAGTGACTGTCAATGCTGATCGTTACGTGGAAATGTTACAACGTTTCGTTACACCTGAATTGAACAATTTTCCAGACGTTCAAGAATCATGGTTTCAATAGGATGGTGCGACATCACACACTGCACGGCGATCAATGGAGGCTGTGCGAGTATTGTTTGGTAACCGTGTCATCTCAAGATTCGGTAACGTTTTCTGGCCCCCTAGATCGCCAGATTTGACCGTGTGCGATTTCTTTTTGTGGGGCTCTCTCAAAACTAAAGTGTTCACAACTCGACCAAGAACTGTAAATGAGTTAAAACAGAGAATTCGAGATAAAATTCACAGTATTCCAGTTGAGATGTTGCAGCGGTCAATGAGGAATCTCCACCGCAGATTTCAAGAATGCATTCGTAGAGGAGGACGCCACCTAAAGGATGTTGTTTTTAAAAAATCATAAATTCCATCAGTGTTTCAAAAATGGCAAGTTTTGATATTTCATGTATTATAAATAAAACCATTTTCTTCCATCACTCTTATATTTTTAGAATTTTTTAAAAAATTCCCGTTTTTCTGTGTCACTCTGTATAATGTATTCGTGGATTTTTAACTAATGTTTGTAATATAAACAAAAGTATAAAACAGATAAAATTAAAATTTAAAATATAGGAAATTAAAAAGTGGTATATATTTGTATTATATTCAACAATGTTGTTTTTCTTCTTTCTATGAAATAACGGTAAAAATAAAAGACATCTGCATTTAATATATGTTATAGTTAAACTCAAATACACTTGTGTAAATATTTTTATGAGAAAGAATAAATGTCCTATTGTCATATTGTAAGATAAAATCTACATTCCTTTTAAAAGATATCTTTTACAATACCTTTATCACTTACTGACTAATATTTCTTTTTCTCAAGACACATCTTACTAAAACAAATCTTACTTGTAACAACAAAAGTTCTATTTCTAAGTATAATTACTTTAGTTAGGCCTAAGCATCTGAACCGTGTAATTAACCGGTTAAAGCCTTGCTTAACATTCTGAAGGCATCACTTTTTTAAACTGTAGACATTTCGAGTTAAGAAAGAAATCTCGGCGAGACAACGTGACTAACACCCAGGCATTAAGATAATCTTGGCACAATTATGAAATGTGTGACGTCCCCACACTAACATGAACTTTAATTGCTCTAAGGAAAAAAAGCGAAAGAGAAAAGAAGGTTAAACACAGAAGAAATCCTTATCAATGAACTTTAGGATGATTTCAATAGTATCATTTAATTTTGTAAATCTCTTTTAGTTGTTTCTCTATTTTTATTTCGAAAGTAATGGTTTCAAATTTTTACAAAATTCTTTATAAAGATAGAATATTTATTTCACCGAGTTTACCACATAAATAAATGAATCCTAAAATTAAGTTATTGTATTACTGTAGTTGATACTTTAATTATTGTTAAATAATATCGACTCATATAACCATACCAATATTTTTACTACTTTTCTTACTATTGAATTTCATATATTTTGTTGATTACAACTTGGGACGGCATGATTCTGTTCCGTCAAAACATGCCATTAGAAGTAGGATTAATAATTTTGAAGAGAGTGGATCAGCTTTAAAGAAGAAACCAACGGGACGGCCAAGAAGTGCTCGTACTGCACAGAACATTGATGTTGTACGCCGATCTGTATTGAAGAGATTTCTTACTATTGAATTTCATATATTTTGTTGATTACCTCCATGTTTTATGTATTATAGGATATACGTTTATGGACGTCGAATGATTAATGAGTAATAGGCTAATACCTCTTGTGAATATATTTACTGATAAATAGAATGATAGAGGAGTGTCGCGCATACATGCCAGAGTGTAAACAACTGTCGGCATCAAAAACTAAAGTCATCTTAACTATTAAGAGCTTCACCCTGAACAAGGACGCAACATAATATTATAAAAGCTTTAACTGTTCACTTTTTCTTTTTTATTTATTTTTCATAATCTAACGCAATATAAAAAGTGCATTAAACCCATACGGTTACAGAGACTCGTGACTTTATTTATTATTATATCTTTTCATTATTAAATTTAAGTATCACTTCCAGATTTTCAAATTATTCGATATAACTATATCTTCTTTTCAATCCAACGTCACTCGCACACATTTGACAATTCATAGCCCTTCATTATGCATGAAGTACAGGCTAAAATATAGCCATTGAGGTACATCCAAACCATCCTCCTATGTCTTTTAAGTAAGAAATCTGTCTTCCCCCCCGATTACATTCTCAGTGTATTACTCTCTCCAGGAGCTTACCTCGGTTACTAGGGGAGTCCAGAGGTGGCCGATACTGAAGTGGCATATATATATATGTAGGTTAGCTGCGAGTAAGGATTCCAAATAAGCGATTATATACCAGAGGTGGCCTCATCAACATGGGTGGAAGTTCACACATTGGCACGATTGTACGTATTAAATACCACATAACCCGTTGGCGGCATCAACGAGTTATAAGTCCCACTATCAAATAAGCACTGTCCTGTGCTGTCTTGGACGGTTTGGTAAGGGGCCCCAAAGACTAAGAGAGTGAACTCCAAAATAAACACAAGTGTGGCTTGGGCTCTTAGCTGCAGAGAAAGCAATTATTCCAGGGGATGAAAACTCTGATTAACAATGACCTGGCTCATCAGTCAGTGGTTGTGCGTAGGGTTAACAACTCTACATCTTAAAAAAACTCTTGTTACGTAATTACGCATTGTAATAATAAAGAATGGATTAAATTGCAAAAGAAGACGGAACTGGTGATTTGTATAATGCGGTAACACACACAATTGACACGGACAACAATTGCTTGCCTCGAATAGAATTGACAAATGATGATGACATTGAGCCACCGGACGTAGATGACTTTATAGAGTCGATTGAAAAGCTAAAAAGCAGTTAAGCACCTGGAGAAGACTCAATTGTAGACGATTTTTTTTAAATGTGGAGAAATTGTACAGTCGCAATTATATTTCCTGATCCTAGATAAATGGGAAAGAGAATGCATGCCTAGAACATGGAGACTAATCTCATATATCCTATTTGTAAAAATGGGTGACAAATTAGAATGCAGTAATTATCGTGGAATATCTCTTCTCACGGTAGCATATAAAAAATTCTCAAATATAATACTGAAAAAACACAACGTCTTTGCTGAGATTATAACAGATTATCAGTGCGACTTCCGACAGGTAAGGGAACTATTGATCAGATTTTTATTTAAGAAAGTTACTCTAGAGGTGTTGGAAATGTAATATTGATGTTCATTTTTGTTTTATTGACTATTCAAATTTTATAAATACTCTCCACTCCCGGAGAATGATTGTATAATCACTACCCTTGGTTTATAAATATAGCCACAAGTTTTCTCAATAAAGGAATTGATTCCAGGCCTTTATACCTAAAGCTCTTAAATGTCACGTTTACAACCTTTGCCGTTTTAGTTCATGGTAGTTCTCAAAACTGCACTACTTCCAATATACTACTTTAAAAAATAGTGTTAATTAAATTTAATCAAAAATTTTTTTGTGTACCATTAGATTTTGTCTTGCAAAACACTGTAGACTAGAAGAATTTCATATTATCATTGTAACACAAATACAGTAATACGTTTATTGAAGCAATTTCAAATGTATGCCCTTAATATATAAGTGCTTACGGTTGTAACCAGTTTTACTTATATTTCCCCACTCGACAGTAAACATTGCAATCCCGGCAGAGTTTAGTGTTATGGCAGGGAACTTTGTAAAGAGAGCGGGCCAGTTTCATTTAGCCAATTTGTCTCCTAATAACAAGAAAACAGAACACTTCTTTCTGCTATAACCGTAACACACCTTAATATATGGTTATATATTAAACTGTTAAGATTCATATTCCTAAAGTACACAGTTATATATAAATATATATTTAGAGTATAATGAATAGTATATATATATATATATATATATATATATATATGTGTGTGTGTGTGTGTGTGTGTGTGTTTGTTTGTGTGTGTGTTTGTTTGTGTGTGTGTGTGTGTGTGTGTATTTGTGTGTGTATGTGTGTGTGTGTGTGTGTGTGCATGTATGTGTGTGGGTGTGTGTGTGTGTGTGCGCCTGCGTCGGTGCCCGCGTACGCGTGTGCGTGCACATGCGTGCTCTGTTTGTGAGTGTGTGAGTGTGGGTGGGTAAGCGCGTGCGCACATGTGTGTGTGTGCATTATATATTACTACTTATTCATGTACAAATATCGACGATTGTAAAAACTTGCTTTTCTCAGAAACGTCCACTTTAGGAATATTCCGGTTATAGGAAAAATTAACCAAAGGAAACTGGCTCTTATATTTTATAGTTCTGATATTTTTTTGTTTCTATAATTTTTGGTTTATATGAATATGTTTAATGTTTATGTCGGTTCGGTTCATTACTGTTTCCTTAATGGAAATATTAGGACATATATGTAAATATCGATTGTTTTAAATTATTGTTACAAATCAATGTTTAATCTGTAGATTGATGAAAATCAGATGCAACACGTATAGGAAGTTAGGTGTGATTTTATAATAAGTTGAAAACAACGGGTCATTAATGTTGCAATGAGATTAAGTTGCCGAGACTTTTCTGTAGGTGAAATATTTATTTACCCGTTTATACTAATAATAATTTATTTCCCTAAAAGAGCTTCGTACTAGTTCCGAAATAATGACGAATAAAATTATATTTTTCAGTTGAATGTAATATAAAGAAACTTATTTCCCAAATTAATGTCACTAGTTTTCATTGAAAAAACAATATATATATATATATATATATATATATATATATATTAATATATAAAACTTTCAAAGATAATTTACTTAGTACTAGTAACGAAACTTTTGCTTTTTTGCAAGGAACACTTTACATTTTAATTTTAAACTGAAACATAAACACGGTGTACAAGACTCATCATTCTACTTTCCCAAACCAGAGGCGTCAACAAGAGCGCCATAAAGCTAACTTTTATTTGAAAAGAAAAGCGTTCAAGTAATCATTATTTTGATGTCTTTAAAAATAAAATCCACGCCTTGCATTCTGCTTAAATCTAGACGTTACGATTGGTTGACGATAAAAAGCCAGTCATATATTTGCAGTGGGAATTGGTGTTGGTCTTTTGAGAGACTCTTGCTTGCTTATTTTAACAAGCTATCAAAATTTCTTTTATGTTGAAAGCGTTCATACATTCAAAATTATGTCACGCGAGAAATTTGATTTATTTCAAAATCCGGATATAATGTGGTTATTCCATAGGATGTATTACTCTGTTTATTTGCTTCTTCGAGTAAAAATTGCAATTTGTTGTTTTATTATATTAGTAATTTGATTTAATATAATAAACAATTTTTTTTGATAAATGACTGGAAATTCGAACATAGTATAAGTTTAATCTTGTATTACCTACTGACAGGCCAATCGTTTGATAATTGTTTAAAAACTGTAATTAATTGTAACCATTGTCTGTATTTTCATCTCTGTTTTACTGTATTAAATCAGAGGCATTAATTCATGATTATTTGGTTTTGCTTTAGAAAACTAGGATAAATTCGAAACCGTTTAGATTTTATTTTTTTTGTTTACGCCAGTTATCCATCATTATCTACTTACTTTGTTTATGGCTTTCTTCACATATTTCCACTACTTCTAGTCATCGGCACACATAAACAATTTTGAAAAATGGTTCATTTTCCATGACCCCTAGATCTTGAAGGTCTTTATAAACTCCAATTGACAGTTCTCGTAATAGATGATGAATACGTATTTAAATCCATTCCCCGTAACTGAATCGATTCCGTTATGGTTTAGTCTTGCAGATATCACATCTGATTTATTTAGAAACACATTACCTATGCTCAGTCGCAGCATAAGAAGTGCTATAAGAAACGGAATTCATGCTTTAATATCTGAAATTAAGGATTACTATAAACGAATTTATATTTATGGACGGAATATGGATTCTTTAAATACTGTGCTACTAAGATTTAAGCCGCAATGTGGGGCTACTAATTGTTAGCTTTAACAAAGATTTCACTAAATATTAAACTAATAAGCAGACACCCACTTCTGAACTCATAAAATGTCACCAACGTCCGATTATACGTTGTTCAAGTTTTATATTTGACATTTATAAATGCATTAAAAAGCTGAATATTGAAGCTGACTTATCGGGAGTTTTAACAGTTCGACAGCGATTTCTAATGTCGGAACTGAGAAAAAGATTATTGAATTGTGTAAAAGAATACAATTATATATAGGCCTGTTTCTTAAACATTGGTTTCCATTCATATATTTTTATTAAGTCGAGTTTTGCGCTGTGGTTTAGTTTGATACCTAGTATCTGTAGGGAAATTTCCCTACAGTTCCCTTAGGTCAACTATTGTGACTTTTTTCATTTGCCCTCCTTCAGGTTGGGATTATACATATAATGACGTAATAAATGCAATGCGCTACAGTTTGTATTTTATTCTAAGATTTTTATTTCCTTTCGACAGTGTCGCAAATGTTTTCTAAATCTTCAAGTCTGTAACGTGATTCATTAAAAATATAATGCTTATATTCGAAAGTAACAATGACGTAGCAAAATAGGGAAATTGAAATAGGAACTAATGGCTGCGTACACTATTTTAGGCTCGTTTTTCTTATAAATAATTGTACAACTTTCTGTATTTTATAACTCCATTTCTTCCCAAGCTATTTATTTGATACTTATAAGCAAAGTTTATTTGCATTAATTAAAAGTTGTGGTAAATAATGATTTAATTTTGTAAAACTCAGCGTTGATAATATTATATGTCAAATGACAGGGATAATTATAATGATTTATAAAATATCTATAATCTAAGATTGCAAATCAATTCCATTATTATTAAATGTCTATGTTGTTGTGCTTGTTTATTTTGACTAGGCATTTACTGGTATGTTGTTGTGTGTGCTTGTTTCGATTAAGTATCTCTATTGTTGTTCTCGTTTGTCTTAAACAGTGTTCGTTTTAGTCTTCATGAATTATTGACGTCGCTGTTCATAATCCGCTTGATTATGTGTTTAATATGGTCTGCTTTGTTTTGATTAGGTATTTATGCTGTGTGTATTATCTTGGTTAAGCATTTACTCATATGTTGTTGTGCGTGTTTGTTTTTACTAAACATTTGATCATGGTATTTTAATTAGGAATTTACTTGTATGTTCTTTGCGCGTGTTGTTTAATCAGGTGTTTATGTTCAATCAGTTTTACTTGTTTAAGTATTTAGGTTGTTTATGTTTGCATTGATTAAGTGATTATTCTGCGGTTCGTTTTACCTTGATTAAGTAAGTATTCAGATTTGTCTTATTTGAATGTTTATGTTTCTGTATTCGTTTGTCTTGATTAAATATTTATTTGGCTATATTTTTCTTGATTAAGAATTTACTCGTGTGTTTTATGTATTTTTCTTTATTTAGAATCAGTATTTATGATGAATTGCTTGTTTGTTTTTATTAAGAAGCTAAAATGTTGTGGGGTTTGTCTTGAAAAGTATTTATACTGTTTTATATTAAAAATTATTATTATTTAGACTGTGTATTTTGATGTGTTAGTGTAATGCACTTTTTTTGGTTGGATGAAAGAGCGTTTTCAAATAAGACAGTTTCGATTTACAAATATATGTATATTCTTGTAATTTATATTTCTTGGATAAAATAGTTTAAATGATAGCTAGAAACAACATGTTAAATAAAATACCTTTTAATAATAAATAGTGTACTTTTTGGAGACGTCTTTTCCTGCACGTTGAAGATTGGCTTTCCAATAAAGAGACGACAACCGCTAATGTTTCAACGTAACGGAGAAAGTCTTTAAAGACATCCATCATGGCTTTCCAAGGCCTGGATACGATTTTCCTACTTACAAACCTTTACCCTTTCTTTTCAATACCGACAACTTAAGTCGTTTATGATTGATGGTGTCTCCGGGCAGGTCCCTGTTGACGCTATGGCAGCTGTACCAAAATATATATTCTGATATGTTCCGCTAAGTATGTATTTACTGTCTCAACTTATTGATGAAAGAATTTATCATACATAGTAAATACGAAAGAAAAGTTCGTATATATTTTAAAGTATTAACATAGCATAATTAAATAAGTATTCAATACAGCTCTCATTATATTTAATATATCTCATACGTTATGTTCAAAAGGTTCTCTACAAAATAGGTAAATATACTTTCAATTATTTTTAAGTGTATACCTAATTGTAAGCAATCAAAACTGAGCTTTGTAAGACTTTTATGAACTCTATGTTTATTTACTAAACATACGAGTGGTAATGGAAAAATACGGCGAATGAATTATTATAGCGGCAACTGCTAACGCTACATTCATACGATGGAATTTTCGTAATAGCTTGATCTGTTGAAACAGGCAGCAACAGGTTTCAACACGATGGACATCATCAGTCGACTGCCAGAACCGCTAGAGTGAGGTCGTGTTTATGGTGTCTGTCGCGCATCATGGATTCCGAACAAAGCGTTAACATTAATTTTTGTTGTAAGTTACAAAAAAAAGCTTAAGGAGCTAACAAAATTTTAAAATCTGTGTATGGCGATAATTTGGAAACTCTGAAGACTAAGTACAAGCGGTATGACCAATTTAAAAATGGAAATGAGTTGGTTGGAGACGAGCAGCGTTCACGACATCGATTAACCTTAAAAACAGACGACAATGTTCAAAATGTAGAAACGATTGTTCGTTTAAACAGACGAATGACTGTTCTAGAACTTTCGGAATATGTTAACATCTCGTACGTTTCCGTTCAAAGCGTTTTAACCGATAGTTTGGAAATGAGACGAGTGAGTGGAAAATTTGTTCCTAAACCTTTAATTGATGAACATACAAAAAAATCGTGCGCTAGAGTTGAAGGATCATCAAGCAGTACTGGACTTCATGACCAAAATTGTAACTGGAGATGAAATTTGAGTCTATGGCTATGAACCTGAGACCAAAATACAGAGTTACCAATGAAACACCAATGCATCTCCTCGCCCTAGAAAGACACGTCAGTCAGAATCGAACTTTATTAAGGTCATTCTCATTGTTTCTTTTTCAATTGTGAGGACAAAGTGCGATCAGAGTTCGTTCCAAGGGAAAGAACTATGAACTCTGAATTTTACCAGGGCGTACTGCAACGAAAGAGGCCAGAAAAATGGGTAAATGGCTTTCTTATCCATCACGTCAATGCCCCGCGTGACACTTCCGAAACACTCGCTTCTCATTCGCGGGTTTTTTGGCCGACAAAAGTGTTCCTGTCTGTCCACATCCGTCATACTCACCCAATTTAGCCCCATGCGACTTCTGGCTATTCCAAAAGTTTAAAACTGTGCTTAAAGGAAAACGTTTTGACACCATTCGTGACATTTAGAGGGTCACGACCGAGCAGCTAACCCCTCTTTTCAAAGAAGGCTTCTAGAAAAGTTTCCGGTCATGGATTCAAATTTGAGATAAGTGCATTGCCAGCCAAGGACAGTACTTTGAAGAAGGTTAAATTGTATTCGACGTACGTGTATTACTTTTTGAAATACAAAATTATTCACCACATTTTTTTATCAGAGTAGTAGTATGTGTTCATTTATCGCAGTGATTAAACAAATCTGTTGTAATAATATGTCCACATTAGTATTCCACTCATTAATAAATAACATTATTTGACTTTATCTAATAATTATATATGCATAAATTATATGCATCTCTTTCTTTTAATTTTTCTGTTTTCGTTGCATAACATAAAGCGGTGATTTCAAAAGTTTAACATTATTTCTTTACATTGTTGGTTTCAGAATTAAAACTAGGCCAATTTATTCAAGAATAGTTTCAGTATACAAAGATATGTTAATATTGAGGTATACTACTCCTCCAAAACAATATTTTGAACATGTATCCTTTTGAAATCAAAATAACTACTTATTTGAGCACAAATTTAAAAAAAAAACTAACTTTAACGATATATTGGCTAACGTAAACAATATTTGAGTTTCTACATACATGCCCACAAACCCTCTAACGTTTAATTCAAACGAATTAAACACGAAAATACTTGAAGAGATGTATTCTAGTATAAAATAAACACAGAACAATGGTTCCAGACTGGAAATAAATTGTCCAAATAAAATTGGTCCTCCCTTCACAGAATTGCAGCAGCGTAACATTAGGTCTGGCCTCTCCAGGGACCCCAATGACTAGTACCTCTGGGGTTGTGTTTAAAGCTTATTACAAATGTAAACACTTACCTAACAAGTTTATAAATTTTGAATAAGCTACATAAACGTACTATCCATCTTAAGAAGTTGTTTTATAACATTGGTGTTAGGCAATTACGCTCGCGGTATTAAGACGGAATTAAATTAGTAACAGAGTGTAATGGTTAACTTCATATAGCCTGCGTTTACCCGTTTGTCCTCATTGGAGTTTACCTCTAACGAAAGTAGTTTTTACTTTGAAAACCTTTATATTTTTTATAATTTGTAGAAATTATAATACTCTAAGATTATATTTTTTCGGTGAAAATTAAAACATTTCATTCAAAATCTCAATGCACTCTAGTTTATTAACACATACAGACTAGTTTCGACTACGATGTCGCCTTTATCATTGATTGGGCACTAGTAGTGTGTAAAGAGATTTTGTGTGAAGAGGTTTAGTTTTTGCCCCCTGTGAAATGTTCGCACTAGCTAAACTCTTAATATTATATTTCTTGCTTAAACACTTCTCTTTATAAAACGTCTATGGGCCTACTAATAACAAATCAGAAGGTTTAGAAAAAATTGGAGTCAATCCAACAGACAAAATCCTTAGAACATGATCTTCATGGTACTGGAATTGTAATTAAATCTCGTCCCAATATTTAACTTAATTATTATGAACGTAAAATAAAAATTTATTTTAATATGTCCATATACATTAATTAAGTATTTTCACTATTTTAATAGATGGACGTCATAGTTTTAAATTACACCTGAGTTCGATTCAATTGTACTTTAAAAATATAAATGATATTTCTTAAACAGTCAATTATCAGTAGCCTACAATGTAAGCACTAATAAGCACTAGTAGCCTACATGTAGTTACACTAATTAAATGAATAAATATTTGAAAAAACTGTATTAACATCAACTGTCATCCACTACAAGTTAAAACAAAATGTAGGCTATTTGAACATAAATGGATGAATACAAATTATTTTATCAACGATTGAAAAAATTTGTACATAATATAGGCTATATAAGGAGAGTGTGAGCTAGTAGAATGAATTGAAAAACATTTTTTTTTATACATACCGAGAACTTTACAAACACCCACACACCTACTAACATACCTACATGTAAGTATCATAGAATGTTGACAAGAAAAGAGGCTCTTGATAAAATTACACTTTAAGCAATGAAGAACGGAGCAGTCTATTTGAAAAAAAGTGTTTGTATTTGTTAAAGTGTAAATATTTGTGGGCATATTTGTACAGAGTAAGTTTTCCGATTTCTAAATGTGCTATAAAGCTTGCTGCTCCGACACCCTATATTCAACGGTCGTGGTATTCCATCAATTTCCACTGCCATAAAAGTACGAAATGCAATTCTCAGAGAATGAAATAAAATCACAAATGGAAGAGGAGAAGCAATGATGGATGTGTTTAAGGACTGCCTTGGTTGCAGTTGAGCCATTAACGCTCCACATCTTCAGGGAATTCCTAGGCAAGACAGACCCGAAATATTTTGTAGAATAATTTTGTAAACTGTCCACAGTATAATTTTTGCGAGGTAAGCTTAACAATTAACCACAGGGGCATTATTTTAATACGTTACTTGTTACTTGAAAGAGTATTCGATAACCTTTTCTATAACGTGTTACAGTTAGGACTACAAATCACCTGTTATATATAACTTGTTTTATTTTAAATTAACTGACACATGGGCTACTGTGTTTTTCCCAAATTGAGCTTATAACTGACTGTGTTGTTATTTCGTCTCTTTCAAATCTAACAAGATTTTCATTTGCCTGACGAAAACGTTGTTAACTTATGTTTTATCTATGGTAAGTTAAAAACCTTTTACTACAACCGTTATTTTTAAAATTAGGCAGTCTGGTAAAATTTACCTCATACAAATGAAAATAAAAAAATTCAGGTAAAATACCAATATATTAGCCTATGTGCATTATCATATTATTAATTATTTCCTCCTTTTTTAAAAATTTAATTTAGTATAAAACAATTTAGGTTTTTCAAAAAATACAAAGTATTTTTTAATATTAATATGCATATTAACATATTTAACTACTACTCAACTATTATTTATTTTTATATAATTACATTTTCCAATATTCTCGAGTACTTTAAGATAATTCCTTAAAATAGTATCGTTATTTCAAACTGTAGGACTAATTATTTCAAACCGTTAGTCTAAGTTATCTATTATTATTACTCATTTTATTAGTATTAGGCTTCATACTTCAATATAATTAAGTAGATTTGTATCATTATTTTTTACAAATTAAATATTTTGGTCTAAATACTACTTATCTATTCTCTATTATTATTACTCATTTTATTAGTATTAGGCTTCATACTTCAATATAATTAAGTAGATTTGTATCATTATTTTTTACAAATTAAATATTTTGGTCTAAATACTACTTATCTATTCTCTATTATTATTACTCATTTTATTAGTATTAGGCTTCATACTTCAATATAATTAAGTAGATTTGTATCATTATTTTTTACAAATTAAATATTTTGGTCTAAATACTACTTATCTATTCTCTATTATTATTACTCGTTTTATTAGTATCAGGCTTCATACTTCAATATAATTAAGTAGATTTGTATCATTATTTTTTACAAATTAAATATTTTTGTGTAAATACTACTTATCTATTCTCTATTATTATTACTCATTTTATTAGTATTAGGCTTCATACTTCAATATAATTAGGTAGATTTGTATCATTATTTTTTACAAATTAAATATTTTGGTCTAAATACTACTTATCTATTCTCTATTATTATTACTCATTTTATTAGTATTAGGCTTGATATTTCAATATAATTAAGTAGATTTGTATCATTATTTTTTACAAATTAAATATTTTTATGTGTAAATACTACTTATCTATTCTCTATTATTATTACTCATTTTATTAGTATTAGGCTTCATATTTCAATATAATTAAGTAGATTTGTATCATTATTTTTTACAAATTAAATATTTTGGTCTAAATACTACTTATCTATTCTCTATTATTATTACTCATTTTATTAGTATTAGGCTTCATACTTCAATATAATTAAGTAGATTTGTATCATTATTTTTTACAAATTAAATATTTTGGTCTAAATACTACTTATCTATTCTCTATTATTATTACTCATTTTATTAGTATTAGGCTTCATATTTCAATATAATTAAGTAGATTTGTATCATTATTTTTTACAAATTAAATATTTTTGTGTAAATACTACTTATCTATTCTCTATTATTATTACTCATTTTATTAGTATTAGGCTTCATACTTCAATATAATTAAGTAGATTTGTATCATTATTTTTTACAAATTAAATATTTTGGTCTAAATACTACTTATCTATTCTCTATTATTATTACTCATGTTATTAGTATTAGGCTTCATACTTCAATATAATTAAGTAGATTTGTATCATTATTTTTTACAAATTAAATATTTTTGTGTAAATACTACTTATCTATTCTCTATTATTATTACTAATTTTATTAGTATTAGGCTTCATATTTCAATATAATTAAGTAGATTTGTATCATTATTTTTTACAAATTAAATATTTTGGTCTAAATACTACTTATCTATTCTCTATTATTATTACTCATTTTATTAGTATTAGGCTTCATACTTCAATATAATTAAGTAGATTTGTATCATTATTTTTTACAAATTAAATATTTTTGTGTAAATACTACTTATCTATTATCTATTATTATTACTCATTTTATTAGTATTAGGCTTCATACTTCAATATAATTAAGTAGATTTGTATCATTATTTTTTACAAATTAAATATATTTGTGTAAATACTACTTATCTATTCTCTATTATTATTACTAATTTTATTAGTATTAGGCTAAATACTTCAATATAATTAAGTAGATTTGTATCATTATTTTATACAAATTAAATATTTTTGTGTAAATACTACTTATCTATTCTCTATTATTATTACTAATTTTATTAGTATTAGGCTACATACTTCAATATAATTAAGTAGATTTGTATCATTATTTTTTACAAATTAAATATTTTGGTCTAAATACTACTTATCTATTCTCTATTATTATTACTCATTTTATTAGTATTAGGCTTCATACTTCAATATAATTAAGTAGATTTGTATCATTATTTTTTACAAATTAAATATTTTTGTGTAAATACTACTTATCTATTATCTATTATTATTACTAATTTTATTAGTATTAGGCTTCATATTTCAATATAATTAAGTAGATTTGTATCATTATTATTTACAAATTAATTATTTTGGTCTAAATACTACTTATCTATTCTCTATTATTATTACTCATTTTATTAGTATTAGGCTTCATACTTCAATATAATTAAGTAGATTTGTATCATTATTTTTTACAAATTAAATATTTTGGTCTAAATACTACTTATCTATTCTCTATTATTATTACTCATTTTATTAGTATTAGGCTTCATACTTCAATATAATTAAGTAGATTTGTATCATTATTTTTTACAAATTAAATATTTTTGTGTAAATACTACTTATCTATTCTCTATTATTATTACTAATTTTATTAGTATTAGGCTACATACTTCAATATAATTAAGTAGATTTGTATCATTATTTTTTACAAATTAAATATTTTGGTCTAAATACTACTTATCTATTCTCTATTATTATTACTCATTTTATTAGTATTAGGCTTCATACTTCAATATAATTAAGTAGATTTGTATCATTATTTTTTACAAATTAAATATTTTGGTCTAAATACTACTTATCTATTCTCTATTATTATTACTCATTTTATTAGTATTAGGCTTCATACTTCAATATAATTAAGTAGATTTGTATCATTATTTTTTACAAATTAAATATTTTGGTCTAAATACTACTTATCTATTCTCTATTATTATTACTCATTTTATTAGTATTAGGCTTCATACTTCAATATAATTAAGTAGATTTGTATCATTATTTTTTACAAATTAAATATTTTTGTGTAAATACTACTTATCTATTCTCTATTATTATTACTAATTTTATTAGTATTAGGCTACATACTTCAATATAATTAAGTAGATTTGTATCATTATTTTTTACAAATTAAATATTTTTGTGTAAATACTACTTATCTGTTCTCTATTATTATTACTAATTTTATTAGTATTAGGCTACATACTTCAATATAATTAAGTAGATTTGTATCATTTTTTTTACAAATTAAATATTTTTGTGTAAATACTACTTATCTATTATCTATTATTATTACTAATTTTATTAGTATTAGGCTTCATATTTCAATATAATTAAGTAGATTTGTATCATTATTTTTTACAAATTAAATATTTTGGTCTAAATACTACTTATCTATTCTCTATTATTATTACTCATTTTATTAGTATTATTCTTCATACTTCAATATAATTAAGTAGATTTGTATCATTATTTTTTACAAATTAAATATTTTGGTCTAAATACTACTTATCTATTCTCTATTATTATTACTCATTTTATTAGTATTAGGCTTCATACTTCAATATAATTAAGTAGATTTGTATCATTATTTTTTACAAATTAAATATTTTTGTGTAAATACTACTTATCTATTCTCTATTATTATTACTAATTTTATTAGTATTAGGCTACATACTTCAATATAATTAAGTAGATTTGTATCATTATTTTTTACAAATTAAATATTTTGGTCTAAATACTACTTATCTATTCTCTATTATTATTACTCATTTTATTAGTATTAGGCTACATACTTCAATATAATTAAGTAGATTTTTATCATTATTTTTTACAAATTAAATATTTTTGTGTAAATACTACTTATCTATTCTCTATTATTATTACTAATTTTATTAGTATTAGGCTACATACTTCAATAAAATTAAGTAGATTTGTATCATTATTTTTTACAAATTAAATATTTTTGTCTAAATACTACTTATCTATTCTCTATTATTATTACTCATTTTATTAGTATTAGGCTTCATACTTCAATATAATTAAGTAGATTTGTATCATTATTTTTTACAAATTAAATATTTTGGTCTAAATACTACTTATCTATTCTCTATTATTATTACTCATTTTATTAGTATTAGGCTACATACTTCAATATAATTAAGTAGATTTGTATCATTATTTTTTACAAATTAAATATTTTGGTCTAAATACTACTTATCTATTCTCTATTATTATTACTCATTTTATTAGTATTAGGCTTCATACTTCAATATAATTAAGTAGATTTGTATCATTATTTTTTACAAATTAAATATTTTGGTCTAAATACTACTTATCTATTCTCTATTATTATTACTCATTTTATTAGTATTAGGCTTCATACTTCAATATAAATAAGTAGATTTGTATCATTATTTTTTACAAATTAAATATTTTTGTGTAAATACTACTTATCTATTATCTATTATTATTACTCATTTTATTAGTATTAGGCTTCATACTTCAATATAATTAAGTAGATTTGTATCATTATTTTTTACAAATTAAATATTGTTGTGTAAATACTACTTATCTATTCTCTATTATTATTACTAATTTTATTAGTATTAGGCTAAATACTTCAATATAATTAAGTAGATTTGTATCATTATTTTATACAAATTAAATATTTTTGTGTAAATACTACTTATCTATTCTCTATTATTATTACTAATTTTATTAGTATTAGGCTACATACTTCAATATAATTAAGTAGATTTGTATCATTAGTTTTTACAAATTAAATATTTTTGTGTAAATACTACTTATCTGTTCTCTATTATTATTACTAATTTTATTAGTATTAGGCTACATACTTCAATATAATTAAGTAGATTTGTATCATTATTTTTTACAAATTAAATATTTTTGTGTAAATACTACTTATCTATTCTCTATTATTATTACTAATTTTATTAGTATTAGGCTACATACTTCAATATAATTAAGTAGATTTGTATCATTATTTTTTACAAATTAAATATTTTTGTGTAAATACTACTTATCTATTCTCTATTATTATTACTCATTTTATTAGTATTAGGCTTCATACTTCAATATAATTAAGTAGATTTGTATCATTATTTTTTACAAATTAAATATTTTTGTGTAAATACTACTTATCTATTCTCTATTATTATTACTCATTTTATTAGTATTAGGCTACATACTTCAATATAATTAAGTAGATTGTATCATTATTTTTTACAAATTAAATATTTTTGTGTAAATACTACTTATCTATTCTCTATTATTATTACTCGTTTTATTAGTATTAGGCTACATACTTCAATATAATTAAGTAGATTTGTATCATTATTTTTTACAAATTAAATATTTTTGTGTAAATACTACTTATCTATTCTCTATTATTATTACTCATTTTATTAGTATTAGGCTACATACTTCAATATAATTAAGTAGATTTGTATCATTATTTTTTACAAATTAAATATTTTTGTGTAAATACTACTTATCTATTCTCTATTATTATTACTCATTTTATTAGTATTAGGCTACATACTTCAATATAATTAAGTAGATTTGTATCATTATTTTTTACAAATTAAATATTTTTGTGTAAATACTACTTATCTATTCTCTATTATTATTACTCATTTTATTAGTATTAGGCTACATACTTCAATATAATTAAGTAGATTTGCATCATTATTTTTTACAAATTAAATATTTTTGTGTAAATACTACTTATCTATTCTCTATTATTATTACTAATTTTATTAGTATTAGGCTACATACTTTAATATAATTAAGTAGATTGTATCATTATTTTTTACAAATTAAATATTTTGGTCTAAATACTACTTATCTAATTCTTCTTATTTCAATGTTACAAACATTACATATTATAATAACATTTCATAATTTACTACGATTATCTATTTATATAATTATGTATTGTATAATCACAGGTTATTTTAATACCACTACGTTATTTAACGTTACTCGATACGTTACCTTAATAGCGTTATCTCCTTATCATTCTTATGTAAATAATAAAGTTATTACATATTTTTGTATAACTATATGAATAATTACATGCATTTTAAGACTTTGACTATTTCAATATCATTGCATATTTCCATAACGCTACCAAATACAATATCATCTTGTGTTTAATATAACTATCAATTTTAATAAAACTACGAATCTACTGGCTTACAATATAGCTCAATTAACAGTAAGATTTAATATTAAATACATGTTTTTCAATACTTTCACGTATTTGATTATCATTGCGCATTTGCATAGCCTAACCAAATACAATATCATTTTGTGTTTAATATCACTAAAATTTCTACTAAAACTACGAATCTATCATCACCAATTAACAGCAAGATTTATTGAAAACGGCATATAATAGTATACTTTCACGTACTTGATTGCCATTCTGTATTCTCACATCATTACCATATACAATATCGTTTTGTGTTTGTAATATCACTACGATTTCTATTAGCGTTACGTTAGACTACTATCTTTAAGCATTATAACCTTAGAATTTAGTTCTGTTGCGTATTTTAACGTCATTAATAATTTTATTATTTGCCTATATATAATGGGGCAGCATAGGTGAAATATGATGGTTATTTTATTGGCAAAAAAAACTGGTTAAAGAATTTTGTTATTTACACCAGCTGACCGCTATTTGACAAGATATAACGTAGCCTACAAAGACAATAGGCCAACTCCAATTGGAAATGGTACGATATCTATATTTACCAATACTAATCCAAATTAATGGTTGTAATAATATCTAGCAATAATAAGCTGCTAAGCAGAAATATGTTAGAGACAAAAGACTACGTATTAGCTTAAGTGCAATGTATTCCTACATACTCGGAACTCACAAACCTATTCTGAACTCCACGGTTGGTCATACATAGGCCTACATTTGTCTAAGTTAAAAATATTAGGCTATATTTTGTTAATCTTATTTATAATTTACTATCTTCATGGTTACATCCGAATCGTGTAATTATATTAGTTACCCTGAAAAAATACATTTTTAAACCATGAACCACTTGGAGGAAGAACAAGTCTCCATCAGACAATTAGTCTAAACCTAGGTTATCCACATAGCATTACGTTAAAATCCTAATACCATTGGAAAATATTAAGAATCTTTGTTATGATTTGATATAAATTAAGTACATTTAATTCTTTCCTAAGCACTATTTTAACAATTTTTATGTTTCAAATGAGACTTTAGACATTATTAAATGGTAAAAATGTTTCTTCACTGGAACTACAAGAAGTGCTTTATAGCGAATCCTTCCTTTTTAGGAATGCACAACGAGATGTACATAGTCTGAAAAGAAGGAAGCGGGAGCCATCTTTCTTTCGGCTTTTCCTCTTACAAGCTCGTCGTAGATTCCATTTCCCCAATCCAACAGTTCTTTCCATCATTTCCTTCTTAATTTATTTCATTCATTCCAAACTCGGTTTTCCCCTTTTCCTGTTTCTTGGCGGGATCTATTTAAAATCCTTTGGACGAAATCTATGTTGAGACGAAAGCTGGGCCTTATCGAAGTGTAAGGTTTACAGTTTTAAAATAACTTTATGACAAGTTATAATACTCTTAAGTTTTTGTAAACGTCAATCTCACTCCCATTTTTATCAAAATCTGTTCAATTACGACTTTTTCCACTATTGGTAGTTGCGATAAACTTGTCCTATAAACATTTCTATAAATAATATTCTTTTATTTCTTTATGAATGGTCACGTGCCTGTTCCTTAATAAATTAGGCCTGTATTTTCGAGTATACCATTGAAAAATGTTTTGACCTAATGTTTTATACTGGTTTGCTTCAGAATTTGCATAGAACTGTTATTTGTAGGTAAATTTTATAGCAGAATTTTGTTAACTGATCTTGTTTGTTATCGTTTTCATCGGAGTTATTCGGCCTCTCTTTGCGGGGGTCGAAATTCTCCCTTTCTTCAAGGACTAATTTGGCAAATGTTCTACCTCCTCAATTATACACTGCTCTTTATTCAGCTTATACAAAAATCTTTCGTCTTCTTTCACCGATACTTCTCCTACATCTCTTGGTTTATGTCAGTCATCATATCTTTTACTCTTAGGTCATGATCTTTCCTTATATTACAGACATGGAAATTTTCTTGTCCCTACTTTAACCCCCCAAACTCTAATTCCTTGAATATAACTTTACAACTGACTGATCGCTTTAAAATCATACAAAGGCTTGTTTTTCAGAACCAAGACTATGTCGCAATAAATAACTTTCGTTTTTTCATTAATTCTTAATGTAGTACTAAACTTAGAACACAAACCTTTAGTGACTGTAAAGAATTTATGCTTATAAATATGCCTGTGATTTTATAGGTTTTAAAACATAAAGTATTTTAAAATCATATATGCGCATAATATTATTACATACGTAAATAGACATGCAAAGTCCTGAAGTGACTAAACGGGTGTATGACCGAAAAATAAATCTTCTGTTTATATCAACGAAATTCAAATAATCATTAATATTTTATACCATTAATAATAAAATTCTTCCTTCACATGACGTTATCGCTCGGATCTGTCAGTAATGACCTTTTGACAATAAAGCCTTTAAAATTGTGCACGACAATGACTTATAGCTATAATCTGATTTTTCCTTAAAGAGGTGATAATAGATTCAACCAATGACATTCTCTAATCGCTATAAATCAGATAATGAGAAATATAAATAAATGATTATGGAAATTGGAATTATTACTTACTTTACTTTATCCAATGCCCGCCCTTGGCTGTTGAACCATTCGGCGTCGAGCCTCCCAGTAACGACAGGTTCTGGACAGCTGGTCGTCCAGTTCAGGACAGGTTGAAATGTGGTCCCCATTCATGACACCATTGAGACAGAGCGGACACGTATCGGACTCTGCTAGGCAAAAACGGTAGAGGTGGGCCTGGAGATAGTCGTGTCCTGTCAGAAGTCGAAAGTCAGCCACGGCAGTTGCTCTATCGCTTGTGGGCACCAAAGGACCGCGACTGCTAAGTGATGCCCACAGTTTCCCCCTGCTGGCTTCCTCATGATCTTTTTTAATTGAGCGTTTAAGAATTGCATCAATAAGGTGTTTGGCAGAGGTGAGGCTGGTTTCTGCTGTTGCATCTGCGTTCCATTTTTTGCAAGGTCGTCTGCTCTTTCGTTACCTGTGATGCCAACGTGACTTGGGATCCACTGAAGGCTAATTGACCATTCATTTTGCAAAAGATGTGAGATTGCTTCTCGGCAGTGGAATATGTTCGAACAGTCTGTTGACGAGTTGTCGGCTATTGCAATTATGGCGGCTTGGGAGTCTATAAAGAAAACAGCTCGTTGGTGGTTCGTTGTTGGGTGATGCGCAGCAAGAGCCTCTGCGGCCGGTCGCACTGCCGTTACTTCCCCATCAAAATTACTTGTGTTTGCCCCAACGCCCTGGCTGATTTCAAATAGCTTGGAGAAAGCTCCAGCCCCAGCTCCAGTAGGATTGGGTTTAGATCCATCAGTGTAGATGTGCAGCCAGTCTGGTTCAGGATACAAAGTGTGGATTGTCTCAAGGGCAGAAATCTTTAGTTCTTCTGGGAGTGCAAGATGCTTGGGGGTTTTAAAGTTTAGAAATTGGAATTATAAACGTTATTGTTTGTAAAGGTTAATAACTATATAGTTTAGGAACAAAAGTAGTTAACATTTCAATTTTAAAAGAAAAACATGTTTAGTGTTATTTCTTTTATGTAGGTCACATAGTTCCCAATACCTGCAGTACATACAAAACAAAAAGTAAGTTTTTATTTTTGAAATGGATGAATAAAAACATTGTATTTAAATCTTTATAGTTATTTCAATAATAAATTATGGTCATCTTCAGAGGAAATTATTAAACGTCTTGTATCTTAGTAAAAATATAAATTTCCTGTCAAAAATAATTATAAATTACATAAATATGAAACAGTAGAATAATAAGTTAAAGTGAAAGCAAGAAACTGTAGCATAGTAAAGAAATAATACTAGGTAAAAATACGAATAATACTAAGTGATCTATTTAATAAATTTATTTAAAAACGCGTATAATTTATCTTAATATTATTCCATAATTACCAACTCACTAATAATATCTTTTGAAGTTATAGTTTTGTGACATCCTCTGACAATCAGTTTATTCGCGCACAATGAAATTCACCCGTGTGTAGTACAATGGGACAAACTACAATTTGTACAACCATTTCCGAGAAGCTGGGGTGCCCGTGATTTATAGGCCCAATTAAAACAGAAATTGATTCTGCATTGCCAACCGTTGCATGTGCCGTAGAAATCACAATAATTGAAAGCATGTCAACCGCTTACGCCCTTTAGTCGATCATAATGTAAAACACAAGGGCAGAAGAATCTGGTATTCACCTGGTATCGGAGGTCAATTGCATTTACATGGGTTATTTAGAGTTTTACCCCTATTTTCTTGGCGTCTAAATATTTCAAATAACATGTTTTTATGTTTTTCTTTTTTATATAATTGTTTGAGTTAATTTTTTTTTGAATACAACCCATATAAAACTAGGTTTCAAGAGTTCAAGAATAAGGATTAAGAATTCTAGGATAAGTAAGAATTCAAGAATTCTTAATTTAATTGCAAGAAGGCTTTTATTATTGTTATCAGTAAATAGTCAAAAGGAAATGGTAAATGCTTACGCCATAATAATGATTACATTTAAACTATAAATTCAGCCTAGGAGATACAGGTTAAACCTAGCTTCCTTCCGGTATCCAAGGAAAATAATCTGACCAGCAGTAGCCTACTACTGGAGGATTCAATATTTCCCAGACACTTATTTTCTCAGGTTTTAATGTTTTACTATAAAAATCCCGATTGAATATTTTGGACAAAGAAATTTTGTATATTGCTTAGCTTAGAAAATATTGTCTTGCAAATAACCTAAGAATTTTAAAAGTACAACAAATTATTCTATACAAGTGGAAATGTTATATATTATTTAATATTAATTAGGAATTTTGGAAAAAAATATATAATATTCCGTCTTAATCTAGTTTTTATAATTCTATGGGGTTAAAAATCTCATAGGGTTTCATTAGTGCCCCCAGGAATCGGACCCAGGACTTTAAAATTGCCTTAGGGTTTACTCTAGGTACTAATTTCACAGTTAAATCTATTCAGAGACTTAAAACCAGACAGATGGTACTAACTCAGGACGATAAAATTATATTCCAGTACTGTAATACTTGACCACTTAACCGCCTTACAGAACACATCCACTGAACAGAAAATAAATCCTGTCAGTATGACATACTAGTATATATAGACCTACTTATTATATAAATATAGTAATTATTAAATTAAATAATATATATATATATATATATATATATATATATATATATATATATATATTATATAAAAATATATTTGGAATATAGAATAATAAAATTAGATTATTTTAAGGTAATTAATTTACTTACAGGTTTCGGTGTAAATTGTTACTTATTATTTATTAAATTTCAACTACAATTTAAGTTTCTGTTAATATTAACCCAAATTCTGAAGGAGAGTTTTCTTAATATCGCCTGAATAATGTTATGAGTTAAGTTGTTTTTACACCGTCCATCTACAGTGCCAATGTTCTGAAAGTAATTTCCCCCCGATTTGGGTCAAGATAAGAAATGTATGCTGTTAATTTTTTTATTTAATTTATTCATTAGCACAATAAACGAAACTGGGATATCTTTAAACACTATTTTTCAATATTACATCTTTAATAAACTTTAACCTAGAAAATATGGAATAGCGATAAAGCACCGAATCGGTGAATAGGTATAAACTATTTATCAGTTATGTTACTACAAACATATAACTCTTAAAGTTAAATATTTGGGTAGCATCACTGATGATGATGTGATAAGTCATCGAAACGCGAATGAAATTAAAGTTTTACAATTGAGAGTAGTGTGTATTTATTTGTTTATAACCTTAACTTACAAGCTCGAATATTATTTACAGCTTTAATTCTATTTTATGAATAGGCTTTAGTAATTACGTGCGGACTTACTAATTGACCGAGATCCCGTAGTGGGATAACAGTTGTGCATCCAATCCCGAACGTTAGGCTTAATCCCAGCATTTACCCAAACCGGAGGAGATATCGAATAAGCCTTGGGAGGCCTTTGTGAGAGATAGGATATGTATACAGTATTGTTGCTTTACAATTAGTGATTGGTTAACAATAGCCGTCACTTCATCAAAAGTGAATTTCTTATCTCAAATATTTAGCCCAAAGTAAGTTTTGTTTAGTTCACTGTAAAAATTTGTGATGCTATTTGAAAGACGCCATATTTGACTGATTGACAACATTTTCATTCAAGTCAAAAGAGATCCTATACATTTGTTTGGAGAGGTCTATAACTTAAATAATTTTAAAAAAGGTTTTATTAAAGAGGTTTTTAAATTATATGATATGCACAAAATTATTTCTAAATGCAACTTCAAGACTAGAATTTAAAATAGTTATGTCACATCCCTTTTTAAACATTACCTCATATACACATTTTATTTCAAACCATATCAATTACTTAATATGAATAAATAGGAAACGTTCTTGATGGTAAAATTTAATGATATTAGTCACTAATTTTAAATAAAGTACTGTTTACTATCATTCAATAGCACTAATTAAACATTAATAATCTCATTAGAAATATTGTATATAATAAACTATACCGGGTTATTTTAAAAACTTTATCTCAATATTTTACCAAATATCATTTTGCAATTGATATAGTCACTGTTATATAAAGCTATATATGATTTAATTGAAAAAAAACATTTGTATTGGGTAAAATGTTAAAAGGTTTCGCATTAATGTGTGAGGATATTCTTGATATTTTTAGTTTAAATATGTGCTTTTGAGAACATAAACTAAGAATTTGGAAAGTAAAGAATGAGAGACGTTGTCTACGACTAAAACCAAGGTTGCTTTTTAAATACTTTCTATTAGTTTAGCCTCTCTGATATATGTCTGTTCAAATTTTCAATCGTTATAAAACTACTTTGTATTTATCCACTCAAGTTCAAACATTTTTTTTTAAACGTTTAGTGGATGACACTTACAGAGCTTGTGAACTTGTGGATGTTAATATAGTTTTTTTTTTTGAAATATTAATTCATAAACTAAAATCAATATTGAATTATTTTTTTTTTAAATGGGAGAACAAACTTTCATAAAAGGGGGAAGGATATAGAATATAATTATTCAGTTAAATTTGGCTTAAAATAAGGGATAAACTGATTTCATAACTGCTGATTTTACGTTACAGATTATGTGATAAAACAGCTGTTTTAACTCATAGGTTATGTAACTTTATTTTTATTATTTTTAATTATTTTTTTAAAAAAAAGTAACCTACGAGTACAATAAATATTTCTTTGTTGACCTAAGTAGAAATGGTTTTTAAACAAATTTGGTTTATACTACTTGTTGATATTGATTACAACTTGTAAAATATAATGACTTTTTTAAAAATTTTGTTACTCATGCTTAAGAAACCACATGAATATTCCTATAGCCAATGCTCTCAGTTTATTTAAAATATAGTTTGTAAATTCTGATCTAAAGACAGTTTATCTAGGTCTCATTTACAGTAAAACAAACATTACAATACACTCATTGAATGACTATTTTATTGCCTATTAGAACCATGGCGTTTAGCAATACAACAGCTTACTACATTTCATGTAATGTGTAACCGTAAATAGGCCTAATTAGTAATGTAAACTGCTTCTCTAACAAAAATAATTGTAACTCATCATCCTACCAAGTAACTCTATTATGAGTAAAACGAAGAAAACCGAAAAAAGTATCTAAATTATGATAATTTTTGATAGTATTCCCAGTGCGGTAGAGTTTATCTAGGTTTAATAAAGTGTAGGATATATCACCTAAAACAAGCGTTGGGAAATAATAGAGATATGTTTTAAGTAAAAACATTTATAGCCACGTATACAAAAAATTATTGTATTCACATAAACATACAATTTCGCGTCATTATAATTTTCGTCAGATCAGTAGCCTGAGTGTAAATTCCATGGGTTACGCTATAAGTAACTTCAAAATAAACTAAATGATAACATAATAATTTCATATATCAGCTGATTTTATTTTATAATATAATCGTTAAAACACGTATATTATGTTACATTATTTACTGAACATTGCTAAGGACAAACGTTAGTAATAAATAGTTTTATCCATTATTATGCTTAATATATTTAATTTTGGATAAATCTAAATAAACATAAATCAATAAAATGATAGTAAATAAATAAACAACTAAACTCGAACATAGAAAATAACAGACGTTTTTGTCTGTAAGCGTTTCAATGACTTTCGTCACCATCAGTGACACTACTACAAATTTACAACCCCGACTAAACATGAGAAGCACGTCTTAATTGTACATAAATCTTAGAACCGGATCTAGGCTTGGTCAGATTTACAAACACGCTTCGATTAACATGAAAAATTTACAATAAATAAGAAAATTAGGAACAATGTTTACATGAACTCAAATACTAGAATAACAATTACATTTTGAAATATATCCTCTAAGTTGAAAACAATGAAAAAAGTTAACAACAAATTTTTAACTAAATAAATAAAATCCACCAACCCCGAAACAAAAAACTTTTTACAAATACTTTATGTACATTTCGAATACATGGTAATCATCGTCAGAATGTACATAAAGTAATTGTAACAAAGATTTTGTATTGTGGTTAGTGAAATTTATTTATTTATTTAATAAATTAGTCCACAGTGCTCAAATAATTTATTAATAACACATTTTTAATAAAATAATATATAATTTTGAAGTGGCCCTAATACATAATTAAATATTATATTTTAAAATCGTATTATGATTAGGTTTTGCTTTGCAAGTCATCACCTTTGAACACCTTGTTGTCCTTTAAACAGTGTTTCGCAATATCTGATTTTTCTGGCCTAATAAACTCTAAATGGGAATATGCTCTTTTGCTCGAAATCTTATACTTCTTTTAGTTTGGTCTATGTATTTCATTAAACATGTAAATATATTATAAACTATACTCTTCCGATTTATCTTCATTCGGTGCTTTATCTTTTTGGCTTCCAAACAGATTTTCGAGGTTATTTCTCGTTACTAACGTTATTTTCATACTACTATTGTACTGCTGTACTATTGTGCAATGTAAACTGAGGGTCTATTGTAATCTGGCTACGGCCAGGTCCGGTGTTAATCTTTATTTTATGAATCACACGTTATGCATCAACTGTTTAGTTGCAGTTGTAAATTTCTAGTAGTTTCTCTGATGATGACATAAGTCATTGAAACACGTATGACAGTAAAGTATATTGTTTTGTGAATTCGGGTGTAGTTATTTATATATTTATAACTTTAACACACAAGCCGAATCAATTAGTACTTATAATACGATTTACCTATAAGTTACGTATTTTTAATCCATGGTATTCAAAATAACAATGTTTAGGTAATTTCTCACCACGTAAAATTAAATTTTTTTCTAAAATCAAAATATCGGTAAAAGTGACTGTAAAAATTACACTTCTGCCGACACTACCCCCGAGTGCCCCAACCTACATTTTTTAGTTTTTTTTCAATAATGAGATACTCAGATAACCTTTTTGTTAAATATTTGTTGTGTATTCTACAGACATTGAAACCTTATTGAAAATTAAACCTTGACCATTTTTAAAAAGAGAAAAATATACCCAGATGTATCTTGTTGTAAACCTACAGTAAATTTATGGTTATTTTGAGAATTAGATATTTCTCACAATCTTCTTTAATTTTTCAACAAAATTAGTAGACACCACCCTTCATCCCGGTGTAGATCAGGTCTACTTCAGGTAAGTGATCTTGCTAACGCAATTCTATAATTATCCTCTATTACCAGTATCAGGGGATCATTATATGGTTTATGTTGCCATATTTTATCCTATCAGAAGAGGAGATATAGCTACCACTTTATGACTAGATAGAAGCTACTTTAAATACGATACTCAGCAGATTTGGTGTCATGATCCCCCCCAAGGATCTATTCCCCTACAAGGAACTTTTATTTCTTTCCCTTAATCTTACCTATATTAATATCCTTTCCTACCTTTTGCATTCGATAACAGTCGATTTTGTTGTATGCCCTAAAATTATTAAAAACCTGTACGAATATATTGGATTTTATTATGCTGCAAGAACGGAAAGTATAAATATCTCTATCCAGGGATTATTATTTAAATTTCTAAAATAAAATTACTCTAACCACAAAATTTATTCACCTAATTTACGAACATTTTTCTACAACTGTCCTGAATGTTACAAACAGTAAAAAGTTGTTATTTATTTAAAAATTCAAACGTATTATATTTTTACTATTGCAGGTATATTTCTATACACAGCAATGACCGTCAATGTTAACCTGGTGCTGTATGGATTTCTTGTTTTCCTGTGGATATTCTTTGTCAAAAAACATTACATTTCACACGGTATATTAGACTCTTTGACAGATAATTTTGTCGCCTGATAAAACCCCAGATCTTGTTTGTAGTCTTGTGAAAGAGAAAGGAACTGAAATCCACAGAGTCAGAGTTTTATTTCCCACACCGTGGTTTTTCTAATTCCAACTGAAGTTTTTGTGGTCTTGTTTATGAGCATAAAGACGAAACAGATTATATATTGATAATTTCCTCACAAGTTAAGGCTTGCGCTGTTTAAGGAATTTTGTAGTGATAAAGTTTAATAATTACTAACAAGTATACATTCTTGGCTATCACAATACTGCTTGTTTCTTTTAGACTCTAGTAAATACGAGTTTTTAAATGTTTTGCTAACAATTGTTTAGATATCTTTTTCCTTTTTAATGAACGACTCGTTCCTTCAATCACTGTAGCAGATTGATTACTACGATGAAAAAATTTTGGCTTGACATTTTTCTTATAGATTATTTCCGATGTAAGTTTGTAAAAAACGTAGCTAGTCTTAAAAAAAAACGTTAAAGTTTCGCCAATCTTCATGGACAATAATACCTGAGAACCATATTTGTCGTAAAGGAAGAGACCTTAACAAATACTTCTAACTTTTGTAGCATCTGTGAATAATACTCTTACTAATTATTAGTTCCGAATAAAATCTACTAAATTTATGAAAAGATTTAAAAACTCAATATTTTATATTGAAGGTTTTGCGTTATTGAGTGATGTTATTTTGTGATTTAACTTTATTATTTAATCGCAATTAATTAAAGATTTTACGTAAAAGTCTATTCCACCAAAAAAAAATAATAAATAATAAATAAATATTTGCGTAGAAAGTAAAATGATATCAATTTGCAAATAGTGCGTGATAGGTTTGTATGAATAATAATGTTAGGAAATATATTTAAAAAAGTTTAAAAAGAAATATTTTAGTTACTAAATCCTAATTTAATGAACTATGTCTTCCTTTAAAATATCGTCATTGTGAACGCTACCTGTTACGTACAAAATACTTCATTTAAATAATATTTTATTATATAGGCCGTATGACCTCATGGCTTCATTTACAAATATGTCACACGCAAAAGATACAAAATGCCCTTAACAACTCTGTGAAACAAATTGCAATTTCTCTATTCACGAATCAAACAAATTCTTAACTAATTTTTGTAGTTATTCTGAGGTTTTGCTACCATCAGTCTACGTAATTATTATTAGTTACTAAGCAAATGAAATGTTGGTAAATACATAGAGAATTAGCATAAGGGCAAGAAGTAATGTAAAGTAAATTCCCGTGCTGCCGGTATAGGGACGTATTATGACGTCACGTCTGTAACTGTAACATTGGATCAAGCGTGAAGTAAAAGTGAACCACAAACACACTGTATAACCTAATGAAGTGGAACGTCCCAAGAGATAGGAACGATGTCAGAGTTAACTTGATTTCTCATTCTAATGAATCGGATATATTCGGTTTGAATTTAGTTGTATTCGGGCTCGTGTCATGTTATCCAGCTCGTTGAAAACCAATTCTTGTCTATTTATAAGATATTAGGAACGCAAAAATTAAATTCAGAAATATTAAAAACTGCTGTGTACTGTTCATACACGTATTGTATATGTATATTATATATTTAATGGAATAAATGTTTTAAGAACTATGGCATAAGAGTAGCTGGTATTCTATCCGCCCAACTAAATAGAAAACTATGAAAGATAACTATTTCAAAGTTTTCATTTAAACATAAATACACTTTTTTAAGAGGTTTTAGAGTTTGTTTCTACTTTTGTTTAACCGATATTGAGGTAACGTTTAAAATGTATCTTGTATTTCAAAACAGAAAGAAAAGCCTTCGGGGGAAATATTAAAGTTCTTGCCGACGAGGCGCAATACCGCTGTTTGTGTTCAACTCGAACATTTCATTAGAACGGGACGTCGAGGAGCCGTATCATGGAGTCTAATTGGAATGCTATGTTACGACTGAATTATACATCAGGTCGTTTACCCTATTACGACCCCTAATCACTCTCCTCCCGTATTATTGGCTGGGGATCATTTTGAAGGTGTTTAATATAGCCTTAACACATACATGTATATTACATACTTTAGAATTATATGATGGTGTGGTATCATCTTCGATATGTATGCAGTATATTTTATTGTTTTGTTTATTATAGTTTGTATTATTAGTTATACATATTATTAAATTTAGATAATAGTTGGAATTGGAATTTTACGTCTAGTTATAAAATAGAAATTTGATTATCCAAGGTAATGAGAACACGGATAAAGAAAACTACTGTTAATTGAGACACACGCGAGTTAAGCATACTCTTTCATACGGCCTCTAAAATCTTCCTATAACAGCCTGTATAAAACTATAGTCAAATACTTTCTTATTTAGACTTGAGATTTGTTCTGTACAAAGTTACCGCAAATTACCCCATCGGAACATATTTAAAATAACGAAAGTTGTCATTTTTTATATTTTCTAAATTTAGTGAAATTTTACGTTTAACTCGTCATTTCTCGGCTGTTTTGGGGTATATTAGTTTGAAATTTTGACTGGAACATCTTTTGATAATGTACTAAATGCTGGTATAAGTTAGAAATAATAATATTCAACTACAACAAAATGGCGGATTTGTTTGTAATTCTCAGTAATTTATAGGCACTTTTTCTTAAATTAAAAAGTTGTGTTATAAACTTTAGAATTTTAATACTTTATAAATTTTACATTATTGTTGATAACCGACAGTTATTTTTTGGAAAGTTTTGCGTTTTCATATAATTTCGTTAAAAAGTTGTAACGATTTATATTTTGTGCGCCCGATTTACATTTTTGAAACCAGTAATTCGCACGCGACATTCGCCGCTATCGCTGACATGCACAAACAAGTTTGCTCTATCTATGATAATATTTACTTTAAAATCATCACCTAATAATGCTTTATTGCAAAAAAACACAGTTCACAGATAGCTCCATATTATTTAATTACTAATCTGTATGAAAGAAAAATTCACAATCACAATATAAAATTATATATTCTTAAATATTCTGGTGTGACGTTGCCCGTGTTTTATACAATGCCCTAATATCATACGCATAACACTACAAATTTTCGCGATTTAATCGTCAACTGTTTATACATAGAGCAAACTTGTTTGTGCATGTCAGCGAGAGCGGCGAAAGTTTCAAAAATTTAAATAAAATTAAATTGTATTAAGAAATAAAATGAATAAAGACGACAACATTAACTCTATCTTGATTTATTCAAATTAATTTTCTTTAATTGATACATATATTTAAAGTTTTAATATCATAATAATGTAAGCCAGAAAGATGTTATGAAATGCTCTGCTTTTGTGACCATATCAGACAGGCGGATTCTGTCGCTTACGCGCGCACAAAATATAAATTGTTACAACTTTTTAACAAAATTATATAAAAACGCAAAACTTTCCAAAAAATAACTGTAGGTTATCAGCTTTAATGTAGAATTTATAAAGTAATAAAATTCTAAAGTTTGTAACACAACTTTTTAATTTAAAAAAAAGTGCCTATAAATTACTGAACATTACAAACAAATCTGCCATTTTGTTGTGGTTGAATATTATTATTTCTAATTTATAGTACATTTAGTACATTATCGAAAGATGTACCAGTCAAAATTCCAAACTAATATACCCAAAAACAGCCGGGATATGACGAGTTAAACTTAAAATTTTACTAAATTTAGAAAATATAAAAAATGACAACTTTGGTTATTTTAATTATGTTCCGATGGGGTAATTTGCAGTAACTTTGTACAGAAAAATTCTCAAGTCATATACTTTCGACTAAAATTAGTTTGATCCGGTAATGACAACCTTGTCACTATTTCGATTTCTATATCTTTTTTTTGGGGGGGGGGGGGGGGGTGAGCTGCACGCCTATATTAGACACCTATAAACGTATCTCCTGTATATCCCGATATTCTATTTTCGCACATTGAAAACGTCTTATCTTGATTTTAATTTACTGTGGGTATTAACATTGCCATGTTAATGATATCAGGTTTGCAATACTTAGCAGATTGTCTACGTTTCTATGAATCTACGCTCTAGATAAAGTTGGGTGAGTCGTAGGAAATATTAGGCAGCCGTTATATTTATACAAGGTTTCTTTCGACACAACGATCAATCGCAAACTCGCTTAATTTTACTACATGTAATCGATGTTCTATCGGGATGAATGGTAATAATGATAATGTCAATACTTACGTTTATAAGTTATATTAAATAAATGTTAAGTTAACTATTGCTATACTGATTTATAAATGAGTGTAATTTCGCTTTATTTGTAATTATAACGACGTTAAATAAAAACAAGCTTATATATATATATATATATATATATATATATATATATATGTGTGTGTGTGTGTGTGTGTGTGTATGTGTGTGTGTGTGTGTGTGTATGTGTGTGTGTGTGTGTGTGTGTGTGTGTGTGTGTGTGTGTGTGTGTGTGTGTGTGTGTGTGTGTGTGTGTGTGTGTGTGTGTGTGTGTGTTTATGTGTGTGTGTGTGTGTGTGTGTGTGTGTGTGTGTGTGTGTGTGTGTGTATGTGTGTGTGTGTGTGTGTGTGTGTGTGTGTGTGTGTGTGTGTGTGTGTGTGTGTGTGTGTGTGTGTGTGTGTGTGTGTGTGTGTGTGTTGCAATGTTTTTCGACAGTAAAATATATAACCTGAGTCTAACCATGGGATGCATGATTTACATCTCATTTCTAGGAATGGAGATTTATTGTTACTCAGATTTACAGTGAATTACTCAAAATTAATTATTATTTTTTTGACACAATACTGAAATTTTGCTTAATTGATTCAATGCAAGCTGCAATGTGCCCTTCTGTTTTTTGGTTGTTTTCCTGTGTCCCCACTGTGGCACCTGTTTAGTCAACAGCCCCTGGCGCAGTTTAAATAAACTCGACTGTATATTGAAATACAGGCGTTAAGAATAGATGAACATTGGAGAAATCTTCACATTCGCTGATTGTAAAATCTCTGATGCGGCATCCGATCCTTAACTAACAAACTACATTTGTCCATTATAAACCGTAGTCAGCACGCGATATCATGCAGAAAGTATAGAATCAGAATCTTGAAGTACTGTAACAATTTTCATCGGAAACTAGTAAAGAATAAGACCATTGGAAACGAAAAAATAGAATAGATATCGCAAAGTGAGTAATCGAAAGGGCAAATAAATAAAATTACATCTGGGAAAATTTTTCTGATTTATTCGTTGATTAGATAATAAAATGTTTACGATTTGTAACGAATTTTAACTAAAGATATTTTCGGATTAACTGGATTGATGTGAAACAGATTGAATAATATATAACAAAATGGTTTAAAGAACAAAAACTATAATCTAATGATTACTACTTTTGTAGGGAGGGGGTGCCTCAGCTACTCCAGATTGAAAATTTTAAAAGCTTTATATAATTTTAAATTTAAATTTTAAATTAAAAACCTTTCTATTTTTTTCAAGAAATAACTCAAAGCTATAAATTATAACAAGCAAATCCTATGAACCCAAAATAATACCTATAAAAACAATTGCATTTCGTGTCATACCCAATTGAGAATAACAATTAGTTATTTATGAAAAACAATTTATCAGTAAGATATTCAGTCATTACAAAAAACTGAAATTATTCAACCAATACCTTCAAATAATTGTAATTTCGCAAATAATACAACCATAAACAAAATAATAATAACGTATTCTATGTGTGTGTGTGTGTGTGTGTTTTGGTGTGAATGTGTTTCTGTGTATGAGTGTGTGGTGTGTTTATATTGTTATATAAGTATGCGTGTTTTTATATCTTTGTATGAGTGTGTTTTTGTGTGTGTTTCTGTGTATGTGTGTGTGTGTGTGAGATTTAAGGTGTATGCGTATTGTGTAAGTTTATGTGTGCGCACGTGTCTGTTTGAACTTGTGTGTGTGTGGGGGGAGAGAGTGTGTGTATGTGCGTGTGTGTATGTGCATGTGTGTGTATGAGAGAGAGAGTGTGTGTATGTGTGTGTGTGAAAGAGAGAGGGAGTGTGGGTATTTTACGTACCTAAATCGTGAAAAATTACAACTCCAATGATATACACAGATTACTTACAATAATATAAATGAATTGTTTAAGTATCATTTTCACTTTTACGCTTTTACTTTTGAAGTATCAATGTTTTAGTTCCTAAAACAAATTTCTTTATTTTGTAAACGGTAACACAACTTTATTCTCTTACAAAACACCTAAACACATTCATCCCTGCAAATAGCCAAGTTAAGCGAAAAGAAAAGCGATATTTCTCACCTCCTTTGAAAGTCAAGACATAACCTGCGATTTAAAATGGTTTATTCTGAATCGGGTCTCATGTTATAGCACTTAGAGATCGTTGATTTCACAGTTTATGTCTCTTAAAAGTCGATAAGCCGTGAGAGAAAGGCTTTTTAAACTGTTGGAGGTGTTGGTTGTAAACTACACTCTGGCAATAACCCAGCGTGCTACCTACGCCATCGCTGTTCTTACAGATTTATTGTTTCTGGAATATAGGTTCCTAATATTTACACAAGAAGGTGAACGCACTAGTGGATATATTTAATGGCTAAACGTGTGTTGCAATATTATATTTAGTGCAGTTATTTCTGATAGAAAGAATTTACAGTTACAGTATGCCTCTGTACTAATCTTATTTTGATATTAAGTCTAGTTTATTAATAAAATAAAAAGTTACCCATTTTGGGAATATTTTTTTTACCAAGGCGAACGTTTTACCGTAAAAAATATATTAAGAGTGCAAATAATACTGTAAAAGTGAAACGATCATTGTCACATAGTAACAGTGTAACGTATTCAAAATTACAACAGTATTAGAGAAATTTTAACGATTAGTATAACAGTGCAGCGAAATTCGTAAGAGTATAACGAATGTATTGTAACAATATCTCGAACATTGTAATGATGAAAGGAAAATTTTAACAGTACAACGAAAGTTTTTACCAGTACAACGAACATTGTGAGCGAGCATTGGGAGCGAGTTAATTGTAATGCATATTGTAACAATTTAGCGAGAATAGTACAAATATATTTAACAATGCAACATACTGTAATCAAGTTATGAAGATTATAACAACATTATAAAGCTATTATTAGGAAAACGAAAATTTATACATTATGAGAAACTATGTAATATTATAACCAACATTACAACACTTTAACAGGGTTTAAATAATTTAACAACGTAACATATTGAATTCCTGTAACGAAAATTGCAGTTATGAGAGCATTGTAACAATGATTGTTTACAGTATTACGAGTATTACACATTATAAACAATATTCAATCTTTTTAACATATATTGTAAAAGTGTAATTAACATTTTAACATGGTAAAAGCAAAACGAATATTGTCACATGTAACTAACATTACAGCAGTAAATGAAACATCAAGTACAGAATACTAGAACAGGTTAGTAGTACTGTATTTAGGGCTGTATTTAACAGTAATGGACTTTCTAAGTCTATAACGAAGTATGAAATAATATTTTAAACATGTTAAAAGTGTACCAAAATTGTTTAATAGCACAAAGAACGTAATAACACGACCAAAATTGCAGCAGTGTAGAGAAAATTGTAAGAGTGTAACGCATATATTTTCAAAAGCCATTGTAATACTGTAACAAAAATCCCAACAATGTGTCGAAAACTCTAAGAATCTAACCACTCTTTTCTCAATTTAAAGAATATTAATCATGACAAAATTATTATAACCGCAGAAAGAATATGCTTTAGGCTCTATAAGTGTATTATTCAACCTAGGTCAAAAAATGCTCTTAAAAATGATTACTAAAAGTTTCCGTTTGTGCAGAGATCAGCACAAATAATATTTACATGATACAATTTAAATGTTTTGCGGTAGAAATGAATACAAGCAAGACTAAGGCATGCTTTTAAGTTATATAAAATTATTTTTATCAGAACACAAAATCTTTAGGTTAATAAAAATATGACTAGCACCGTTTGGTCTCTTAAGGTGAATGACCCAAGCTAACCATCTCAAGCCGTCTGTTTCCCTTGGTCCCAGTACCACTCGTTCTTAACTGCGTTTTATTCCTTCTGTGAACCCTTATCCTCTACCTACGCAGAAGTGTAAGGAGTACCTTGCTATAACCCAGTAAAGGATAGTTCTACTACATGCTTCTGATACTCCAAACGTAATCTTAATCCCTTCTATTTATTCCAGACAAAGGGTTTTTATATCCCGAACTAATATTATCGGTTTAAAGGAATTCCTATCTTCTATAGGTGATAATAGCAGAATTTATAAAATTCTGTAAACTTGTTTAATATTTTGTTCACTAAATTTAAAAATTCTGTAACAAAAATAACCCAAACCATGTCTTAGATATCTGCATATATTTTTAGCGACAGTTTTAAAGCCAAATTTTTAAAACAAATATTCTAAAATTTTGTTAATTATGAATTATTTGTAATAATTATTATTCGGTTTATTATTGATTCATTGCAAATAAATTAAATATCCCATTTCTTATAACAAACTATAAAATGTATCAAGTCATGATAACAATTGGAAATACCAAACAAAATATTTCTCCCGTATTGCAACAAAATACAAGCGAATCATAACCTTCGACTCGCATTCTTACATCCTTGGCGAAATATTTCAATTTGCTGCGGTACAAATGCCTTTTAGGTATGTTTTGTGAAGAATTTCATCCTCCAGTGGTTCACTGAAGGGAACGGGTTGTTTCTCCCCCAAACAGAAGGGTGGCCAGTTATTTTCTGACAATTCAATCAGTTCCCTGCGATATTATTTCAAACACTTTACCACCTGTTGGGGGTCTGTCGTATTAAACTTCGATATCTCGTTACAGTAAACTTAACGATACGAATGTGATTAGAAATATTTATTTTTTAAATAAAATCTAATTTTAATAACATGTATTATATTTTAACGTTAATTTTACTGTTTAAGTATTAAAACAAAATTGTTTTCAATATCTACAAAATATACTTAACATGATACAATCAATTACCTTTTACTTCTAAATAATTTCATATTGTAGAGTCTCACAGATATAAAACTTTTAGAAATAACTCCTACTTAGGTTAACAAAGAGAATTTTTATATTTGTTTCTTTTTATTAAATAATTACAATTAATATAAATAAACTATCATAATCTGTGCTTTAAAACAGCTGTTCTACCGCATAGCCTATAATATAAAATCAGTTGTCTTATAATATCATATGTTATGACTTATTTTAACCCAAAAGGGATAAAATAACGGCATTACTCCTTTTGTGAAAAGTTTTTCTTCCTTATAAAACTATTGAAAATTTTAACAAGATATAAATATATATATATATATATAAGAAGAGTGTGAACTAACAGTAGGAATTGAAAAATATTTTCAAAACAATAGTCTAAGATCAAATACCTATAAAGTACTTCAAATAAACTTGACTTACGAAAAAAATGTGTATCGATTATCAGTAATTTTTGTTAGCCTTATCGTTAAAATATAGTTTCATAATAGAATGGCGTTATACACAAACCTTAAACTATATAATTTAGTTTATTTTACAAAGTCAAACTTATAATTTAAAATACCTTTAATGAAATCTTTAGTCTTTAATTACAATATATATATATATATATATATATATATATATATATATATATATATATATATATATATATATATATATAATCTACATTACTAGTGTTTCCCGTTTATACAGAATTTTTAATGAACCGGTATTTTACATCTTTAGGAAGCCAGAAACTTAATTTCGATCACATTGACAGTACCTACGATGCCTCAAGAAACTAATTTTGTCATTTGAAAATGAACCAGTTTTTGCCCAAAAATACTTTCAAACTGCTCTTAATTTTTCATGTATTAGTGTAACAAAACATATCCCTTGTTTGAAAAATAATATGGCTTTTCCATTCCTTTTATATCTTGTTTTTGTAATTTTATAATTAATACGATCTTATCACACACGTATACAAAGAAGTAAAACATATTGCTTATGGGGATTGGGTGGGAGGTATGAAAACCTCCTATTAGAGGTTAATGACATATTGCTACCGCGTAGAGGGCAGTGCCAATGTCCGGGTAGAAGATAACGCTTTATGGGGACGTTCTTGAAGTACATTTAAACTCTACATGGGTCATAAAAAAAGACATCAATTACAACCCCTTGTAAGGAGAAGTGTAAGTGGAGGTAGGTATGCTTAAGAGAAGGATATAATGATTGATTCTAGAAGGTATAATGACTTCCTACTGGCGCGGTCGCTGACCTGAAGTAGTTCTGCTTAACCAAAGTAAAATGAGGCGTCTACCCGTTGACCGATCCTTAATGTTAATTATTCCAAATGTAGATACGGTTTTCCAATTAAAGTATTTTACCTTGGCTCCCAATTTCTCACTAAACGCCATTGCATTTAACTAACCAAGTTATGTCTCATTAGGTAGGAGACATTTGTAATTTTAGCGCAGACTAGAACATCATGAATATTGAAGCACTGTTATTTTTCATAGGAAACAAAACGCAGTTAATTCGTCAACACAGACACGAGTGTATTGATCAACCACTAAGCTTGACATATAATTGCTCACAACCCTAATTTATACACATCCTTCTCTAGGAAGGGGGAGATATTTGATTCCTGTAAGGATAACAATGAGGACATTTTATTACGCACATTTCCATTGTTATCAATGAAATATGACATCGTACCCCGTTATTTCATTAGCTCTTTTTTCCACTGATGTTTTTTTTACTGTTAGGACTACATTGGCGTCGGGTATGTACGTTTCCATTACAGACAACACAGATATAAAACGCAAAAAATTCAAATACATGTTAATTCAAACACGTTCATATGGAGTACTTTATGTGTAGAAATAATTATATCAAATAATATTGGTTACATAATCATTATAGCTACTTATAGCTTTAAATTGTAATCTATTATTTCGAAAAAATATATGTTGTTAGAAATGTTTCTCTTAATACCATTTACAAATAAGAAATATTTTAATGAATATAGATTTATAAATATACATTAATGACGAACACCTTTGTATCTCTATCGTATTGTAATTTTTAGAAAGAAAATATAATACAACGAAGTAAACTCCTACAGAAGTTACAAAGATTAAACTTAAAACGAAAGAAAATTCAAGAGAAATTTATAAAGGCAATAAATTTTCGAAAGACGCTTTCCTCAGCGATATATGATAGGATTATATATTTTACCTTTAAAGAAAACATATAATGCTTTGTATTATAAAATGTTTTTGTGAAGGTAGAAGAAACAAACTTTTACTTTTTTTAATGCAACTGTGGTTTTAATATGCTTATATAAATAACTTCAAAAATCATGTGATACTGAAGCAAAGCTACTGAACATAATGCACTGCAACGCACATTAAAATAACTCAATTCCCACGAAACGTGACATGTTTAATGCCATACTTGTTTCAATAGCGATGCTCTTATCCTTAATGGCAAATCATCACTGGCACAATTTGAGGTTATATTACACAAATTAATAAGTAAATCAACATAAAAGCAATTAAAAAGCCTATAAATATACGAAGCTATCTCCGAATTTTGTGACGATCTATTTATTATTTTAAGATCTAAACGTAGGCAAAAATTGTTCCCATGATTGAATCATATATGGCAATTAACATGTAAACACACTTTATTAAGAGTTGAATTATTCAAGTATATACTATAGTGTGTAATGCCACTGTTTTTCTTTTTCATATTTTTATATAGAAACATTTGTCAATATTTACAAATTTATAATTTTAAAATACCCTAATTTAAAATTTTAATCAGAATTATTTTTATTGAAAATTGATAATTATTTTTTTTCATTCAAAACTTCTAAAAGGTTTACTTGTATTTGACGCATATTTAAACCTCATTAGACATTGAAAAATGGGTTATAATAATAAAAAACATTTGACATCTTTTATGTAATAAATAATCAGGTCACTGGAGAATAGCACACAGCAATATACAACTAGTTTAATTTAATTCAATATTTCCGTCGACGTTTCTTCAGTCAATTGTAGTTTTCTTGTAGTTATTATTAAGACTAAACCTTCTACACAACACAAAATGTAACAACATATCTATTTTCAGTTGTTAATTTAGTAAATTTTAATCTTAAAAATTGCCGCAAGAAAACTATAGGTTGAATGACTTAAACATAGACGGAAATATTTAAAAAAAATACTACTGTATATAAATTGCATTGAACTAGTACTAATTATTAGGATGAAAGTCCTAATTATTTATGAAACAATAGATTACTATATATATATATATATATATATATATATATATATATATATATATATATATATAAAATATTTCAAAAACAAGAATACTTTTAATGAATATATTTATTCAAAGCTTTTCGCCGATAAAATAGTACCAGCATCTTCAGGAAAATAATTATCTAATAAAATAATTTTACAAAATTAAATCATATCTTAAATTACATATGATTTAATTTTGTAAAAATATTTTATTAGATAATTATTTTCCTGAAGATGCTGGTACTATTTTATCGGCAAAAAGCTTTGAATAAATATATTCATTAAAAGTATTCTAGTTTTTGAAATATTTTTAATTCATCAATTATATATATATATTAATTTTGTAACTTAGAATTCAGAACCTCATATATTTTTTAATATTTCAGTTTGTCTACATTATGATTCTCTGTTTACACTTATCACCTGTAAAATATATCTTTACATAGATGCTTTCAGTTCGTAGCTTATATAAAGCCTTCTGGTAGGCTACTCAATATCCTTATACAACGTACATTCAAAGTAGCCAACATACACTCGGCACATTCACGTTTGTATTTATTAATTATTTTATAACACAAGTATTATCTCAAGTCCACAATATATTTTTGTTTTATATTTTAAAACCATTTCCAGAAAAGCTTCATTGTTTACCCTAATAAGTAGTAATGTTTGCTAATTAGTAGTTTATCTAAGTGAAAAATCTTTTATTTTAGGACATTTTATTATCATTATTATTTTAATAAAGAGTATCTTTAAAAAAAAATGGAGAAGTGTCTTTACTAATACCAATTGCTATATTTAAACTATGACATTTCGAAACTCACAGATGAGACCAATTGACACTCACAGTGGGCCCCTTTTAAACGATCCAAACTGTTGGTTTTGTGGGAAAGCAAGGAGGTTTGTATATTAGAATGTGAGACGCCTACGTCTAAAGGACGGTTTCATACTCTCAACCCGGAAAATCTAAACCACATCAACACTGGTGATAAGATATGCGTTTAGTGAACTCGAATTGTTCTCATAAAGTCAAGTGTGATATCATATTAATGCCCGCAGATGTCGTGACAAACATAAACTCTCTTGTCCTTAACGAAGAGTCTACACTAAACAACCGCATCCACTCCGTGTCCGCTTACGTCTCTGAAATTCTAATAGCAAACAATCTGCGCTTCAAAACGTTAACCAAATACTTGAATCATGTAACATTAGATACATCCTATATCTTACACTCTAGTATCTGTAATTCCTGCTGCCATTTCGTTTTATAAATACTTTTCCTCATAAACATGTTACATTAATTTAATTTTTCTCTATATTTAAAGTAAACTTATTTTACAGTTATTTGAAAAAAATTGTTTGTATTGATCTCACATGTATAGTGTGGACCAGATATACGTGCACTGGGCTTTAAGAGATCGCAGTAGGCGAGACGGGAGAAGAGGGATAGTGTAAATACTTTCCAACAAACGTGATAACTACTCTGTAAAAACTGACTTGCATGATACGATCGATAGAAGATAAATTCATGATAAATTAGCTTCGGTATGAAATATCAAACAATCTTGAAATGTGTGTATACATATCGGATGGAGAAACAGTTGATGTATAGAACATTCTGGATATGTAAAATGTTTTCAGAAATGGTAGTACGCGAGAAATCTCTCACAACCAAGCGAACGTTTACGTGGTCCACAATATTAATTACTATGAAATAAAGAGAACATGCCTGATAAAATAGAAAGTTTACAGGAACCGGGAACAAATATAAATCTTGGTGTCGGTACTCCAAAATTAAAACCTATGAAGAATGTTCATGTAATCTCACTTTTCAACACCATGATGCTTTTATATAACTATCCAAAGTGTATAAAACCCAAAGCTTCTTTTATAAAACAAAAACTATACTAAAACATAACTACATTACAATATAACTATATTAAGTGGCTTACTATATATAAACTAAGTGGGATATATTTGATTAAAAATATATAATTGTAAGTTTCTTAATGTGAAGTAACCAGTTGATCTCTGGAGTGGTCGCGATCTTGAGTGTGCTAATTAAGTAATTAGCCAAAAATTGTGACCTCTTCACTTTTTAACCGGTTAGCTTACGCTACGAAATTCTATTTTTTAAACGAAAAAAACTACCGACAAGAGGATACTTCGTAGCTATTTGTAATGTAGTATAGTGCGGACTACGTAACCGTGCACTTGGCCATGAGAGAACGTACAAGAATTTGTGTAAACTTCCACCTCCGAAAACATATTACATATTCAGAATGCTCTATACATCAACAGCTTCTGCATACGGTATGTCTACACATATTTAAAAATAGTTTATTATTTGTTACTGGAGTTAATTTACTATCGAATTTATCTAATAACGACCGTTTCATGCAAGTCAGTGTTTTGACAGACCTTATGATGTTTGTAGGAAAGTATTGATACCGATCTTATACCTCCCGTCTCACCTACTGCTGTCTCTCAATTCTAAGTGCACGATTACGTGGTCAGCACTATACAAATAGTCCTTTGTAGGTTTATAGACAAATCTTGATTTTATAAAAGTTTACATATGTATGCTATAAGTGAAATTATTTTTCAACATTTTAAACATTTTTGGTATAGGCTCCTAGATTTTTCCATGACTCTGAGGCTTCTTTTTAATCATCTGGTTTAATATTTGTATTTGGTTTCTACGTAAGATAGATAGAAATATCAGAAATAATTAAATATATAATTTTAGGCTTGTTACTTTATATTTATCCTCGTAGTATTTTGTGGTGGATAGCATTGGCTAAAGCTTTTAAAATATTTATATTTCAAAAAAATTAAAACCTAGAAAGAATGGGTATCCATGTTTAATTTACCTTGATAAATACGGTACTGCAGTTGCTGTAACTGGATTCCCGGCGCTCATGCACCTCTGCATACTTGTAAAACTGCATTGTACCGCGGTCGTTAATAGACCGTGTTTAGATTTACGAATTTAATTAATATAAACGAAAAGATTACACGCAGCTGTAATAGTAAAGAAATTTACAAGTAAACATTTCAGATAAGAATACTGTAGCGATATTATACTAAATTATTAATAAGTGGACATTTACATTATTATTATAAATTTACCACAAATTCTTTAATTTAAACGCTCTGTAGGAAAAAAACAACTTGATTAAATGTAAGGATTGCTTTAAAAAACAACTGAAATAAAAGTTGTAGTTATAGTTTAAATTTTTTCCTTAAAGTTTATCCAAAAAAAAAATACAAAAATTTCAAATTAGGTAACAATCGGTTTTGTTTTCTTTATTATTTAGAAAATACTTAAATCTCATAACTCAAATTCTTATTTTTTATATTGTTTAAATAAATTACAAAGATGGATTTGTCTCAAATCTAGAAGTTTAACAATAATCTCCTTTTTTTATAGGACACGTGTTCACGATAATCTAGATTGTTTTTAACATCATTACACTCCTTTGGGTGAGTGTTCATTGTTTAACCCCATCAGCTGTTGTGACTTAGCTCCAGACCGGTTCACAGGCACTTTGCACTGCTTAACAGAAACAAGGGGTGAGAGAAAGTGAGTGACTGGTAACACCTTTTCGTGAATCTGCCGTGATCCAGGCACACTGCTAGCACTTATCACGTATACGACACTATCTTATTGGCAAATTCAACTGGGCTGACCAAAGTGTATTTGGATACGTACACTAAACACTCGCATGACAAATTATAACGAGAAATTCCTCAATTAGTTTGTCACTGAGAGTAAAAAACTAGAGTTACAAAAATAAGCTAAATTTCGAATGAACACTGTAAACACAATTTTTTTAAAAATAAAACAAATTTTAATTAATGCTCCTGTTAAGTGTATTGCGACGAATTTTTATAATAAATTTTCTGTTGTAAAGTTCAACTCATTTTGTTTAAATTATTTATTATTAGTGTATAGTTCGCTACCCCAATTTCTTGAAAGAATTGAGTGTTTATGTATTCAAGTGCTCAGAAAATCTAAAGTATGTATTGTTTTATTCTAAAAGCTGAGCAACTTCAATCACCTTGTGAATTTTCATTGTTAGAATGTTCTTTGTTTTTCATTGTTATATTTTTATTTGTCCATCATTGTCAGAATTTTCTTTTTCTTTCATTGTTAGAATTGAATTTGTCTTTCATTGTTGGAAATTTCTTTGTCTTTCATTGTTAGTATTTTTGTCATTGTAAATCAACATACAGAATGAAATATATGTCTTAATTTTAATGCCAGTTTATTATTAAAGATAATATAGGCATTAATTTAAGAACCCCATTAAATTCTCAGTTCGGAAAAGTCAAATTTAACAAATGTTTGGAGATTCAATCTCATGAAAAGGGAAACTGCTGTTAAGGGAAATCTCGCTTAAATTACTGTTGAAATTATTTTGTGTGAGTCCCTTGTGCCTGACGCTTCCTCTAACAACTGTTGGCGTTAAAAGTAAATGGTGGCAGGGATCACGTACAAACTCATCTCATCTAAATCGTTATAATTTTTAAAAAACTAGATATAACAGAAATTTAATTGCTGATTATGAATATAGTCGAAAACATATTGTCATATTTTAAACTGAGGAGTACAACTAAACTATTACCCGTTTTGTATAATTCCAAAGGAAGTTGCTAGCGAAACATGACTCTCATTTGTATAGTCACTCACTAATATAAGTCTTGCGTTCTATCACGGATCTTAGAGAGAAATCAGATAATCGTAATAAAAACGCGTTTTACATAATTAAACAAAAATCAATATAATTGCTGTACAGTAGAACCTAGATATTTTGGACCTCATTATTCCGGATCTCCGCATAGTCCTGACTGAGATTCTGTGGGTTTGTTTTGATGTTTTAAAAATGGTTTTCTATGTAAAATTGTAATTAAAATATTACATCTGGACATAATACTGTACGTCTATATGTCTTACAATCAGGTACATATCATAAAAAGTCTTTTATATTGTAATCTTGGCTTTACATGATAGTGCGTAAATGAGAAAATAGAATGCGATATAGTGCAGTTTCAAGATGTATGATTTGCGCGACGGCCACCTGTCTATGTACAGACGATAACAGTGAAAATCGACCAAATATATCGAGTCACGCTGAAGCAGTATACCACTTAGATGGACTAATGGTTTATTTTGACCGTCAAGAAGAAACAACCTCAACCGAGCTTCTAATGTTGAAACGGAAAGAGCAGCTCGCAAGCCCTACACAAAACTAACACAGCCAAGCAACAGTAGGTTTAGTGGTTCTATATTTTAAATATAAATATACACATAAACGTATAATATATGTGTTTAAGGGATTTTATTTTGTGTGTGTCTCTCTCTCTCTCTCTCTCTCTCTCTCTATATATATATATATATATATATATATATATATATATATATATATGTGTAAACAATAAACCATCCTTTGGTAGACTAAAGTAATCTCGCGATATCCTAAAAAAGATTTATCGATTCTGGACACTAGATTTGTAATCGTTAATCGATCGCAAAAGTCGAACATCGATTCAAGCGCTTCCGGCGTTTACACATTGGGCGGTAAAATGTCCGTCACGGTTCTAATACAATGTCGCGTTTACACATTGGACGGTAAAAGATCCACCGCAATCCAAAATAATGTCGCGTTGGTGCGTAATCGCTGTTGTAACGCCGTCACTATAACAACTTAATGGGTTAGTAATTGTGGTATATGGGATCGAGAATCGGGAATCGATTTATTGTTATCGGCATCGGAATGGGAATGGGTAAAATTTTGAAATCAACCTATCACTAGTATATATATATAAATATATATATATATATATATATATATATATATATCGCAATATGTATTCTTGTGTATTAATAAAGAACATAAGTCAAATTATAAATACAAGAATTGTAAATTCAATTACTTATGTTCTTTATATATATGTATATATTTTAAAACAACGTAGGTTATTCAAATACAAGAATATTTATTAATTTATATCCAAAGCTTTTCGTTGGTAAACAGTACCAACATCATCAGGAATGAAAATTACAATAATGTAAGCTATAGGCCTTACACACACACACACACACACACACACACACATATATATATATATATATATATATATGTGTGTGTGTGTGTGTGTGTGTAACATGAATCGTACTTCATAAATGTGATTTTCCGTAAGTATATGTTTTATTTCCCTGCTTTAGCGGATTGGCTTCGGTATCCATTAAGTACGAACTATTGAGGTTCTACTCTGTATGAAATTAAAGCAATTCATTTTTCAATATAAAATAAAGGTAAAAGTATATATATTTAGTTAAATGAATTACATATTATTCAATTAAGTTTAGCTTCATTTGCATTTAATTATTTATATTTTTATAAAACGTATCAACTGTTTTGACTATACCTTTAGAATAATTGTTTTTTATTTAGTAGTCATTTGAATACTCAGAACTTAAAGTCTATATTTACTTTTCCTCGAGGGATACATTTAAGAAGTTAAAATCTACCATAGTTGTCTCCGTTTCGGCCACGGTTTTATGTCCTATCCAAGCATGATTTTACTGTTGACCATTTCAACTTGAAATGTAAACAACCAAGTTGTACTTGTCCGATTTATCTTCACCATTATTACTTATTTCATTATTGTTTCCTTTATTGGCTGTACGTTTTGTACCTCACTGACCTTTGCTCAGGCTGATTATACCTTTGGTTCTACAGATCTTGTTTAGTCATACTTTATCTAAAATTATATTATAAACAAATTTTAATGAAATAATATATTTCTTCAAATTGCAAGACAGTGTTTGACAGTCTCAAAACACACGCAAACACACATAACACACACATACACACACACACACACACACACACACACACACACAAAACACACACACATACAAACACACATACAAACAAACACACACACACACATACTAAAAAATATTAGCACTACGTTTTTGTAGTAATACTTGAGTATATTTTTTTTAATGTGGCTTTAAATTACAATAATCAAAATTAAAAATATCATTTTAATTTTAAAATTAAACAGATAAACATCTCTTTATTTGTGATACAGTAGGCAGTAAATAATTTATCGATGTACACCAATAATCAACTCCGGTCCAGTTTGCCTGCGTTTTAATCATTTTAGCTGAACGCTGCATTTTAATCTCCCCCCTTTTACGTTTTAGTCTATTGTTTGGTCTGTGTGTTTAAATATAACAAAATAATTGCATCATACTGTAACGTTTCTATTTGCAATCTTGTAATTTCCCGTAATTGTACGATTGAATTACCTTGTACATTACACCAATTCACGTCAAAATGGATAACAAAGGGATTTTATATAGCCATAAGTAGTGCTGTGTTTTAATAAATCTTTATATTTATTGTTTACAGATGTAAGAGCGTGTCAGGGGAGGAAGTATTTCGTAATTATTAGTGCTTTATGTTTGTAGTTAAAGACGTTCGTGTTTTAATTACTAAAATTTAAAAAAAAAGTATTCTTTCAAATAGATTTGATCAATAAATTTAATAACTTAAAAAATATGACTATTGCTGGCCTGTTCTATTTTTTTTCTCAATTTATTAGTTTTAAAAATATATTTTATTTTAGACTACAATATTGTCAAACTGGAAATCTGTAAACAAAAGTATAATAATATTTAGGTTTAAAAAATTGAAATATCAATTATTTTTAAAAAATTTGAAAATTTTTCCGATTATATTTCAAAGTCAAATATTTTGTACGTCGACGTAGCTCTTATCTCTAAGAAAATTCAGATGGCAAAATGTTCAAGAGATTTTGGATTTCAGAACTTTGACGTTAAAGAGAATAATAAAGCAACAAAGAAAGATTTTCGTAAAACCTTTGTTAATAATGTGATGTTAATGAGACGAAAAGAAAGTTCTAAGCAGGCTATAAAATGTATTGTAAAGGGCAAAGTCCCGCCCGCGATATATGACAAACGGCTTGACAAGCACAACTCCTTTTACGCTTGAGTGGACACAACATAACGCGGTCTCATAATGCAAGAACGTTCTTGAACTGAACAAAAATTAGTGGAAACTGCAACTCACGTAGGAACGTATACAACGCTGTATTGTTCTAGAACCTTCGGGCAATAAGAGGATGAAAATTACTAGAAACGCCAAGGCGAGATATAAAGGTTTTATTATTTAAGCCAGGGGAGGGCAGTGATTTTAATGTGGTAGTGAAAGTAAAGCTTTACTGAAAGAGTGACAGGGGATGATAGTGGGTGTTTAGTGTAAATAGATTATTACCTAACTCAGTAGTCATTGTTTCAGCTCATAAAAACCGTGTTTGGACGTTTTTATAAACGTTAAATATATAAACAATAGTAGCCACAAAAGTGTACGAATTAGTAACTATTTAGTTTAAAATTGAATTAGAAATTAATTATTGAGCCCCTGTAAGAACATAAAAAATATACCTGATGACTTAATGATATCGAACAATATTCTGTAGGCCTATGTTTTTAGAAATAAAAAAAAATTAAATTAAAAAAACAGTTAAAAGGCCACAATTTGATTATTACGCTGCTCATAATATTTTGAAACAAAGAGTAATTTATAAAACCCTTGAAGTATTATTTACTGTGTTCATGCCGAATAAAGAGGTCGGGCGTAATTCTATGAAGAACAAGAATATTATCCATTAATTAAGTTAACATAAAGTGCATCGACGTAAATGGGACGGTAAAGAGCAACTTAGCCAAACTTCGTAAAATATATGACACGACAGAGTTTTAGAATAATATTCTCTAACGTTCAGTCTCTCACCTCTTGAAAAGATCACGAGCTGTTTAGACCAAGCCTATCAAAGTGCTTCAAAATAATAAAAGCACTTTACAAATTCCTTATTAAATTTTGGTAATAATAATTATAAGAATTTGTATTTAATTAAAAGACAGCAGATAATAGCTCTCTAAAGGATTTATCAAGAGATGAATGTTCTTTTAGTTTCCAAATTATACATCTTCATATTACATAAACTATAAAGCCTTATAGAACAAACAAGCTTCTTTAGATATTTCAACTAAGACAGCAAAGACTTGGACCTCAGAAACCACAGAAAGTCCTTTACTTGATTAAAATTTATTGCTATAGAAAAACATATACGTCTACATATAAATAAAGTTTATGGCCTTAAAAGGCAAGGATATCATCGCCTGAGTAAATTTTAAGACCTGAGAGAGAAATAAAGTGTCTTCACCTAATGCTGTTATAGAAGCTTCTCTTTCTCTTGGTATAATAGAGGAGTTGAACAACAAAGCAAATTTTTCGTATTAGTAAACTGTACTGCCATAAAGAGCAAAGATGTGTTTTCTGTTGAAGTAAGGTTTGAAGCCTTAGAGAATAACGAAATCATCGCCTGAGTAAATTATAAGGTCTGAGTGTTAAATGAAATGTCTTCATCTGAAGCTACCATAAACGCTTCTCCTTCTCTAGATAAAATTGGGAAGTTGGAGAGAAAAAATCTTTTTCCCATTAGTAAACTGCACTGCCATAAAGAGAAAATATGTGTTTTCTGTTCAAGTAAGGTTTGAAGCCTTAGAGAATAAGGAAATAATTATCTGAGTAAACTTTAAGGGCTGTGAGGGAAATGAAGCGTGTTCACCTGAAGCTACCATAAACGCTTTTCTTTCTCTGGATAAAATTGAGGACTTGGAGAAAAATAATCTTTTTCACTTTATTAAACTGCTCTGCAATAAAGAGCAAAGATGTGTTTTCGGTTCAAGTAAGCGGTTTTAGGCCTTAGATAACAATGAAATGATCGCCTAAGTAAACGTTTAGGTCTGTAAGAGAAAAGGAGCACTATCACCTAAAAACACGATACGGTGATAGAGAACAAAAAATAAATTAAATATTAACCATTTTTACAATAACACAAAGTGTATTGATAAAACTAATACAAAATTGTACCAAGTTGAATCCTTATGTAGATTTCAATGACTATACCACCATTATTATCAGAGGGTCATATTTCAATTAAATTACAATCTAAGAAGGTTATTACAATAAAATTACAAACAAGACTGACAGCGCCTATATGGTATTTCAGGAGAAAAAAGCTTTATCGTACAAGTAAAAGTCTTCCAGAAAAATGAAGTATTTCGGTGAGATGTTCAAAACATTTCCTCATGCATTTTCATGCGCAAGTTCTTGGTTTGAAAAACTAGTAAATGTCTTCTTTTTAAAATACTGTAAAAATACAGTTTAGCAATTATACTTTTGCTATTTATTTCATTTACACAGTTTTAAAATATTTTTAATCCATTTTGTCTAAATAATTTGTAAAACGTTCTCGAACAATAAATATAAATAAAATAAAATAGATCAATGAAGAACTCTTATTTTGCAAACAGTAATAAAAATATTGGGATTAGAGTATCAAAACTAGGAAATGGACGTACTTTAACGCATATTCTAAAAAGCTACATTTACGTAAGTTGAATTTCAATTTTGATTGATTGGTTTACTCAGAAGCTGTAAAGTGACACTTGCGCCCATTAATACAAGATTGACATAATAACTTGACAGGAAAGTAATCGACTTCGAAACGCCTAATCGACAGACAATAAATCACTTGAACCCACCTGATGCTAGCTAATTAATTTATAAATTATTTAAGCTCTTGGTGTTATGATGGTTATGATTTAAAAAAAAAATATGTTATGCTAAATAATAAATACGAAAATAAATGTACCTGATCGTAATCAAATTGTAAATATTATCGGAAGAAGTATTGAAACTGTATTGGTAGCTTTAAGAGTCGGAAAGCGAGATAGGAAAGCAAATGGTTCATTCGGCGATGGGGAGTAGATCTTGACAGCAATTAGACGACAATGTAACTAACTTGCTAAACAGGTTCTTTGAACCGGGAAGATCTGCCAGTGAGAGGATACTGGAGGAAGACGTTTATCTATGCCTTGTCTGAATTGAGATATATAAACATTTAAAAAGTAAATATATTGAATAATTATTTCAGCACTATCCTAATAATGTCATGTTGCACTAAGATATACGAAGTATAAGTGCACAAAGCAATATGAAGATATTTCGCTTATTTGTCCCTGTTACAAAACATTCTCAACAAAACCATGCCAAAATGATTTTGAAAATAGGCTATAGCAATTAACACCATATAATTGTATTACTCGTATTTTGAGGCAAACAATTTCTAAGTAATATCTTCTTTTTCTATTTTATTCCTTCTCTGTTATACGAACGTTAGTTTTCATCATTATTATTTTGGTTTTCCTTTCCGCAGCTGGAAACAAGTATCAAACTTGGTGTACCAAAGAAATATTTATTAATAAATGCTGGTACCAAATTTGACGTTCACTCAACACTGCTTCATGAATTCTAACCCAGATATTAGATCCTCACTAACCCCTTTTTACTGTTATGTATGCAAAGTTTAATTCTTTCAGTGTGCATATTGTGACTCAATTAGACGTGTTTCTTTACTTTCTCAATCTTCAATAATTCCCACTAAACCTTCACCATCCTCAAGTTCTAAACCAGGAAATATTTAAGTTATGTCGAAATACTCGTATTTCATATCCTTCTATTGAAGAAGTGGCTCTGTTACCTGATGCAGTGGCGTTTTACAACATGAGGGAATACACACTGGTTTCTGTTCAAATAAGGTTTTAAGCATTAGAGAATAACGAAATCATCACCTGAGTAAATTTTACGGATTGAGAGTGAAATGAAACGTCTTCACATTAAGCTACCAAGAACGCTTCTCTTTCTCTGGATAAAACTGGAAAGTTGGAGTACAAAGAATCATTTTCACTTTAGTAAACTGCACTGCCATAAAGAGCCTATTTGTTCCTGTCACAAAACATTTTCACTTTTATTCACAAATAACTAAAACATTTATTTGGGTTAGGATGTAGCTTTATGAGGAGGTCCTTGGAGCAAAGGTTATCCAGAGTTTCAAATGACAAAAAATGCGAAAATGATTTTGAAAGTAGGCTACAGCAATTTAAAACTACATATACTTGTATTAGGGGAAAACCCGACTGTGAGTAATATCTTCTTTTTCTATTTTGTTTTTTCTCTGCTATATTAACGTTGACTTTCATCATTATTATTTTCTTTTTTTTCTGGGGCAGCTGTAATCAAGTATTTAGTATCAAACTTGGTGTACCAAAGAAATATTTATTACTAAATGCGGGTATCAGACTTGACGTTCCCTCACATCACTGCTTCATGATTTTTAAACGAGGTATTAGATCCTCACTAACCCCTTTTTACTATTAAGTATGCAAAACTTAATTCTTTCAGTGTGCATACTGTGACCAAACTACTGTCTGTTCAGGATGTGTTTGCGCCAGGGAGTGGTGAACTGTTCACGTGAACATAACGATTTCGGCAACCCTATTGGCTGAGTGACCTCGTGACAAAACTGAAATATCCTGCCGCCCGATTAACAGTTAGTCTGGAAACGTCCATGGTTACATTTGTTCGTCTGTTTATTGTGCCTAACATTTTTTAGTTGTGAGTGACAGTGGAATAATTTAAGATCGTTGTTTGTTATATTTGTGTTTGTGAGTTTGTGGTGTTGTTAAGTTTTTAAGGATTAACTTTTAAGCAATGTCATCCCCTGTCAAAAAAAATAAACGAGGACAAGTAATACACTCCGGGCAAAAACAAGTTATTTTACGCCTTTATAAAAATTTAAAGGATGAAAATCCAGAATGCCGTATCAAAGACATCTTGCAGAAAGTAGCGATATCTGCAGGAATTTCTGCTCGAAGTGTTTTTTCAATCGTTAAAGAAAAAAAAGAAACGGGTACGCTGAAGTCTCCTGCCAAAAGGAAACCAAAAACCAAAACTATTTTTAATAATATGGATGACTTTTTAAAAACTGCTATAAGAAAGAAAGTACACGAGTTATTTTTTAAAAACGAACTTCCGACTTTAAATAAAGTACTACACTTAGTTAATACCGACGAACAGTTAGGCTTACCTAACCTAAGACGAACCACTTTGTTTCACATATTAAAAAAGCTAAATTTCAGGTATGAGAAACGTAACCGTAAAAGTATACTGTTGGACAAAGAAGATATTATTCTATGGAGAAGAGATTACTTAAGAAAAATAAAAGCCTATCGCGAGGAAGGTCGTACGATTTATTATTTGGACGAAACGTGGGTCAATGCAGGCCATACGAAATCAAAGGTTTGGACAGATAAGTCAGTCTGTTCCAGTAAAGATGCTTTTCTGAGGGGTCTGTCGGCGGGTTTAAAATGTCCAACTGGAAAGGGTAAGAGACTTATTGTGACTCATATTGGGTCACAAAAAGGTTTTGTAGAAGATGGACTGTTGATTTTCGAATCAAAATCAGATACTGACTACCATTCAGAAATGAATGGTGAAAATTTTAAAGAATGGTTTTCCGCGATAATACAGAAATTGGACAACAACTGCGTTATCGTAATGAACAACGCTCCGTATCATTCTGTACAAGTAGAACGCTTACCTACGACCCGTTGGAATAAGCAACAAATTCGAAATTGGTTGACTGACAAAGGGATTTTTTCAGATGAATCCATGTTGAAGGTCGAATTACTAAAACTCGTTTCCTATCATAGGCCAAATTACAAAAAATACGTTATCGATGAAATTGCTAAAGAAACAAATAGAATAGTTTTGAGAACCCCTCCTTATCACTGCGAATTAAACCCAATAGAAATGGTATGGGCTGAGGTTAAAGGTTATGTTGCGTCTAACAATGTGTCTTTTAACATTAAAGAGGTGCACAGACTGTTAACCGAAGGTGTCTCGCGTGTTACACCTGATAAGTGGGAAAAATATGTGAAACATGTGGTGGACGTTGAAGAGTCCAATATGTGGAAATTAGACAATATAATTGAAGACATCGAGCCATTCGTCATAGCTGTTGACGACAGTTCCTCGTCGTCATCGTCGTCATCGGAATCGGATTTTGCAGACCCCTTAAACATGAAATAATAACATGGTAAGTTAAAAACTTGTAGCATAAATTATTGAATAGTCTTATTACTTTCATTAGTCTATAATTCTCTTTTTCGAATGATTAAGTGTACCAGTGTAAGACGTAGCCCAATTGCCGATGCATGACTGTGAACCGGACTCATAGCTTACCGTCCCTTGCACGTGTTCGCCTCGTGATTGTGTTTACATCAGGCGCAAACACATTCTGAACCGACTTTAGACGCGTTTCTTTACTTTCCAAATCTTCAATAATGCCCAGTATACTTTCATCGTCCTCAAGTGCTAAGTCAGGATATATTTAAGTTATGTCGAAATATTCGTATTTCATATCCTTCTATTGAAGAAGTGGCTTCTGTTACCTATTGAAATGGCGCCTTAGAACATGACGGGATAGACACAGGTTCTACAACTCCTATTTGAATCTATACATTTAGGACATAACCAGACACAACGATTAGCGCTTAAGAATAAAGAGCTAGAAAATACACCTCTTTAAGATTATATAAGATAAATTAATATTACACTGATTAAGAGATGGGATCAGAATAGGATTCGATAAGGTAAGGCTAGTTAGGTGAGGATTTAGTAAATGACCTTGACATGTTATATCTCCTCTGCATCCTCCTCCAGATAGATTAATTAGATGATGGCACAACACAATTCGTCTAAAAACAGATACCCAATGCAAAAGCCAAAGCTTCCGGTCCAACGATTACCAATAGCTTGTTACTATACTAAGCGCCTAGTCGTCCTTCGTTTATCAAACGAGATTTTAAAAAGTGTTATATAAAGAAAGGTTACTAAGAAATCGACTTACTTTTGTTGCAACATAAAATAATAATGTGATCAAAGTTTAAATTGAATTGAAATTAGAGGGTTTTATAAATATGTACGCCAAAGTTTCAAACATTTTAAAATATAAGTTCAATTTATATTTATTCTCCAAGAATGTAATTTTCGCGCAAAGGATTTAAAAATAATATTTTCCTACTCTAATAAAAATAATATTTTTCAAGTTAGTTCACAATTATTTAAATTTATAGCGCAAAGTTATGACTAAAATATCCTTTCATGGCGACCACTTAGTAAAGGGAGCTTTTATAACAAATCACTCTCGAATAGTAAATGCTTATCTTTCAGGATAGACCAAGTGGAAAAGGTTTTAACAGATAACCTCGGATTATTAGATGAGTCAACAACAGGAGTAGTGATGAAATATGTAGCGAACGCGTCAAGTTAGTTCAGGACAATTGATTCAGTTAGTTGTCTCCGGGGGTGCTCCGATTGCAATCCGTTCCGACTAATTAACCGAAGAGACGTGGATTGAAAAATAAAACAGAAGAATAAAAATAAATGAGACAGTTTAAATTAAATTTTTTATATAAAAAAAGGGAAAGTACTGAAAAACCGTGTTTGTTAGTATTTTATTCAAAAACCATAAGGCCTTTAATGGAAACTATTGTTTATAAGATTAAAATATACAACTACGTCGTAAGTGATACATGTGTTTTGAACTCTAATATGTAGCTTTTAAAGTAAAATTCAAAATATTAATTCGTTATTTTCCTAAAATATATAATAAATAAAGTAGCCATTAGAGAATCATTATCGTTTATTAGCTATATTTCCATTTCTATATATATCTCATTTAATAAAACTCAAAACCTTTGTGGGAAGTACAAAGACCGTACATGATAGTTTTAGGATGAGAGCTATTCTCTTTTTTATCAACCGTCGTTTCTTTATAAGATTTTGTTTGCTAAATATACTAACATAGTTGTACAGGCTTAAAAAAACAGTCACTCTCGGCACACAGTATCGCAACATTATATACTCTATGTTGATATCCTGTCCCAGCAGTGTTATTTCGAAAAAGGTCTTCATTTTAACCGAATTGCAAACGTCTTCCCTAGGCTCCCAGCAACTCGACAGATCTAAATTATAAGAGATAGTAAGTTTGATTAAAAACGTCGTATTAATCTTATTGAAAAATCAGTATTTATCATGGACGGAAATATTATTTGTTAAATCCAAACAACTATAAATGTCAGTATAAAAAATCTTTGGATACAGAACAAAAAATATAAGCTTGAGGAATATTTAAAATCAGCAAGGATTTCTAAATAAAAAGTTTTAAATTCATGTAATTATTTTTGAATCATTTAAAGTCATGAAGGGGTTATTTAATATTCAAAGACTATTTAATAAAATAAATTTATTTCTAACTAATTATTTCCAATAAATCAAAGATACCGTCACTTCTGTTTAAAGATACCATTTGTTTAAATTTTACTAGTTAGTAAACTATTGTGTAAATTGATATAGTCATAAAATACACTTCAAACGGAAAAAAGCTTTGTATATCCCAGTTACACGAAAAACAATTTCCCTGAAATGACATTCAACATTTCTAGTTTATTGCCATACAGTTTAACATAAGTTTAAAACCATTACTAAACTGTATAGACTATAATAAAACAAAAACTTTACTAAGTAGGCGAATGCAAATTTAAATAATGACAATTTGCAAACTATAACGCGCAGAAACAAACAGGCAACCGCACTGTTCTAACTCTTAAAACGACCCATAATTCTAGTTTAAATTTTGTTTCAACTCAATATTTTGACTAAGTAGATGAGGCAATTTCTCGAGAGTTAATGCGGTCCAAGAAGTGGCTCTACATAGTGAAACTTTTAAGTCTCCTTTCCCGAGATAACTTTGTTATTATCCACTCCTCCCTCTCCTCACGGCCCTCTTCTTTGTTAACAGAAGCAATATTCCTAAGCCGCATTCCCGATTTGCCGGCAACATGGTCTTAAACTTGAATTTTGTCGTTATTGCGTCGCCATTCCATTCGTTTCTCAAGCTGCCGTTACTTTTATTAGCATCCGGGTAAACATCGACCCGCGCTCGTGGTTTTTTTATTCTTTTAGAATTGATTACAATGGAGACCTATCCCTGATGTAACATTTATTAGATTCTAATATAGTGATACTTGTAATTTTTATATTATGTGTACTTAGTAGTGCTATACTCCTACCGAAATATTCTATACTTGTACAAATTAAGTTAATAAAAATAATTCACAGTACGTTTACACTTTCGCTTTTATAAAAAGCTAAAATAATTGTTTATTTTTGTTAATTTTAGAGAAATAAAACTTCAACTACTTTTAGATCTACTTGTTACTTTAAAGTTATTCACATGGCCGTAACTGTAAATCCGTTTATGTCGAAAAGACATGTTTCCTTTATTAAACTTCTTAAATTGACGATGATCATCTAAATATTTTCGGCAATGATTTTTATTTTATTTTTGTATTTGTATAGCTTAGTTTTATTTTAACTATGTCGGTTTTATGTTTCTAGAACCTAAAGATATTTAATCCTACTTTGGGTGTGAAAACTAAACAAAATATTTTATTTGTAATTTACCTTAGTACTTTAAAAATACTAGGTGTCGAATATCGCAGAGGGAGTTTCTCTAGTGAAGTTAAACGCTTATGAAAGCCAGCTACTTCATATACAGTAGAGTCTCGGTAATTTGAGGTAGTTGGGACCGAGACCCCCTCAGATTACCGAAAATTCGGATTACATAGAAATACGTTCCTATGCATTATTAAAAAAAAAAAATGATTTCTAATAAACCCTAATACTATAAGAATAGTATTATAGTATAGTTTATATAGTTAGGAATGCACAAAATGCGTTCATAGTACTCTGATTACAGTACTTACATAATTTATTGTTGCTTCTGAGTACACTGTTCCTACATTTTTTCGAAAACCTTTTTTATGTGTCTTCAGCGTTTGCCTGTCAGATTGTGCTTGTGCTAGACGTCTTAGTAGAAGCATATTTTTTGGCGTGGTATCTGTCTGTTGTTCAATGTAGTGTAGTGCAGTTTCCAAGGCGGTTGTTCACCGTAACTAAATTTTCCATTCTTGTACTATCTCTGTCGAACCTTCATCATTGGTCTCGTCATTACTGCCTTCAGTAGTGTTTTGTAGAGCTTCAATAGTCGTAACATCTGTGATCTCAAATTGTAAAAGTCGGAATTTTAACAACCTAGAAATTTCTTGACAAATCTGTTTCTTCTTGTGGATCAACAGTTTCATTATGACTCAGGATTTTATTCCATGACTTACTTGTTGTTTCTTCTTTTATATTGTTCAATGGTTTGGTTTTCCAGTACGTATATCCCTTAATTATAATTGTTTTTTAGAAAGCCTACAATCCTTCCCTCCCCTTCAGTCGCTTCCAGGAGAGAATGTAAAAAGTAACGTTGTATTTTTTCATACATTCCAGAATGCCATGATCCAACGGCTGGATTAGGCTCGTGACACTTGAGAGAAGATATAAAGCACGCATATTATTAGATCATAGTTGATATTTATGAGGACGTGATTGGGCTTTGCCTAACAGTAAAACTGCCTTCCGAGGCCAATTATTTGTTTTTAAAAATTTTCGATTTCGGACACAAACTCAATAAAATAAAACATTCTTTGAATTGTTCTCTATCCATACAATCAGCACTTTAGTTCTTATACGAAACCGGCAATGCTGACGTGAAAATTTTTTTAAACGACGCCCGCCGGAGGTTTCGATGATTAATCCCGCGGCTTACCCGAATCGAAGCTGTGCTCGAATTTAACGAAAGGTCGAAAAACCGAGACTCAGAATTTCGAGACTCTACGATCCTTAAAACTATAAAAATTAAAATGAATTTTAGTCCAAATAAATTATCGAAAATATTTAGGTAAAAGGAAAGCTAATGCTTAACCGGCCTTCTTGACGTTACCGTTTGGCCTAAATGCTCCTGGTCTTCTCCATATCCAAAAAAGGCTAAATATGAAAGCTGACGACGAGACGGCCGGATGCACTCCGCAACATGGTATCACTGAGTTTGCCATTGAAGCTCTGACTGAACTAACGTAACTACATCTTTAATTTATAGTACAGAAAGTAATTTTATAGTTATTTTTCGAATCTATGAAATTTCAATTCAAGTTTATATAAGATATCTGTAAATAAGTTCGCTCTTACCCAATCGCCTTCAATATTTTAATAAAACTTCGACTCGATCTATTTAAAACTTTCATCTTTATTTTAAATGAATTCCTTTCAATTCTTTTTAAAAGAGATTTTAAAGGATTGGAACCGCTTTTTACTCTGACTCCATTTTATTCCCACCTTAGTCGTCTACTTTTAACAATACTAACGACGTATTGTTGCGAAATAATTAATGCAGGCCACGACATTACCGCTTCTCGTCGCTCTTATTTCCTCGTAGTCTACGTTCTTCTTTTGAAGTATGTGATAATATGCCGCAGCTACATACTGAACATGTATGCTCTGTGAAATATACAATAATTGAATTAAAAATACGTGATTAAACAATATAATAAAGAAATTAACATCTTCACTAAATATTGTTACCGAAGATAATGAAATCTTTTGTTTAAGATCTTTTCTAATTGTTTGTAAGTCAGTTTTGCCAAAATTAATATGGTTTTAAATTTAAATTTACATTTAAACTAATTATGACTTGTTGTAACAGTGACATTAATTGGCACACCTTTTATGTTCTTCATTTACATGTGAAGTAATTAAACTGTCTAGAATTAGCTTTTAACCAACCCTATTTTCTACTTATAAAATACCTATTGCTTGAGATTCAGTTTCACAAAAAATTGACTACATTTCTTATGAGACACCAAGCGTTGACTCTCTTTTTAGCCCTAACAGGAAAATGTTTGCTTTACTATTTTTGGGCACTCTTCTCTTAAAACTTTACTAGTTAGAACTAGAAGGTCTTATCATTACATTTGAGAATTTAGATATAACCGTTTCTTTGTTAATTAGTAATCTCACATTCATGTCATCTATAAATGGCAACAGTTCCTGCTAAAAGGAAATTGAATGTTATTAGAAAAATGTAGGCCTATTTATATCCTAAATGAAACACATATAAATGAAACTATATATATGATTCTCAGAAACACAAGAAAAATGTAAGTTATTTGAAATGTAAAACAATATTATATGACGCAGGAATCACTCACACAGGTTTAAATACTCGAGAAAACAAGTGCCATATAATTCCACGGTTTAGCTGTTTTGCGATAAAGCTAAATGCTGTCCAGTTAGCACGGGTTTGGTTATATAAAAATAATAAAGAAGGAATCATAACCTAAACTATCAGGTTATTGTGAGAAATAACCAATAATGTAAAACAATGTAATATGTTAATGTAAAATAATTATTCAAATAATTGAAAATATGCTATATAATTACTTCGAAAATTCCCGTTTAATCAACCGGTTTCTGAAAATATTTAGTTCAAACAGTTATAATAAACGAAGCACTTTTCAGTGAAATTTTATTGCGATGGTGAATTTGCTGTATTTGAATATTTTTACTTATAATGCAATTTATGAGATGTAAAGGTTTTGGAAAATAATAATAAATTGATTTAAATTTACTTTGACATGATACAATAAAAACAATTTGTGAAAAGTTTATGAAATTTTATTTGCACTAGATTGAACACGAAATATTATAGCCCATACTTCTTAAAAGAAAACAAAAATCAAATAAAAATTAATTACATATGTATTATTAAATCAATGTTATTGTGTCTATTAGGTATTTATTTGTATTGTGTTCAGTTAAATTCATATTTCACAACTACTCAAGAAAAAAAAATAATTAACATCATGAAAATTACATAAATCTTATAGAAGTAACAAACGTATAGAGAATTGCAATTTTCACTGTGACAGTAACAAAAATATTTAGCAAATATTTGTAGTTTTAAAATAAAATGATTACAAATATTCCACCCTGAATAATTTCTCAGAAATTTCACAACTAAACAGTGGTAACACAGACTTACGCATGCGTTCCAAATAATGAAACCAGTTTACATTCCTTTTATCCTCCCAGTTGTAAAACTATTTGCATTGGCTTCATTTCGGTTCTGCTTGCAAGCTAATTAAAAGTAACAAATCTGTTTGTCTGAGTTTTGGGATTGTTTGATTAAATAATACAGTACAGTCCTTCCATTGTGTACAGTCTGGTGCATCTAACAATCCTCGCTGTGGCGAACGCAACAAGCTGCAACGTTACGTTGCATGTAATTCATAATATAAAGTTTTAGGACACTTGGTTATGCATTTATTCAATTTAGTTTCCACATTAAAACGTACTTGGTCTGACTGAATTAACATTTATTAACAATAAATAGTCATAAATCTGAAATTACAGCTGATTATTATTAAAAATAAACCTGGAAATAAATAACCTCAAACCCAGAAGCTACAAATGAAATAATCTTCTTCATTTTATGAAGTGAATATTTTCTTTTGGCATTCCTGGAGAGGAACTTTTACGGGAAAATATTCGATTTGGCGTTACCCTAGGATCTTCCACCTATAACACATCTGTATGGCATATATATGCCCCTATATACAATTGTTTTACTTTAAATTAAGTGACAACATATGTTTTCGAACGACAACAGATTTCATATTTGTATATATTTGTAAAACCGCTAATGGTTCTCGTAGTTTGTGTTACTTTATTTATTGTACATTATTAAGGTAAAATATTATTCAAATAAAACCTACCATTCATATTTTTATTAGTTAATAAATTTAAAAAATTATATTTGAATAAAACCTATTACAATTAGTTCATATATTCAAAAATTAGGCTGGTATTCTTAGAGAAAGTATTTGAAATAAATTCGTTGAATGGGTTTTTATTTCTAAATTTTTTACCATCTAATAAATGTTTTCTATGAGCTGCATTAACTAGATTCTAATAATATCTCTATTAATAATTGTTTTCAAATAAAGTGTTCACTTTTGTCTAAAGGTCTCAATGACTGCTAATTTTATTTCTTAACTGTGTTCTTATAATAATAGTGTTTAAAGTATTCTTTTTATTCTTTAAATACCTATTAACAATAAAACATCTTTCAGTTCAAAACGGAAATTTTAAAAATAGTTCATAGCAATTTTTAAATCGTAAAGTTTATGCACAACTCCAAATAAATATATTACCTAAATAAACATAATAAAATATTACCTAAAACAAACATAAATAAATGAGAACAATATACATTCGTCTAATATTTTCATGTTAGGTAAATTTTGTCAAGAAAGCTATACAATTTCGTGTGTCGAGTACGGTTTTTCCCCTCCTCCAGCATTGTGATAGTCCCTACAATTGACGCGTTTCGGATGCCCTCCATCCATCAGAACTATCTCTGTGTTCAGATAGTTCTGATAGATGGAGGAAATCCGAAAGGCGTCAACTGTAGAGAGGAAAACGAACTTAACGTATTTATATAAGTCGTGGAGAAGCGGCATATAATCTAAGTTTTACAAATAAAAATGATAAGACAATTTCAATGAAAATTATGAGAATTTCTTACTTATAAATTTAGACAGTTTACAATTATTTAATTAAAAAAATACAATTTACAATTATTTCCCACAGGTGCTCATTATTTATAAATATATATTATTTTTTATAATTTATTGGATAAAACTTATGTTGTAATATTGCATACAATTTTAGTATTTCGTTATGACAAATGTAGACCAATGTAAGCACAGACGAATAAATTATATGAATAAATTTTGGCAAAATAAATAAATAAAAATAGTCTTCGAGGCTTATGTTAAACATTTTTAATTCTAAAACTATATTTTCTCCTTTGTACAGACAATTTGTTTCGCTTTCTGTCCTGGAAAAACTTTGGTGCATCAACTTGTTGAATAGAGATCTTGATGACTTATTCTTACGCCTTTATTTACCTTTTTCTGTTTCAGGTGTTAGGTGATGCTGTATGACTTATACATTTCATGGATCCGTTTATAAATTTCAAATAATAATTAAACTTTCGAAATTCGATGAGCACTTATTTTTTTATTGAAATCAGACATACATGCATACAGGTATGAAACTACCTATTAATCCTAAATGAATGAGAAAAGTGACACAAAGTTCAAACCAAATTTTAAAGTTTCGTTCCCTTTGGCAAAGCTCAGAAGGTGTTTCCTCATGATTGTTAGCTTCACTTGAACGTTTTGGAGGAAGTTGTAATCAATATATATTTATGTGATTTAATAGGGAGTGGGGATAGGGTGGTTATGTTTCTATGTTCAAAGATTACGTTTGTCCAACGTATCAGAATATATATTACTGATATGAATTCTTTCACGGATGGAAGAATATGATGAATAGTTTTCCGGAGTACACCCGTTCATTTTGCAGTGCATAAAATCGCAGGTCCGACGTTTGGCTAGAATCTCATGTAGCGAGGTGAACCCGACAGCAGTATACGTGCGAATGACTAGCTTCAACTGTTCACCTCGTCAATGGTAGATGCGATCCTAGCCAAACTTTGGAACTGAGATTTTATAAATTGCTAAATGAACGGATGTACTCCGGGTAGTACTTACACACACACACACACACACATATATATATATATTAAACATAGCATAGGTCAATAAAAATTAAAATTAATCGATTAAAATAAGTTAGAAAACAAACTCCAAAACATAACTACAATGCATAAGTGCTTTTTTAAAAAGGATGTTACGGAATATTTTTTTCCAATTCTGAGGCCGGAGCAGAATACAATGTTTTAAAGGATTGTTTTTATTGTTTAATTTCTACTAGATATTTCTACAATGATTGAATGGTTTAAATTAACATGAACTCCTTTGTGAGCAGGGAAAGGCGATGGATAAACGAAAACTGTCCCAGCAATTCTTTCTTTTATAGAGGTTAAAAATGCATTCTAAGCATGAAGAATGTGTTGCTAACTATCAAGAAACATAAATAGCTGCCAATACCTACATTACCCTTTACCATACAAACATAACTTACTTTACAAGACAGTCCTTTATTGAGTTTTCTTCTAAGTTTATGAACTATATGTGAATCCCTATACAACCTACAGGTTAAATTATATTAAAATATAGTCTAAAACTTGCCAGATTGGGTCATTTTGATCTTAACACGAAACTAATGTTCCTATGTAAAATAACATATTAGCGAATTAAACACGTGACATTCATTTTTCACGGTTTTGGAACATCATACAGACGCAATGACGTAGCCTATGTAATTAGATAAAATTAAATTTTGCTCCTATATATTTTACATGTCTATATTTAAAATAAATAGGATTTTTAACGGCTAATTGTAGACAACATATTATCAAATAGTTTCCGACATCCTATGGTATCATCTACAAGAGGCAATATTGGTCTCTTCGGAACTCTATAGTATTCAGGAGATGAATTAAAAACTATTTTCCGTATAATTTCTAATGTTGGTAGTTATATAAATGTGTTTATCATGTTTGTTTTTAACCCTATCCATTCTAAGTAAATAATTTGTTCATGTATTGTAATAGAGCTAAATAGGTGTATAGCAATATAATATAATAAGCGCTGTGTCTTGTTAGGAAAATTGATTTTATACACTTCGTGTGTGCTTAAAAACCTGGAATTAAGATAGAACTCTAAATACTCAAAGGAAAAATCGTGTAGCTAGTTAACAGAAAAAATAATATTCACATATTTAATCCATTTATTTAGAATACAGGTACGGATAGGCTATACGGGTTGGATGACGACTTAGAAGTAGCTTATAGAGTCATTTGAACGTATTATCTGGTTCAATAATATCTTCCCCAGACATGTACAACAGATAAATCAAAAAAAAAGAAATGATTAATTAGAAGAAACAATTGGTATTTTTTTTTTAAATTGGATAAATTATTATTGTGTATAATTAGATAGATTTATTTATCACAGTTGGTGGTTATAAATCGACGTATTTTACTGTTTTCTTTTTCTTTATTTAAAAAAAATCATTGTCCGCTAAAATAAAAATAAAATGTGACATCTATACAAAACCAAATTTTTGTACATGTACTACACAAAACATTCAACAATGGAGTCAGCTGATCCTAAAAATTTAATTACATAAGCATGTTTCAAATGAATACATACATCATGTAAGCAGAAACCGCTGCAGCAATAAGACGAAAAGAAAGTTTGATAAGAAAGAAACTTTTATAAAATGTGAATATTATATATCATAATAAAGTAAATTTAAAACAAATATACAATCTCTTCATTCAGTTTCAGTAAACCTTTATTTATAACTCTTAATAAACGTATTTAGAACTAACAAATATTTCGGAAAAAAACAGTAAAAAGGAAATAAATCAGTGATAAAAATGTATAAAACTGATTTTGCGTAAACCAATCAGTACCGATGTTGATGAGGAGGAATTTAAATCCTGTACGTGCGTATGATTGGTAAACAGACTAATTGAGGTAGAATTTCGGAATGATCTGATGAATAGTTTGCAAACGTCTGGCAAACTCCCGGGAACCGCAAAGTAAATAATCCCTTGTTTGAATTCAGCGACACAGATATGAGTTTCCAAATACTTGCTTCAAAACTTGTTGCCTTTTGATCTGTGTTTTCGTTTTAAGCAAATGATCACGAGTTGGATTAGAGTGATTATTGGGAAGTATCACTAATATGATACATCATAAACACACATACTCAATGTGTGTGTGTTTGTGTGTGTGTGTGTGTGTGTGTGTGTGTGTGTGTGTGTGTGTGTGTGTGTGTGTGTGTGTAATAGACAACAAATAATATTATTATAATAATATAAATATATTATTAATTTTAATACTTTACCTAAATAGCAAACATTTCTGATATGTTGATTGCATGGCTAAATACGACTGCACATCAAATTCAAGGTTGCCCCTTTTTCTTGTCCGTTTAGTAGTCTAATAATATATTAAATTTGGTAGCCCGGTCAGTCATTTATTTTCTAATTCTTAACAATTTTTAAATCGAAACACACATACACCAGAAGTACTAACGTTTATAAAAGTCAAACAGTTTTACATAAAAGGTTTAGTTTTATGCATATTAATTGAACAATTCTTGACAAAGATGACATGTTTCGAACTCGTTTCTCGCGCTCACTTTTTTGTAGTGTTCTACATATTTTTGGAAGAATGAATTTTAACAAAATAATTTATCATTCAATTTATTTATCATTCAAATATGAAAACAACAAGATATTATCGTTCCAAAATGAAAATATTTATATCTCATTTCGAATACAAAACTCATTTCGAACACGTATGTCTCAGTCCAACCCTCTTTACGATTTTGAGTGGAATTAGGCGTAATATACTTGTAAAAATTGCGTACATTCGTGTGACTGTAATTTAACATATTAGGTAAAATAATAAAAAACGAAACAAATATTACCAAACAATATTGAAATTATTTTTTTTTCAAAACTGATGCAAATTATTAAAGAAGTGAATTGAAACAGTGATTAGAAAAGAAAAAACGCAGCACTGCATAGAGGTGTGAAGCTTTAATTTTAGTTTTTCTTTAAGGATATTTTTCATTTTTTGGGATTTATTTGAAAAAAATAGCTGTCTAATATTGTTATATGCTTCATATTGATATGAGCAAAAAAAGTGGTTAACCACATGAAAAAAATAGCTATATAAAAATGTCTAAAGTGACCCATAAACACAATAGTTTTTAAAACAAATAAAAGACATACACAAAACTCACAAATTAATCATTTAATGACTAATACGCGTTTCAATGACCAAGTCATCATGATCAATGAGTGTTGCTTCTACAAACTCTAACTTACATCTTTTATTTGTAAGTCTTCTTTTATTTACATAAACTCACATGTTAAGCTCAAAGTATAGTTGTACAATAATTTTAATTTTTATTCTCGAAATAAAAACAACGTACAAAATGAGACTAATTTACAATTATATTTAACACAAAAGAAAACAAATGAAAATGATATTTTTGGAAAATTGTTAAAGCAATGTAAACATGATCCTGGGAGTTAAAAGCTAGGCGCTCTGAAACAATGATTTTATTTCCTACTTAATAGTTCGTGGGCGGAGCCCCAGTGGTAATTCTAGTTATTACCAATAGCCCGGTGGTTTACTGAACGAATATTACAGCATGCTTGTTCTATTAACCTAACTCTGAATTAGAAGTACAGTAGTTCCAATCGTCTACGTGACTACAGACAGAAGCCAGGGAAATAGAATCTATTTGTAGTCATGTGAGTTGAATCGCATTTGAAGGTAAACGTCTTAGTTCAACATTACTCTATATGGCACCAAAAAAAAAAATATTAAAATACAAATTTATTTTACTATTTTTTGGAGTTTAAGGGTGATTAAAAAGTACGACTTTATTTCCTTTGAAGGATACGGAAAGATTGTGATTATAGGAAAAATAAAGGTGAGTCATTAATCCCTATCGAGATGGCCTCTACCCAGTCTGATAATGGAGGTATAAATGCAGCTTTTGTAATTTTTTTTAAAAAAGAAGAGATTTGGACAATCTAAAACACTTCACAAATTTCTAAACAGACTTCCCAGATATTCCGCTTATAATGACTTCAATTGTAAATAAACGTACACGGAAATCCAGCAAACCGAGCATCAATTTGTCATACTTACTGTTTTACTGGAGTACTAACTAGATATTTTTCTTATGTGAAAAAAAAACAATTAATTAAGATTATCATCGCTTAGACACAAAATATCTGGATCTAGACGTTTAAAATTAGAGTAACTAAATACGTAAACATTAATACCTTCTACTACAAACTTAGGACTAGTTATACTAAATTACTTATAGTAAAACATAAAAATAAAATAAAATATGAAGTAGGGACTATCACATCAGGTGTGAAGGTTCGCGTATCTACCCACTCTTTTTCGAGGTCATAAATAGGAGGTTACCTGTTATCCTTCAAGGACAAGGAAGAGTACGCTAAATTAATATGACTAAGGAAATGTCATAGAGATTCTTCTGGTAATGTAAATAGGGGAAAATTATTACATCTTGGAAAATGTTTACCTAAGGTGGACGTCCTTTTAATTGGGGGGAAGGAGGTGTCTACTGCTACTCAAAAAACTTATAATTAGTTTCTTGTTTATGGTAAATGTTGAATTCTATTCAAATGACAAATTTATAAACTGCAAAATGATATTGATTATTCTTTTACCAATGATTGTATTGTCTGATAACATGCTAATCTAGTAACATGCATCGTCACATTACATGTTGCATAAGACTACATTTCCATTTGTGAGATTATGAAAGTAATCCAATAGCAAATATCAAACATTAGCCTTCTATCACAAATAGCAAAGTTAAATTGAATCAACGTTTGTTCTTTATGCACAGTGCATACATTTTCGGCCAATATGTCATTACTTTTGTGGCAATGCTGCTGTAACGACGGCTGTCAAGTGCCATTATGCCATAAATCTTACAATATACGGTCATTAATTTCGGCTTAACTTGTGTTGTAATGATGGTTCCATTCCCCTTCCACTCGCCCCTTTATAACCAACGCGACTATGCTTTGTTAACCGGAGGCGATAAAATAAAAACTCTTCTCTGTGAATGCTGGCGAAAAAAGCAGTAACAAAATTTTCTCGCTTATAAGTTTTCAAACAATAGAATACGTGCAGGACAGTTTTATTAACAGAAATTCATATGGTATAAAATGGCATAAAACCACATCTTACAGATTTATATTGTGGGCTAGATTCAGAGCTTTTAATTCTCAAACTTAACTCTCATCATAATATTAAACTCTTAATATTAAACAAATAAATTTTATATATGTAAAGTTTTAAAGAATCTGCTTGTCTCGCAGAATGTTAGACTTTCGTAAATCTTCTGTATAATTCAATCTGGACTCAAAATCTGTTGTGAATTTTCAGACGTGTATAAAGAGTTAAAATTATCAAATTAGCAGGAAACTAATTTTACTCGTATGATAACGCAGATTTGTCATTTTAAATTTTGGATTAAAGTGATTTCAGGCAATAAATTAATTTTTGTGTAGGAAGACTGGTGTTTTCTATTTAATCATCCAGACGATATGGCAGAACGTTAAATAGAACAGACCCCAAAAAATTAATCAGACCCTAGGTCAGAACGTTAACGTGAAAAGAGACTAGACATTAATTAGAACCTGGCTAGAACGTTACACAGAACCTAGGCAAGAACGTTACACAGAACCTAGGCAAGAACGTTACACAGAACGTAGGCAAGAACGTTACACAGAACCTAGGCAAGAACGTTACACAGAACCTAGGCAAGAACGTTACACAAAACCTAGGCAAGAACGTTACACAGAACCTAGGCAAGAACGTTACACAGAACCTAGGCAAGAACGTTACACAGAACCTAGGTAAGAACGTTACACAGAACCTAGGCAAAACGTTACACAGAAACTACGCAAGAACGTTACACAGAACTTAGGCAAGAACGTTACACAGAACCTAGGCAAGAACATTACACAGAACCTAGGCAAGAACGTTACACAGAACCTAGGCAAGAACGTTACACAGAACCTAGGCAAGAACGTTACACAGAACGTAGGTAAGAACGTTACAGAGAACCTAGGCAAGAACGTTACACAGAACCTAGGCAAGAACGTTACACAGAACCTAGGCAAGAACGTTACACAGAACCTAGGCAAGAACGTTACACAGAACCTAGGCAAGAACGTTACAAAGAACCTAGGCAAGAACGTTACTCAGAACGTAGGTAAGAACGTTACACAGAACGTAGGTAAAAACGTAAAACAAAACAGGAGCCAGAACGTTTAGCAGAACAGAGACTAGAACGTTAATGAGAACAGACCCCAGAACGTAAAACAAAAACGAGGGCCAGAACGTTTACCAGAACAGAGACTTGAATGTTAATGAGAACAGAACCCAGAACGTTTACCAGAACCGGGGCTAGAATGTTAACCAGAACAGACCCCAGAACGTAAAACAAAACGAGGGCCAGAACGTTTAATAGAAATGGGGCTAGAATGTTAACCAGAACAGAGACTAGAATGTTAACCAGAACAGACCCCAGAACGTAAAACAGAACGAGGGCCAGAACGTTTACCAGAACAGAGGCTAGAATGTTAATGAGAACAGACCCCAGAACGTTTACCAGAACCGGGGCTAGAATGTTAACCAGAACAGACCCCAGAACGTAAAACAAAACGAGGGCCAGAACGTTTAATAGAAATGGGGCTAGAATGTTAACCAGAACAGAGACTAGAATGTTAACCAGAACAGACCCCAGAACGTAAAACAGAACGAGGGCCAGAACGTTTACCAGAACAGAGAATAGAATGTTAATGAGAACAGACCCCAGAACGTTTACCAGAACAGGGGCTAGAATGTTAACCAGAACAGAGACTAGAATGTTAACCAGAACCGACCCCTGAACGTAAAACAGAACGAGGGCCAGAACGTTTACCAGAACAGAGACTAGAATGTTAATGAGAACAGACCCCAGAACGTTTACCAGAACAGGGGCTAGAATGTTAACCAGAACAGACCCCAGAACGTAAAACAAAACGAGGGCCACAACGTTTACCAGAACAGGGGCTAGAATGTTAACCAGAACAGAGACTAGAATGTTAACCAGAACCGACCTCAGAAAGTAAAACAAAACGAAGGCCAGAACGTTAACCAGAACAGAGACTAGAATGTTAACCAGAATAAACCCCAGAAAGTAAAACAAAACGAAGGCCAGAACGTTAACCAGAACAGAGACTAGAATGTTAACCAGAACAGACCCCAGAAAGTAAAACAAAACGAAGGCCAGAACGTTAACCAGAACAGAGACTAGAATTTGAACCAGAACAGACCCCAGAAAGTAAAACAAAACGAAGGCCAGAACGTTAACCAGAACAGAGACTAGAATGTTAACCAGAAAAGACCCCAGAAAGTAAAACAAAACGAAGGCCAGAACCGAGACTAGAATGTTAACCAGAACAGACCCCAGAGCGTAAAACAAAACGAAGGCCAGAACGTTAACCAGAACAGAGACTAGAATGTTAACCAGAACAGACCCCAGAAGGTAAAAGAAAAAAAAGGCCAGAACGTTAACCAGAACAGAGTCTAGAATGTTAACCAGAACAGATCCCAGAAAGTAAAACAAAAAGAAGGCCAGAACGTTAACCAGAACAGAGACTAGAATGTTAACCATAACAGACCTGAGGACGTACAACAAAACGAAGGCGAGAACGTTAACCAGAACAGAGACTAGGATGTTAACCAGAACAGACCCCAGAACGTAAAACAAAACGAAGGCCAGAACGTTAACCAGAACTGAGACTAGAATGTTAACCAGAACAGACCCCAGAACGTAAAACAAAACGAAGGCCAGAACGTTAACCAGAACAGAGACTACAATGTTAACCAGAACAAACCCCAGAAAGTAAAACAAAACGTAGGCCAGAACCTTAACCAGAACAGAGACTAGAATGTTAACCAGAACAGACACCAGAAAGTAAAACAAAACGAAGGCCAGAACGTTAACCAGAACAGAGACTAGAATGTTAACAAGAACAGACCCCAGAAAGTAAAACAAAACGAAGGCCAGAACGTTAACCAGAACAGAGACTAGAATGTTAACCAGAACAGACCCCAGAAAGTATAACAAAACAAAGGCCAGAACGTTTACCAGAACAGAGACTAGAATGTTAACCAGAACAGACCCCAGAAAGTAAAACAAAACGAAAGCCAGAACGTTAACCAGAACAGAGACTTGAATGTTAACCAGAACAGACCCCAGAAAGTAAAACAAAACGAAGGCCAGAACGTTAACCAGAACAGAGACTAGAATGTTACCCAGAACAGACCCCAGAACGGAAAACAAAACAAAGGCCAAAACGTTAACCAGAACAGAGACTAGAATGTTAACCAAAACAGACCCCAGAAGGTAAAACAAAGCGAAGGCCAGAACGTTAACCAGAACAGAGACCAGAATGTTAACCAGAAAAGACCCCAGAAAGTAAAACAAAACGAAGACCAGAACGTTAACCAGAACAGAGACTAGAATGTTAACCAGAACAGACCCCAGAAAGTTAAACAAAACGAAGGCCAAAACGTTAACCAGAGCAGAGACTAGAATGTTAACCAGAACAGACCCCAGAAAGTAAAACAAAACCAAGGCCAGAACGTTAACCAGAACAGAGACTAGAATGTTAACCAGAACGAACCCCAGAACGTAAAACAAAACGAAGGCCAGAACGTTAACCAGATCAGAGACTAGAATGTTAACCAGAAAAGACCCCAGTAAGTAAAACAAAACGAAGGCCAGAACAGAGACTAGAATGTTAACCAGAACAGACCCCTGAGCGTAAAACAAAACGAAGGCCAGAACGTTAACCAGAACAGAGACTAGAATATTAACCAGAACAGACCCCAGAAAGTAAAACAAAAAAAAGGCAAGAACGTTAACCAGAACAGAGACTAGAATGTTAACCAGAAGATCCCAGAAAGTAAAACAAAAAGAAGACCAGAACGTTAACCAGAACAGAGACTAGAATGTTAACCATAACAGACCTGAGGACGTAAAACAAAACGAAGGCCAGAACGTTAACCAGAACAGAGACTACAATATTAACCAGAACAAACCCCAGAAAGTAAAACAAAACGTAGGCCAGAACGTTAACCAGTACAGAGACTAGAATGTTAACCAGAACAGACCCCATAAAGTAAAACAAAACGAAGGCCAGAACGTTAACCAGAACAGAGACTAGAATAATAACAAGAACAGACCCCAGAAAGTAAAACAAAACGAAGGCGAGAACGTTAACCAGAACAGAGACTAGAATGTTAACCAGAACAGAACCCAGAACGTAAAACAAAACGAAGGCCAGAACGTTAACCAGAACTGAGACTTGAATGTTAACCAGAACAGACCCCAGAACGTAAAACAAAACGAAGGCCATAACGTTAACCAGAACAGAGACTAGAATGTTAACCAGAACAGACCACAGAAAGTAAAACAAAACGAAGGCCAGAACGTTAACCAGAACAGAGAATAGAATGTTAAACAGAACAGACCCCAGAAAATAAAACAGAAAGTAAAACCAAAACGAAGGCCAGCACGTTAACCAGAACAGAGACTAGAATGTTAACCAGAACAGACCCCAGAAAGTAAAACAAAACGAAGGTCAGAACGTTAACCAGAACAGAGACTATAATGTTAACCAGAACAGACCCCAGAAAGTAACACACAACGAAGGAAAGAACGTTAACCAGAACAGAGACTAAAATGTTAACCAGAACAGACCCCAGAAAGTAAAGCAAAACGAAGGCCAGAACGTTGACCAGAACAGAGACTAGATTGTTAACCAGAACAGACCCCAGAAAGTAAAACAAAACGAAGGCCAGAACGTGAACCAGAACAGAGACTAGAATGTTAACCAGAACAGATCCTAGAAAGTAAAACAAAACGAAAGCAGAACGTTCACCAGATCAGAGACTAGAATGTTAACCAGAACAGAACCCAGAAAGTAAATCAAAACGAAGGCCAGAACGTTAACCAGAACAGAGACTAGAATTTAACCAGAACAAACCCCAGAAAGTAAAACAAAACGAAGGCCAGAACGTTAACCAGAACAGAGGCTAGAATGTTAACCAGAACAGACCCCAGAAAGTAAAACAAAACGAAGGCCAGAACGTTAACCAGAACAGAGACTAGAATTTGAACCAGAACAGACCCCAGAAAGTAAAACCAAACGAAGGCCAGAACGTTAACCAGAACAGAGACTAGAATGTTAACCAGAAAAGACCCCAGAAAGTAAAACAAAACGAAGGCCAGAACAGAGACTAGAATGTTAACCAGAACAGACCCCAGAGCGTAAAACAAAACGAAGGCCAGAACGTTAACCAGAACAGAGACTAGAATATTAACCAAATAGACCCCAGAAGGTAAAACAAAACGAAGGCCAGAACGTTAACCAGAACAGAGACCAGAATGTTAACCAGAACAGACCCCAGAAAGTAAAACAAAACGAAGACCAGAACGTTAACCAGAACAGAGACTAGAATGTTAACCAGAACAGACCACAGAAAGTTAAACAAAACGAAGGCTAGAACGTTAACCAGAACAGAGACAAGAATGTTAACCAGAACAGACCCCAGAAAGTAAAACAAAACGAAGGCCAGAACGTTAACCAGAACAGAGACTAGAATGTTAACCAGAACGAACCCCAGAACGTAAAACAAAACGAAGGCCAGAACGTTAACCAGATCAGAGACTAGAATGTTAACCAGAAAAGACCCCAATAAGTAAAACAAAACGAAGGCCAGAACAGAGACTAGAATGTTAACCAGAACAGACCCCTGAGCGTAAAAAAAAACGAAGGCCAGATCGTTAACCAGAACAGAGACTAGAATGTTAACCAAAACAGACCCCAGAAGGTAAAACAAAGCGAAGGCCAGAACGTTAACCAGAACAGAGACCAGAATGTTAACCAGAACAGACCCCAGAAAGTAAAACAAAACGAAGACCAGAACGTTAACCAGAACAGAGACTAGAATGTTAACCAGAACAGACCCCAGAAAGTTAAACAAAACGAAGGCCAAAACGTTAACCAGAACAGAGACTAGAATGTTAACCAGAACAGACCCCAGAAAGTAAAACAAAACCAAGGCCAGAACGTTAACCAGAACAGAGACTAGAATGTTAACCAGAACGAACCCCAGAACGTAAAACAAAACGAAGGCCAGAACGTTAACCAGATCAGAGACTAGAATGTTAACCAGAAAAGACCCCAGTAAGTAAAACAAAACGAAGGCCAGAACAGAGACTAGAATGTTAACCAGAACAGACCCCTGAGCGTAAAACAAAACGAAGGCCAGAACGTTAACCAGAAAAGAGACTAGAATATTAACCAGAACAGACCCCAGAAAGTAAAACAAAAAAAAGGCAAGAACGTTAACCAGAACAGAGACTAGAATGTTAACCAGAAGATCCCAGAAAGTAAAACAAAAAGAAGACCAGAACGTTAACCAGAACAGAGACTAGAATGTTAACCATAACAGACCTGAGGACGTACAACAAAACGAAGGCGAGAACGTTAACCAGAACAGAGACTAGAATGTTAACCAGAACAGAACCCAGAACGTAAAACAAAACGAAGGCCAGAACGTTAACCAGAACTGAGACTAGAATGTTAACCAGAACAGACCCCAGAACGTAAAACAAAACGAAGGCCATAACGTTAACCAGAACAGAGACTAGAATGTTAACCAGAACAGACCACAGAAAGTAAAACAAAACGAAGGCCAGAACGTTAACCAGAACAGAGAATAGAATGTTAAACAGAACAGACCCCAGAAAATAAAACAGAAAGTAAAACCAAAACGAAGGCCAGCACGTTAACCAGAACAGAGACTAGAATGTTAACCAGAACAGACCCCAGAAAGTAAAACCAAACGAAGGTCAGAACGTTAACCAGAACAGAGACTATAATGTTAACCAGAACAGACCCCAGAAAGTAACACACAACGAAGGAAAGAACGTTAACCAGAACAGAGACTAAAATATTAACCAGAGGACCCCAGAAAGTAAAGCAAAACGAAGGCCAGAACGTTGACCAGAACAGAGACTAGAATGTTAACCAGAACAGACCCCAGAAAGTAAAACAAAACGAAGGCCAGAACGTGAACCAGAACAGAGACTAGAATGTTAACCAGAACAGATCCTAGAAAGTAAAACAAAACGAAAGCAGAACGTTCACCAGATTAGAGACTAGAATGTTAACCAGAACAGAACCCAGAAAGTAAATCAAAACGAAGGCCAGAACGTTAACCAGAACAGAGACTAGAATGTTAACCAGAACAAACCCCAGAAAGTAAAACAAAACGAAGGCCAGAATGTTAACCAGAACAGAGGCTAGAATGTTAACCAGAACAGACCCCAGAAAGTAAAACAAAACGAAGGCCAGAACGTTAACCAGAACAGAGACTAGAATTTGAACCAGAACAGACCCCAGAAAGTAAAACAAAACGAAGGCCAGAACGTTAAACAGAACAGAGACTAGAATGTTAACCAGAAAAGACCCCAGAAAGTAAAACAAAACGAAGGCCAGAACAGAGACTAGAATGTTAACCAGAACAGACCCCAGAGCGTAAAACAAAACGAAGGCCAGAACGTTAACCAGAACAGAGACTAGAATATTAACCAAATAGACCCCAGAAGGTAAAACAAAACGAAGGCCAGAACGTTAACCAGTACAGAGACCAGAATGTTAACCAGAACAGACCCCAGAAAGTAAAACAAAACGAAGACCAGAACGTTAACCAGAACAGAGACTAGAATGTTAACCAGAACAGACCACAGAAAGTTAAACAAAACGAAGGCCAGAACGTTAACCAGAACAGAGACTAGAATGTTAACCAGAACAGACCCCAGAAAGTAAAACAAAACGAAGGCCAGAACGTTAACCAGAACAGAGACTAGAATGTTAACCAGAACGAACCCCAGAACGTAAAACAAAACGAAGGCCAGAACGTTAACCAGATCAGAGACTAGAATGTTAACCAGAAAAGACCCCAGTAAGTAAAACAAAACGAAGGCCAGAACAAAGACTAGAATGTTAACCAGAACAGACCCCTGAGCGTAAAACAAAACGAAGGCCAGAACGTTAACCAGAACAGAGACTAGAATGTTAACCAGAACAGACCACAGAAAGTAAAACAAAACGAAGGCCAGAACGTTAACCAGAACAGAGAATAGAATGTTAAACAGAACAGACCCCAGAAAATAAAACAGAAAGTAAAACCAAAACGAAGGCCAGCACGTTAACCAGAACAGAGACTAGAATGTTAACCAGAACAGACCCCAGAAAGTAAAACAAAACGAAGGCCAGAACGTGAACCAGAACAGAGACTAGAATGTTAACCAGAACAGATCCTAGAAAGTAAAACAAAACGAAAGCAGAACGTTCACCAGATCAGAGACTAGAATGTTAACCAGAACAGAACCCAGAAAGTAAATCAAAACGAAGGCCAGAACGTTAACCAGAACAGAGACTAGAATGTTAACCAGAACAAACCCCAGAAAGTAAAACAAAACGAAGGCCAGAACGTTAACCAGAACAGAGACTAGAATGTTAACCAGAACAGACCCCAGAAAGTAAAACAAAAAAAGGCCAGAACGTTAACCAGAACAGAGACTAGAATTTGAACCAGAACAGACCCCAGAAAGTAAAACAAAACGACCGCCAGAAAGTTAACCAGAACAGAGACTAGAATGTTAACCAGAAAAGACCCCAGAAAGTAAAACAAAACGAAGGCCAGAACAGAGACTAGAATGTTAACCAGAACAGACCCCAGAGCGTAAAACAAAACGAAGGCCAGAACATTAACCAGAACAGAGACTAGAATGTTAACCAGAACAGACCCCAGAAGGTAAATGAAAAAAAAGGCCAGAACGTTAACCAGAACAGAGTCTAGAATGTTAACCAGAACAGATCCCAGAAAGTAAAACAAAAAGAAGGCCAGAACGTTAACCAGAACAGAGACTAGAATGTTAACCATAACAGACCTGAGGACGTACAACAAAACGAAGGCGAGAACGTTAACCAGAACAGAGACTAGGATGTTAACCAGAACAGACCCCAGAACGTAAAACAAAACGAAGGCCAGAACGTTAACCAGAACTGAGACTAGAATGTTAACCAGAACAGACCCCAGAACGTAAAACAAAACGAAGGCCAGAACGTTACCCAAAACAGAGACTAGAATGTTAACCAGAACAGACCCCAGAAAGTAAAACAAAACGAAGGCCAGAACGTTAACCAGAACAGAGACTACAATGTTAACCAGAACAAACCCCAGAAAGTAAAACAAAACGTAGGCCAGAACCTTAACCAGAACAGAGACTAGAATGTTAACGAGAACAGACACCAGAAAGTAAAACAAAACAAAGGCCAGAACGTTAACCAGAACAGAGACTAGAATGTTAACAAGAACAGACCCCAGAAAGTAAAACAAAACGAAGGCCAGAACGTTAACCAGAACAGAGACTAGAATGTTAACCAGAACAGACCCCAGAAAGTAAAACAAAACGAAGGCCAGAACGTTTACCAGAACAGAGACTAGAATGTTAACCAGAACAGACCCCAGAAAGTAAAACAAAACGAAAGCCAGAACGTTAACCAGAACAGAGACTTGAATGTTAACCAGAACAGACCCCAGAAAGTAAAACAAAACGAAGGCCAGAACGTTAACCAGACCAGAGACTAGAATGTTACCCAGAACAGACCCCAGAAAGTAAAACAAAACGAAGGCCAGAACGTTAACCAGAACAGAGACTAGAATGTTAACCAGAACGAACCCCAGAACGTAAAACAAAACGAAGGCCAGAACGTTAACCAGAACAGAGACTAGAATGTTAACCAGAACAGACCCCAGAAAGTAAAACAAAACGAAGGCCAGAACGTTTACCAGAACAGAGACTAGAATGTTAACCAGAAGAGACCCCAGAAAGTAAAACAAAACGAAAGCCAGAACGTTAACCAGAACAGAGACTTGAATGTTAACCAGAACAGACCCCAGAAAGTAAAACAAAACGAAGGCCAGAACGTTAACCAGACCAGAGACTAGAATGTTACCCAGAACAGACCCCAGAACGGAAAACAAAACAAAGGCCAAAACGTTAACCAGAACAGAGACTAGAATGTTAACCAAAACAGACCCCAGAAGGTAAAACAAAACGAAGGCCAGAACGTTAACCAGAACAGAGACCAGAATGTTAACCAGAACAGACCCCAGAAAGTAAAACAAACGAAGACCAGAACGTTACCCAGAACAGAGACTAGAATAATAACCAGAACAGACCCCAGAAAGTTAAACAAAACGAAGGCCAGAACGTTAACCATAACAGAGACTAGAATGTTAACCAGAACAGACCCCAGAAAGTAAAACAAAACGAAGGCCAGAACGTTAACCAGAACAGAGACTAGAATGTTAACCAGAACGAACCCCAGAACGTAAAACAAAACGAAGGCCAGAACGTTAACCAGATCAGAGACTAGAATGTTAACCAGAAAAGACCCCAGTAAGTAAAACAAAACGAAGGCCAGAACAGAGACTAGAATGATAACCAGAACAGACCCCTGAGCGTAAAACAAAACGAAGGCCAGAACGTTAACCAGAACAGAGACTAGAATATTAACCAGAACAGACCCCAGAAAGTAAAACAAAAAAAAGGCAAGAACGTTAACCAGAACAGAGACTAGAATGTTAACCAGAAGATCCCAGAAAGTAAAACAAAAAAAAGACCAGAACGTTAACCAGAACAGAGACTAGAATGTTAACCATAACAGACCTGAGGACGTACAACAAAACGAAGGCGAGAACGTTAACCAGAACAGAAACTAGAATGTTAAGCAGAACAGACCCCAGAACGTAAAACAAAACGAAGGCCAGAACGTTAACCAGAACTGAGACTAGAATGTTAACCAGAACAGACCCCAGAACGTAAAACAAAACGAAGGCCAGAACGTTAACCAGAACAGAGACTAGAATGTTAACCAGAACAGACCACAGAAAGTAAAACGAAACGAAGGCCAGAACGTTAACCAGAACAGAGAATAGAATGTTAAACAGAACAGACCCCAGAAAATAAAACAAAACCAAGGCCAGAACGTTAACCAGAACAGAGACTAGAATGTTAACCAGAACGAACCCCAGAACGTAAAACAAAACGAAGGCCAGAACGTTAACCAGATCAGAGACTAGAATGTTAACCAGAAAAGACCCCAATAAGTAAAACAAAACGAAGGCCAGAACAGAGACTAGAATGTTAACCAGAACAGACCCCTGAGCGTAAAAAAAAACGAAGGCCAGATCGTTAACCAGAACAGAGACTAGAATGTTAACCAAAACAGACCCCAGAAGGTAAAACAAAGCGAAGGCCAGAACGTTAACCAGAACAGAGACCAGAATGTTAACCAGAACAGACCCCAGAAAGTAAAACAAAACGAAGACCAGAACGTTAACCAGAACAGAGACTAGAATGTTAACCAGAACAGACCCCAGAAAGTTAAACAAAACGAAGGCCAAAACGTTAACCAGAACAGAGACTAGAATGTTAACCAGAACAGACCCCAGAAAGTAAAACAAAACCAAGGCCAGAACGTTAACCAGAACAGAGACTAGAATGTTAACCAGAACGAACCCCAGAACGTAAAACAAAACGAAGGCCAGAACGTTAACCAGATCAGAGACTAGAATGTTAACCAGAAAAGACCCCAGTAAGTAAAACAAAACGAAGGCCAGAACAGAGACTAGAATGTTAACCAGAACAGACCCCTGAGCGTAAAACAAAACGAAGGCCAGAACGTTAACCAGAAAAGAGACTAGAATATTAACCAGAACAGACCCCAGAAAGTAAAACAAAAAAAAGGCAAGAACGTTAACCAGAACAGAGACTAGAATGTTAACCAGAAGATCCCAGAAAGTAAAACAAAAAGAAGACCAGAACGTTAACCAGAACAGAGACTAGAATGTTAACCATAACAGACCTGAGGACGTACAACAAAACGAAGGCGAGAACGTTAACCAGAACAGAGACTAGAATGTTAACCAGAACAGAACCCAGAACGTAAAACAAAACGAAGGCCAGAACGTTAACCAGAACTGAGACTAGAATGTTAACCAGAACAGACCCCAGAACGTAAAACAAAACGAAGGCCATAACGTTAACCAGAACAGAGACTAGAATGTTAACCAGAACAGACCACAGAAAGTAAAACAAAACGAAGGCCAGAACGTTAACCAGAACAGAGAATAGAATGTTAAACAGAACAGACCCCAGAAAATAAAACAGAAAGTAAAACCAAAACGAAGGCCAGCACGTTAACCAGAACAGAGACTAGAATGTTAACCAGAACAGACCCCAGAAAGTAAAACCAAACGAAGGTCAGAACGTTAACCAGAACAGAGACTATAATGTTAACCAGAACAGACCCCAGAAAGTAACACACAACGAAGGAAAGAACGTTAACCAGAACAGAGACTAAAATATTAACCAGAGGACCCCAGAAAGTAAAGCAAAACGAAGGCCAGAACGTTGACCAGAACAGAGACTAGAATGTTAACCAGAACAGACCCCAGAAAGTAAAACAAAACGAAGGCCAGAACGTGAACCAGAACAGAGACTAGAATGTTAACCAGAACAGATCCTAGAAAGTAAAACAAAACGAAAGCAGAACGTTCACCAGATTAGAGACTAGAATGTTAACCAGAACAGAACCCAGAAAGTAAATCAAAACGAAGGCCAGAACGTTAACCAGAACAGAGACTAGAATGTTAACCAGAACAAACCCCAGAAAGTAAAACAAAACGAAGGCCAGAATGTTAACCAGAACAGAGGCTAGAATGTTAACCAGAACAGACCCCAGAAAGTAAAACAAAACGAAGGCCAGAACGTTAACCAGAACAGAGACTAGAATTTGAACCAGAACAGACCCCAGAAAGTAAAACAAAACGAAGGCCAGAACGTTAAACAGAACAGAGACTAGAATGTTAACCAGAAAAGACCCCAGAAAGTAAAACAAAACGAAGGCCAGAACAGAGACTAGAATGTTAACCAGAACAGACCCCAGAGCGTAAAACAAAACGAAGGCCAGAACGTTAACCAGAACAGAGACTAGAATATTAACCAAATAGACCCCAGAAGGTAAAACAAAACGAAGGCCAGAACGTTAACCAGTACAGAGACCAGAATGTTAACCAGAACAGACCCCAGAAAGTAAAACAAAACGAAGACCAGAACGTTAACCAGAACAGAGACTAGAATGTTAACCAGAACAGACCACAGAAAGTTAAACAAAACGAAGGCCAGAACGTTAACCAGAACAGAGACTAGAATGTTAACCAGAACAGACCCCAGAAAGTAAAACAAAACGAAGGCCAGAACGTTAACCAGAACAGAGACTAGAATGTTAACCAGAACGAACCCCAGAACGTAAAACAAAACGAAGGCCAGAACGTTAACCAGATCAGAGACTAGAATGTTAACCAGAAAAGACCCCAGTAAGTAAAACAAAACGAAGGCCAGAACAAAGACTAGAATGTTAACCAGAACAGACCCCTGAGCGTAAAACAAAACGAAGGCCAGAACGTTAACCAGAACAGAGACTAGAATGTTAACCAGAACAGACCACAGAAAGTAAAACAAAACGAAGGCAAGAACGTTAACCAGAACAGAGAATAGAATGTTAAACAGAACAGACCCCAGAAAATAAAACAGAAAGTAAAACCAAAACGAAGGCCAGCACGTTAACCAGAACAGAGACTAGAATGTTAACCAGAACAGACCCCAGAAAGTAAAACAAAACGAAGGCCAGAACGTGAACCAGAACAGAGACTAGAATGTTAACCAGAACAGATCCTAGAAAGTAAAACAAAACGAAAGCAGAACGTTCACCAGATCAGAGACTAGAATGTTAACCAGAACAGAACCCAGAAAGTAAATCAAAACGAAGGCCAGAACGTTAACCAGAACAGAGACTAGAATGTTAACCAGAACAAACCCCAGAAAGTAAAACAAAACGAAGGCCAGAACGTTAACCAGAACAGAGACTAGAATGTTAACCAGAACAGACCCCAGAAAGTAAAACAAAAAAAGGCCAGAACGTTAACCAGAACAGAGACTAGAATTTGAACCAGAACAGACCCCAGAAAGTAAAACAAAACGACCGCCAGAAAGTTAACCAGAACAGAGACTAGAATGTTAACCAGAAAAGACCCCAGAAAGTAAAACAAAACGAAGGCCAGAACAGAGACTAGAATGTTAACCAGAACAGACCCCAGAGCGTAAAACAAAACGAAGGCCAGAACATTAACCAGAACAGAGACTAGAATGTTAACCAGAACAGACCCCAGAAGGTAAATGAAAAAAAAGGCCAGAACGTTAACCAGAACAGAGTCTAGAATGTTAACCAGAACAGATCCCAGAAAGTAAAACAAAAAGAAGGCCAGAACGTTAACCAGAACAGAGACTAGAATGTTAACCATAACAGACCTGAGGACGTACAACAAAACGAAGGCGAGAACGTTAACCAGAACAGAGACTAGGATGTTAACCAGAACAGACCCCAGAACGTAAAACAAAACGAAGGCCAGAACGTTAACCAGAACTGAGACTAGAATGTTAACCAGAACAGACCCCAGAACGTAAAACAAAACGAAGGCCAGAACGTTACCCAAAACAGAGACTAGAATGTTAACCAGAACAGACCCCAGAAAGTAAAACAAAACGAAGGCCAGAACGTTAACCAGAACAGAGACTACAATGTTAACCAGAACAAACCCCAGAAAGTAAAACAAAACGTAGGCCAGAACCTTAACCAGAACAGAGACTAGAATGTTAACGAGAACAGACACCAGAAAGTAAAACAAAACAAAGGCCAGAACGTTAACCAGAACAGAGACTAGAATGTTAACAAGAACAGACCCCAGAAAGTAAAACAAAACGAAGGCCAGAACGTTAACCAGAACAGAGACTAGAATGTTAACCAGAACAGACCCCAGAAAGTAAAACAAAACGAAGGCCAGAACGTTTACCAGAACAGAGACTAGAATGTTAACCAGAACAGACCCCAGAAAGTAAAACAAAACGAAAGCCAGAACGTTAACCAGAACAGAGACTTGAATGTTAACCAGAACAGACCCCAGAAAGTAAAACAAAACGAAGGCCAGAACGTTAACCAGACCAGAGACTAGAATGTTACCCAGAACAGACCCCAGAAAGTAAAACAAAACGAAGGCCAGAACGTTAACCAGAACAGAGACTAGAATGTTAACCAGAACGAACCCCAGAACGTAAAACAAAACGAAGGCCAGAACGTTAACCAGAACAGAGACTAGAATGTTAACCAGAACAGACCCCAGAAAGTAAAACAAAACGAAGGCCAGAACGTTTACCAGAACAGAGACTAGAATGTTAACCAGAAGAGACCCCAGAAAGTAAAACAAAACGAAAGCCAGAACGTTAACCAGAACAGAGACTTGAATGTTAACCAGAACAGACCCCAGAAAGTAAAACAAAACGAAGGCCAGAACGTTAACCAGACCAGAGACTAGAATGTTACCCAGAACAGACCCCAGAACGGAAAACAAAACAAAGGCCAAAACGTTAACCAGAACAGAGACTAGAATGTTAACCAAAACAGACCCCAGAAGGTAAAACAAAACGAAGGCCAGAACGTTAACCAGAACAGAGACCAGAATGTTAACCAGAACAGACCCCAGAAAGTAAAACAAACGAAGACCAGAACGTTACCCAGAACAGAGACTAGAATGTTAACCAGAACAGACCCCAGAAAGTTAAACAAAACGAAGGCCAGAACGTTAACCATAACAGAGACTAGAATGTTAACCAGAACAGACCCCAGAAAGTAAAACAAAACGAAGGCCAGAACGTTAACCAGAACAGAGACTAGAATGTTAACCAGAACGAACCCCAGAACGTAAAACAAAACGAAGGCCAGAACGTTAACCAGATCAGAGACTAGAATGTTAACCAGAAAAGACCCCAGTAAGTAAAACAAAACGAAGGCCAGAACAGAGACTAGAATGATAACCAGAACAGACCCCTGAGCGTAAAACAAAACGAAGGCCAGAACGTTAACCAGAACAGAGACTAGAATATTAACCAGAACAGACCCCAGAAAGTAAAACAAAAAAAAGGCAAGAACGTTAACCAGAACAGAGACTAGAATGTTAACCAGAAGATCCCAGAAAGTAAAACAAAAAAAAGACCAGAACGTTAACCAGAACAGAGACTAGAATGTTAACCATAACAGACCTGAGGACGTACAACAAAACGAAGGCGAGAACGTTAACCAGAACAGAAACTAGAATGTTAAGCAGAACAGACCCCAGAACGTAAAACAAAACGAAGGCCAGAACGTTAACCAGAACTGAGACTAGAATGTTAACCAGAACAGACCCCAGAACGTAAAACAAAACGAAGGCCAGAACGTTAACCAGAACAGAGACTAGAATGTTAACCAGAACAGACCACAGAAAGTAAAACGAAACGAAGGCCAGAACGTTAACCAGAACAGAGAATAGAATGTTAAACAGAACAGACCCCAGAAAATAAAACAGAAAGTAAAACCAAAACGAAGGCCAGCACGTTAACCAGAACAGAGACTAGAATGTTAACCAGAACAGACCCCAGAAAGTAAAACAAAACGAAGGTCAGAACGTTAACCAGAACAGAGACTAGAATGTTAACCAGAACAGACCCCAAAAAGTAACACACAACGAAGTAAAGAACGTTAACCAGAACAGAGACTAAAATGTTAACCAGAATAGACCCCAGAAAGTAAAGCAAAACGAAGGCCAGAACGTTGACCAGAACAGAGACTAGAATGTTAACCAGAACAGACCCCAGAAAGTAAAACAAAACGAAGGCCAGAACGTGAACCAGAACAGAGACTAGAATGTTAACCAGAACAGATCCTAGAAAGTAAAAAAAAACGAAAGCAGAACGTTCACCAGATCAGAGACTAGAATGTTAACCAGAACAGAACCCAGAAAGTAAAACAAAACGAAGGCCAGAACGTTAACTAGAACAGAGTTTAGAATGTTAACCAGAACAGACCCCAGAAAGTAAAACAAAACGAAGGCCAGAACGTTAACCAGAACAGAGACTAGAATGGTAACCAGAACAGACCCCAGAAAGTAAAACAAAACGAGGGCCAGAACGTTAACCACAACAGAGACTAGAATGTTATCCAGAGCAGACCCCAGAACGTAAATCAAAACGAAGGCCAGAACGTTAACCAGAACAGAGACTACAATGTTAACCAGAACAGAAACCAGAACGTAAAACAAAACGAAGGCCAGAACGTTAACCAGAACGGAGACTAGAATGTTAACCAGAACGGACCCCAGAAAGTAAAACAAAACGAAGGCCAGAACGTTAACCCGAACAGAGACTAGAATGTTTACCAGAGCAGACCCCAGAACGTAAAACAAAACGAAGGCCAGAACGTTAACCAGAACAGAGACTAGAATGTTAACCAGAACAGACCCCAGAAAGTAAAACAAAACCAAGGCCAGAACGTTAACCAGAACAGAGACTAAAATATTTACCAGAACAGACCCCAGAAAGTAAAACAAAACGAAGGCCAGAACGTTAACCAAAACAGAGACTAGAATGTTAACCAGAACAGACCCCAGAAAGTAAAACAAAACGAAGGCCAGAACGTTAACCAGAACAGAGACTAGAATGTTAAACAGAACAGACCACAGAAAGTAAATTACAACGAAGGTCAGAACGTTAACCAGAACACAGACTAGCATGTTAACCAGAACAGACCCCAGAAAGTAAAACAAAACTAAGGCCAGAACGTTAACCAGAACAGAGACTAGAATGTTAGCCAGAGCAGACCCCAGAACGTAAAACCAAACGAAGGCCAGAACGTTAATCATAACAGAGACTAAAATGTTAACCAGAACAGACCCCCAGAAAGTAAAACAAAACGAAGGCCAGAACGTTAACCAGAACAGAGACTAGAATGTTAACCAGAACAGACCCCAGAAAGTAAAACAAAACGAAGGCCAGAACGTTAAGCAAATCAGAGAATATATTGTTTACCAGAACAGACCCCTGAAAGTAAAACAAAACGAAGGCCAGAACGTTAACCAGAACAGAGACTAGAATGTTAACCAGAACAGACCCCAGAAAGTAAAACAAAACGAAGGCCAGTATGTTAACCAGATCAGAGACTAGAATGTTAACCAGAACAGACCCCAGAAAGTAAAACAAAACGAAGGCCAGAACGTTAAGCAGAACAGAGACTAGACTGTTAAAAAGAACAGACCCCAGAAAGTAAAACAAAACGAAGGCCAAAACGTTAACCAGAACAGAGACTAGAATGTTAACCAGAACAGACCCCAGAAAGTAAAGCAAAACGAAGGCCAGAACATTAACCAGAACAGAGACTAGAATGTTAACCAGAACAGACCCCAGAAAGTAAAACAAAACGAAGGCCAGAACGTTAACCAGAACAGAGACTAGAATGTTAACCAGAACAGGCCCCAGAAAGTAAAACAAAACGAAGGCCCGAACGTTAACCATTACAGAGACTAGAATGTTAACCAGAACAGACCTACAGAAAGTAAAACAAAACGAAGGCCAGAACGTTAACCAGAACGGAGACTAGAATGTTAACCAGAACAGACCCCAGAAAGTAAAACAAAACGAAGGCCAGAACGTTAACCAGATCAGAGACTAGAATGTTAACCAGAACAGGCCCCAGAAAGTAAAACAAAACGAAGGCCCGAACGTTAACCATTACAGAGACTAGAATGTTAACCAGAACAGACCTACCGAAAGTAAAACAAAACGAAGGCCAGAACGTTAACCAGAACGGAGACTAGAATGTTAACCAGAACAGACCATAGAAAGTAAAACAAAACGAAGGCCAGAACGTTAACCAGTACAGAGACTAGAATGTTAACCAGAACAGACCCCATAAAGTAAAACAAAACGAAGGCCAGAACGTTAACTAGAACAGAGACTAGAATAATAACAAGAACAGACCCCAGAAAGTAAAACAAAACGAAGGCCAGAACGTTAACCAGAACAGAGACTAGAATGTTAACCAGAACAGACCCCAGAAAGTAAAACAAAACGAAGGCCAAAACGTTAACCAGAGCAGAGACTAGAATGTTAACCAGAACAGACCCCAGAAAGTAAAACAAAACGAAGGCCAGAACGTTAACCAGAACAGAGACTAGAATGTTAACCAGAACAGACCCCAGAAAGTAAAACAAAACGAATGCCAGAACGTTAACCAGAACAGAAACTAGAATGTTAACCAGAACGGACCCCAGAAAGTAAAACAAAACGAAGGCCAGAACGTTAAACAGAACAGAGAGTAGAATGTTAACCAGAACAGACCCTAGAAAGTAAAACAAAACGAAGGCCAGAACGTTAACCAGAACAGAGACTAGAATGTTAACCAGAACAGACCCCAGAACGTAAAATAAAACGAAGTCCAGAACGTTTACAAGAACAGAGACTAGAATGTTAACCAGAACAGACCCCAGAAAGTAAAACAAAACGAAGGCCAGAACGTTATCCAGAACAGAGACTAGAATGTTAACCAGAACAGACCCCAGAAAGTAAAGCAAAACGTAGGCCAGAACGTTAACCAGAACAGAGACTAGAATGTTAACAAGAACGAACCCCAGAACGTAAAACAAAACGAAGGCCAGAACGTTAACCAGATCAGAGACTAGAATGTTAACCAGAAAAGACCCCAGAAAGTAAAACAAAACAAAGGCCAGAACAGAGACTAGAATGTTAACCAGAACAGACCCCTGAGCGTAAAACAAAACGAAGGCCAGAACGTTAACCAGAACAGAGACTAGAATGTTAACCGTAACAGACCTGAGGACGTACAACAAAACGAAGGCGAGAACGTTAACCAGAAAAAAGACTAGAATGTTAACCAGAACAGACCCCAGAAAGTAAAACAAAACGAAGGCCAGAACAGAGACTAGAATGTTAACCAGAACAGATTCTAGAAAGTAAAACAAAACGAAGGCCAGAACGTTCACCAGAACAGAGACTAGAATGTTAACAGGAACAGACCCCAGAAAGTAAATCAAAACGAAGGCCACAACGTTAACCAGAACAGAGACTAGAATGTTAACCAGAACAGTCCCCAGAAAGTAAAACAAAACGAAGGCCAGAACGTTACTCGAACAGGGTTTAGAATGTTAACAAGAACAGACCCCAGAAAGTAAAACAAAACGAATGCCAGAACGTTAACCAGAACAGAGACTAGAATGTTAACCAGAACAGACCCCAGAAAGTAAAACAAAACGAAGGCCAGAACGTTAACCAGAACAGAGACTAGAATGTTAACCCGAGCAGACCCCAGAACGTAAATCAAAACGAAGGCCAAAACGTTAACCAGAACAGAGACTACAATGTTAACCAGAACAGAAACCAGAACGTAAAACAAAACGAAGGCCAGAACGTTAACCAGATCAGAGACTAGAATGTTAACCAGAACAGACCCCAGAAAGTAAAACAAAAAAAAGGCCAGAACGTTACCCAGAACAGAGACTAGAATGTTAACCAGAACAGATCCCAGGAAGTAAAACAAAAAGAAGGCCAGAACGTTAACCAGAACAGAGACTAGAATGTTAACCATAACAGACCTGAGGACGTACAACAAAACGAAGGCGAGAACGTTAACCAGAACAGAGTCTAGAATGTAACCAGAACAGACCCCAGAACGTAAAACAAAACGAAGGCCAGAACGTTAACCAGAACAGAGAATAGAATGTTAACTAGAACAGACCCCAGAAAGTAAAACAAAACGAAGGCCAGAACCTTAACCATAACAGAGACTAGAATGTTAACCAGAACAGACCCCAGAAAGTAAATTAAAACGAAGGTCAGAACGTTAACCAGAACACAGACTAGCATGTTAACCAGAACAGACCCCCAGAAAGTAAAACAAAACGAAGGCCAGAACGTTAACCAGAACAGAGACTAGAATGTTAACCAGAACAGACCCCAGAAAGTAAAACAAAACGAAGGCCAGAAAGTTAAGCAAATCAGAGACTATATTGTTTACCAGAACAGACCCCTGAAAGTAAAAGAAAACGAAGGCCAGAACGTTAACCAGAACAGAGACTAGAATGTTAACCAGAACAGACCCCAGAAAGTAAAACAAAACGAAGGCCAGTATGTTAACCAGATCAGAGACTAGAATGTTAACCCGAGCAGACCCCAGAACGTAAATCAAACGAAGGCCAGAACGTTAACCAGAACAGAGACTACAATGTTAACCAGAACAGAAACCAGAACGTAAAACAAAACGAAGGCCAGAACGTTATCCAGAACAGAGACTAGAATGTTAAACGGAACAGACCCCAGAAAGTAAAACAAAACGAAGGCCAGAACGTTAACCAGAACAGAGACTAGAATGTTAACCAGAACAGACCCCAGAAAGTAAAACAAAAAAAAGGCCAGAACGTTACCCAGAACAGAGACTAGAATGTTAACCAGAACAGATCCCAGAAAGTAAAACAAAAAGAAGGCCAGAACGTTAACCAGAACAGAGACTAGAATGTTAACCATAACAGACCTGAGGACGTACAACAAAACGAAGGCGAGAACGTTAACCAGAACAGAGTCTAGAATGTAACCAGAACAGACCCCAGAACGTAAAACAAAACGAAGGACAGAACGTTAACCATAACAGAGACTAGAATGTTAACCAGAACATACCCCAGAAAGTAAATTAAAACGAAGGTCAGAACGTTAAACAGAACACAGACTAGCATGTTAACCAGAACAGACCCCAGAAAGTAAAACAAAACCAATGCCAGAACGTTAACCAGAACAGAGACTAGAATGTTAGCCAGAGCAGACCCCAGAACGTAAAACCAAACGAAGACCAGAACGTTAACCAGAACAGAGACTAAAATGTTAACCAGAACACACCGCCAGAAAGTAAAACAAAACGAAGGCCAGAACGTTAACCAGAACAGAGACTAGAATGTTAACCAGAACAGACCCCAGAAAGTAAAACAAAACGAAGGCCAGAACGTTAAGCAAATCAGAGACTATATTGTTTACCAGAACGGACCCCTGAAAGTTAAACAAAACGAAGGCCAGAACGTTAACTAGAACAGAGACTAGAATGGTAACCAGAACAGATCCCAGAAAGTAAAACAAAACGAAGGCCAGTATGTTAACCAGATCAGAGACTAGAATGTTAACCAGAACAGACCCCAGAAAGTAAAACAAAACGAAGGCCAGAACGTTAACCAGAACAGAGACTAGAATGTTAACCAGAACAGACTCCAGAAAGTAAAACCAAAACGAAGGCCAGAACGTTACCCAGAACAGAGACTAGAATGTTAACCAGAACAGACCCCAGAAAGTAAAACAAAACGAAAGCCAGAACGATAACCAGAACAGAGACTAGAATGTTAACCAGAACAGGGCCCAGAAAGTAAAACAAAACGAAGGCCCGAACGTTAACCATTACAGAGACTAGAATGTTAACCAGAACAGACCTACAGAAAGTAAAACAAAACGAAGGCCAGAATGTTAACCAGATCAGAGACTAGAATGTTAACTACAAAAGACCCCAGAAAGTAAAACAAAACGAAGGCCAGAACAGTGACTAGAATGTTAACCAGAACAGACCCCACAACGTAAAACAAAACGAAGGCCAGAACGTTAACCAGAACAGAGACTAGAATGTTAACCAGAACAGACCCCAGAAAGTAAAACAAAAAAAGGCCAGAACGTTACCCAGAACAGAGACTAGAATGTTAACCAGAACAGATCCCAGAAAGTAAAACAAAAAGAAGGCCAGAACGTTAACCAGAACAGAGACTAGAATGTTAACCATAACAGACCTGAGGACGTACAACAAAACGAAGGCCAGAACGTTAACCAGAACAGAGACTAGAATGTTAACCAGAACGGACCCCAGAAAGTAAAACAAAACGAAGGCCAGAACGTTAATCAGAACAGAGAGTAGAATGTTAACCAGAACAGACCCTAGAAAGTAAAACAAAACGAAGGCCAGAACGTTAACCAGAAAAGAGACTAGAATGTTAACTAGAACAGACCCCAGAAAGTAAAACAAAACGAAGGCCAGAACGTTAACCAGAACAGAGACTAGAATGTTAACCAGAACAGACATCAGAAAGTAAAGCAAAACGTAGGCCAGAACGTTAAACAGAACAGAGACTAGAATGTTAACCAGAAAGAACCCCAGAACGTAAAACAAAACGAAGGCCAGAACGTTAACCAGATCAGAGACTAGAATGTTAACCAGAAAAGACCCCAGAAAGTAAAACAAAACGAAGGCCAGAACAGAGACTAGAATGTTAACCAGAACAGACCCCTGAGCGTAAAACAAAACGAAGGCCAGAACGTTAACCAGAACAGAGACTAGAATGTTAACCAGAACAGACCCCAGAAAGTAAAACAAAAAAAAATACCAGAACGTTACCCAGAACAGAGACTAGAATGTTAACCAGAACAGATCCCAGAAAGTAAAACAAAAAAAAGGCCAGAACGTTAACCAGAAAAGAGACTAGAATGTTAACCAGAACAGACCCCAGAAAGTAAAACAAAACGAAGGCCAGAACAGAGACTAGAATGTTAACCAGAACAGATTCTAGAAAGTAAAACAAAACGAAGGCCAGAACGTTCACCAGAACAGAGACTAGAATGTTAACCAGAACAGACCCCAGAAAGTAAATCAAAACGAAGGCCAGAACGTTAACCAGAACAGAGACAAGAATGTTAACCAGAACAGACCCCAGAAAGTAAAACAAAACGAAGGACAGAACGTTAACTAGAACAGGGTTTAGAATGTTAACCAGAACAGACACCAGAATGTAAAACAAAACGAAGGCCAGAACGTTAACCAGAACAGAGACTAGAATGTTAACCAGAACAGACCCCAGAAAGTAAAACAAAACGAAGGCCAGAACGTTAACCAGAACAGAGACTAGAATGTTAACCCGAGCAGACCCCAGAACGTAAATCAAAACGAAGGCCAGAACGTTAACCAGAACAGAGACTACAATGTTAACCAGAACAGAAACCAGAACGTAAAACAAAACGAAGGCCAGAACGTTAACCAGAACAGAGACTAGAATGTTAAACGGAACAGACCCCAGAAAGTAAAACAAAACGAAGGCCAGAACGTTAACCAGAACAGAGACTAGAAAGTTAACTAGAACAGACCCCAGAAAGTAAAACAAAACGAAGGCCAGAACGTTAACCCGAACAAAGACTAGAATGGTAACCAGAACAGACCCCAGAAAGTAAAACAAAACGAAGGCCAGAACGGTAACCAGAACAGAGACTAGAATGTTAACCAGTTCTGACCCCAGAACGTAAAACAAAACGTAGGCCAGAACGTTAACCAGAACAGAGACTAGAATGTTTACCAGAGCAGACCCCAGAACGTAAAACAAAACGAAGGCCAGAACGTTAACCAGAACAGAGACTAGAATGTTAACCAGAACAGACCTACAGAAAGTAAAACAAAACGAAGGCCAGAACGTTAACCAGATCAGAGACTAGAATGTTAACTAGAAAAGACCCCAGAAAGTTAAACAAAACGAAGGCCAGAACAGAGACTAGAATGTTAACCAGAACAAACCCCACAAAGTAAAACAAAACGAAGGCCAGAACGTTAACCAGAACAGAGACTAGAATGGTAACCAGAACAGACCCCAGAAAGTAAAACAAAAAAAAGGCCAGAACGTTACCCAGAACAGAGACTAGTATGTTAACCAGAACAGATCCCAGAAAGTAAAACAAAAAGAAGGCCAGAACGTTAACCAGAACAGAGACTAGAATGTTAACCATAACAGACCTGAGGACGTACAACAAAACGAAGGCCAGAACGTTAACCAGAACAGAGATTAGAATGTTAACCAGAACAGACCCCAGAAAGTAAAACAAAACGAAGGCCAGAACGTTAACCAGAACAGAGACTAGAATGTTAACCAGAACGGACCCCAGAAAGTAAAACAAAACGAAGGCCAGAACGTTAAACAGAACAGAGAGTAGAATGTTAACCAGAACAGACCCTAGAAAGTAAAACAAAACGAAGGCCAGAACGTTAACCAGAACAGAGACTAGAATGTTAACCAGAACAGACCCCAGAACGTAAAACAAAACGAAGTCCAGAACGTTACAAGAACAGAAACTAGAATGCTAAACAGAACAGACCCCAGAAAGTAAAACAAAACGAAGGCCAGAACGTTAACCAGAACAGAGACTAGAATGTTAACCAGAACAGACACCAGAAAGTAAAGCAAAACGTAGGCCAGAACGTTAACCAGAACAGAGACTAGAATGTTAACCAGAACGAACCCCAGAACGTAAAACAAAACGAAGGCCAGAACGTTAACCAGATCAGAGACTAGAATGTTAACCAGAAAAGACCCCAGAAAGTAAAACAAAACGAAATCCAGAACAGAGACTAGAATGTTAACCAGAACAGACTCCTGAGCGTAAAACAAAACGAAGGCCAGAACGTTAACCAGAACAGAGACTAGAATGTTAACCAGAACAGACCCCAGAAAGTAAAACAAAAAAAAGGCCAGAACGTTACCCAGAACAGAGACTAGAATGTTAACCAGAACAGATCCCAGAAAGTAAAACAAAAAGAAGGCCAGAACGTTAACCAGAACAGAGACTAGAATGTTAACCGTAACAGACCTGAGGACGTACAACAAAACGAAGGCGAGAACGTTAACCAGAAAAGAGACTAGAATGTTAACCAGAACAGACCCCAGAAAGTAAAACAAAACGAAGGCCAGAACAGAGGCTAGAATGTTAACCAGAACAGATTCTAGAAAGTAAAACAAAACGAAGGCCAGAACGTTCACCAGAACAGAGACTAGAATGTTAACCAGAACAGACCCCAGAAAGTAAATCAAAACGAAGGCCAGAACGTTAACCAGAACAGAGACTAGAATGTTAACCAGAACAGACCCCAGAAAGTAAAACAAAACGAAGGCCAGAACGTTAACTAGAACAGGGTTTAGAATGTTAACTAGAACAGACCCCAGAATGTAAAACAAAATCGAAGGCCAGAACGTTAACCAGAACAGAGACTAGAATGTTAACCAGAACAGACCCCAGAAAGTAAAACAAAACGAAGGCCAGAACGTTAACCAGAACAGAGACTAGAATGTTAACCCGAGCAGACCCCAGAACGTAAATCAAAACGAAGGCCAGAACGTTAACCAGAACAGAGACTAGAATGTTAACTAGAACAGACCCCAGAAAGTAAAACAAAACGAAGGTCAGAACGTTAACCCGAACAAAGACTAGAATGGTAACCAGAACAGACCACAGAAAGTAAAACAAAACAAAGGCCAGAACGTTAACCAGAACAGAGACTAGAATGTTAACCAGTTCTGACCCCAGAACGTAAAACAAAACGAAGGCCAGAACGTTAACCAGTACAGAGACTAGAATGTTAACTAGAACAGACCCCAGAAAGTAAAACAAAACGAAGGCCAGAACGTTAACCAGAAGAGAGACTAGAATGTTAACCAGAACAGACCCCAGAAAGAAAAACAAAACGATGGCCAGAACGTTAACCAGAACAGAGACTTGAATGGTAACAAGAACAGACCCCAGAAAGAAAAAAAAACGAAGACCAGAATGTTAACAAGAACAGAGACTAGAATGTTAACCAGAACAGACCCCACAAAGTAAATTAAAACGAAGGCCAGAACGTTAACCAGAACACAGACTAGAATGTTAACCAGAACAGACCCCAGAATGTAAAACAAAACTACGGCCAGAACGTTAACCAGAACAGAGACTAGAATGTTAGCCAGAGCAGACCCCAGAACGTAAAACCAAACGAAGGCCAGAACGTTAACCAGAACAGAGACTAAAATGTTAACCAGAACAGACCCCTAGAAAGTAAAACAAAACGAAGGCCAGAACGTTAACCAGAACAGAGACTATATTGTTTACCAGAACAGACCCCAGAAAGTAAAACAAAACGAAGGCCAGAACGTTAACCAGAACAGAGACTAGAATGTTAACCAGAACAGACCCCAGAAAGTAAAAAAAAACGAAGGCCGGAACGTTAACCAGAAGAGAGACTAAAATTTAACCAGAACAGACCCCAGAAAGTAAATCAAAACGAATTCCAGAACGTTAACCAGAACAGAGACCAGAATGTTAACCAGAACAGACCCCAGAAAGTAAAACAAAACGAAGGCCAGAACGTTAACTAGAACAGGGTTTAGAATGTTAACCAGAACAAACCCCAGAAAGTAAAACAAAACGAAGGCCAGAACGTTAACCAGAACAGAGACTAGAATGTTAACCAGAAAAGACCCCAGAAAGTAAAACAAAACGAAGGCCAGAACAGAGACTAGAATGTTAACCAGAACAGACCCCACAAAGTAAAACAAAACGAAGGCCAGAACGTTAACCAGAACAGAGACTAGAATGTTAACCAGAACAGACCCCAGAAAGTAAAACAAAAAAAGGCCAGAACGTTACCCAGAACAGAGACTAGAATGTTAACCAGAACAGATCCCAGAAAGTAAAACAAAAAGAAGTCCAGAACGTTAACCAGAACAGAGACTAGAATGTTAACCATAACAGACCTGAGGACGTACAACAAAACGAAGGCCAGAACGTTAACCAGAACAGAGACTAGAATGTTAACCAGAACAGACCCAAGAAAGTAAAACAAAACGAAGGCCAGAACGTTAACCAGAACAGAGACTAGAATGTTAACCAGAACGGACCCCAGAAAGTAAAACAAAACGAAGGCCAGAACGTTAACCAGAACAGAGAGTAGAATGTTAACCAGAACAGACCCCAGAAGGTAAAACAAAACGAAGGCCAGAACGTTAACCAGAACAGAGAGTAGAATGTTAACCAGAACAGACCCTAGAAAGTAAAACAAAACGAAGGCCAGAACGTTAACCAGAACAGAGACTAGAATGTTAACCAGAACAGACCCCAGAACGTAAAACAAAACGAAGTCCAGAACGTTAACAAGAACACAGACTAGAATGTTAACCAGAACAGACCCCAGAAAGTAAAACAAAACGAAGGCCAGAACGTTAACCAGAACAGAGACTAGAATGTTAACCAGAACAGACACCAGAAAGTAAAGCAAAACGTAGGCCAGAACGTTAAACAGAACAGAGACTAGAATGTTAACCAGAAAGAACCCCAGAACGTAAAACAAAACGAAGGCCAGAACGTTAACCAGATCAGAGACTAGAATGTTAACCAGAAAAGACCCCAGAAAGTAAAACAAAACGAAGGCCAGAACAGAGACTAGAATGTTAGCCAGAACAGACCTCTGAGCGTAAAACAAAACGAAGGCCAGAACGTTAACCAGAACAGAGACTAGAATGTTAACCAGAACAGACCCCAGAAAGTAAAAAAAAAAAAATACCAGAACGTTACCCAGAACAGAGACTAGAATGTTAACCAGAACAGATCCCAGAAAGTAAAACAAAAAGAAGGCCAGAACGTTAACCAGAACAGAGACTAGAATGTTAACCGTAACAGACCTGAGGACGTACAACAAAACGAAGGCGAGAACGTTAACCAGAAAAGAGACTAGAATGTTAACCAGAACAGACCCCAGAAAGTAAAACAAAACGAAGGCCAGAACAGAGACTAGAATGTTAACCAGAACAGATTCTAGAAAGTAAAACAAAACGAAGGCCAGAACGTTAACCAGAACAGAGACTAGAATGTTAACCAGAACAGACCAAAGAAAGTAATTCAAAACGAAGGCCAGAACGTTAACCAGAACAGAGACTAGAATGTTAACCAGAACAGACCCCAGAAAGTAAAACAAAACGAAGGCCAGAACGTTAACTAGAACAGGGTTTCGAATGTTAACTAGAACAGACTCCAGAATGTAAAACAAAACGAAGGCCAGAACGTTAACCAGAAAAGAGACTAGAATGTTAACCAGAACAGACCCCAGAAAGTAAAACAAAACGAAGGCCAGAACGTTAACCAGAACAGAGACTAGAATGTTCACCCGAGCAGACCCCAGAACGTAAATCAAAACGAAGGCCAGAACGTTAACCAGAACAGAGACTACAATGTTAACCAGAACAGAAACCAGAACGTAAAACAAAACGAAGGCCAGAACGTTAACCAGAACAGAGACTAGAATGTTAAACGGAACAGACCCCAGAAAGTAAAACAAAACGATGGCCAGAACGTTAACCAGAACAGAGACTAGAATGGTAACCAGAACAGACCCCAGAAAGTAAAACAAAACGAAGGCCAGAATGTTAACAAGAACAGAGACTAGAATGGTAACCAGAACAGACCCCAGAAAGTAAAACAAAACGAAGGCCAGAATGTTAACCAGAACAGAGACTAGAATGTTAACCAGAACAGACCCCACAAAGTAAATTAAAACGAAGGCCAGAACGTTAACCAGAACACAGACTAGAATGTTAACCAGAACAGACCCCAGAAAGTAAAACAAAACTACGGCCAGAACGTTAACCAGAACAGAGACTAGAATGTTAGCCAGAGCAGACCCCAGAAAGTAAAACAAAACGAAGGCCAGAACGTTAACCAGAACAGAGACTAGAATGTTAACCAGAACAGACCCCAGAAAGTAAAACAAAACGAAGGCTAGAACGTTAACCAAAACAGAGACTATATTGTTTACCAGAACAGACCCCAGAAAGTAAAACAAAACGAAGGCCAGAACGTTAACCAGAACAGAGACTAGAATGTTAACCAGAACAGACCCCAGAAAGTAAAACAAAACGAAGGCCGGAACGTTAACCAGAAGAGAGACTAAAATTTAACCAGAACAGACCCCAGAAAGTAAAACAAAACGAAGGCCAGAACGTTAACCAGAACAGAGACTAGAATGTTAACCAGAACAGACCCCAGAAAGTAAAACAAAACGAAGGCCAGAACGTTAACTAGAACAGGGTTTAGAATGTTAACCAGAACAGACCCCAGAAAGTAAATCAAAACGAAGGCCAGAACGTTAACCAGAACAGAGACTACAATGTTAACCAGAACAGAAACCAGAACGTAAAACAAAACGAAGGCCAGAACGTTAACCAGAACAGAGACTAGAATGTTAAACGGAACAGACCCCAGAAAGTAAAACAAAACGAAGTCCAGAACGTTAACCCGAACAAAGACTAGAATGGTAACCAGAACAGACCCCAGAAAGTAAAACAAAACGAAGGCCAGAACGTTAACCAGAACAGAGACTAGAATGTTAACCAGTTCTGACCCCAGAACGTAAAACAAAACGAAGGCCAGAACGTTAACCAGTACAGAGACTAGAATGTTTACCAGAGCAGACGCCAGAACGTAAAACAAAACGAAGGCCAGAACGTTAACCAGAACAGAGACTAGAACGTTAGCCAGAACAGACCCCACAAAGTAAAACAAAACGAAGGCCAGAACGTTAACCAGAACAGAGACTAGAATGTTAACCAGAACAGACCCCAGAAAGTAAAACCAAACGAAGGCCAGAACGTTAACCGGAACAGAGACTAGAATGTTAACCAGAAAAGACCCCAGAAAGTAAAACAAAACGAAGGCCAGAACGTTAACCAGAACAGAGACTAGAATGTTAACCAGAACAGATCCCAGGAAGTAACACAAAACGAAGGCCAGAACGTTAACCAGTACAGAGACTAGAATGTTAACTAGAACAGACCCCAGAAAGTAAAACAAAACGAAGGCCAGAACGTTAACCAGAACAGAGACTAGAATGTTAACCAGAACAGACCCCAGAAAGAAAAACAAAACGATGGCCAGAACGTTAACCAGAACAGAGACTAGAATGGTAACCAGAACAGACCACAGAAAGTAAAACAAAACGAAGGCCAGAACGTTAACCAGAACAGAGACTAGAATGTTAACCAGAACAGACCCCAGAAAGTAAAACAAAACGAAGGCCAGAACGTTAACCAGTACAGAGACTAGAATGTTAACCAGAACAGACCCCAGAAAGTAAATCAAAACGAAGGCCAGAACGTTAACCAGAACAGAGACTAGAATGTTAACAAGAACAGACCCCAGAAAGTAAAACAAAACGAAGGCCAGAACGTTAACCAGAACAGAGACTAGAATGTTAACCAGAACAGACCCCAGAAAGTAAAACAAAACGAAGGCCAAAACGTTAACCAGAACAGAGACTAGAATGTTAACCAGAACAGACCCCAGAAAGTAAAGCAAAACGAAGGCCAGAACATTAACCAGAACAGAGACTAGAATGTTAACCAGAACAGACCCCAGAAAGTAAAACAAAACGAAGGCCAGAACGTTAACCAGAACAGAGACTAGAATGTTAACCAGAACGGACCCCAGAAAGTAAAACAAAACGAAGGCCAGAACGTTAACCAGAACAGAGAGTAGAATGTTAACCAGAACAGACCCCAGAAGGTAAAACAAAACGAAGGCCAGAACGTTAACCAGAACAGAGACTAGAATGTTAACCAGAATAGACCCCAGAACGTAAAACAAAACGAAGTCCAGAACGTTAACAAGAACAGAGACTAGAATGTTAACCAGAACAGACCCCAGAAAGTAAAACAAAACGAAGGCCAGAACGTTAACCAGAACAGAGACTAGAATGTTAACCAGAACGGACCCCAGAAAGTAAAACAAAACGAAGGCCAGAACGTTAACCAGAACAGAGAGTAGAATGTTAACCAGAACAGACCCCAGAAGGTAAAACAAAACGAAGGCCAGAACGTTAACCAGAACAGAGACTAGAATGTTAACCAGAATAGACCCCAGAACGTAAAACAAAACGAAGTCCAGAACGTTAACAAGAACAGAGACTAGAATGTTAACCAGAACAGACCCCAGAAAGTAAAACAAAACGAAGGCCAGAACGTTAACCAGAACAGAGACTAGAATGTTAACCAGAGCAGACCCCAGAACGTAAAACAAAACGAAGGCCAGAACGTTAACCAGAACCAAGGCCAGAACGTTAACCAGAGCGTTTTGTTTGTGTAAACGAAATTGGAGTAGCAATGAATGAATTATTTGAAGGGGTAAAATGTAGAACTCAAACCGAAAGATTTATGAATGTATAGATTTAGATAATGAATTGTCCAGAATAGATTTAGAAATCCTAGAAGGCGCTTGTTAGTGTAAAAGCATATAACTCTTTTCGTATTTATTTGCAGATTCCTAAATGCTTAATATAAATTATTTTCATATCACATTTATCCAGGAGTATTATGTTATAAAACTAAGGGATAAAGTATGACATCATACAACAGCTGTTTTTGTGGCGCGAAGGTAATATTCCATTTGATATTGCATATTATTAACTGAAAATATTATTATTATATATTATTTACCAGTTAATTTCGACAAAATATTTTAATTCCATAAGATTTTAGGTTAAATCCTTCACTATAGTATTCATCCTTCGGTTATGTGTTTTGAAACAACAAAGCTTTATCTTTTAGACTATTATCATTAATATTTTGAAAATTAAAATTGATATAAAAGTATTCCAGCCCATATAAAATAATAATTATTAATTTTTCATCGCTGAAAAATAGCTATTATTTTTAATGCATATTAAAAAACAACAGTTAACCTTCCATCAGGTGTTATTAAGATACGTTAACGTACAACTTATATGAGAGTCAAAAAACACCAGTTGAAAAGTATTTTTAAAACAACTTTAAACAAAGTATTGCAGGTAAAACACAGTTTTAATGTATACCGATCTCCCATCAGTCAGCTCACAGATTAAAAAATGAACAAATATTTGTCGAAATGAACAGAACGAAAAGAGAATATTGATAATGGTATTACAACCGCGTATAAAGTAATGCTGATAGTTCTATCAAGCTGGCGTGATTTGTTGGATGTTGGTACGATGTGATTACTGCGATAGCCTGCTACGCCATTGTAAACACTGATGGGATCATCCGTTGCCACTTCTATTTGCAATAAATCTACAACTACTGCAGTAAAAACGCGGATATTTATAAGCTTTATTTTTAATTCTGGTTTATTTGATTACACCAAGCGACATGTTAATAAACTTTAAAAGCGTAGAACCATTTGAAACACATTGTTTATTTAAGTTACATTGTTTATGCAAACATTAAAAAGCAATATTTTTTTAAAATTAAATAAATAGTGATCATAATATTAGTTTTTGTTCTACTGAATATTTTCATTTGGCTAGTGCTTTTAATAAACTTTTTTATTTTTCGTAAGTTTCTCATTTTATGTTTCTTAAATACAAACCAAACTGCTTTCAACTGTAAGATTGATATTATTGTTGCGGTGTAAAGACGAGTTATGTAACTTCAAAATTAACTTAGTAAACAACGACACAGATATATTTATTGAATTTTTACTTTAATTAAATGTAAAATATTAAAACAAAACTTTATAAAAGAAATGTTAGTATCTAAAAAAAGGAATATTCATGCTATGTGTTTCACAAATCAATTATAACTAAAATGGAACACAAAGTTTATTTACACAGGAGTTAAAGAGCATTTGAAATCCGGTAATGAAAATAACTTAAATTTTTATCATAAATATTAATACTATCAATTAAAACTGATATTAAAAAAATATAGTAAAATACAGATTCATTTAGTCAATGACATATTACTTGATTGCTTTATATCTTGTCGTAGAATCAGGATGAGTAAATTAAATTAAAAAAAAGGAGTGCTCTCGATTTGTTTTGTCAAGCATAACTGAGACCAGAAAATAATTTTATATTATAAATAGTTTTATACAAACACTGCAATATATTTCAAAATTACTATTAATTCAAAAAACATCCTCAAAATATCCTTTACACCGATTAAAACGCAAGTGAATTAAGCATTCACGCCCTTATTTGCGTACACATGACTGAGTATATTTGTATTAGATGTTAGAGTATTTGTTACGGACGTTTTTTAATTAGTCAACATTTATTTTAAGTTCATGCTGCAGTTTAATCACGTAGTAACATTATCCATAGTTTCTTTCAAATCATTTTCAAAGCCTTTAAATGATTGTTAAATAATGATTCTGTAAATATTGTGTCAAACACACCCACACATACACACAAACCTACAAAATACACATTCACTCTCTATCTCTCTCTCACACACACATACACACTAACGGCATAGGATTGAGATAAGCTTGGGAAAATAGAATTTTAAATTTCAAAACCAATCAATCAACAAATTACTCTCCTTGCAAAAGGCCCCTTATAAAATTTAAACAATGTTTATACCTAACGTTATGTATGGACTTTTAAATATCATCCATAAAGTCCGTAAAGACTCCCTACTTGGATTGGTAATGAGGTAATCCGTTTTACAACACCAAGATGTCAGTTTCGGTGCGAGTAGGCAAAGGAATGGTCTCCTGGTTTATTTGTTAGGGAATGTTACGATTCTATTTGCTCAAGTAACAAACAACTCATTCCAACTGAATAGTTATTTCTGAAATTATCGAAATAGACTAGTTGTTTAGAAACGAATAATTGAAAAAACCTCTGCAGTAGGCTCTATTACTAAGTTTTTTTACATTTCTAAATTGTATATATTATAATTTTTTATTATGGTTCCCTAAATATTTTCTTGTTTATTATTTCAGCGTTTTTAAATTACTGTATAGTTGCTGTAATTACTGTATATGTAAAACTAAATTATAGATAGTTTTATAATAGAACTATTATACAAATTTTAAACAAAAGCCACGCATCTCCTCAAAGCTCTGTAATGTACTTTAACAGTAATTTAGAACAATAACAAACTTTAGAAACATTTAAAATCAATAATGAAAAAGAAAGAAATTTTCAATGAACCAATTAATTAACTTGAAGCTATAATGAACTTAATAATAATTTAAAGCAATAATGAAACTGTAATAGCTTGAAACAACAATGAACTTACGCAATAATGAAACTTTGCAGTATCTCAAAGCAACAATAGACCTTAGCAATGATGAAACCTTGTAATAGCTTAATGCAACAATAAACCTAAGCAATAATGAGTCTCTGAAGTAACCCAAATGACTAATGAGCCTAAGTAATAACTTGAAACTCTAATAAACTTGAACGATAAATTGAAGTACAGCATACGTAGAACAGCAAACATGTCGATGTGGGAGGATTTAAAATCCCCGCGGTAGAGCCGTGTGTATTTTGCAAACAGAGTAATTGAGGGAACATTTCAGCGTGATTTGACAAATAGTTTGCAAACAACTGGCATCTGCCGTAACCGCAAAGTAAATAAGCCCTTGTTTGAGTATAGAGACTCCGACCAATATGTATGTATAAATTCGTGTTTCAAATTTCGCCTTTTGGTCTGCGGATATCCACCATGTTGACAGTCCAAAAATTGAAATTAACCAATTTAAACCAAATTCTGCTCAATTTATTTAAAAAATACACTTCCTAAATAAACACGAGCGTAACATCTCAACTCTTCCTGTAACAGATGTTACATTTACGTGTCGCGATATTTGTGGTAACAACCCCAGCACACGATCTGTAAATATTGTTCATTTTTAAAGTAAACAAAAATGACAGGACTGCTCTATTTCTCCATGTTTAGGTTAACTAAACGATTTAAATATAAGGTAAACACTAATGGCGTCAAAATTACCATTATGACAAAATCTTAATATGACTAGGTTGGCGCTTTCTAGAAGTATAATCTACATATGAAGTAAAAAATGGTATGCATTTAAACACTTCATTAGTTATAGACCGATAAATAAATGTATCACTAATAATTAATGAAAAATAATTTTAAAATACAATTTGAGTCACACACGGTTATATATTAACGAATAATATTTATTTGGTAACATAGGCCTATTACTAAACAATGTAATTTTCTAACATTTTCCCCCCAGTTTTCATATTGATGCTTCATTATCTAATTTTACCAAGTTAAAAAATGAAGTTAGACATACTAGTGGTTTTGAAACAAAACATTCTCTACGTCGATAAAGTACATTGTTTATATTTCTATATATTTTAACTTAATACTGTATAATTATATAACGTAACATAATATTTGTAACGTTCTAGCCCTTTTACTACGGGTAAGTATTATCTTTATTTGAAACGTGTTTATTAATAATTGTTAATTGCTTATTACCAACATAATTAATTACTTACCAGGGCTTCTAGCTCTAACGTTACAGCTCAGGCAAATTACTGTCTGTCTGTAACGCTCTTCATATCTTGAAGGTAGAACAAGGTTACTTGTTAAATAAACATTGAAAGTTTTAAAATACAAAGTTAAACAATTTATTAATTAATGACAAATTACAAAAGAACAAATGACACCATGTGTCGAGTAATCAACTTTTAATTACTGCTAACTATTCCATACATTTTAATTACTTATTAACTTTTCAAATTTATATATATCGAGAAGGTAGTAACTTAAGTTTTCCAATTTAATTTTAAGAATGAATATTCAAAAGAGAATTTTTACCGTTCAAGTGTTAATCTTTCATCATTTAAAATTCTCAAGTTAGTTAACATTTTCTTCAACAATACATTTTCTTTATTATTATCTAAAACGTACCTGGTTGTGCACATTACTTGTAAAACATTATAACATATAACTGCACATGGCTTTTGTACACCTAACACTTAACACATCGCTCTTACAAATCAGCGCTCATAAACAAAAATGATATAAACTTTTACTTATTTGAAACACATAAATAATCGCTTCTGACTTCTTCTTTAGTAGCGTTTATAAAATTTGGTACCAGACTTGACATCTTAAATTTTGAATACTGGAAGCTTATAAATTTCTAAGTCATGCCCAAAAATGCCATCATGACTGTCTTGTTCGAAGACTTTTGGAGAAGTGGGGCTTTTGCAAGGGCACGCCAACGGAATTTCCCACCCTCACTTATTATTTTGAATTTTTTGATTGGTGCTTCGGATCAGGCGATATCAGACCATGTTTACGTCACATGGCGTGACATGCCTAATTGCCTTAAGTTACTAACTCGTACGATATTTTTCAATTTCGCCCGCTAGGAGCGCTACTACCTACGCTAGATTCACAATGTGCACCAATAAAACAAAAATTTTCTTTTATATTGGGACGATATAATTATTATATAAAAATTAAATATATAAATGAATTTATATGTAACACCTTATTTTTAAGAGTGTTACATATTATACAAGTTTAATATAATATTATACAATTACAAAGTCATCTATAAATCACACAATGAAGAGCGTAGCGTACCTTAGTAACCATTATAACTGTAGTTTTAAATATGAATAAATAATAACATTAAACATATTTAATCATATATTTACTCATAAGGTATCACATAAAATAATTAATAATGTAGAACATAACGAAAATCCATAACAAGGAATTAAATACAATCACAGCATTGCACCAAGAATACAAATAATTTAATTGGATATACAATTTTCAATTGGATATACGGGAAAATTTCATTTCTCGTATATAGAAAATTTCATAAAAACATTAGTTAAGCTATATATAACCTCTAAATAAAGAGGACAACAGCTGATGTGTGAAACCTAAGGTTTTAGAGGAGGATAACGTGTTATAAATGAACGTTAAGGAGTCTATAATGTTGAATTGATCCTCTTTGTTTAATATATAAAAAAATGTCTGCTACGCTTATTTACATTTATACTTCCGTTAGCAACTTAATTTCAAACCGAAACAGTAGCTATTGTGTAGTCAATATTCTGATGTTATGTAAAGAGTTATTTTATTAATGTAATACAAGAAAATATTTTACATAATATTTCACTTCACTTGTGCAATTTTATTTCGAAGCAAAATTTATGCGTGAAGGAATGATGATAAAACAGAAAATCGACAGTTTTGTTGTTGACAACCTACCACATTAAATTTGTCGTAAACATTAGTTTCTCTATTAGACTATGGTTTTTGTAGACAATTCTTTTACTAGAGTGAAATATGGTATTTTTAAAACTTTAAAATACACAGTACAAAGAATATTTTAATTTAAATTTCACAAAATTTAAAAAAAATGTTCCACGAACAGATGTTGCTAATCTAAGAAGAAACACTGCAGTACTGTAAAGACAATGCTTAAAATTGAATTATACAAATATATTTTTTCGAGTATTCCCTGAATAGTGTGTTTTACTTGTATAACGAAAACCACAGCATAGTTACAAAGAGCTCAGAAGTAAATTTATAGTAAATGTGAGAATAAGAGAAAGAATATAGTACTTTTACCAACTGTCAAAATTTTAAAATATAAATAAATACTAATTGTGTCAAAAATTACGACTAGTTTAAATATATCATTATAAATGGATTAAAATTTGGTCAAATAGTCGTAAAGTAATGTTTGTTCTGTTTAAACTACTTGTAAAATTATGTTCACAGATTTTATTTTATTTTTTGTTTGCAACCCTACTTTACTACTATAAATACTTGCAAAGACAAACTAGGCAGCAGCGAGTGGAGAGTTAACAAACGTTGCAAAGTTTGGAACAGTCAAAACATTTCCTGCTTGACGTTGATTTTGTAAATGATCATTTCAAGGGCGGGCACGTGTTCTATGTTCTGCTAATGCCGTTTGTCAATAGAGGCGGAAGGGTAAACTGAAACCAAATTACTCACCCTGGGTCTGTAGCGGCAAAATAGTCTTAAGTGGGGGGTTCAATGACAGATTAGCGGTCTTGGGGCTTCTTCTGACAAAACAGAGAAAACAAATGGCTTATTTAATTCCACCGGTAAACATAGTCTCGTTTCGAGTGTAAGATAACTAGCATCCTTGGCCACGAGAGGCAAAGATATTTGTTACGAAATCCAATATTTGTTTTCGGTGGCTTACTTTTATGTTTGAAGGGGAAATTGGTTGTTTGTAATTATTAAAACAATTTTGTTTGACAACGGCTATTCGGATTCTTGTTATCTTATACGAACACAGTTTTGTTATAATTTGAATCTAATCATTTCACAAGTCTGGCATAAATGATTTAATTATAACTGAAATCCTTCAAGAACCTTACTACATTATAATATGGTGATTTTTTCGATTCCCAGGACTATTAGTCCTGTAAGAAATGAGATAATACCGAATGTACGAATCCAATTTATATGCTTGATGAACATGACCGAGAAATGTTTTTTTTCACTGACTTTTTCGGAACATATGTCCTACCCTCAAGACTCCTATAAAAATTGGTTTGCACAAATAAAACATGAATGAATACCCACCAGTTTCACATATTAGGGAAATTTACACCTCTAATTTATTACTATTACGGCTGCTCATATTCATATGTTAATAGCGTTTTTAAGCCTGACACAAACAAAACTTAAAACATAGGCCTATATATTGTAATATCAACTATTAATAGTTTAATTTTTTTAATCAACTAAATTTCTGACCCTGTTGAGCGTCTTCGTGAAGTACTCATTACCTATCCTCATCAGTAGATAAGAACTGAGATTTGGTGCTAATTAAACATGCAAGCTATGGGCCGTGCTAACTGCTGTTTTTATAATACAGTACTCTTAAATAAAACTATTATTTTAGTCAAGCTTATTTTCTAAAAATGATTAGATTTATTACGTACCAAATTTGTATCTCATACCAATAAAGATTTATAATAAAACTGCAAGGTGTTATCCATACTTTTTAAATTAGTATTCCGTACCTGAAACAGAAAATGTAATAGCTTATTTATCACTCATGTTAAAATGAACATTTATGTCTAAAAGTAGGCCCTACTCATGTTTAAAAATAATAACAGAGGGGTAAAAATGTTTCAGTTTAGGTAGCTATAAACCAATGAATCACCTAACCGTAATTAATGTCGATAATGTTGATATTTTGATTAAATTGTGTACAGATGGTTAGACTCACCAGTGATAACTTTTCATAATTTATTCGTCCATATTCACTAAATATACCTGTGTATGCTTTCGACTGTAATGAACCTCCAGTAAAATAAATATTACATAATTGGGTAGAATTGCCTACACCGTAGTTAAGGGAAAATCGCCCATATTTTAAACTTAAGTTATTAGTTTTTAATGTTTATTAAGTAAACCTCCTCCTAAGCACAAAAACGATATTTTTAAAAGCTCTGATGTACATTTGATTACAAACTAATAATCTTCACAGGAAATTATTTCAAGAATAACAGTTATTCTGTCCCGTTATTCTTTTAATATTTTAGTCTAAAGGTAAAAGGTTTTTCCCTAAAACATATGGGAGTACTGCAAAAATTTATAAATTCACAGCATGAAATTTACCAAGATCGCCATATTTAAATAAAAATAGGAGTTGGAAAACCCCAAGCATACAGATATTTCCCCAATTATTTGTCTACAAATAATTATTACTTCAGGGAGGGTATCATTATATTACCATTAAACTTTGGCTCCTATTGTCAGTAAAATGAAATTCCAAGCCACCTCGAAGTATCCTAGATACTCGTATATGCTAAAGCATAATTATATCAAACACTGCCTGGAAAACTGAATTTACCATCCCCAGAGTAGAAAGTTTAGAATCGATCACACATTCCAATCAGACCATTAAGACGTGAAAATGGTCTCGGATGTCTTTATTAGAATTCTAATAACTGTGAGCGCGGTTTAATTGGAACATCGCATTTAGCATAGTGATGTCAGATGGGCGGTGTGTTATATTCTTTGTGAAATTTAATAAAGGGGTGGAAGATGGCAGAACGCTAACACCTCTACCGGATCTGGGAGAAAGCTACATACAGTGGACAAATTTCTGTTAATCTAGATCACAGCTTAAACATAGCAGTGTTTTAAAATCACTGATTTTTTTGGTAATTCATATAACGTTAAAACAAGGACAACTGTATTGACAAAAATGGAAGTCAGAGAAAAATTTTAAAACTACTGATTTGGTAAATATTGAGTCTTATTGCAGTTATTATTATTATTTTTTAATAATCCTCTTAACGTGTAGAAACGAATATCAATCAACATGCATACAACAACGTAAAACGCAAAAATCTAGAAGCAGTGCAGTGCGTTGTAGCTACTGTACGCGCAGTTCACCATATACCTATCATTACAGACTAACAACTAAAATATGAAAGAAATTAACTTTCCGTATTTTCCTCGGAAAATGTTGATATTCGTGTTCTACACATTAAAACTATAATAAAAAAAAAAACAATGCCAATAAAACTCAATATTTTCCAATGATTTTTTCGGTAACTTTTATAGAGGTTAAAGTAAAGCCAACTGTAATCATACAGTAGATAAATTTAAAAATCACTGATTTTTCAGGTAATTATTATAAAGATTAAAGTAAAGCCAACTGTAAAGGTAGAAAAATAATTAAAATCATTGTTTTTCAGGTAATTTGTATATTGCTTGAAGCGAAGCCACTGTAATCACAATACAAAAATAAAATCTAGGATTTCTTAGGTAAAATGTATAAACGTTAAAACCAAACGTAATTTCCAAAAGTGTGTCTACAGGAAAAGCTGCATACTTTTAAGTCATTAATTATTTTATGTTTTTCACAAAATAACTGATAAAAAAACAATTGATATTAACTTTTTAATAGCTTATTTTCAAATTTGAAATACAGATTCTCATTATTCCTTTTTTTAAAATTATACATAACTTAAATGAATTAAATCCGCTCTACTGGGACGACACAACGTACGCTCCCTTGTATCCGGTAGCTGTCAATAATGTGCCACATTTGTGTTAATTCGCCCCGCAAATCTTATTGCATCACTGGCAAGCCGCATTAACCATTAATTCCCCTGGAGAATTGAAAACGCGTCGTAGCCAACTAATGCAGCATTGAATTCGTACTTTAGCGCTTTTTAAAATTTCATATGGTTTTTCCTAATAGGAATTTTCTGGAAAATAATCTTACTAAATGGAAATTTGGGGCGTGATTATATTTCTGAATTCATACACAACAGAAGCTTTAGAATATATATGTGTTTATTTAGTTAAATTATCTATAGTTAAAACTATATAATATATATATATATATATATATATATATATATATATATATATATATATATATATATTAGTTACATAGTTATGTATTTATTTACTTAAATAATATATAAGTTTTAAATATAAATACATCAAATAATTTAAATTATTGTATCGTGTATTGGTGGAACTGATACATTTATATTATATGCTCTTTTTATCACTATATTGAGACAAAATATGAAAGTCTGCTATTAGTAAAAAAAGATATTACCACTTGTTTAATAATATTATGACAGACAAATAATCAATTAAACATATTTTTTGCGTAAATTACTTTTATAATAATACAATCAATAAAGTCAATAACTCTGAAAATAATTAATATATACAGTCAACACTCTATTGCGTCAGTGAAAGTTCGTTCGTAAACGATATATGAATATTTTAACAAAATTACAAAAGTGAAATATATTTTAAAAGTGTAACACAAGGAATTTAAACTACACGGAAAGTTACAATTATTTTACACCACATTAATTACACCTGTTTTAGTCCAAAGAATGGTAACTAATGTATTACAAAGGTCGTTATACAACCGGAACTTTGATTCGGGATGTTCCTTTTTTTATTCTGGAGAGGGTTTCAAATTCTGCTTCCGGAACAGAACAAAAGCGAAGCGCGGTGCTCCCCTTGTCGACCTTTGTTTTTTGGAGTAAGGGAGGGAACGAGGGAACATTGTTGTATTTGGGGAAAAGAGAGAAAATTTACTTCTCACCAAAAGTTGTTTTGTGATTTTGATTTTATTTCATATACATACAAAAATTAGATATATTATAACAATATTGTACTAATTTGAGTGTGAAACAATTTCACCTTTATGTAAAAAACTACCATTAAAAAGAGGCAACACTGTGTGTGTATGTGTGTGTGTGTGTGTGTGTGTGTGTGAAACATACTCAAAAAGTAACATGTAATTACACAAACTTTATACACTGGTTGTTCTACATTGTATAAATATATCTTATAAATTTCATTACTTTTAACAGTTGTGTAGTACGCGTCGCTCAAAACAATGTTTCGACATAATAATATTTCGGCCGAAATAATCTTTCAGAGTATGCTATATTTTAAAATATTATGTTTTAACGGTCTGAAAGAAAGGCAAGAAATCACACATGAACATAACTAAATTTTATAACAACCTAATAAATTATCATGTATTATGAGTATTATATATGCTTTAAAGTATATCCCTTTTATAAAATTTTACAGTTAACCTTTAACATTAAGTAAGGCTTTTATTTTCATTTAGGTGTATTAAACATTATTACAAATATACGGAAAGTATAATGTAAAGCACATTTTGACGGAGTTTTCTTCGATCCTTAAATTCAAATTGGACTCATCAACGATAGAGTTAGATATAGTAACAAAGATGGTTATCCATAAGACTGAACGTATGGCTCCGATTTGAAAGAATTTGCTCAAATGTTTTAAACAGTGGGATGTGTAGAGAAACAAATCAGAAGAATGGCAATGAGCAGAAGACAAAGATAAAAAACTGCTCATTCTCCTATTCCACAAACCTGAGTACATAAATTCAGGAACCTAAAATCTAGCCTGAGAAGCCTCTACACTCCCAAATCTGACCTCATAAGTATTGCAGACCAGTGATTATCACACTAGTGATGATTAACGGCACGAAGCTTTTTGTGTCACTGCCCAGTTGAAGTATTTAAAAGACTTTCCTGCACAGACTAGAGTTGCCACTGGCAAGCTACTGGAAAAAGGAAAGTGATAGAGAGTTTGGGTTACGACCATATCGTACGGCTTCGACTCTTGCCATAACTACTCGATAAATATAAAGCTTTCCGAATGGTTTTATTTCCCGTAATGAAAGGTCAATATTCGTATAAATACACCTTTACTCACTTGGTTTTAATGCAGAATGTATGTCCAAATCGTCGTACATAACGGAATGTCTTGAAAATAGGTTACCCTCACTAGAACCAAAATATATGGCTTTCTGAATGGCTTGGGTTTACATATCGAAATGTTAATTTACGTAGGAAATGATCCTACCCCCTTTCCCACCAGGCAGTGTAATTATGACGTCACAATGAGTTTGTCAAAATCGTCGTTTATAACAGATTATCTCGCAAACTGAGTATCCTTATAACGAGCACATTTCTATGACTTTAGCATACAAGCTGTTTAAAGACTTTAACGTCTTATAAACTACGTAACGGTCCAAACCATGACCAACTTGAACATACATACAGCGGGTGGTTAGGACGAAACTGTTTACATCCCCGCATTACTCTGTTCGTATTAGATTATTAAAAATCAAACCATTTTGCGACCTCGTATGTGATGAATGTGCAGGATAGGTTGTTTACTATAGTTGAGGTTGACCTCAGAAAAAGACTGTTTCTCATAAAATACGTGCCCTGCTTGAAGGACAATTCATCATCCCGCTTAAGTGTCCGTCCACTATACACAAATATTTAAGGTTAGTTGAGGTGGTTAGACCCAGAGCGAACCATCCCCACAATTGTTTAATGTAGATAATAAGTAGTTTGTCCGATTACAAATAGTATGAGGAAATTCAGCAAATAAAATATATCTTTTAGGCTTTAATAGCATATTGGAAGTAGTTTTGGTATGTGAAGTTGCTATGGAACATGATACTTTCTGGCATCAGCCGTTTACAGTTTACTAAATAAATCAAATAGTTTTCAGTGCTGATATCTGTCTAAAAGTAACATAAATGCATTTAGACTTCTGTGGCAGTAAAAAGTACATGTTGCCACACTTATTTCTGCTCTTAACTACATTTCCTAAATAATGAGGGTTCTAAAAAAATTGGCCGCTTCTGGTTCCAACTTATTTCTCATTCAACAGGCAGCGTAGTTTACAAATAATAACCGTCAATTCATGAAAGCAATTCATTTAACCCTCAACTGTCTCCAATATTCATTGCATCGTTCCTCAAATAATAATCAAGATAATAAATACACAAAAACCTCTTAACCCTAGAGGACTCGCGTTAATACCCGTTACACCAGAGCTCACGCGGTGTAATTTCTTACCCCAACTAGTTTTCAGGTCAATATCAGTAAAATATTTGGTGTTATAAATGGAAAAGTTATTTAATCATATTTTGTTATACTATAAAAGATATGAACAAACTCGTGCAATAGTATTTCCTTTTTTATACGTCAAAACACTCTTCACATACTTCAACTAAATGGTCTTTACAAACACTTTTCCCACAATTAGCACAGCACTTTGTTGTTTTTTGTCTAAGTTCTTAGGGCTCAAATCACACCTGTAATTAAAATGTTTGTTTGTAATATTGCCAAATATAAAGCTATAGCCTATGTTGTAAATAAACGTTTGTTGTTACAATAATCATGAAAACAAAATATTTTATAAACAAGAATAGTTTACAAACACAATATATATATATATATATATATATATATATATATATATATATATATATATATATATATATCAAAACATAATACTTACAAGAGAAAATAGAATCTGTGTCTTGACATTTACACGCTACTATATGCAAACCAGTCCTATCTGTTGTCCATATACCTTTAGAATTTTTGTACGAAGACATCATTGCTTCACAAATTTACAAAGCCCCTAACAGAGCTTTAATATCACTCCCTTGAAAAATATATTTTTTTTGTCTGTATATATTTATTTGTGTAAGACACTATGTAATGAATCAAGTAATTATAAAACAACTGATTCCATGCTTTCAGGGGTGTATTCGGATTTTTTGCTTCTCACTTTATGCCTGGTGAATGATTTATAAAATTACGAAAAGGGTTCTTACATTTTTAGGACCGGTTTGCGATACCATTTTGTCAGTCGCAAATCTTTCTCCTTTTTTGCAATTTTAGATTTGCCATAGTAACAAATAACGCGTTCACCATAAGGTAAATCATCTTCGTCAGAGGTGTACTCATTCAAGTTCAGTTCTAAACGACAGTTTTTAGCGTATTTTCCCTCTAAAGTAACATTCATGTTATTTATGTTACCAGAGTTACCTGGATTTTCAATTTCGAAATCCAAATCTCGGTCAACGTCTTTATAAACAACACTAGCCTGATCAACATCACTGTAGGCAATTTGTCACTCACGGAGTAATGAACACTTTCCTCGACATTATCACTTTCTTCTTGAAGATCCTCCCTATACTTTATTTTCCATTTCTTGTAACAAGTGATTTATAAAATTTGTGTTCACTTTTATCGTCATGACAAAAATATGAATGTAGATAATTTAAAACAGATGATTAAATTCACGAACTAAAACTACCTTCAGTTATAATATCCTCACAATGCACGAAACATAATAAAATTTACTCATAACAATTTTTCCAAAAAACAAATAAAAATTAATTTATTTAATAGAAAACTTGCAAAATACAATTCAAAAACATCTTCACTTATAAAAACTTTGTAAAATACAAATAGAAATAGACTTCACTTATAAATACGTCGCAAAATACAAACAAAAATATACTTCATTTATAAAAACCTCGCCAAATACAAATAGAAATGGACTTCACTTATAAAAACCTCGCAAATTACAAACACAAATAGATTTCACCTATGAAAACCTCGCCAAATACAAATAAAAATATACTTCACTTATAAAAACCTCCTAAATTACAAATACAAATTGACTTCACATATGAAAACCTCGCAAAATACAAATATAAATAGACTTCTTTTATACAAATCTCGCAAAATACAAAAACAAATAGATTTCACTTATAAAAACCTCTCAAAATACGAATAAAAATGAACTCCACTTATAAAAACCTCGCAAAATAAAAACAGAAATATACTTCCCTCAGCGGGGCCAGTATTGTAACGTGAGGACTCGCGTGGGGTAAAAACTTTCCAAGCTGTTGCAACAATAACTTCAAACCGTTATAAGTAAACAAAATCTGTCAAACTGGGTGATGTAGGTACAGAAATAGATACAGGGCGAGCCAATTAGAAGGTATGTAAGGGGTGAAAGAATTTCAGGATTTGCAACTGCTTTAAAATCTTTGTTGAAAACTCACTGGGAGAAAAATAACCCCGCGCGAGTTCTCTATGGTTAAACATAACCTTTCTTTATTTTATCCTTATTTACATTTCAGTTACCAAGTAACCATCCTCAGAGGGATAACATACAAAAACAGTCTTTGTATGTTATCCCTCTGAGGATGGCTAATTGGTAACTGAAATGTACATAAGGGTAAAATAACGAAAGTTTGTGGTTAAGAGGTTTTTGTGTATATATTATTAAATTCAACCACAGTATATTCCTAATAAATAGTAATAATCAAGAGACTGAGACGGCATGTTCTAAACTTCTAGCTTTGCCACTAATAATTATATATATATTACACTCATCAACTGCTCAACTCGCTCTTCAACTGTTGTTGGATTCACCTCGTCAATGCTAGATGAGATTCTAGCTAAACGTCAGAACTGCGATTTTATGCACTGCAGAATGAACGGATGTACTCCAGATTATAATTATTCGTCATATATATATATATATATATATATATATATATATATATATATATATATATATATATATATGTATTTTTTTATGCACTGCAGAATGAACGGATGTACTCCAGATTATAATTATTCGTCATATATATATATATATATATATATATAACAAATATGTTCTTTAATTTAAAAATATTTGTTAATTTTTCATACCGATATACCATATGTGTGCTTTTATACTTTACTCTAGATGTTTTACACTTGAGGAACAAATTTAATCTTATACTAACAATCACTCCTAAAAAAATCTTCGGAATTGGAAAGAGTTAAAACATGTCCCATAGTGAATTACATATAACCTGGAATTTAGTTTACACATATATTAGCCACGTGTTGCAAAATAAACATTTAAAAGTCGTGTATTTAGTTTTGCATATAGCAGAGCTTATAATATATATGAACCGTTATGTAAGTGATAAGCTTAATACGAGCGTTTAAAAAGCATACAGTATATATAAAGTATTACATGCGTGTGAAGGAAGGGTTCATATCGTTAAAGATTAAACTAAATTAAAAGTCAACCATTTGCAGTTTTGCAATGAACTGACAAAATAACAGTTTAAAAGCACAATGTATATGTAAAAAACGTTTTTCCTGCTGAGATAAAAACAACAATTCATTATTATCTAACTAAATGATCCGACCATTCCTGCCAGAACATTTCGTTTTTACGTAACAAAGACGAGGGTTGAAGAGAAGAGAGTCGGGGGCGGTTACTATAACTCACACATTGTCTTGTACTGGCTTCAGTGGTAACCCGAGCACAATCCACCCTAATCCAAAGTCCAAAGTGCTAATTCAACAATAGCCCCCCACCCCTTACACGCACGGGCCTGAGTGGAAGGACGTGGTGGAATCAATAGAGTTGTATAATTATCACTTAGCTCTGTTGACACGATCTAAATTTTAATTTTATAATCAGATTTTACATTATTCTAATATGCTTGAATGTTAACTAAAGATAATGTACGTATCTTCAAAGTAGAGAAGCGTTAAAGGCAGTCGAAGCGAATTTTGATAATGTTCTACTTTTCCTCTAGGATTTATATTATTATTTTGAATATCATAATTATCTGTCAATCCTAGCATTGTCACATTATTCGCTGACGCTTTTCAGAGAACCACCGTCAGTCAGAACATTTTATGAACTTGGAGTTCAAAAACTTTTAAATTTCATAAAATGTTCTTTCTGATGTAGGCTCTCCGAAACCTGTCAACGATTAATATAACAATTCTAGGATTGGCAGATAATTATTATACTCAACATAATGTGTCAAAGTGAGTTTTAAGTTGTATTATTGACAAAAAAATGGAAATAATCGTAGTTTTAAACAGCTTATATATATATATATATATATATATATATATATATATATATATATATATATTTGTATACGTACCTTATGTATCTATTTATACAGTTATACAGTTGTTAAAGGTTTAAATCTATGCAGCTTTATAAATAAATACAACTATTAAATTGAAGTTTTATCGTTAATAAGCTTTGTTTATTTCTAAGGCAAGCTTAAAAGGTTTTAATTAATTGCTATTATATTACATAAAATAAATCAGTAACAACTCCGTGTGCCTTTATAATTCTTCTCTACAAACATCACAAACAAACAGTTTAAACCCATCTCCACAAAGACGCCAATATCTGTTATTTCATGTACAGGTATCAGCTGACATTCCCTAAACAGGAAGTCCTACAAGTTACCAACACATGAAAGGATTCACAAATCATAACACTCAACCAAACTTTGCTGACTATTGCAAATCCTCAATCTATACCTATACAAACACGTAAACAAACCTGTAGTTCAATTCCTAAAACTAAATAAGAGTAACATACTCCCAACGATTCTTAAGGAGTGTGATATATAAAAGAGCAGCTTTCAATTATATGATGTACAGATTAATTACTTGACCTCTCTCAATACAAGAGTACAAACATAAACTAGCCTATATAAACATACGGTGTAGCAAAATTTAATGGTTTTAATAAAGTAATAATCGACACTATCCAGAAACCCATTGTACGGAAGAAAACTACTAATTCAAGGAGTACTTTATTGAACAGCAAAGAGGAGCAACGGTGAGTAAAAATGTCATATCCACCAATTTCCGATACAGAAAAAAAACATTGTCAAAAATAGTAATATGAAAGTAATGTTAGTTGCGGGAACTACCCTGCGGGAAATCTGCTTTGAAGCCAAAAAATTAAGTACCGAATGAAGATAAATGAGCAGTGTAGAGTTTAAAATATGAAACATTTTCAATGAAACACATAGGCCTAACTATAAGCAATATGAATATAAGAACAAAAGAAGATTATTCCCTTTTAAAGTTTAATAGGCTATGTCAGAAAAATCGGATACAGCGAAATACTGTTTAAAAGGAAACCATGTAATCAAAAATGATGATGTAACCTTTATGGAGAATATAACAAAGTGTAAACAATTAGATGTATAGGAAAACTTATTTATAAATAGATTTAATAATTGATAATAATGAACTAAGACCAATTCAAAAGATTTATTATTTTAATAAAAATATTTTGTCAACATTTTTTTTCACGAAAAAGATATATTTTAGAATGTAATTGTTATTCTTGTACTTGAATTCATGTACACAGTGTTTGTATTTTTTTTAAATTTAAAATGTTTAATGTAAACCGAGGCGTGATTATAAATCTGATCACGCCCAGATCCACTTCTAACCTTTATTTATGAATAAGACGCTATACGTCATCTGTTTTGAAGATATAAATTTATAGTAGTGTCACTGATGAAGATGACATAAGGCATATGACAATAAGTATGTTGTTTTGTTATTTCTGTGCCGGTATTCCTTTATTTCTATTTATTACAAGCCACTTAAACACAATTTTTGTGTAAAATATAATTAATGTAATAATGGTAATACAAAATCTTCTGACTCAAATGTTTTAGACATAAATAATCCCTAATATCTCTTCGATAAAATAAACTTTATAATGTATCCTGTACTGTTGTCAAAACATTGTCAGTAATTAAAATTTCCCAAAATAGATTAAAATCGGTAGGTATTGAGGGCAAAGTGATCGAAGCTCCTTCACAAATGTTGTATTCCGTGTTCGTCACAATGCTGTTATTTTCCCAGCCCGAAGAATGCTGACTTGGATAAGTACCAAAACCAACACTGCCGTGCTTTTATTACACCTGTCAATGTAATCTGTGTTAGGACGGCTGTGCAGAGATTTAATAAAAGCCACTTTTTTACTACATAACAAGGCCTACTTTTCGTGTGACGATTTTAGTTTTCAGTGTATTTTATACTATAAACTACTTTTGATTTTCTTGTTCAAATAATAGGACAAGAATAGTGGACTGGAAACCTAGGACAAATTTATTTTCACTAATTTAGGTTTAATTCTTATAATTATTCCTGATCAACCAATAAAACATAAAATAAAAATAAGGAAGTTATAAAAATCTTTCACCATCTTCCTTGTCACAATTTATTTGTGAAGGCAGACTTCTGACTAGAACCAAGCAAGGGATTGGAATGTATGTTCGATGCAATAATGTAACGCCCATATCGTAGAAAAGGATTCTGTACGTACAAATAAGACTACTGAGTAGCCTACTTTAGCAAACATCTCATCACGCAGTCAGACAACCGTCCAGACTGCCAAAGTCCCCTCGAGAATGGAAGCCTAACCCTTTGATACAGATCGTTTTCCATCGGAGTCCTCTCTAAATGGTCTATTTCCTCAGAAATGTTAGGATTATCCTGTGAGACGCGTACTCAGGATTGTACTTTTCGTTTTATTCAAACGACAATAGAATAAGACATCCTTTGCATTGTATCACCAATAAAGAAAGTCATGGAAAATCTGATTTACATTCTATACCTTATAAGAACCTAATGTTATGTTTTGATATTTATCGAAACATTTCAGTAAGGCAATACTATATTCACAAAATATATAAATCTATTAAAAATAATAATTTTATGAATATTGCATTTTGTTTCTAGCTTTAAGCCGTTCACAATAACCGTTTTGGTAACAATATATTAAAATAAACTCACGTAATATTGGAATGCTTTTAACGAATAACATAAGAGTAGACTCACATATAATAACTTTATATAGCCAACGTGAACGCTATGACGAATTAACAATGTATCACTACCTGGATGTCGCAACTCATAATATGTGACAAATTCTTAACACTTTATAAGGTTGCAAAGGATCTTAGGGTTTTTTTCTTCAACATAATTTAAATGTATAAAAAGCACCAACTTATTTGAAGCGTTCCAATGATACTTCTCACTTACTAGACGTTAATGTCATACATTTAATAATACAAGTTAACTTGATTTTTATCACGCAATAAATGTTTATAACTGAATGAGAAGTACATTTTTTTAATATGTTGAGTAATACAGTTTTCCTAAATTTATAGCATTTCATTTAAACCATCAAGTAAAAAAAATATTTTTTGCTTACATCATTCATATTGTATGCTGATTTGGGCCAGTAAACCCAATCCCAAACGTTTAGTTTTGGCTCACTAAAACTAAATTTATTCTTGTAACTCCTACATTATTAAAAAGAAATAGCGTTTTATCATTTGGCGCTATGAGCTGTAAATAGTTTGCATGCTTGAAAACTAATATCTCTAATTAATTATACGTATTTTTATTACAATACACACACATAATATTTTTCCCTCGAGTGTTGTAGTCCATTACGTTCAGTGAAACTTAATTACTTTTACATTTGCTAATGGATATCCGAACTTTAAAATTTTTGTAAATTCGTAAAAATTTACTGAGTAAGTTTTCGAAAAAAAAGTCGAGAAAAATTCGAAAACGTTCTGTCTCACTAAGTTTTTAGAAATTTACAAAATTTAAAGTTCGTGTAATCGTAAACTAATGTAAGAGTGAATAAACATAATATATACTCGTATATCTATAATATTCATTTATACTTTAATGTTCCTAAACAACAAGCTTATTTTGTATTTTTTCGAATCGATTTTCGAGAACTATTAATTATGTACTCTCATTTTCAACAAAATCCACAATAATGTGTTGATTGTATCTAATCCTTCAATTGAAAAAAATACCTATTTATCACCTAAAACAATCACTGTAACGAGTAATATGAAACAAGTTATAAACGTCAATTCCTTCTTAAGTTAAAAAAGAAAAATTGTATTTTAGTTTATTTTTAATAAGTAAAGTAACATAAAATATGCGTTAAAACAGATGCTCTACCACAACTTATACCATAAAATCAGCTGTTTTATAAAATCATGGTATCATTTATTTTCAGCCAAATGGGACGGTGTAGGCTATTTATACTCCATTATACTTAGAGAAACTTTTTCTCCCCAATAAACTAGAATTAAATAATTGATATACAGTAATATTTTAAAAATCATTATTAATATAAAGTAGTGTCATCTCCTACAATATATATATATATATATATATATATATATATATATATATATATATAAGAAGAAGAAATTGAACAATCGGCAGTTGAAGTACTGAAACTTCAGAAAATAGTAACTAAATAAACCATAGAATTATAGAAGAAATCACGGAAACAATTATTTTACACTTAATTGTTTTTTTTAACACAAAATAATAATAATAAAAGTGCTTGAAACTGTACAGTAGAAATTGAGTAGGTAAGAAAGTCATCTGGCCTCCTAAGAAATGTCGTGGTGTGCAGTTGAAACTTATCAGATATACTCCATGTATCGAAATATATATGTTTTTCAACCACACAGATAGTATTTAAATTGCACTAGGAAAGCTATGTAGACTTGCCGTATTCAACATATTTATAAATAAATACAACGTTGAATATTTTAGCAATAAACATATTTAATTAGTTATATAATTTGAATATAAAAAACTGGCAATTTATAAAATATGAGCACAACACGTCGCTTTGAATATAACCCATTGAAATTGTTGTCTTCCTTAGGATATTCATTATTCACTTTGGATGGGGTTTATGCAATTACAGTTTATGTTCTTATAATTAGCCAAAAACGTTCCTTGATGTTTTATTCAAAAGATCAATGTCTTATGTGTTAATGCACATGTGTTTTCGTAAATATGACCTTGTGTATTCCTGTCCATCTTAATAAAAAAGACATCTGGTGTAGCCTTTATCACCACGTAATGTTAACAATTGATTAAACAAAGTCACAAGTGATTTTTATTTCTTGAAAACGATATAAAAATAATACAGCTTTTATTTATGTATCAGAAAACAATAACTATTGTTAAATAATAACAATAATCGCATTACTCTATTACACTTAAGTATTATAAAAATAACTCCTACATATTATGCAATCTACATCACTAGACATAATCTAGACAAGAGGGAGCATACAAACACTAACTATCGTTATAAACACAGGCTTAGACAAAGGAATAACTTATCTAGTAATATGTAATATTGAAAACTAGAACGTAGCTTTAAATTAATTAGTTAAACTAATAATAACTCATTTATTGTTTTACAAAATTCACATACATTAAAAATTTCCTTGAATAGAAAATTTAATTACAATTACTTATTTTAAAGTTATTCATTTTAGCCTAGTGAAATTTCCATAAAACAATTATTCAAATACTTGTTTTTAAAAGAAAGAATTTTGTAAACTGTATTTAAATTACTCTTTCCATAAATTTAAATTTGGCTTGTGAGTTTAGATAATACATTTATAATAATAACCAGTTAGCCATTTTCTCATGAAAAAATCATCATTGTTAATGAGTATATCTGTAAAAATTCTAATGATAAGTAGGCCTATGAGTTTTATAAATTGAAACATGTATTAGAAAATAAATTGTTGAATATGAGTTATTATTGTTGTGTGTATTATTATTTAACTAAAGTATTAATAAATAGAGTTATTATTAGTTTTTGCATATAAAAGTTATTTTCTTACAAGAATGTTTTGAATGCTGACAATATATGTGAAAAATCCAAAATTATAACATTTTGAGTTTTATTCATCCAGTTAAATTTTAATATAATAAAAGAAAATAAACAAAAATAACTTTAAATAATGTGTTACTATAAATTAAGTTTTAAACACAAAACATCCTACAAAGATTCCACTCATACACTCACCGCTATTCAATGACCGGAAAGAATGACCTCTGGCCAGTTTCAGTCTGCACAAACCATGAATGGTTGGCTGAGCGTCCCAATCTTATACGAAACACTGCACTTGTCTGTACATTGTAGCCGAACAATATTCGATGAATGAATATTTACATTTGCGGAGAATTTCTCCTCAAGTGAATTCCGTAAGCTACTAATAAGAATTGTAATGCCGCCTGATCTTTGAGAATTGCTAGGAACTACTTTTTCTATTTCACTAGCACTCTACACGTCTCAAAGTAGACAGTTGCATTCAAGTTTATCTCTTTTAACTGACGCCAATATTTCTATCCGTTTCACTTCAAGTAGCCTTTTGACTCTCTTTGGGAGTCAATAATCACGCCTAATTATTTTCTATCAAATAAAATAAACTGTCAAAAGGTTTCAACTAGTGAAATCGGACTACGGCAGAAAATCAATAACATACTGAAATAATCTATGGAAACTTAGCTATTCGCACCTAAACGTATGTTCTGGCAAAATTAACCAAGGAATAAACAGATGTTTTAATGGGCATTAAAAAATATTCAAAAGAAAGGAATCTTTTTCTGTCTAAAAGTTTAGCCTAAATATATAAGAAATGACAGGTTGGAAATGTTGCCGAACGCCAGGATCCAAACGTTTGAAAGTCAGTATCAAAAACTTATTTTCATGCATAATTCATCGAAAGCAACGTCTGTTGATGTGCCAAAAAAATATTTTTGACAGAGAGTCGTCTTTCAAAAACAGTTATCTTGACAGTTTTATATTATTTGACAGTTATCTTAGAGTATTCGCGAATTTAATCCAATAAATCTTAGCTAAGATCTGCACAACAACTTCGTACACTTGGAATAACTTTTTATAAGAATACATATTGTCGCTCTTGTGTATTTGGAGGGATAAAGTTTGATCTGTTTCTGTGATGTCTAAAATGTTACAATAAGGAAACTACAAAGAATAATATTTAAAAATTAATGTGTTTTCTAAACTCCACTTCCACCAAATGCCTTCTATAGTTTGCTTCATCTCATCATGTTATCAATATTGTTTTACCTATAGTAAGATATTTTTGCCCAAAGCCTATTGAACATCATTTAACCATTCAGTAAGTAACCATTTAGAGGAAAATAATTTTCAAACCTCTCAAAGTTTTAATACTTGTTTAATTTTTAATCACAATTCATACAATAATTTTCATTGAAATCGTCCTGTAATTATATTAGTTTCATTTTACACGGATTGTTTTTTTTTTTTAATCTTGTCTTTGACCATTGTGATTAAAGTGATTATCACTGAAATAATCGTACGTTACTATTGGTATAAATGAGATGGAAAGTCCTTGCTCTACAACAATAATAACAAACCTGAAAAGTTAGTTTTGCAAAGAACTCTATTTCACTGAACGTTAGCATACAAAACTATTTCCAAACCAAGTTGGTTCATATTTTGGAAATAACTAGATCTTGAATGCCTCAAAAAATCGATGTCCTTGAAACAGTTGGAGGCAAAAAGTGATACTTTTATAATGTTTTTACCATACATTGTTTGACTTTGTATACTGGCGCCCGACGATTTAGTTTCATCAAGCCACACTAATGAGCCCTACATTTTGAAAGATTGATAAACTATTAACTCATAGTTTATTTGATATATTATTCAATGTCTGTTCTTACAATTTCATATCATATTATCAGCCAATTTTAAATTATATTGAACCTCATTTTACTTTCATAGCGATACCCCTTGACTTGTTCTATTAACTGTTCTTCATTAAATTTTCCCAGACATCGAATATCTTAGTCTATTGTACAATCCTATCCTGAATTTAAACGTTATTTCAAATAAAGGCAACTTTAGATTTAATTTATTTTTTAAAAGCTGTTTCAGAAAGAACATCAAATAAAAAATTGACACCTTTTGATAGAGGGCTATAGAAATCTTCAACTACGAAAAACGAATAAATCCATGGAGACGAATAATCTACCGTAAAAAAGTCATTTCCGAGCTGTCTTTCAATCGTCACTAATGAGTCTCTGATACTAAATGGAAATCTCCCCTGGTCTCGTAGCACGCCAAACTCTAGCCACAACAATAGCTCCTCCTCATGCCCGCAGGGTGGCGTTATCACACAGCCCATAGTTCTCCTCAGCACGCAGCGTCGTTCCTACCATTTATCTTAACGTTCTCTTGAATTCTCTTGAGGTTTACCAAGTGTTTATAAATACTTTCTAAACTCAAACCTTGTCAATCTTCTATGTGAGGCAAGAGTAATATCAGGAACGACTAATCCCTGTTTTTGTTCACCATTTCTAAATTCAGAAAACAAAAATCAATAAACGCCAACTTGGCCTTAAACAAATATTTATAATATGAACGGGATCCATAACATTCCAAAAACCAAACATTACCAAAACATTTTCGTACCAGAATGTCTATTCTCTGGTATTAACTACATTTATAATGAAATCGTGTTACCTTGAGTTATATTACATATTATACATTTATTGGTGATTATTCACAATAGAGATATTTCCTAACATTTCCAAATACAACAACTTAATATACGTTTTATTATATATTCAAATTAACTTCCAGAGAATTCATATTGGTTAGTTGAAACATTATTTCTATTCAAAACTTTTCAGACTTCTAAAATTAATTTTATATTCATTATGAATGTTAGAACGTGTACAGTTATTTATTAGGTCTCTTAACTCACAAATGAGTTCAAATATTTATTATTTATATTCATTGTTTCAAATGTTTTTCAAATAATTAGTTTTAATGTGCCTCTTAAGACTTACCACTGTTAATTAACATTGATTATTTTTTCATAAAAACCCGTAATAATAACCTAAAAAAGATTTATAATGTTTTATTACGTATAATAAAACTACCTCAATTTTAACATAAAGTTCGATTTTAACCATTTCTTCAATGAACATTTAAATAATTCATATTTACCCTCGTATATCCAGCTCGATATCGATCAATCATGAATAGGGTTTGTTGAAATATAGAATAGAATAAATTTTCTGGATTTTAAAACTATCTGTTGTTAATCTGAGAGTTTCCAGTTCTATGTTAGTAATTTATAACTCTGTTTGCTTCGAGACTCTAACGTGTATGGTTTCTTTCAATAAACGTAATATTGTCACTTCAAATTACATCTCTTATAGCTTAGCCAATAGAAACTGGCTGCTAGCGACAGACGTCCCGTCTGGGTTTGTACCTTTATAACCCAGGTCAGATCGATTCAGTCTCATGCTTCGGCAGTCGTGGTCACTACTATTAATTATGAAATATTACGAGATATTTTTGCGCCTCAAGGCTTACTTATTGTTTTAAGAACAAACAAACACACACACACACACAAACACACATACATACATACATACACACACACACACACACACACACACACACACACACACATTTAACCCCAAAAATATACACATTCAAATACACATAGATAAACACAAACATCCACATTTAGACACATAAATACACCCAGATAAACACACGCACAAAATCACCCACGCACACACACAAAATAATGTTTTACTACATGTAAAATTCAGTTTTTGGGTTAAACAGTTAATCAGGCATCGCTACTTAACTAAGGCAAAATATATTCTTACGTAATTTAACTTCTTTTATTAATACAGCTGAGTCTTGTTTTCCTACCTTAAAGCACGCCAAAAATGACAATAAATAAGTGTATGATTATTAAAACATTTTATAGAAGGAATGTTTGTGCTTTTCTCTTATGTTTTAACCCCCTCTTTTACTTGAGTATCGCAAAGAGGAAATGTTGTGAGATGCCAGGTTTATTGGTTTTTTTCTTTGTTTGCTATAGAAATTATAACATAGAGTAAAAAATGGTAGCTTTGTGATGTACTGAATGCTTGAATAAGTTGTGTATGAATGTTTCGACAATTGTTTCTCTTATTTAATTTTGTATTTGTATCTTAAGTTATGCTTATTGGGATTTGCTGCAAGTTGTTTGTTTGTATCATGGATCATGTATAGAATATATTTCAATTTGAGGCGAAATGCATCGTACACCAATTGCAATTTAATTTTATTTAAATTTATTCTTAAATTTAATTTTCTTTTCTTTAACTTTACTGAATGAATATGTTTGTTAACAGTTTCTCTACAATGCACTATTAACGGTTTTATCGGAATAGCATACACTATGTTTAGAGCTACATTTTTTCAAATCACAATACAACCTCTAACATACGCAGTCCTATTATAATTAAAAACCTCACAAGCGCTAGCCTATTGTATTTCTGTATTATTCAAGTGTTTTGAAGTCAACAGATAAAACAAATATTACAGTAAAAGTTATGAAGAGAGTTTAAAATATTAAAATCGAAAGTTTTCAAGTTACACGTTCATATGAGCGGTGCAGCTGTGACTGTCTTTTAAAGCAGACTTAAAAGAACCAGCTTTATTAAATGGGGATATTTCCAAATAATACAATATTAAAGTTGTATTTTATAATCAACCTAATTTCACTGATTAAGTCTTAGGCTTCAAATTATTAAGTACGATATTAAAAAAGGTTTAAATAAAGTTAATTATAACCCTTTTAATTAAAAAATAGATATGTTTTAAAAATCTGATTGAATGCTGCATGCATGCATACGGTACATGCTATATTAGTGGATAGTTATTTCATAAGGCTTTTTGCGAATAAAAACCTTTTTTTGTCAAAATACGTACTAGCCAAATCTTGGATGCAGCAATTTTTCACACCTTACCAGTACATAGTGGCTTTCATAATACAAAAACAGGACACTACTGGCCTGGGATTAGTCTAGGGGTGGGCAATTTGTCTGGTGATCCGTCTTACAGAAAACACAGCACTTACAATATGTCACACCTAGATTTATACCTATGTTGCTGTTGATTTGTTTTACTAGTCAGGGAATTATATGCATTAGTAAATAAAATGTTTTAATTAAACATACATTCCAGCATACATATAAATATATATTTTCTATTATAAAATAACACTGTTTTCTTGTATTCTACTGTTACATAACTTAGCATATTTAAACAAAGACAATACCTACAACCTCGCTTTCATTTGAAATGAAAGAATACAAACAATATTATTCTAATAATTTAGCTAGATAGCCAAATAGCTTAATAATATAGAAAATATTGATACAATGGTAGATATAGCAAATATAAATGGAAGATAAGTACCCAAAACTTGAAAGTACAACAAACTGGGCTTCATTCATGTAAACAAGATTCAATGTAAAAGGAATAACCAAAATCTTAAGGTGGACTGACGGGTAGAAATCTTCCCTCTTTGGCACTTCCCTCTGCCGCTGTTTAGTTGAGTTGACGTCCGGGGTTCTTCTTCTTGCTTAGGTTTCCGTTAAAACCCTCCAAGTAGCAAATTTTCTTTTTCGTTCAAAAATCTATCGTTTTTAATTTTCCGAGTATATAACTGTTTCTAATTTAACTATTGTTTCGTCTTTTACTAAACAAGTATTCTTTGAACTTAGCTTGTATATTTATGTTAAAAACAAATAAAAATATACACAAAACTCACAAATTATTCATTTATTTACTCAAACGCGTTTCAATGACCAAGTCATCATCATCAATGAGTGTTACTACTACAAACTCTAACTTACAACTGAGTAACTTACAATTGTAAGTTAGAGTTTGTAGTAGTAACACTCACTGATGATGTAGACTAGGTCATTGAAACGCGTATGAGTAAATTAATGAATAATTTGTGAGTTTTGTGAATGTTTTTATTTGTTTTAGTCTTTTATTGTTTATTAATTTAGTCGAAATTAAGGAATTTACTTTTTTAAAACTTTTCTCTAACAAACTATTTCACTTTATTTGAATTTTACTTCTGTTAATTTATAATTTAGTCACTGTTCATCTTTAAAACTTCACGCTTCACTCATTTAAACTTTTGTTATTTTTTGAGATCTTTACACGTATTTATCAAAACCTATATTTCGATATAACTTTCTAGCTACAAATTTTTCGAGGTTCTTCTTTTCTTAATTTTCATCATTTTTCAAGTTGGTTCTCTTCGAAAAAATAACGATGGCCTATCAAACATGGTTTTTACTTTTTTCTAACACCTTCAATTAACCGAAAACCCCTTTTTTTAAATGGCTTTGTATATTATTCATTTATTTCTTGCTTATGGCATTACATTTTGGCTTTACTGTTTATTTTCATGCAATATAATATTTTATAAATTTTACATTTATATTTTGTACTGTAACTCTTAAATTTTCAATTATAACACACACACACTAGCGCGCGTGCGTGTGTGAGTGTCTGTGTGTGTGTGTGTGTGTGTGTGTGTGTGTTGTGTGTGTGCCTTTAAACATGTTTTACTTAATATTATTTACATATATTATCAAAAAATTTGATATTGAGGTTTAACTTGCATATTATAATATATGTGCTGCTCTATTATATATGCTGCTCTACTACTTTCAGGACAAAAAATGTTAATTGTATTTTGTAATTCTCGTAGATATTATTATTTTTTATGCTTTTTCAATCTATAAAATTTATCGTATATTACTTTTAACAAACATAATTGACTGTAGAAAGATTAATTTGTAAATTTGTTTTGTATATTCGATAACAATAATTTGTCTACAGTTGTTATTTTCGAAGTACCTAGAAATTTGTGAATAACTCCTTTTACAACTTTTTCTTTCAAATACATTTTAACCACGTAACATAACTAAAATTAATGGTTTTGATGTATGTTCTTTAATATATAATGACATATAGGTTAATAAAAGGAATTGTATTATTTAAATCAAATATGTCATATTTTCAAACCTCAATTTTGAATATTTCACAGGAGTAAAGCTAATACAAAAACTTATAATAAAAAGTAAATATATTCCAAGAAGTAAACGACTCGTAAGGTTAAGCTTTAAAGCAATGTGACGTATCGCATAAAAGCTGTTTAGAGTAACACATAACTAGCGCATCTTTAGTGAAATGTTTATACAGTCGGTATTATTTATGATAAATAATTTGTAAATGTTTATATTTATAATAATTCCCGATGAGGACAAAAGTTTTATTTCTATCAAAAATTAATATTACAAAATTATTTAAATAGTTATTTTTCACGAAACATTGGTTAATGGGAGCTTTTAAGGACAATGTATAAATGTAATTTTACCAAAAAATAATTGTTAGAAATGGGTTTTCTCTGACTGATAAAATTAATGAATTATTTTGAAATTTATCTATTATTGAAATTATTTATTTATTTCTGTACTGTAATGTTGTTCTGTAATTACATGCAATTTATTTATTTTGTCCACATTCTTTCCCTTGTCAACATATTGAATTTACTTAAATTAATGGTCTAAAATAATTATCCAAACCGTATACAGCAAATGTTGTAGCCACTGATATTCATCAGACTGTGGTAAAACACGCGTATGTTTCCCACCGTTTGTAAATCACATGTGTTATTGACACAGACAGCAGACACCTAACACGATTGTCACCTTCCCTCGCCTCTTCAGACACCATTCGGAGCAGATCCACTTCACTGCCTGCCATATCTTCAGCGAGTATGAAGTGACGTCACTCACGCCCATATATGGAAACCCTTCATAATATACATTTGCACCAAACAATGGTGTATAAACACAATGGTTCAGCGGTTGTTAAATTGTATACCTTAGTCCTAAGATAGCGAAACAATTTTTTACTTCAGGACTAAGAACAATTTGGAAAACAACACAAATTTGTAAATTATTGACATTATTCCTTTTTTCGTAGCACAAAATCTACATTTCCCCAAATTTTAAAGATATTTGAACATTTAAAGACAGCGGTTATCTAATTAAAAAATAATAATTTGTACTTTTTATTTGACAAATTATGAAGTACAAGACTAAAATGACTGGTTTTAAATTAAATTAAAGTAACTTATATAGAAAGTCAGAAGGAAAACTGAAGAATAACAAAAAATCCCTACAATTAAGATTTTGGAAAAATTATAAACATAATCTTTCTTCACATAGCTTATTACAAATAATGTTTTTACAGCACAATATTGTACAAAATTGCACAATAAAAAAAATTCAAAATAAAGATTCCAAACGTAGGCTAGCACGTTGAGTAAACAATAGGTTTCCAACTTACCATAGGCCTACGATATTGCATTTTAGCGTGCAATATGTAGGCCATCTGTGCGTGTGTATGTGTATGTGTGTATGTGTGTGTGTGTGTATGTGTGTGTGTGTGTGTGTGTGTGTGTGTGTGTGTGTGTGTGTGTGTGTGTGTATGTGTGTGTGTGTGTGTGTGTGTGTGTGTGTGTGTGTGTGTGTGTGTGTGTGTGTGTATGTGTGTGTGTGTGTGTGTATCTGTGTGTGTGTGTTCGCGCGCATATTTGTGCGTGTGTATGTATGTGTGTGTATGTATATGTGCATGTGTGTGAGTGTGTGTGTGTGTGTGTGTGTGTGTGTGTGTGTGTGAGTATGTGTGCGTGTCTGCGTGTGTGCGTGTGAACACGTGTGAGTGTATTTATGTGTGTGTGTGTGTGTGTGTGTGTGAGTGTGCGCATATGTGTGTGTGTGTGTGTGTGTGTGTGTGTATGTGTTGTGCGTGTGTATGTGAATGTGTATGAAATGTATGTGTGTACGTGTGAGCACGTGTGTGTGTGAGTGTGCGTATATTTGTGCGTGTGTATGTATGTGTGTGTATGTATATGTGCATGAGTGTGTGTGTGTGTGTGTGTGTGTATGTGTGTGTGTGTGTGTGTGTGTGTGTGTGTGTGTGTGTGAGTATGTGTGCGTGTCTGCGTGTGTGCGTGTGAACACGTGTGAGTGTATTTATGTGTGTGTGTGTGAGTGTGCGCATATGTGTGTGTGTGTGTGTATGTGTTGTGCGTGTGTATGTGAATGTGTATGTATGTGTGTGTTTACGTGTGAGCACGTGTGTGTGTGAGTGTGCGCATATTTGTGCGTGTGTATGTATGTGTGTGTATGTATATGTGCATGTTTGTGTGTGTGTGTGTGTGAGTATGTGTGCGTGTCTGCGTGTGCGTGTGTATGTATGTGTGTGTATGTATATGTGCATGTGTGTGCGTGTGTGTGTGTTGTAAAGTATGAATAAATTTGTATCTATTTTGCAATTACAGCAGTATGTGAAATTTACATAAAACCAAAAGATTTATCTGGTTCGAATCCACGTCAGAGCGTGCAACTTAAAAGTGATCAGAAAAATAGTTTATAAATAGAAAAACAAAGGCAATCAACTCTATAACATGTCGTTTCGGTTTAGCAAAGGAAAGCTGTTCGTATTTGTGATACTGTTTAAAAGCCACTATTCTATGTCTTGACATGTGTATTATACTATGTCGTGTCAAAAAACGGGTAGGAAACATTAAATATTTTTATCTAACAATGCTAGAATAAAAACGACTATTTATTGGATCGGATGGTGGACAAAAAAAAGGGATTCAAAGAATCCGAAACAGACAGTGTGAGGTTTTTGCATGAGATGAGGCGTACGTCCGCTATTTAAACCTACTTTATTCAGTGTGATGCACTTTAATGAATAGAAGTAGAGAATGAAAGCAATTAATTACTAAAATAAATTACAATGACAATGACCAGGAAATGGATATTGTACCTAGCATTAGAAATTATACACGAAATATAAGACTCTCATTAATCCTAGTCCATATATCAGTAAACTTTATTTCCTAAATTCAAGTTAAGATGAGATTAAACAAGCGAATAGTAGCCATTTCCTCTTCACTAAGAGCAACAAGCTTTGATCTCAAACTGGTTATAAAGTTTTCTAATATAGTAAGTGATCTACAAAGAGATACTGCATGGTTACTTAATCGCGAAGTCTCAAAGGAAAATTATATCACTCATAGTTACTAAACCCGACACCAGACAGCAGTTTTATAGTCCAAAGCCTCTTGAACGATGTGGTTTTAAAAACTTTCCTGTGGAAGATTTCGGGAGCTAGATAGAGTTATCTTTCTTCCAAGTGCAAGTTCTGCTTTATCTCCCATTCTGGTAAAGTCGATTTACGACGAGAAATAGATCCCAACGAGTAATTCACCTTTAGAAAAAGTTGGGTCCGTAAACCCGATTTTTGTACACTATTCACATTGAGTCCTTCCATAACTGATTTTTAACATCCGTATTCAGAAAACTGCTCACTATAATTTTTTATTTAGGGACTATTTTTGTTGGGGCTATCTTTGGAAAAATTTAATAAACCTAAGAAAGATGATAGACAATCATATGAAACGTACGTACATAAGATACAATGTCTCATATTAGGATGCTAAATTCTCGTTAACACCCGGCCACTGTGTCTAGTGTACCACATTCCACATCGAACGATGTGTTTTATTTATTATTAAATATCTCTTATGATCTTATTTCTTATGTTCAAGGCTATCGGCAAATAGTTTACGTATAAACTTCGCAAATTCACAGCTTTTTGAACTTATAGTTTAAGTAAATTCAAGTCTATTGAGATAATAACTATATTCATTTAGTGTGATCGAAACTGTTTGCCTTTTTACGTTTTTCATAAATTTATATAAATTATAATTTTAGCAACTCTTTAATGCGTTGAGTAGGCTACAAATACCTTAGTTATGGATTACTTCTCATTTAGTAATTATAACAACAAGAAACTAACAATCACAGACAAAATTTATCTACACGAAAATATTCTCATTAGAATTTTAAACTATAATTAAAGAGTTAATTCCCACGATCATTTATAAAAATTCTATTAAAGGTGTGGTAATTAAAATGAATAATTAAAAAGTATGAATATTTCAGTTAAATTAGTAAATTACAATTTAGTTGTATTTATTCAACACAAGATTATATCCAAATACTATCTTTTGTGTCATATTATTTATATATTTCGCTCAATAAATAACATATTTATTAAACAATTATTTTAAATAAAATTCGTTAGTTCCTTGTTTACATTTTAATTTTAATCAATGCGATTCCAAACAAACGTTCAGCCACATTTATAAATTGACAGATTCCTCCATTTTCACGTGAAAACCATACCGTTGCTTGAAAACTGTTTGTCACTCTAAGAAGAATATATAAATCATTTAATTCAGCAGCCATTAGGTCGATGCCATGTTCACTAGATGCCATTGACCATGGGAAAGGGTATACAGCGGATATTAAGAATTACGACAGGGTGATACAGAGGGGGGGAGGGAAAATTCCCATCACGGCATCATACTCTTCAGACACGGGATTTATAAAATATTCACAGCACAAAACCGCCAATATTTGCATTCCGCGTTCTGCTACTGACTCACTCCCCATAATAAAATTACAATATGATATTGTCATGCATGGCGTCTATTTTTTAAAGTGACTTGTGCTTAGGGAGCGTTTTAATTGCTGATGTTTTAGACTTTTCTTCTAAAAGAGAATAATATTACACACAAAATACATTTCATTGAAACAATATTTGTACCAAAATTAATATTATAATAAAATAAAAGTATAGTTGCTCTTTGGCAACATTGCTGTTTTGTCCTGAAAAATATTCTGTTTTGAATATGACATAAACATAATTTAAAATAAGTTTAAAAATTAACAATAATAAAAATTTGATACACACACACGCGCGCGCGCGCGCGTTGAAAGGGTCTGAATCAACGTTTCAATTAAGAAATTAATGATTTCCTATTTTTTTAAATAACAATTTTAATATTTAAGTAATAAGGTTTTAATTTATGGCATAATAAACATAGTAATGGGTCAAGCAGTAAAATTTTGAATAAGTATTATTAAGACAAATTAAAAATTATAATAGCATGAAACTGTAATAACTAACTAAATTTGACAAACGAGAGTGAAGTGAAAAGTTTCTAAGTGCCGAAAAATGCTAACTTGAGAACTAAGTCACGTAGAACTATCATCGACATTTTGAAATGACCAGAAAAATCCATAATAAACAATAGTGAAAACAGAATTTAAAAAACTCAAATAACAAAAAAGTTACAGCCATTTTAAAAATAATAAACATTTTTCAGTGTTCAAAAACAGATAACAAAATTATGCAGGTTAAAACTGATACGTTGTCAAACGGAGATAGGGACGAGCTTAGAGCGGAGGGGAAGGGTTACATAGCCGCAATAAATACAGGAACTTAGGGACCTGTAAGGCAATCTGTAAAAATTTTTAATACGAGGTGCTAATGGTCGTAATGTTTGTCAGCGTCTAGGACAACCACCATAAAGCCAGATGGGACCAAAATAGCCATGTTTCTGCCGTCTACTTCCAACCATGGACGAAAGCCTCAGACTCAGCCTCCAGGACGCGGAAATTTAGACAGACTTCCATCGACTGACCAGGGATGGCAACTTCCGATGTCCAGGGACCAGGGAATCCAGACGAGAGGACTCTAGGACCGGCAGGAATATCCTTGGCAAGTCATTTTCTCTATTATATACAAATTAACGTCAAATTTAGTCAGTTAAATTTATTAAATTCAAATTACCAATCAAACTTAAACAATGACTTCAGTCTATGTTGAAAAATTAAATAAATCTTAAAAGTAATAAAATCATGTATTATAACAAAAATGTTTTAATAATGAAATATTAAAATTACAAAGTGGCCATGAGCCAATCATTTTCGAGAAGACCAGATTTATTGAATCATATAAATTTTAAAATTATTTATAATAAAATGCGAATTTACCAATTCAATCTTGAAATAAGAAGACAAAGTTTTTTATTATGTTAAATTTGGAAATAATTTTGTTTAAAAATGTGTAAATGTAATTAATGAATTGTATATGAAATGTACGATTTAAATATGTGAAAAATAACGAATTCTATTGAGCTATTCTAAAAATTAGTTGTTTTTTTGTATTGAAGCCCAGAGATGATGTCTACTGGCAGATCATGTTCAAAGAACACAGGAGCCTTTTAAAAAAGGTATCTGAAACATGATCATATTTTGCACGTCCCCTTGCTGTGCCTGCAGATCTCATGAAGTGGTAAGATTTTTTGAAAATTTTGTGTGTTCATATAAATGTTGTTTCTTTCCAGCTGACTATTTTACTGACATGTGTGACTATATCCAGACCCAATAAACCTGCCAACCATCTTAGGGTAGGTCATACAAACGTTAAGGTAGAAGTCAGCGGGAATAGGCTTGCATTTGGGCGTGGTCCATTACGCGGGAACAGAAGACAAAGTTTAGGGATCTTAACATGGTACACAAAACGGTGTAAGCAGCAGATATATAATCATATAATAAATATGTAGTTGTGCAACAAAACAAAACCGAGCGATGGGGGGGACGTTGCAACACACACAGGTAAACATTAACTTCACAAGTTAATCAAATCATTAACAGTTTCCGGTTGAACTTAAATTTAATATATAATGTAAAAGTGTAGAAATCATGACGTTTTTGAAACCTTCGTACCTCGTTTTACTTGTGGATAAAAATTATATTTTAAAAAAATTGTATCCATATGTTCTAAAACTAATTCAGTATAGTTTTATAAGATAGTTTCAAAGTTTTAAAAATAATTCTTTATTGCCATTATTTTAGTACAAAATATTCATACTTAAAAGGCAAGATCTCAGTAGCGATTTTTTTATCTAAGGTTTCAATGAAATAGAAAAAGGTGTATGCAGTAGAACTCCGACCGTCCGAATCAATTGGTACAGGGAACCTTTCGAATAAACAGAAATTCGAATAATTAGATGTTTTTGAAAAAAAATTGATAAAATTAATAGCTGCATGTATGTTGTAACTGAGAGGAAATGCTTTATGGTTTTATATTTTTTTATAAGCTTCAGAGGAAATATCCTTACTTATTCATAAAGAATCGGACCTGAAATTTCGTATCCCTTAGGACGTTATTGCAAAAGCCACTTGAAAACGTTGTCTTCTAATTGTTTGTTATTCTCTGCCTTTATTGATATTTTTGAAGAATATTTATCTCCATTTAAAAAAACTGACACATAGTTTAAAAGTGTAAATTTGATCCTTATAACACCTGAAACCGTTGTTCATCCAATACCATATATCTCAGCCAGCTCCTTTATGTGATTGATCTATAATTAGTTCATCCGTTAACGATAAAACAAGTCTTTTTTTTTAGGACCTAAGTCGAACGACGAAACACACTCACAACTAAACAAAGGACTGCGCTCAAAGACATACTGACTGACTAATTGAAACGAATAGTGACATTCGGCCAGGACGGGCCCCTAGCGACGGACGACAGTCAACTATACAAAACTGTACTGAGACGGTGTCTCAGCATACAAATAATGTTTGCTCTGCGGCTACACTAACTTCGTGGAGAAAGGCCAATAGAACATATAGCAATAACTATTATTTTAGAAGTCGCAGTACCTTTTCACGTTTAATGTTTTCCCTATGAAATTATATTTTATAAAATTCTAAAAGCGATTCGGATAATCAGCGATCCGGATAGTCAGAGTCCGAATATTTGGAGTTCCACTGCAACAGATTTCATGTTTATTCAGCTTTCATATGAGGATTTACGTTAAAAATATGTAAAATGTGGGTACATACAATATGTATGTCATTAGTCTTTCTTCACAAATGAAGATGTTTCCAAAATAATTTATAAGAGAATTGGTATTTACCATAAATAGAATTAAAGCACTCAGTTATATTATACATTTGCAAGTTTCGATTTAGGTAACGATTTGCAGGTATATATAACATAAGTAAACGTTCTAGTTATTTCCTACAATGAATCGATGTTAGTTACTCTATAATTATTGCACATAACCTGTTGTCGTTAAGATGGAGTAGATATTAAAGTCAAAACTAAGCAAATAAAATTCTTCGTAAAGCATAACGTTCACATTGAAGGCAATGATAATTACGTTTTAAACGGTCGCTTCCTTGAAGAAATTAGGCAAAGCAGATAGTTCACATAGTAATAGTAACACATAAACACCTCTCTAACGATATGTTAATAATCTGAAACACATTTCAGTTCCAAAGCAACTATAGTTGGAAGCAACAAAACGTAATCAATTACAATCTTATTATTATGCTTCTGTTACATATATATATTTATCTGTAATCATACAAATATATTACATATAAGGCGGTAATCTTGTAATTTGTTACTTCTGAGGATGGTTGCTTTGCAACCGAAATGCATAAGATTATTAAAACATTTTATGAATATCGGTCGCTTGTATTGGTCTTAGACCTACTATAAATTCCCCACAGTGTGTTCCAAAATAATGAGAAAATAAATATTTCATCTTACTATCATAAGGCTGCATCATGTTTCAATTATTCATTTTCTTACATGTTTTTCTAAGCTTCTTTACATAGGCCTATTCATCTAGAACTGTTATAAGATTATCTTTTCTCCTGCTTTATTAAGAGTGCAGGAACTCCCGATTCATTTTTCGTTCACAATAGGTTACACTTTAATATGGTTCCTATATTAAACCTAAAACTTAAAATAAAGAACTAAATTTTTATCAGAGTGATTAGTTTTTAATTTTAACAAGCCAAAATTGTAAAGCGCAATAGAAAAGCTATTTTATAATTGTGAAATAATTTCATTTTTAACAATTATCGGTTATAAAAATGTCTTTTTAAAATAAAGATCCAATTCAAAAGTAATCTGAGATAAAAGCAAATAAAAAGTCTGAATTGCTTCACATGTGTTTCTGAACAAATTATTTTCAGAACGTGGGGTTGTTAAATGTGTCCTTCCATTTAAATCCCTCCCCACTTCATTTCCGCATCAACCTCCAGTATTTTAATACCAACAGTGTTGACAGCACACAAGGGCGGGGGTGGACTAAGGGATGCAAATCTTCTATCAGACCGGACAGGGGTTGCACTTATTGCACTCATACACACTGCTGACGTCTATTACAATTTGCATAAACTCCCTCTTCCCCATTGTACGTTGTAATAATTCAAAATAACGTCCCGATGTTATGAATTTGATTTCGCACGCTCAGTTAAACAAAGGTGGGGTTAAACGCGATTGTGGAAGTCTTTATGAAGGGTTTTGTCTCCTCACCTTCATCACAAACACTTGGGAATTATCCTGAGATGAATAGACGTAATGATTCGCTCTAAACGAGTTTCGCTATTGTGAAAATACTTAAATATAAAAATTGTAGTAAAGATTTTGTTTTTGAAAATTTATGTTAAAAGGTGTGAGAAACTGTTACAAATTGTCGCAGGATGTGTGCTTGGTACGTAATAGTATAAATAAGAGTTGCATCTCTAATATTCTACCGTTTATTGTCAATATTTTAAGCGGACATTAATGTAGATGACTACTTACAAATCGAAAACGTGATATATATATATATATATATATATATATATATATATATATATATATATATATATATATGTAAAAGGAAGTTATATAATTAATTCCAACAACTTGTTATATTAACACTATCATTATACATAGACTAAACTCGAATTTGTGATATATTCTTTTATAATGCGTGTAATGTAACCATTATAGATTTTTATTGCTAGTAGAGTACACTATTGTAAATATTATGCAAAATATATCGGAACAATAACAACCAATAGATTTGTATGAGTAAAATATAATATACCAGGAGTGATAGTTCTCTTGCTCCCTGAGGATTATACGAAATGTTCATTTGATTAACATTAAATAGTGTATTTAGGGCTAGAAAGTTTTGTATATTAGTTAAAATGTACACAGTTGCTAGTTATTCGAAATAATGATTAGTCCCGACGTGAAAATTAGCTATTCTCTTGAAGACAAAACTAGCATTTCACTGCCAAACCACCACTTACTGGTGAGTTCAGTGGAAGGTGCTCATCGTAAAGTTCAAAGCTGATTCAGTGTATCTCCTACCTCCAGTGCCAGGCACAGTAACATACAATTGCTATGTATCTATTGTACGTATTAAACACGATTGCTACATTAAGAAAGACCCCAGTTCACATCCCTATGTTGACGATCTGTTCTTCAATGAAGTACACAACCGACAACTCTGTTTCTCTCGACCTACTGGACCGATAAACATGTTACACCTTATGACGCGGATACAACTTCAGAGGCCTTACAATAGATCTCCTCCGGCCTTTCCAATCTGTTTAACAGCTGATAAGTCCGTACATTATACGATGACATAAAAAAGTTACATTTAATTAACAAACCTCTATACAAAACAAGGACATGAATATAGAGGTTTAATGAAGTTCATGCTCAAACCTCACTTCTTGAAATAATATATATATCAAAGTTTAAGTTACTACGGTAAAGATTAAAACAGTTTACTCTAAATATCACTGCACACTAGTTTATTACAACAAACGCACTAGTTTAATAAAACAAAAAGACTAGTTTCGGTGACGAGGAAGCCTTCATCAATGCTTGGCTACTACCTGGAGATTTAGAAATAACTGTTTCAATTTTTACCGTTATGAATTGTTCGTACTAGCTAAGCTCTAATTACCTTATTAAGGTTCAAATTATTTAAACGCTTTCTGTAGAAAGCTGTATCGGTGTCTTTTGCTCGGTATTATTACGTCTCTTTTTAACTTTTTTTTCTGTTTCGAATTTATTTATTTATTACTTGGGTAATCTTTATATTTCGAAATGCCTACTATGTTAGTGTGTCTGAATGATAGTTCCCCCTTGATACGAAACTGTTAAAAGATAGCCACAATGAGTTTTCTTTGCTAATGTGAACCTTAGTGAATAAAAGTAACAGTGGTAAACGGATGGACAAAGTAGTTCGGCAGACAAGATGACATTTTTCACAGAATATAAATTAAAATAACTTTAACCTTTTTATTAAAGACAGATAAAAATCAATAGCAAAATGTCTTATATATATAATGGTATAAAACTCAGATATTTATGCAGATATTTATATTTTTTTGAGACATAAGTTTTCAATCATTGTCGGTTTTTTAACAATCTGCTAAAAGTCGAAAACATATTTTTAAAACAAAGCTTTTAGTCTAGTTATTGTATACACTGTACAAGAAATAAACTTGAAAAAAAAGCTTATAAATAATTGACTGATATATAAAGGTTACAATGTTATAATAGTACATTGGCAATTTTGTAGTACAGTCGAAAACTTTATTCATTCAAAAAACATTTTAATTTCAAGGACCTTTAAAATATAAAGATTCATTTTGGAAGTTTTTCCAAAACATCTGATAACGAACAGGTTGAAATAAATATTAAAAATTCCATTTCTTACGTTTTCATAATCTTACAAATTACCAATAATTGATATAAAATATCCCGAATCATACAAAATTTAGAAATCATGTTTACACAAGGATCTACAGGTTTTTTAGTTTCCAAGCATTTGTATAGTGCACTGATTGGTAACTGTTGACTGCTACAATATGCGAGCTGGCAAATATCGATAATCGGCACCTTAACTAATGAGATTGATGGTTTGCGTAATTAGTAAACGTCAGCTCATGTTTGCTGTGGTTGTGCGTGCGTGAGGTTTGCCGAGGAGTGACCAGCTTGACCAGACACGGAAACCAAACCACTATTCAATAACAAAAGTTCATACATTTTTAAAAAATCTTTCTTTTATGTTACATTATAAATAATATTTATTATAATTATATAAAATGTAATTAATATATTATAAAACTGTTTTTCTACTACGCGGAAAAATTATTAATTATATTTTAATAATTATTCAATTATTAAACACGTATAAACTTTAGTTACAATATTTACACAACCTTATTGCACATTTCTCTAATACAGTTAACATCTTCAGCAGGTTACAAACATATCCTTCAGTAGTACCATCAAATAGTATCAATGTTGTGTAAATATTTGTAATCAGATTTTACAGTTGTTTATTATTATTATACATTACTACACACTGCTCTTTATTGTTTTTTAAAATTTAATTAAAAAAAATAATATTTATACTTATATATATAATACATCAATAATATTTAATATATATATATATATATATATATATATATGTGTGTGTGTGTGTGTGTGTGTGTGTGTGTGTGTGTGTGTGTGTGTGTGTGTGTGTGTGTGTGTGTGTGTGTGTGTGTGTGTGTGTGTGTGTGTGTGTGTGTGTGTGTGTGTGCGTGTGTTTGTGTGTGTGTGTGTGTGTGTGTATATATAAATATATAAATTATGCTTTTGCTTGTGAAATTATTTGGTTTTGATAAAAAAATTGTAACTTTTATTAAAAGCAAAGATCGAAACCTTGTAACGTTATTTTGTATTACCGCCTAAATAGTCTAATTCCATATAATAATTTTAATTGTCGCCGCGAGACTGCGACAACTGACCGATAGAAAACAGCTTTGCGGGAAAAGTTTGGTAATTCCGATATTGTTTTAAAATGAGACTAGAGAGTCGTTGAGGGAGACTGATACTAGCGAGTCGAGAGAGAACACGTCTTCCTGGGAACCGACGGACTACATCCGGCCGCATGCTAGCTTCCCGAGGGATCCAATGAGAGGTAACACTAAAGCATTGCCTCTACTTAAACGATTTATTTAATGTTCCTTTTCATATTTGTTAATAATTCGTATGTTTATTTGAACGTACTGTACACGGTTCCCAGAGATTTTATGTAATTTATTTGTGCTAATTATAATTAATATCGATGATTTGCCGTTTTATTAAATCATCCCACGGCAGTGACTTTTGAACTTTTAAAAGAAGTAAGGCGAGATATATGTTTTGTTTAATGGCTCAGAAGTGACGCGCATTTAAATCAGTGTTTTATTAACAGAGAATCATTCTCTAATCTATTTTTACCATTTCCAACTGAGGAAGTAGATTTTGAACTTGAGGTCTCTGTCAAGTAATATTTTCATATTCTACATTACTTTTCTTTATTAAACAAATTGTCATACAGTAATAAAAGTAAAATCGTAGCATTTAGAAATTTAAAATATTTTTTTCTAATTGTTTAATATTTTACATATTTTTATTTTATTATTCATTTCAAACTTTCCGGTAAGATGGTTCCTTATAAAAGTTAAAATCTAGAGTCAACAATAGTTTCTTATTTCTTTAAACAGTGGACCTTAAGCATTTTAAAAAATTCCTTTCAGATGATGCAATTAAAAAAACAAAAATTATCAATGTGTATCAATATGTTCTATATTCTGTCAGGATCCATATTGGTATTTAAGTTAAGGAAATCTTCTATGTTTCTTAGCGATGTCATAACTGTAGTAGTGTAGTTGACGCTTTTCCCAGGTTTTCCGTCTACCAGAACTTGCTGTGAACGCATACAACACAAGCATAGATTTATTACATGAAGGATACGAAGTAGATGCTATCACTAAGAATGGCTAAAGGTTTTACAATGGTCTACATATTTTAAAAGTCTTTTAATCATCTGAATATGTCTTTATTTCAATATTTTAAACCCGAATAGCAGAAACAATAGAGAATTATATACTTTAACAGACTCTAATTTTAAGATGTGTTCATTTATAATGTACAAACAAGAGTTTATTTCATTTCGTAAATACTTGAGTAGTATTTTTAGGCTTAGTTGTACCTTCCATTCAACTGGAATGTATCTAAAGCATTGCTTAAGCTACTGGGCTTTTCAATAAAAATCTTCAGTTAAATATTTTTTCTTAACGAGAACACATTTTGAAGATCTACATTTTAAAGTCTTTAAAACGGTCACAGTTTAATAGGATCTTATTTAATAACATTAATGAATATTTAATGGAACTTGTAGGCTATTTACATAAATTGCAAGGATTTACAATTTTTTGGAACATTATTTTGTAATATATAGTTTGTTTTTCTTTCTAATCAGAATCTTCAGAATAAAGTTATGGTGTTGATAAATACAAGCTCTAATTTCGTAAAAAGTGATTGAAGATATCCGCCTGTAACGCAACAAAACAAATGGAAGAACATTTCGCTGCCTAACCAAATAATTACACCGTTGGCGCAGCCGTTACCTGGCCCCGGTATTGTACACAGATATTCAAAAATTCAATTTGTCGCTGCAGTAATATGGGTCGTGGATGGGCGTGCTGCAACACTGCCTCGGAATTATAAATGTTATGTGTTGCTCTGGCAACATTAGGCTTTATTTTCAGAGACAGGGAAAATCTTGCAGAGCTGAATTTTTAAAAAGGAGAGACTGTTTTGCAGATAAAGGAAAGTAATTTCAGTAAAATCATTGTGTTCCTAATTCGTTTTTCCATACGCTATAAATACATTTTAGGAGCACGTTTTCCTTCTACACTGTTTATAAAAACAAAAGTTTTATGGAACAAGGATATTTTAAAAACACAATGTTTGAAGTAATTTATTAACTAGCATTGTCAGGATTACCAAACACTATCGTTTCTTAGTTACGGAACTAGATGACGCCTTAGTATGACGAAAACGTCGAAAATTGTGATTGTAAAATATTGTTGATTATTAAATGTTTGTTTTATTAAATATATATATATATATATATATATATATATATATATATATATATATATATATATATATATATAACAAATTGACAATATTTCATAAACAAGAAGAATTTAATACATATATTATTCAAAGCTTTTCGCCGATAAAACAGTACCAGCATCTTCAGGAAAAATAATTCTTTCAGGAATTATTCACACAAACCATAAAAACACACGTCCCCAACGGACATTGGATACGATATGTTGATGATGGATTATACATCTCACAAAATAAAGCAATAAATAATAACATCATCCTAAATGAAATCAATAACTTACACCCTAACATACAATTCACCATTGAGGAAGAAATAAACAATAAAATAAACTATCTAGACCTAACATTGACCAGAAATACAAATAACATTGAATGTTCTATTTATAGGAAACCCACACAAACCATACAATACCAAACCACTCCAACCATCCCCCGCAACATAAAATGGCCGCTTACAACTCACTTTTATACAGGATGCTAAAATTGCCTCTAAATAATGAAGAAAAAACCAATGAAAAACAAATAATATATCAAATAGCCCAAAAAAATGGATATAATAAAAAAAACTATAGATAAATTAGAATTTAAAATATTAAATAAATTAAAACAACCTAAAATCGAACCACAAACAACAAAATGGGCTACTTTCACATACACAGGGTACAACATAAAAGGAATAACTAAAACACTAAAAAATAATAATAATAACATAGCCTACAAAAACACAGGAAACATAATCAACAAAATAAACCAACCAGAAAAAATATGTCCCACACTTAATAACGGAATATACAAAAACGAATGCCTAGACTGTAATAAAATATACATAGGCCAAACAAAAAAGAAATTAAAAGACAGATATCAAGAATACCTCAATGCATACATCAAACCTGAAATTTATAACTCAAACTTAGCCACACACGCCATCAAAAACAAACACACATTCCCCACATTAAAAAACGTACACCTAGTAAAAAAGGTTCAAAAAGGCCTCAAAATGACAATCTGGGAACAACTAGAAATATATAAAAATAAAAATAATATCATTAAGGAACAAATACAAATAAAATCAAAAAACGATAAACTATTCAATCTAATAGACAATATTAACCCCAAAACAATCTTTAAAAACTCACACAGTGCAGTTAATCTAAAAATAGAACATAACGGTACACTAAGGTTAACGGGAAATCCACTCAGCTCGCAGTCTACAACAACCCTGTTCAGTATGCTCGAGGATTAATATATATATTAAAACAACAGGTTATTCAAATACAAGAATATTTATTAATTTATATTCAAAGCTTTTCGTTGGTAAGCAGTACCAACATCATCAGGAATAAAAATTACAATAATGTAAGCTATAGGCCTAAAACATATGTTAAATTAGAAATAGAATTGTTGCTAAATTTGTACAAATTGCCAAATTTCTTTTGTTGCTGTAACATTATAGACATCGAATATAGTATCAAATTTAGAATGTATTTGTATTTGTTCTTTTATTAATTTGTTATTATTATTGTGTTTATATATTTCGAATGCTTCATATATATATTCATTCTTAATCCCTTATTAATTTCTTTTATAAGTTTCATATTTTCTATATTTGGAAATTGGTGCTTATTATTAATACAATGATTTGCGAAATTTGATTTACATATATTCTGGATTAATATAGGCATTTAAATGTTCTTTATATCTTTCTTTTAATTATTTCTTTGTTTGACCTATATAAGCTTTATTAGAATTTTCGCATTCTAATTTATAAACACCAGCTTTTTCTTGCACATTAATTGTTTTATTATTGTTATTTATTATGTTTGTTATTTTGTTATTAGTTTTGTTAGCAATTTTGATATTTGTATCTTTAAATAATTTGGTGATATTTTTTATTTCATGGCCTATTACTAAAAATGAAGTCCATATTGCATTAATATTACTATTGCAAATTAAATTATAATTTTGTTTATTAAAAATATTATAATTGAGTTTGTCAACAGTTTTCTTTTTATAGCCGTTTTCTAATGCAATTTGATAAATTATGTTTTTTCCTCTTATTTTATTCTCTTCATTCATGGGTATTTTATGCATTCTATATAATTAGTTATATAAAGCAGTCATTTTTTGATTATATGGATGATTAGAAAATTTATTTTATTTCTTTCAATTTCATAAGTAAATTTCATTTTATTATTAATTTTATTTATTTTATCTGAAATATTTGTTAAATTTTTATTATTATTGTTTGATATATACATTCCACCATCTACATAGCGAACCCAATAACCATTTGTATCATATATTTTTATAATTTCATTTATTTTATTATCTAATTGTTGTAAAAATATTTCAGATATTATATTTGATAATGGCGAGCCCATAGCAAGACCATCTTCTTGTTTATAAATTTTGTCATTGTATGAAAAATAATTTTGATTTAATATTATTTTGAGTGTATTTAAAATTTCTAATGATAATTTTTTATCTTTCTCGTGTTCTAATTTAGATTTTATAATTTCAAGAGTTTCTTTTATAGGTTGTATACGTATTTTTTATATCTAATGATATTAATTTTGTATTTTCATTAATTTTAATTGCATTTAGTTTTTCAATAAGATTATTAGAATTTATGACAGTATGATTATTATTTAGTTCTATTTTATCTTTAAGAATATTTACCATAGCCTTTGATATTTTATAAGATGGAGCATTTATAAAATTTATTAATGGTCTTAATGGTTTATCTATTTTATGTAATTTCACAAGTCCATTCAATATTGGAATTTTTGGATTTCAAAAACCACTGCTAAGAAGCGCAATATAGTCGGACCTCAGTCCAGGAGTAACCATTGTGTAATGATTTACAGACTTAGACAACATGTAAGTGTGTGCGGCTGCATGCCTAACCATGTAGCATAAGCCATCAGCCTGCTACCCTTCTACTAACAGCGTGATTAGTAAGAGTAGAGTGTCGCCATATAATGTTGGCGAATTTGATAGCTTCAGAATGCTTAATATAAGGTACGCTTTTAAATACCTCGTGGAGAACGGTATTGTTGTATACCATGGAAATCAAATTTAATTGTTGTTAAATTAAAATTTTTGAAACAATTTATATTATAATGTAAATTTATTAATTTTGAAAATATTTGTTTCTTACAACATTATTTCTGTAGATAAATGATCAATTGTTATCGTTCTTTAGCAATATTGAAATAGGTGTCCAAAACAGTGTTAAATTTGTTTCTTGTTTAAATTATTGACACTACAGCCCTAAAGGCAAAACTTTGATTTTGTGAGTGATTTTTAAAACTTTTCCTACAAATTGACAAGGTGCAGGCATGCACCTTTCGCCAGCTTGAGGCCATTGAGTTACACTGATTTAAGCCCAATACTAACCAATTAATCTAGTATATAATAATTATTTACAAGTCTACGTGGGGAGGGGCGACCTCATCTAGTCACTTTTGGTTAGCATGTGAGATGTAGTAAAATGGATGCTGGAGATAACTAATTACAAAATAGGTATTGAAACTTATTAAAAAGAGCAGAAGAACTTGGACAGAAAAAGAACAAACGAACAGTTAAGTGGAGAGTATATGTTTTATATAACTAAAAACATTGCTTTAGTATATCGAATAGGGAACAAAAAGAATCTATGCAAGAATAGAATGAGTTTTAAGTATTTTTAATACCTAAATGTCTATGTGTAGCCCTAAGAAACTCATTTATAAGTATAAAAATAAAGAAACCTTTTTAGGGTACTTCTGTTTGTTTTATTAGAACAATAAGTATCTGGTCCCCAGTGTGGTGACTCTGACGTCATATCAGTGTGCGTGTAAAATGGAACAGTGAACAGTTATTTCTAGTGCGAAAAAATGCCAACGACATTTTACAAGGCAAACTTAAAACTGTGCTACATATACATGCGATCTTAGAATACAATCTAGGATTGTGGTTTACAATAGTTGACTTGACTCTAGTCAAGCTTGCGGGGATCGACGTCAATATCGTAAATATCTGTTCATTGATGAAGAGCGAGGATATAATTAAGAGAATACTGAAAAATAACTTCTCTACAGACATCTCTAAATATTTTCCCCACTTCTCTTACTCCAATCACCTCATAGTGGGTTCTGTTTCCCATATCTCCGTCACCTCTTCCTCTCCACGATCCTTATAACCTGCTCCTTATTCTGAGGCTCATTGAACTCCATCCGACAAGTGCGGTTATCCTAATCCGGTAAGTATTGTATAGTTTTCCTAATCACATCTTTAGAATTGACCCTACTGCAATACATGTGTTTCTCCAGCTCCACATCATCTTTTCACTCACCTATATCTTTTCTTCTAATGGCTATTCCATCCTTCACTGCTACACAGCAGCTCCCTCTCTCTCTCTCTCTCTGGGAGTCCATTTCTACTAAATTGAAGCTTATAAGTGTATTTAATTATTACATACCATCTAAGTTTCTAAACTAAACAGGATTATCTTTTCCAAGCATACGTCTGTAAATGTTATTTTCAGTTTATAAAAAAATAAGAATGCCTATCTGGTTATGCTTATTTCTAAAGTGTCCATCCCAGAATATGACAGCGTAATAAGTGATATTATATTTTGCTTTGTTTTATACCAGTAATTTGTTTAGTTTCTTTCACTTTCATTGGCTTTTGGTAAACATCTTCGAACTATTGAAATCATTATTCTACTTTGTTTAATATTAGTAATTAACGTGGGGGACATTTATTTAATTTTTTTGTAAACTTCATTCAGTAACAATTTCAAAACTCTAGTACAACACTCCATCAATAAATTCCGGGAAATACACTTGGTTGTTCAATAATTATTATTCTACCTTAATTTTTCTGTTTTGCTGCGATTTGACATTATACATCATATTCTCAAAATGTAAACATTTTCTATTTTATATTTTTTGGTCTATTCAATATAAAAAGCAATACTTTGTTAATATTTAATAACACCACTTTCTCAACATTTAATAAACGGCGTCAAAATGTTGTTAATTTTGTACTTAGAGATTTTATTACACCTATAAGTTAATTAGAGGTAATTATTAAACCAAGAATATTAATAATTAGGTTTAATTAGTAATTAACCAAATCTATTTGCTATTTAATTTATTACAAATATAGGTGTTTATATTATATTTCTCTTATATGAGTAATGATTATAAAATAAGAAGACGTTCCATTTTAGAGGATTGAGTCAGTGAATTCAAACAAAATATGCCATAAGTACGAGTGTGGATATACAAGGGTAGATTTCCTTTTGACTTTGTTTCCATTCAGTGCATTCAGAGTTCCCATCGGATCTATTCAGAACATAACTGAATGTAAAGACCTGCTCCAAGTTAATCCTTGCCACAAAGAAATCTGTTTTACATACTTTTGTAAAGAGTACGTTTTCGAAATATTAGCTAAGACATGCTACGGAGTTTTATATGAGAATATTTTGTAGAAAGTTCAATATAAAAATCCAGTTAAAACAGCTTCCCTTACTGATCAGTGGTGTTGTACACCATATGTTCTCCGCTTACCAGATCCCTTTCGCCATATCTTCATGTTACAATAAGATTAAGATGTTTTTTCCATCTCCATTCATATTTGTTTGTTTTTTTGCAATTTAGGGCACTCTTTCTTCTATTCGGTTTACGTTTCCAAGCTCTCAGTGCTATTATTGTATTATTAATTCTATATAACTCAGCATGCACCTATATACATTTTTTTCGACGTTATTTTCTTCTTTTTCCGTCTTTTTTACATTTATTTTTTCCTAAATTTTCAATTTCATACTTTATCTCCCAATTTTAGTCGTTTTCTTCTTCAAAGTACCTTTCAATCTCGTTTATTCGATTCTTTTACTTAAGACAATGTCCTTGAACCGTTCAGTGCGCAACTTTCTTCTATTGTTTTAAATATTAGGTGTTTAGTTTTGTTTGTAATGCCTTGTTCCTTATGACTGAATGTAATTGTTGATTTATTGTGTTTCGAGTTCTTACCTCATTTAATATGTTTGCATCAGCTCTCCAAAAACTTGCGTAATATTGACGGGCTGTGAGATAGTTAAGGAGTTTACTGAGCGTTATCCTAATGTAACTACTGATTATCTCCATGTGAGATTTATAACAGTTTTTTACGGTCGATATTATCTGCATTAGGGAATGCTTTTCTCAGTTGGTGGAATATTAACTTATACGAAGTGAAATTAATTAAAGGATCTAAAATTATTATGTTTTTCCCAAAAACATTACAGATGTTTTTTACTTGATTTCTTTTATAAGAATATAATATATCGCCTCATCTAAAAGATGATGTAGGCTATGTGAAGCAGAATAGTCCTGTATGCGTTACATCAGTATTGCCTTTTTAAATAGGGCCTCCTCATTTGTGAGTATTTGATTAATAAATAATTATTAGGTTTGTATTGATAACTTAATTTAATCATTGTAACATCCTAGCTTGTGAACTACTAGCATCGCAGTAACTGCATTGCACCTTAATATTACTTGTACGATCTTATAGAGTACGATGATTTATTAAATTTAAAATAAAACATAACTTTTCTATTAGTATAGATAGACTTACTTTTAAATCTTCAATCACCTAAATTATTTTACCTGTAACAGAAAATTTGCTTGTGTTAATTATTTTATTTACTTATTAATAATTTTACTTGAATTGTTTTAAAATAAAATCATTCTAAAACTATGTAAAAAGTTTTCGCTACTTAAATTACAAGAAATAATGAAAAAAATGAAGTTATCGTTAGAGAATAGTAGAAAAAGAACTGATTATAAGAAGGAATTATGAAAGGTTTTTTTGTTTTCAAGGTAAAAAGCATAAAACCATAATTGATTCTTTTAAAATAATGTAAGAAGAATCTGATTTCTAGGTACTTTTTCTGTTAAATGATTATTTAGTTAGAATATTGCGTATAATCCTTCCCCTGGAATAGGTAATTACGTCAATAAGTAATAAATAAGTGCTATAATAAATAGTTTATTTTAAAAGCTGTTGATAAACAAATTTGGCCAATGAAGAAGTGTCTAGTTCGTCATCGGCACGACGAGTAGTTATTGCAAAACAAAATAAGCTTCTTTGTGTTTCAATTTTTTATTTGTTTTTAATCCATCTTATATTCTACTTGAGTTTAATAATGTATATATATATATATATATATATATATATATATATATATATATATATATATATATATTAGGTTTTAAGGTCAATCAGAAAGTACATTTATTAGCCTAAACATTAGATAACCTTTATGGTAAAATTAAAGTAGTGTAACAAAATATCTTTGTAAAAAATATGGGGATAAATCATGATATCAAGTACAAACTTAAAACTTGAAATATGAACCGAACCTGTATTAGAATACTTTTCATTGTTGTGATAATAATGTATCTACCAGTTACATCTTCATTTAGGAAGAAATATAAGCCCGGATTGTTGGAATTAAAGTAGGTCATAGAAAGGACATAAAACCTCATATTATACGAAATAAGGTATGGATTATAGCGTCAAGTGTCGTCTGAGGAAGAAAATATAAGAAATATTGGTAAGTTGTGGTGGCTTTGGAAATCACATAAAGATCTATAGTATGCGGTTTTACCTGTATTTATAGGGTATACCTTGTGCAGAGTCTCATTCATGGAACGTACCTACTCTCCATCGGGGTCCTGAAATTGTATCTACCCTTCATATCCCCTTGTTTTAAATAAACCATGATTAGTGAAACTGAACTTGAACCACATAAAGGACCTACAACTTCATACCATGAAATATAGGGATAGTTTAGTATCCCCGTGTAGGGCTCTGGATTTACAGTAGAAAAACCCAACATCGAGAACATGCAGACGTATCTACCAGATACACTCTGTTGTAGGAAGAAATATAGGAAAGGTTTGGTGTTTTTTTCGTAAAGCTAATACAAGAAAGAAATATAGGCAAAGGTAGGTGGAATTAGTATGAGAGTAAGGAAAGGATTTAAAATCAGTGTATGGGATAATATCCCTACTGTAGAGTCTCATTAATGTGCGCTCATAAAGATACGCCTTCAGTAGGAAGTATCTGCAGTAAGGGAACGAATTTTTACTCCAGCAGATTCCCTTGCAGTAGAAAAAATAATTAGTAATAAATGTGGGAGGTGTTGTAGGAGTTTTTAAGGAAACGATAAAAATGGATGTAATTATTTCTTGCACTGCTAATCAAGGAAATACTTTAAAATACTGCTCGTAGTGATTTTTTTTTGCGTAAAGAAAAAACCGTGGAAAACACTACGTAGTTCTTTTCATGAAGATATTATTTCAAAATTACTTTTGTTAATGTAGTGAAATATTAGAAAACATTTTATTGTAAAATATCTACTACGATTACCGAACTATATACAAAGTGTGGATAGATATAATATAGTAATAGTTACAGTTTACACCTGTTTTTCATAAACGATCAGTCAGAGTTACTCCTAAATTTCAATATTTCACAGATTTTCCTACTATTTAACAGATTCTGTCACATTTTACTAGTATAGAAAATCACCGCTTTCGTATGACGAAAAAATATCCGTCGTAGTTTATCCATTGGTTAAACTATAACCCAAAACACGTTTAACTAACGGCTGTGTATATAATGGCAAAAAATGATTGCCCAGTCTATGGCCTGGAAAAGGTAGATGCGAGGCAGAGCCCATCAATTCCCCGCTCGCCTTCTATCGACCTGCTCACACTCGCTCTAAGCTTTCTTACTTGAGCCTCCTTCGCTTAATTTTAGATTTATAAGAACTGTATTTTCTTTACAAACCTAATATATATGATATTAGAAATAATAAATACTTTATTTTAACACAGTGTTATGTTTTCGCAGTTCAAGGTATTGTAAGAGATGATTACAAGGTTTATTATTCGGAAGAAAGAAGTCTGAAAATTTTCAAACTAGTGTCTACGTTAATTTTTCCCCGATAATTTACGCTTAGTTTGATCTGAATATAATAGAGTGATTCATCCCCTGCATAATTACGTTAGAAAAATATATTAAACCCCTTGCCTTTTACAGAATCGATTAGCAGAATTTGTTTCTCTTTATTTACTAGTAGTCTTTCCTTTAGACGTCCCTATATGTATACAGTTGAGTTTCCATAGAATTCATATCGACTTTATATTTTCTTCCTTATCGCTGAGATCCCCAAGCATTTAACTGGAAGACTCTGCAACATTTCTAAATTGAGCTAAACACATCCTCAGTAAATCCTTTGCCTGACGTTACCACAAATCAAACTGAATATGTGATTGTCAAGAATATATTTTGCAACAAAGTACTACAGTAACGCGTTAATAGTTAATGTCCCAAGACTCTGTTACAATGTCCATGTGTACCGTTAATATCTATTGCACCTATTCAGGATTAAACAATAAATAATGTATGAACCCTCCGCTAGAAAACGGATTCATGGGATTTATTTCACTCACGTTTACAGTTTCATTGGTACTTTGTCGTTTAATGGTTTTGCTTTCAGTGCTTTATAAAAAAACATTAAGAGTTTTATGCTGAAATTATATTCAATAGTTATTTCACATGACACAGGTTTATAGAAGCAAGTTGTTTTTATAAAATAAAATAGAAATTATTCAGGAAAATAAAATAATTTTAAAAAATTGTATGATGTGAAAATTCATTAACATTAGTGAATAATAATGTCTACGTGTATTCCTACAAATTATATTATATATATGAAAATACAAGAATATTTTTAGTTTAGAATTAAAATTAAAAATATTCTTGTATATGAATAACCTTAATTGTTTTTGATTATTATACAAGAAAACATTATATATATATATATAATGATACACCTATAGTATATATATATATATATATATATATATATATATATGGTGTATATATATATATATATACATACCTATAGTATGTATATATATAATGATATACCTATAGTATATATATATATATAATATGGTGAAATGTTTTCTTGTAATATAGTTAATAAATTTTAAAATATTTCAAAATAATAATACTTTTAATGAATATATTTATTCATATCTTTTCGCCGATAAAATACTACCAGCATCTTCAGGAAAATAATTATCTAATAAAATATGTTTACTATCTAATAAGAATTTTGTAAAAATGTTTTATTAGATAATTATTTTCCTGAAGATGCTGGTACTATTTTATCGGCGAAAAGCTTTGAATAAATATATTCATTAAAAGTATTCTTGTTTTTGAAATATTTTTAATTTATTAATTGTATATATATATAATCTCAAATCAACCCTATATTAATATGATTAATGTCATTTATCTTATAATTTGCATTGCATTATCACTTTAATATGTTTATCAATATTTTACTAACAAAAAGTAAATATGTACCCTAACTCTATGATAAAATATTTACAAGTAATAATGCCACTAAGCCAATGCTTTTAGCGTATAGTTTACACCAGTCCCAGAATCGTAATTTCGATGACCGAGTAGCGCAGGTTTCCTAGTTGTGTTTGCTTTGCGACAATACAAGGGAGTACAACTTCATATTTAAGCACAATTATTATGTTTTATTCAAACAAAGACGTCCGTATTTTAAATAAAAGTTGTATTAAAGAACAGTTGTATTCCATACAAGAAAAGGTATTGATCTACAGCTTAAATACGCGCCAATCGATTGGTTGAATACACTATTCAGGAATTTCACTAAAGGAATCTTTACCTTGCGTTTATGTTCATTAGACGGTTATTCCAGCCTCCAAAAATATTTATTTATTCCTATACCAGCTTCTGAGTAGTCAGTAGAATGGTGCTTATTAAATAGTGGCTGCCAAGACTTTACAATGTTTTTAATAATAAACGCAATAACCACAAAATAACTTTATTTATTCACTTGATGTACATTTCAGTTACAAGGTAACCATCTTCAGAAGTACTGAAGAGAAAATTAATTTAATTTTAAACGTAACAAATATAGCAAAAAAATATTGAGGTTATAAATTTATTCTTATTTTGTCTTAAACATTGTCACTTAAAAAAGGACTTTACAGTTAAATATAACGTGACCAACGGTTCTTTACTTTGTCGACTGAAAACGTTATCATGGAAGAAAGGGAGGAGTTAGTAGGTATATACGTTTAATGAGCAACAACATTGTGTCCTGTCAAAAGATACTTAGCCTGTATTGTTTAGATTTTTCTGATGTAAGATTAGTTGGTTAGTCCCTCACCCTCAGAGGTTAGTTTCTTTCTTTGGGTTCGTTGCACTTTTACTATATAGTTTTTGTATCAGTGATTTTTGCCAGCTGTTTATGACCAGGCACATGGTGAAGTTCAGCATCTTTTAAACAACATAAAGACTGGATTCAGGGTAATAACTGTAGTAACATAATTCTCCTTTCTTCCACACTTAATGGTACCTTTCACTCTCACTCTAAAGTAAATAATAATAGCCTAAGTGTAGTGAAGTGTAGGTCGTAGACCCTATCAAAGCTGCTGTTAAAGTGTCATTCTAGTCATGTCACTGGTTAGATCTCACTTTAAAGCTCTCGACTAGTTTCCATATAGTCAGCCTTATTCTTCAACCACCTACAGACTTCAAGAATATGATTCGACTATCCTGAAATAACTATTAATACTTTATTGGAGGCAGTTTACAAAGACTCACGAAACCCATTCGTTGTTACTTTAAGTACTATACTGAGCTCATTAGTTACATTTTGACGCCTAATTGATGTAGTGGACCGAGGACTTGACTATCAATCCTAAGATCCTTGGTGGTGCTAAGGATAAGACCCTCTGATGATGATGACATGATCATCGAAATGTACATAAGGGTTTAATCTTAAGTAACTTGTTTTATTTGTTATTTTTGATTATTTTTGTGGTATTGGGGTTCTTTCCAATATTTTTATTGTAATACACATATACCATTAAGTCAAATGAACGGTAGAACAGTAGGGCTGGTCACATACCCTCACTTGTACAGGTGTGGTCCAACTGTCTTCCAAGCTCAAAAGTGATTTTAATTATTGATATATTTTACGAGACCTCTTCCAAACCGAATATTAGCGAAAAGTAGCTTCTAATGATTAAAGTTGACCTACATTCTAACTACTGCCATAGTTCTCACAATTATTTTCATAATATTTAATAAATAAAAATGTATTTTATATTAGTATAGATACAGTTTTGAAAACGCATCGAGTTTGAACGGTTAACGAAGCGTTGAGTTTCTCATTGTTAAGGGAATTTAAACCTAAAAAAATAATGCAACTATAAATAATTTTGTATAACAAAATAGGTCAATATGTATTAAATTGGGTGTTTAAATTGTAGTTTAAAAGTGAGTATGTTAGTGTAAAGATAATATGAAATGTTGGTCTTTATAGTATGGCATTTTAATCTACTATAAAACTCATAACTTTGCTCGGGTGTACTAACTATAAGAATTAAAATTTAATAATTTAAAAATCAAGAAAATTTCAACTAAATTAAGGCTGGAGTTCTATTTGAGAGTAAATGATGGAAAAGTATCAATTTTTAGGAGTAAAAATAGAGGAGAACATTTTTTTTAACGAAAAGAAAATGTATCACTATTTTTAAATAAGGAAAAGATACTAAGAAAACAGTCTGGTCTTGCACTCGGAGTTGAAGAAAAATAAGTTTTGGTAAAGAAGATTAACAGATAAAAAGGGATGTGTTTTTTATATACCTCATAGATAAAAAACAGACCCATAGGGGAAGAGAATGTGACCTTGCGTAGTTCTCGTGTATAGGCCTATGTGTTTGTGAATGGGCGCGCATGTGTGTGTACCTATGGCATGTGTTAAAGTATTAATGGTAAAGTCTAAGATTTATAATTATTACTTTATTCTAGTTATTGCTCTTCGTTTCATCCTTAAAGAAACGATAATTACTTTTCAGTTTTAGTTAAATATCAAGGGGAACAAACTCTAGAAGTGTCTAACAAATGACATAAACTTGAGTGTTTAAATAATTTCACTCAACCAAAACTAGGTTTTCTAGAGATAGAGAAATCTCGTAATCCAGATAAATTTAATTCTCCGAGGAGGTTGCGAAAAGGATTTGACTGGGAATAGAAAATCTTCGGCTGTCAGTGAGTTGTCAGTCTGAGTGAAACAGGAGAAGGTAATTTCAGTAACAGTTTGACGGAAGTTGTGTGGAAGACGGCGCCAAGCTCTGCTATCAATGCACCTGCTAAACAGATGCTATCGTTTTATTACATTCCTGACTTATGTGTGTTTCCCTTTGCCTCAACAAGACTGCGAATAAAAACTTAGACCCTAAATATTTATTATGTATAGTTAGGAAATCTTATTTTCTTTATAATTAGTTGTCATTTTAATTTTTTAAATTTCTGTCATACATTCCTAACGTATTAAAACGTTTGTGAATTTAATACAAATGTAATAAATAAATAATTTTAAAGAATGTAAACGGCCCTTATTTTTAAACATTTAGTAAAAATGATTGCTAAATATTCAAATACATTTCTTGATAATAGGGCTAATATTAGACCGATAAATTACACAAAGTAAAAACGACACATTTCAAAATTTCATTTGATTATTTGACTTTTTAGGTCACAATTGTATTAATTAAATGTAAATACATTTTTTTCGAAATCAGTCAACTATTTATAGAGGAAACATCTTACACTTATAAATGTTTTATCTATGGATTAAAATGTCAGTACTCATGGCAATCTAAAACAATAATTTTTGAAAAATTTTAAACCTTATCAAAGATATGTGTATTTGCGCAAAGGAGTAAACAATACACAGAACTACTTGTTTTCAAGTAATACGAATATACAAGTTATTTGTTAGGATGACCTATATCTGATTGTAGTATACAGCATTATCACCCATTTCTCACAACAATGAAATCCTTCAAGTCGTTCGAGCATCATTTATAACAAGCATCCGTTTGGAGGTTTTTTATCTACTGTATGTATCTCTAAAACCTTGTTCACACTATTAGACAAAGTAGAGCGATTGTCCATAAACCTGTCTAAGGGATGTCTCTAGACATGTGTATATACAATGAATTTAGACATTGTTGACATTTAGACTTTGTTGTGTGTACACACTTCTTGCTCAGTTGCTGACCTTTTTGGATCGCTGCTTGCTCTGTTATAATTTTGAATATTTAAAAAAGCGAAAAAGAGCGTCGGTGGAGATGTGACATTTTTGCAGAGGGACCTCATGTTGGTTGTATTTTACTTTAAACATTAAAATTGGAAGACCTCGTGGGGTTCCGAAACTTTACCCATTTGCCACCAAGTGATTTTGAAGAATTACTGAAGTCTTTATGCATAAATATTAAGAAAGAGGAAACACATTCATAGAAATAATTCTACCATTCATGGATTTTCCCATAACCTCCAAGGATATTTTATATTTTTTTATCCAGTTCTTCGATTACCTTTATTTTTTTTATTGCGTTTTTATAATCGGGATTTGTAACTTCCCATAAACAATTTGCTAAAATGTTCTATGAAAAACAAAACGTTTTGTGTAAACCACATACTTGAATAATAAAAACAACCAGAAACAAAACTATCGAAATAAATAAAACCAATTGAATGATAGTATTTCTCATGACTCTCTGATAATAACAGGCGACAATGACTCGCAACACGTCCATACTGCGAAATACTGCGCTACATTGTTTAACAATTATCGTAAGTATCCCATCTGTGATGGGAGACCAATGTTCTGCGATTTTGTTGCAGAGACATGTCTATAGGACGAGTTTTGTCTCGAATTCGTCTACATTCTATCGCTCAAACGTTCTAGTTATTCTTTAAAGACAGAGATCATTCGACTTTGTTTAATAGTGTGGACAAGCCCTAAGTGTATTTAATACATACATCAGTGAGGAATCTCCGTTATAGTGATACTCTAACACTGATTATAGCTAAACCGTTGTTGCTCTTATGTGTCTGATGACATTGATGATTTCATACTTAAAGGAACTGAGTATTAGAATTTTGTATTTTTAATGCAGCGGTTATTTTATTTTTTTAAAAATCAAGGTCGTGACCGAATAATATTTATGAATGTTTAAACAAGTACTTTATAAATTTATATTATTAAATGAAAAAGAAAACACTTCAATACTTCAGAAACAAAGAAAGAAAGAATAGTTATAACTTATATTTTAACTTTTAGTTACTTCAATTTCAACACGTGTTCTCCTGCAATTAATACATTAACTGCTCGATGTTTGAAAGTGCAGGAAAATTTAAAAACTTTCAAGAAAGAAATTTTACGAAATTATATATTTGTTCAGTTTCTTATAACGTACGAATTACCTTTTACACACATGAAGAAAAACCTTTGTTCTTTGACTAATATCACATAAAAGTAAAAATATCGGTGCTTGATTTTCTTACACGGTTGAAACAATACGTGAAATTTGCAAAAACGCTATTAGAATATTATTCAAATTTACACTGAATTTACTTTCGTTCGTTAATCTCAATAACGATATTTTAAAAAGTAAACTATACTCTTCATGAAGCATTAAATTGTGTAAACCTCTTTAAAAAAATCAGTTTTCCTGAGCCATTAAACAGTATTTAAGCCTAATTCAAGTACAATCTGTTCATTAACTTAATCCTAGAAGTATCATTAACTTGATGTCAATTAAAACAGAGTTAGTCGCGTATAACGGGCGTTCACATCGCGTCACTCCTGCGTCCTTCTAATTGACAGAATGACAACGTCGGGAGATCCTCCCTTCTGCTTTCTGGTACTTTTAAACTCTTAGCTTTTGTCTGTCTCCCTTGTTCGTTGTTAACTTAATAAGTGCCTTCTATACGCTTCCTTCTCATTATCATGATCGTGAAATGCGATTCTTTATTTCATTATGGAAACTTTTGCCTTTATTTTTTCTTTTACAAACATTTCGTAATTGGCTCGGATTAAAGTTACATCTGAAAGTAGCTTAACGAAAGCGTGTAATTGATTGAGCGCTCTGGATTAGTGAATACTGAAGTAGTACTAGTCTTAAGACAAGCACACAGTAAAAAGAATATAATTGGATCAAATTTCAACTAAATATTGGCAAAAAATAATAGGTAGTGATAACACTTGATTACTAGATTGAGGTCCTGGGTGCGATACCCAGTGCTATAAAATATAGTCAAGGTGAAAAGGGCACTTACGACCTTAGACTATAATGAGCGGTTAAACGTATACTACCTACATTATAGACTATTTTTACGGCAAAGAAATAAAGAAGAAAACATCTTTTACCGTTAACCTACCGCCGTTTTTGTGTTTCGGAGACCTTCGTTACAATTCGTTGATATCAGGATTGTTACATATTTCCTTTAAAATTCAGTGATGACGTCACATTCTATCGACCGACTGCATGTGTAATTTTCTATATGGCTAGGAAAAGAAAGTTACAAATAAAAACGTATTTATACTCAACAAAACATTTTTGCTCTACAACAGTTTGTTTATGTTACTCGTCATAAATAAATAGCACAACATTCCAAATTTCCAAAAAACTGTAAAAGTTTCAAAAAATATAATTACAGTATTATGCCAATTTACACTGAATTTGTCTGCGTTAATCTTAAAAATGAATTTTATTCAATAAACTCAACTACACATTAAACTTTAAATTCTGTTAACATGCGTTACATGCCTTTTGAAAGTCGCTTACGGAACGTTTGTGTACAAACGTAATCCAACTCCTATCAAGTAATTAGGATTTTCTTCAATAAATGTTTACATTTACACAAAAAAATTGGAAATATTTAATAAATTAAAACATTTAGACCGAAAAGTATTCTGTTTCATTGTAAATTGTCCTCTGCAATAAACAGTAAAAAAAACAACTGAAGACAGAGTTAATACGAAAATATTTTAAAATTCAAAAACTGTTTTATTTCATCTAGTACCGAGAAAGATATATTTTTCGTCAAGTGTCTAGCCATTACATGGTCGGAACGCTGCCGCCTTTCGTTTTGTCCGAAATAAACTTTTTCCTGCAGTGCAGTATACATTACGCACGTTACAAGCCTCCACGATTATAAATGCATAAATAACCGGCGCGAGTCAAGTCGCGTGACTGTAATTTTTACAATATGTATTTCAAATATTTCCCATTAGACAATTAGCGTGCAAACGATCCAAGTCTGGTACGCGGTTCTCGGAACGGTTTCATTTCTGAAATATTTACCGAGTTGAAAATGAAGTAGAATAATGTTGCATAAATCATTGTCGCCGGTTGGCTATTGGTCGCACGCTATGGCTATTGGACATATTGCTCATGTTGTGTAAGCGATGAATGATTACCTAGCTAAGAAATTATCTTGCATTAAATAATATACCCCTAAAATACATTTACTAACAATGACAGTCGTGGACAAGCTGAGAGCAGTTTAGTAAATATTGTTATAAGTTTGTTATGAAATGTTTTATGAACAATAAAACGTTCAAAACATTAAATAAATAAATATATAAAATAGGCAGAGTAAGAGAATGAAAGTAGTTATATATATTTATATATATATATATATATATATATATATATATATATAAAGAACATAAGTCAAAATACAAATACAAGAATTATAATTGAATTTACAATTCAAAGCTTTTCGTTGGCTAACAGTACCAACATCATCAGGAATATTAAACAATTAATATCATCAAAGAAAAGCTTTGAATTGTAAATTCAATTATAATTCTTGTATTTGTATTTTGACTTATGTTCTTTATTAATACACAAGAATACATATTGTAATATATATATATATATATATATATATATATATATATATATATATATATATATATATATATATATATATATATATATAAAGAAAAAAGTCTAAATACAAATACAATTTTAATTGTTTAATATTCCTGATGATGTTGGTACTGTTAGCCAACGAAAAGCTTTGAATTGTAATTCAATTATAATTCTTGTATTTGTATTTAGACTTTTGTTCTTTATTAATACACAAGAAAACATACTGCGATATTTATATATATATACGTAAATTACAGTAAATTTTACGCTGTGTTCCTAGATAATGATTTTTGTTGATTTTGACACACAAAAAAACATTTAGGAATTGGAAAGTGAAGGTCAGAATAAAATTAACGTTGGCAGTGATCTGCCTTATTAACTCTGCGGATCTAAAGATTGGCAAATCTAAAAATATTCCAATAAATAGAAATCCTATTCAAAGTAAACAAGAAATTACAACTTTATTGATATATATAGTACAAGAACAAAGTAAACTTGTAGATAAAATACTACTTCGTATTACGCAGTAATTTAGTCTAGGTAAAGCATTTCCGTGAGCATTTGAGCATATAAGGGTCAAGATGGGAGAAGGGAGAAATAAGGGTAGGGAAAAGAATTCCCCCCAACTCAGCATTAATACACTTCTTTATCAGAAATATCCTCTAAGATCAAAGAACACAACCGTACAAAAATGCTGACGCGTACTAAAACTTGAATTGAGACGTAGACGAAACGTTACTAGGTGGAAAATCATTTGTCTTTGAATGTTTACGAGGGGTAAAAGAAGAACACCCTTTCGACTAATGCATAAGTTATGAAGGGATGGACAACTTTTGGTCCTTCCCGTTTGAAAACTTTATAAGTGTAAAACACTCGATAGTTCCAAGACAAAAAAATGTGATAACGGTTAATGCGATTGGTGAAAAAAACCTTATTGAGAGTAGTAAATTTAGAGAATGTTCCAAAATACAACAGTTTAATTTAACAAATAAGAGAAAAAAGTAAAAATTAGCATTTTTATAATAAAAACTTTTAAAACTATTTAATTTCAAGAAATTTTTTAAAGAATATCTATTTTTAATTTTACGATTCCATTTGGTTTGTTAGTTACGACTAATGTTTGTAAAATCATAGAAGTTTAATCACACAGATGGGGAAGATCATTTCACTTCATTGTAGTAGAAGAGGTATTTTCTAAAGGCAAGTACCTAGTCTTAAAAATTAATATCTTTTTTATCTGACAGAAAATTGTAAAATAAAAGAGCCTGATTTAGTAAATATAACAAGTTTAGGTTATTTTTGGTGCTGCTGATCTTGGTGGTGGTGGGATTATGGCGATGAAATTAAATAGTAGAGATATGATGGTGGTTGTACTATAGAGGTTGTGTGGTATTGTAGAGATGTGTCTTGGTGGCTCTATAGAGGGTGATGGTGGTGTGATGGTTGTGGTGGTCAAGGTACACTAGGTAATGTGTTAGTAGTGGTGGTGTGGTGTTATTGTGGTATTCTCGATATTGTGTTGGTAGTGGGGGGGGGGGGGTAATGACGTGTGGTGGCGTTGGTCTGTGTTTTGTAATCTTGTGTGCGCACGCATGCTTGAGTGTGTGTGTGTGTGTGTGTGTGTGTATGTGTGTGTGTGTGTTTGTGAGCGGGCGCCCGCTCGCGAGTTGTACAAAGACTCTACTGAACAAAGCTTTATCACATACGCGTTTCATTAACGGAATTTATTTCATACACGTTTATCAACAAACGAAATGCTTAGCGTCGCCTGTAGCCACTCACGAGATCCAATTAGCCAGATTGGGTTGAAGTAATTTCAGCTGTGTTAATAAATTTCTGAAATTTCTACATGGTATCTGTGTCTCTTAGTAACACATAACAACAAAATTGCATTGTTTTTTCGAAAAAAATTAAACAATTATATAAATGTCAAGTATCTAGAAATACACACAAAATGTTTTGTGCTTTCAGGAATACAGTTAACTCATGAAGCTACTGCACTGGAATATTCATGAATAGTTTTCAATAGTAATATTTTCTTTAAAAACAATTGCTATTACTCGAATATTCTGAATAGTTGCCGTCGTATGCAACATTAATATAATTTGTTATCTTTTCTGAATATTTTAACAAAAATATATGATTTAATTGTTCTTAATTTTATGGAACGTTTCCCATTTTTGTGATAGTATTAAAACCTATAGTATTACCACAAAAATAAAAACATCACAATAATTACTTATTTTCTACATCCAATTTTTAAGATACCATTTAAAGACTATCCTTGATGTAAAACTTTTAACATTTTACTAAATGAAATTTCGATACTAATAATTGTTTGGTGTAATTTTACTATACAAATATAATTTTTTGAACTATCAATTACAAACACCTAGCTACAACATTTACAAAATCTTTATGTACGTTTCACCACAGCGTCCTCAGTAGGCTATACAAGTATACTTCAGTTGGCTGCCTTCTGGTGATGCCAACTTAAGGCAGCGTGTCATGTTCAATAGTAACTGTTTCTATACTTGTTGCTAAGTGCTTCTATTGGTTAAGTGTAAATTATGCCTCTGCGCTTTACAACTGAATTAATATTAAGATGTAAGGAATATTAGTAAACATATTGGACAGATTATTTTACCACTGCCCAATCTTTACTTTGGCTAACTAAGATGGTAGGCTATTGCGAGAAGTTATTTGGCCTGTTTGACACAATGGCACAAGGCCAAATTGAAAGGTCGACGAGATTGGACAGATTTCATTGTGAGTACACAATATGAAATATACAGACTAAGTCTAATTCCATCGACGGGAGGCATTTTAAAACGTTACGACTCAAGTAATGACTAATTAAATGCAAGCCAAAGGCTTTTACAAGTAGTTCACTCTCTAGATACTCTCGCACAACAGATACTTGTTGTGAAGCGTTACAGGTAATAAATTGTCGTTATTATTTGTAAAACATTTTTTTTTGAAATAATTTAAATAAAAAAGGAACGGTGTTATAACAACCAAAAGAATGTTATATACTAAATGCATTATTATGAAATAGGACTTCGTAATGCTGAAAATATGTTATTAACAATTGGGCTGAACAATTTGTAAAATGTTTGAAAGTATCGTCGTAACTAAGAACGGTTTTACAAAATATACTTTGGTATAAATTATCTAGGCATATAATTCATTTAATTTTTGTTTTAAATAGTTCATGATTAATTGCGTAAGAGGTAGAAAGAAGGGTCTTTGGGACAACTGTTCTGCCACACTTGATCTTGTACTTTTTACATTCTAAAGTACGCCTACTACTAATGTGTCCTTATTATTAAAGTACGTTCATAATATTGTCTTATATTCAATTAGTTTCAGAACGTAGCGGTTACCTTTTATAAGGTTATTAACAACTTTACATGTATGTTTTGTATACTATATATACATATATATATATATATATATATATATATATATATATATATATATTTATATTTATATGTTGTTCTTGTTTAATTACATATATATGGAAAGTGATACACATACATACACACACACACACACACACACACATATATATACATAATTTTTTTTAATGTTTGCAACATTGTTTTATTGTATTCACTTATCACTTACACTATAATGTACTTACATAAGAAACTTACTTGTTAAAATATTTAGGGATATTATTGAGCTTGACATTTCTGTAACTAATATATAGTGTCTTATATGTATTTTTTTGAAAAGTGTCTTTTTCCAAACAATCATTGACATTTTATAAAATAATATTGACATTGACATTTAGTCATTAAATTTGTTTGGTGAACTAAGCACACATTAGTTTACCTCTAAAACATTAGTAGAAAGTTGCCCAATGTTTGGATCAGAGACATAGGTGATAAAGAAAACAATGGAAACAGAAAAAATGCTATGGGAATAATGTTTTGAAAAAGATCCTGCAGCTTAGCGGTAAGAGAAGTATGTAATAAAAAGAAAAGAAAACAAATGAATGTAAAAGATTTACTTAATGAAGAAACAAAAAACCAATAACTACCTTGAGGTGGACATAGGTATGTGTAGAATAAATGAAACACAAATATCATTGAAATTTTTTTACGAAAAATAAATAGATAAAGAAAGACTTAGATGCAATGAAACAATGAAATGCAATTAGAATGGTAAAACGAAATATGTCATACTTTTCTTACAAGTTAAGTACCTTTTGCAACTATCTTAAAATTGAAAACCATTAGAAGATGCTAATCATTTAACAATCCACTAAAATTGGTTTTACTAACAATTTAATTTCACAACATTAACTATAGAATTGTATTACTATACTATTTACTGTATAGGCCTACTGTATATGCCTACTGAATAGGCCTACTGTATAGGCCTACTGTATAGGCCTACTCTAAATACAACAGATCCTAAGATATTTGTCGACATTATTTGAATATTTGAACGGGTCGAGAATAATCTATTTATAATTACAACGTTTTTACAAACAATGTCTGGTACTTTCAACTCATTGTTACGCTCATGGCCTAAACAATGTCACTACCAATATTATTTTTCTTATGGCTTCAATTTTAACAATGACTTGAAAGGCTTGCAAATTAGATATAGAAACGACATAATAATAAACTGATTATCTCAGTAAGCGACCGTTTTATTTAATTCTAAATGTATATAAGAATTAAATAAAGATGTAAGAACACTATACATATTTTAAATGTGTAAACGTTTAATAATTGCTCCTGTATCTATACACGTGTTTAGGCGTGTAAACGGCGTACAAGTTTACAGGCATGCATAACAAAATATCCATACTATCGGAAACAATTTATTAGGCGCAATAACGTAGCACGTAATACTGTAATATTCCGTATTTAACGGCGGTACCGTAGGGCTTACACGTAATGAGTCTACGCTGGTGTAATGTTTAGATTATACTAAGTGTCCAGAACCGAAGCTGGGTTTGGGGCAGTTATCGACGGCTCGCTAAACCTGTAACGGACTTACACTCATGGTCGATTTATAAAATCATGTCAAAGTAAGACCTTATTTAATAGCGTTTCATTGTAGTTACGAAACATTTTACGTTTTATTATCATGATATATTTTAATAGAAACTGGGGCAGTAAGTTTTCTTGTTTTTAAATTTTTGCTCCAGAAAACCATTAAGAAAAATCAGGTATATTATCTGAATACAATTTAGCGTTGGGTTATACTGACCCTCTGTCAAAATATTCCCATAAGTCTAAAATATTTATATCACTAAGTAGAGTTACAAGTGTTTTTTTGTTTTTAAAAGCACTTTTAGTTACCATTCATTTTTTTGCGTTTTAAATCTCCCCGTTAGTTTATAGTGGATTATTCAAAGTTCTGGCTCTAATGCCATTTAGTTTACCATCGGCCGTTAAGTAAAGTAATACACCTTATGTCTTTCATAGATCCAGTAACAGCCTTTCTAATTTTAACGGAACAATAATTAAAGTTTAATTTATAAAAATGTACGTAGGGTTATAATATGAGTTACCTTCCTACAATAGAAAGCCCAATTTTGATTCCGAGTGACAAAAGTATAAAAAGATAAAACTGAACTGTTAATAACAATTGATAAAGAAACATAAACAAAGAAATTAAGTATGTTGGTTAGAATAAGTGCGTTAGTTCAGACTTTTTGTGGACCTTAAAATGACATCTAGCTATATATATTAGTAATATAGAGCAAAAAAAACTGAAATCGATAAAACGATAAGGGATATATACACTATAAAAATAATTAGAATCTGAAAACGACAATGATAAACTTTATTGTCATCATATAATAATCGATTAATCTGCCTACTTGGACATATCGATGAACAATATTAAGATATTTTTTTAAAAAATTAACTATCCATGGTTGATTAAATTGTTTAAGTAATTTTGTAATTCTTGGAACTGTTCAATTCATTAAATTGGTATATACTGTACTCATAAGAACAAAATAACAATTTTCAATTTGGCTGCTGAGTGTGAAAGGAATAGTAATGGTATATCACGATATTAGATTTATTCGATAAATGTGACACATCAAAACAACAAGTTATTTTAAAGTAACGTTCCTAATATAGGTTATGTGTGTGTATTTGTGTGTGTGTGTGTGTTTGTGTGTGTGTGTGTGTGTGTGTTTGTGTGTTTGTGTGTGTGTGTGTCTGTGTATGTGTGTGTGTGTGTGTCTGTGTGTGTATGTGTGTATGTGTGTGTGTGTGTCTGTGTGTGTGTTGTGTGTGTGTGTGTGTGTGTGTGTGTGTGTGTGTCTGTGTGTGTGTGTGTGTATGTGTGTGTGTGTGTGTGTGTGTGTGTGTGTGTGTGTGTGTGTGTGTGTGTGTGTGTGTGTGTGTGTGTGTGTGTGTGTGTGTGTGTGTGTGTGTGTGTGTGTGTGTGTGTGTGTGTGTGTTTGTGTAACAAGTACAAAGTTACCAAGTCACTCCAATTTACAACTCTAATATTTATAAGTTTATTTTGTAGGAACTCATTTAATCTTTAACTTGTCTTTGTTCAGAAGCAATGGAAGAAAACTGAAAAATCTGACAGGAACAGAAATCGATTATACAACAGGAACAAAGAAAAGTACCACGCTATAGTCATTTCCGTTCAGGTTTGTACATACAGTACTTATTTTGTTAAACTTTTGAAACTATTATATTTTAGTTTACAGATTAGTTACATTTTCGTACAATGCATATTTTGTTAATTAAATAACATAACTATTTTATCAGTGTTTCTTCCTCTCGTCCAATTTAAATCATCGTATCCTCAAGTCTGTTAACTTCTAAGATAATAAAATATTTACACACATAAAACAAGTTTTCAGGAAATATTTGAAATACTTTGCCATTGAGTTATATTTCTAAACAGAAAAATTCAAAACAATGAATTTCAAATATTTGCTTCATATTGTTCTTTCATGATTCTATATAAAAAATAAACTGAACCTAAATTCTTAGACGCATCCAATGTGAGACACCTTCAAACGTAGACCTTCTCTGACTGAATTCTTGATCATCTTATACCCTTTGAAAGGTTCTATTTTATGCGAAAAAAATGTCATCCCCACGAATACCAATGTAGTTCGGGATTTACTGGAGATGAACAGCCGAGCCGTCGGCAGAGAATGTGGCAATACCTCGCATCCACTAGACATTCTATGCAGTCTGTGGATCCGCAGATAGCAAAGGCTGTTACAGTTCTGTGAATCAATGACGAAAACCACTGGATGAGAACCGTTCTGGCATTTAGGTTTCTAATTTCTTTAGCAGTTAGTTTTATTATCAGTTGTAGTAATGTAAATAAATTACATTATTAATATTATGACCTTTACTCAATGCATCAGTTAATTTACTACTGAGATATGATTTGCGTCTTTTAGATATAGGTGATGTTTGATTTTTTTAAAAATAGTTGTTGCAAAAAAAGTAGTACTTATTAATATTCAAATTTTAAAAAAATATTATGTAGCAGGAAATATATGTTCTTCTATTCAATTTCAAGGGGGGATGGATTTGACTATAACCAGATAGTGATACTTATTGTGTTCACTTAGAAATACAAAATATCACAATAAAATTTCTCACTACTTATTGCTAATACGGGTCTTTAACGCTGACATTTACATTTACAATAAGCATTCACACTTTTTCTACACTATTTTTTTCGAGACAACTCTGTTGTAGTTTTTTTCTATAAACATACGAACTAAGTGTTTCACTAAAATGTACGTGCAATTTTCCTGACGCAAGCATTGCCAAACCCCTTGGTCACGGGTTGCCCTGAAGTTGGCAGGCTGCCACTGCTAATGAGTCGCTAACGCTGCAGTCGCTACGTTCCGTTTAAAAGAATCGTAAAGCCAATCCATTAAGTTCCATCTGCAATCCATTCGTATTACTACGCTATTTAAGACGGCACAGTTCATATTAATATTATACCGTTAATTTCTTACAGGTTTTCAACAAATGTGGATTGATTGCCGTACTCTGTAGTCAATGGTGGTTCTATACATACAAAAAAATGACGTGGGATATTAATCTTACTAGAAAATTAATTTTACAAAATAGTGCAATTATTTTACAATGTTAGGTAATGAAATCATTTATTTTTTATTAAACGCGGCTTTAAATATATTTACAGAACTGTTTCCAAATGATTTTGAATTCATATGATAATAATAGTTTATACCTGAGAAACATTTAACAGGTTTTGTTTTGTACATAGGTTAAACTATGCATAGGATTTGTTTAACTGTTGGTTGCTACAGTTTTGACGTTCAAAACACCATCTTCAAAATTATTTTTATTACCAATAAAATTAACAATAGCAACAAACAAAATATAAAACTAAAACAGACACCTCTAATATGTTTTAAAATATTCTCTTTCACAACACTTTCAATTCGTAACCTGTAAGATTGCGACAAGGACAATCTTATGTGAATATTAGAAATTTAAATAATAATGTACAACAGAATTTTGTAATATGTTTTGAGTCACAAGTTTTATATTTTAAAACTATTTACTGGTATTGGCCCTTTTACGTTTTCTAAAATGAATCTGAAGATGAATCATGAAAAATTGCATCAAGTACATATTCAAGCGATTTTACTCAGGTGTGAACTGTTTTCAACATTTCGAAAAGTTCCATTATTAGTTTTATGGTTTTTACTTAAATAATAAAAGTGCTTAAAATGTCTGATTACCAGCGCAATATGTTAAATTATTGATTAATGACAAAATTTACGAAAGAGATATCTGCATTGCGTTACGAAAAGAATGCAAAGCATCGTTTGATAGCCCTGCAGACCCACTGCCGAGAACAATATATTCCCAACATATGAACATTTATAAAGAGACCGAATGACAAGATGCAATAAATATTCAGAATGAAGCGTTTGGTTGTTTTTTGATCAGTAGTTTTAATGAACTTTCGTGGACAATATTTAAGATTTCCCCTAAACGAAAAGTAGCATGTGCAAATAAAAATAATGTTTTGTAATAATGTGAGCTTATTTATGATTTATTAAGTCTTCACATATTTCCTTACTGTTAAGTGCACGGAGTACTGTTATCTTCCACTCAAGTCCTTCACTGTTGAAACGCACGATTTACTTTCATACTGATAAAATTTCTGTTTTGCAACGGCATTTACGTCGGAAAATGTTGTAATCACGGTTCGATGGTCCTCGCTTCCTTGGCCAGAGAATCGGCCTCTTCGTTCCCTTTGGTGCCGGGATCCATTGAAGCATACAAAGCTTCTTCTTTTCCTCAATTAAGGATAGAAGAGTATTGATCTTTTGGGCGAGGTTTGTATTTCCTTTTTGGAGAAACTGGAGAGCAGATCTGTAGTCCGTGAAGATTACTATGCCATCAGAGGGGTTGAGTGTTGTCCAAGTGAGGTAAATAGTCAGAGCTTCTTTGATTGCGATGAGTTCGCTTGTGAAGTTGGAGGCGGTTTTGCCTGCTGCAAAATAACAACCCATAACAACCAAAGAAAATCATCACTTCCCGAGCTTAACTTTGACAGGGAAATAACAAAAACAATTGCCAGACTGAGGACAATGCACCGTAAGACATGAAAATCTTGCCTGATGGATCAAGAACATACCCTGAATGTATGCACTGCCCAGGGATACAGCTTGATCCCGATCAACTCTTCAACTGCCCGTCCATCATTGCAGCACTATTTAAAATTGACTTAAACTGTTCTAGGGAGACCCTTTATATGGACAAAGCTGCAGATGTGGCCAGTGCAGTGCTTCACGCCTTTGGACCCGTGTAACTGTGCTCTCTCTACCTTTCTCTGAACACTTTTTCTTTTTTTTTATTGTTTTTATTGCACTTGTCACACGACAACAACAACAAACAACTGATAAAATTTAATGTTACTATATCTAATGCGTATTTACTATTCAATTTACTATTTAAATTTCGTATTGGCATTTTATTGCAAGGCCTCGTCATAAATTAGTTACCTAATACAATAATGAAGCATTCACTGAAAATGTTTTAGTGAATAAATAACTGTGATTGTTAACCAATCCAACGTCGGAAAAATACAACAATTGAAATATATAATTTGTATTAGCCGCCTTTTCTGTATTATGCTGTTATATTTTATCCCTGAAGTCTTAAAAATTCTACGTTTTCAAATCTGATTCTTCACTCAAAGTAAACGTTCAATACGAGTAGAGATGGATTTTGCTATTGTGGTCTGAACATAGGTATATATCCCCTTAACATGTATTTTCCTACGTAATAATACCATGCATTATGAATTTACAAAATTTAAAGCCACTAAGTTACCCCTCTTAAGATCCCGCGGTTGACAATTAACGAGCTTATTAGATCTGACGGAAACTACGAACTACCTAAAACTATGCTACACTCAGAAACTATCTGAGTTACAATACTTTAAGGTTGGTAATATTTTACAGTCTTTATTGGAGCACTCTTCTCACTTTGCAAGAAACGTAAACACTTGTTTACACCAACACAAATTATTTAACTTATTAAGTCTTATTATTAATGCAGAGGCATGAAAAGTATTAATGAAACAATGTTAACGGGTTTTTTTTACATAACTATATTTATTTCTACTATCTTGCTAATTCCTATGTCTATAGTTTCAAATGCCTTTATCTCTCTAATGTAAAACTAATAAAATGGTTTTCTTATTCCGAGCATAGTCTTCTGTGAGTGACATATTTCCATAAACTCTATGTAGATAGTAAGGCCGGATTGCCGATAAGAAGTTGACTTTATTTCGGTTGAGAGTAGGTCTATTTCAAATAAGCTGTTCAACTCACTCTATAGATATTTTTACCTTATTTCTAGTAACAGTGGTCCTTAATTCAGTCTTATTTACTTCCATCTACTCACCCCAAATCCTTCTTCTTAAAGATTACAATAAGGAACATATCTACCTGAAGTAAGATATCCTACTCTACCAACACGATAGTATGATTGCCTCCTGCTATCAGGAGATCAGAAATGTGCAAGGAGATCATTATGTCATTTTTTTAGTAATTATATCTACCCTTCCTTACCTTTTTTTATTAAAAGGTGGTGTAACGAGCAGACACTCTTTACTGTACGTGAAAGTTATAAACTTGGCATAATTTTACCCCATTTCTAATACTAGAGCTCATTCTATTCTCTCCTTAACCAGATCTCGTTTCAACTTCCCTTCCTCCTGCAAGAGGGAGACACTTCTTACAATCCCAATATAGAATATGTCTACAATACGCGCGCTGTTCATGGGATGCATGCCTTCCTTTACATATTCTATCAGAAGATTTACGTTCCAACCTATTACCACATTTTTTGATTAAATACCTTAAAACTACAAATCAAGGTTAGTAATAAAAAAAGAGTTTTAATTAAGCTACTTAAATGTAAAGTCTCATAGACGATAAATTTTATAATTCTGAAACAAATTAAATTTTATTCTAAGGTTTAAAAACAATAAAACAAAATACTTTTATAAGCAACGTAACAAAATATATCCATTATATAGACTGCTTTCTTTGTATAAGGAAATGTGTTTCTTCTTGAGAAGTTATTAAATTTGTTCCTACCAAGCACCTGAATAAACCGACTCCACAGGCGTAAAGGGTTTTCCCCAACGTTTTCTTAGTATTTCTATTACACATTTTGTTGGTTTTCATTGCTTTATTTGCATTTTTATGTAGGGGTTTCTGAACACACTTAGCTTTAAAAGGCACTTTAATTAACACATTGTTTTTATTATCACGTGTTTTTTGTACATTACAATGCATACGTTTGAAATTAATGATAGCCAATTAGTCTGTATGTCTATCCTTTACGCATAACTACAATATTAATCTGATAAACATAAAACTTTGGGAAATTGTCAAGTATAATCTCGCAAGGATTTCAGCCCGATTGGAAGTTTCTAAGTCATTATTAAAAAAAAAAAAAAAAAACACTTTTAATGCAGTTACTCTTATGATTGATCATTCAGTAACCTAAATTGAAATAGACCAACTATTGATATACATGCAACTAATCCGATTGATATAAAATTGTGGAAAGTGGTTTCTGCGGACACGTCCGCGAAGGTTTCTGGTAGCATATGGTACACCTATCCTATAAATTAGGATTGATGTTTGATGTCGTGTATATATATATATAAATCCGAACGCCTCTTTCAACAGTCTGTAACGCGCTGCGGCGAATCACTGCATTTTTAATTAATTTTGTAATATTGTTAGACTACCGGTATATTTGAGTGAAACTAGAGGACAACTCCCTTTTACCCATCACGCATTAGAAAATACCTATTCCGTTGATCTTCAGACGACAGACAATCCACAAAGACAGTTTAAAGTGGTTTTGGCGGAGAATCATCGCATATGCGCGTAGTGGCGTGATTCTTACTTGTTAAAAACATTATTCTTTGACTTAGTTATGTATTTATCTTGTAATATAAATGGTTAGTTTAATTTGTCAACGTATTCATGTAGAAGGACTTTATTCATTTCAAGAGTATTTTTTTAAAACTTCATATAGAAACCTAAATTGGCTAGATAAAGTAAGAATTTGAGGCATTAGATAAATATTTTAACTAACTTTACCTATTAATAACCAAAAGACACTTTTTGTATACAAGGATAGTTAAGGCTCTAAATATTGTAAAAATAATTAATACTGTATGTTTATCGGTAAAAGAAAATAATTTTAACAAATTTTTAAAAGAATTGGAGTGAGGGAAACCCCGTCATATTTATAACTGTGTTACTTTAGCTACGCGTGTAATGGAGGAAAAGCAGGATTTTGCCGACAGAAAACGGGTTTCGAAACTCACCCAGCCCAAAATTATCAAGTTTTTCATATAATATATATTTTAGTGATTTCGTACAGTTGAGTTAACTTTTTGTGTATAGATAGACCTACATAGATTTGTAAATATGTAGTGAATTGTTTTTGTAAAATAGATGCATTCTTCTAGATTTAAAGATACAGTTAAAACAAGGTACATTAGTTAATATGGTACATATGTAAGTACATAAAGTGTTTATTTTCATTTATCTTAACATTTTTATTGTAATCAGATATTTCTAGGTCCTAGGAGAAGAACAAATAAGGAAAAAAAATCAAGTGGAACAATGTAATCTTATTATTATTTTAATTTGCTAATCTCTGTTTTTCTTTATGTAAGTATAACTAAAAAGATATTTCATTCATTTGAAAATCTTTCTCATCAAATTTGATTCATTAAACATTTCTATTTATCAGATGACAGTCAACCGACAATACACGTTTTAAAATTCTTTTACCTTCTTCTTAGCGTTCAAATCCACTATCGAGAAATAGCAGCCATTTTTAGTTATTACATCCTTATTACCTGCTATTCTAAACAATCACGTAGTTGTATGGGAGAACTAATTAGCTTCTTCAACTCTGATACACGTTCTCTAGTTGGCCATACATTTCATACAATTTCCCCTGTATTATAAGATATAATAATACATGTCGCTGTTCGTTCCGCATAATGTGCCATAGTATATAGGCCTCTACCTTTTCAAGATATCCGTAGTCTTTTCCTTCAGGTTTAACATTTATATTGCACTCCCGTTGGGTTTATGAAGAACCAACGGTATAGTTCTTACACAGAAACATTTAAGATTATTTTATATGCTATATAAATATTTCCACAGCTACAAACTAGAGCATGAATAATAAGGGACGATGATTCCGGTTAATAAAGGATCCATATTGTATCTATTATTTTTTGTTTAGATTGTCCACAAACTTTCAAAGCGATAGTAAACTAATCAGGGGATGAGTTAGTATTGCGCCGCCAATAAGTGAAGCATTCAAACAGATGTTTTCTATTATGTATTATAGTAACAATAAAATATCAGATATTTTAATATTAAAGTGATTACGTAGAAGTGGTAAGCAAACACAATCATAAAAAATGTAAATGCGTATGAATAGTCATTATAAATATGGAACGAAGTCTTAATAATGTTTGACAGTAAGGAGGAAAGAGAAGAAGAGAGGGAGAATACGAATGAAGTAGAAGAGGAGAAAGTGTGAAAGGAATATTATAGGAGAGAAAAGAGATATAAAGTAATAAAGAGATGAAGAAAAGGAGTGATATAGCGAGAGTAAAAAGAGAAACTAAGAAAGTGGAAGATAGATAGTGGAGTGTTGCAGGTCAAAATTATTTACAATTCAAATCACATCGTAATTATTTTTTATATTGACACTTTAAATTAAGCCTAAACACCAATGTAATAATTTAAACCTGTTTGAAAGTCCGTGGTTTAAATATAAACCCTATTAAATTTGTTTAAAACACGGTAATTCGAACTACAGTGGTATCACAGTGTTATTAAACCGTGATTTGACTGATTTTGTTAAATACAACTTTAATAATAAAAAGTAATTATAATTGATACTGCATGCCATACTCTCATTGATAAGGTTTAAATAAAAAATGAAATAAACCCCATTGGAATAGATTTATAGCTATAGGAAAAGAACAGCATATCATGCCGATGTTTTATGTCTTCCATATATCACGCAACTATTAGATTAATTCCAAATTCATATCCTGTGTATTGTTTTTATTGGTTTTAATGTTTCTAATATTATACGTTTGTTAAACATTAAATATTTGTATCCATCAGTAAGTTTTTATATATTCGTTTTTTATTATCAGGGTTGCTCTTTGGGTTGAAATTATCGGTTAACTTTTCATTTCAGTGACGAAATATTTATATATTTAATATTCTAGATTATATAGTATATCTACAAACTGTATGTAAGAAATATCCGTAATATATAAAAAGTAACGAAGATCATCTAATGCGATTAAAATATTTGTTTAGCAGAAATTTTTCTATATACTTACTTTATTTATAAGTTCGCCAAATCGTTAATTGGTTTATTATAAAGGTTAAAGCTCCTCAGACATTACAACTTACCAGAAACTATATAATACTATGTAAGTTTGCTAGATTTATACAAATCTGAATAAAGTCAGTGAAATAAGCGATGAAATAGTTTGATTGTTACTAGACTATTGCTTTAGCTTCAATTATTTGTTTACTAAAATCATGTTCTATTATATGTAAATCGCCTAGACGTTATTATTTATTTAAACACAGAATTTAAATGTATTGTTTTCATTTATATCGTGGTTTGAAATCAAAATACAGTAGAGTTTCGTAGCTCCGAGTCTCGATATGTCGAGCTTCCGTTAAATTCGAGTCTATGACTACTTGAGGCTATTTTATCTACTTTAAAGGAAATGATGTTTCGGACTTTCAATAAATGTTTATAGTTATACGCTATAAAAATCATCATTACGATATGCATAGGAAATGAGCAGGGCTTAAAAGAGGATTAATAGTCATAAGGTATGCAAAGGAAATTAGTCGGGCTTCCAAGAAATCTTTATTTCCATATGGTAGGGCCAATGCAAAATATGAGTCGGACTTCCGAAAAGTTTATATCAATATGATATGCATAGGAAATGAGTCGGGCTTCCAATAGCGTTAATAGTCATACGGTATGCAAAGGAAATGAGTTGGGCTTCCAAGAAATCTTTATTTCCATTTGGTAGGGCCTATGCAAAGCAAATGTCTTCTGAAAATGTTTATATCAATATGGTAATCACAGGAATTGAATCGGCCTTCCAAGAAATGTTCATATAAAATTATTTAAACTTATTTAGTGCTTTTTCAATGATAGTATTATAGTTTATTAAAACTCTACTGTAATTAAACTCATGTTAACAAAACATTTGTCTTTAAATGTCAACCATAACCGAAATTAAATGCAAGTGTTTTTTTTTCATAGTGGCCAAATTATTAACATTAGTTATTCTATTTAAACTGGTAACTATAGTTAGCTGAATACGTTGTAGTATAAATATGTAGTAATATGGTACAATATAGCGCTGTTTTGTATTAGGAAGCGTTACGTTTATACATCGATGATTGCAAGTGTAATCTTTTTACGTTAAGTTCAATGCTAACGCCAGCAATCATTTACAAACCACTCCTAAACGGCCACTTTGTAGGTGTGTTGTGTAATACCTGTATTTTACTGCAGTGAAATATATTGATTTATTTCCTTTCATTGACTTTACTTTTGCCCCATTACGTTTATTTCGTATTTTCCAAATTAAAAACAACTATGAATAATTTGTTTTAAATAAATGGATTTTCTTTTAACGTTTCATTTAATTTTTATTTAATTTAACAAAAACCTTTAATTTCTATTTACATTTCGATTGCAAAGCAATCATCTTCAGGCGAAATTTCTACAAGAATAACTAATGTATAACAAACTTAACGATGAGCGACCTATATAATAACTTAGTGAATGAAGTTTTAGAACAAATTATTAGTTTCATATTTGAAGAGGAAGAAAATCTGAGTAGCCTCCGTTCTCTGTCAGGTATTACCAAGTTTTATGTATTGATAAAAAATAAAAGAAATAGACGGCCACATGTGTTTGTTTAATAATTTACTATGAATATGTCCCTATCTATCTGTACATAGTGTACATAAGACTAAAAGAATTCTGTTTGTAAATGTCATAACATAAGGAAGGCCATTTCCATCAACTACTTGCAAACAAATTAAAGCAACGATAGTCAACGTTTTCATGGTATCGACAATCCATCAGCCTGTCACTGAAAATCTTACCTAAAAAGAAACACTTTTATAACTTGTCTATGTCAATGAAAATACATTCCTTGGGTAAAGATTGCCGAGGAAAGATACAGTGTATTCTTTTATTGTTTATTAAAAATAGGTCAACTTTGTTAAGATATTATTTGTTCCAAACGTTAGTTCATAAAACAAAGAGAATCAAACTGCAATAAAATATTATGGCATTAAACAATCAATAATCTTTATTATCAACACTTACTCAAAATAACAATAGGGATTGTTTAGGACACTATTTCTAGATATATATTTTATTTATGCTTCTAATTTAAAAAAAAAACTTGTTTTATGTCATTTCTTAAAGACGGTTAAGAAGATTATTAACCTTGAATAGCATTTTTAGGCAATTTAAACCATCACAAAAAACATTTTACATAAGTATTTTATGAATTTTATAAATTAATGTTACAGAGGCAAAGAATAATGTAAGTAAAATAGGCATTTCAAGATTGCATTAATAGTAAAGCTACTGATTATTTCATATCTGTGAGTTGCAATTACCTTGCAATTGGTGAGTTGCAGCTATCGATTTGTTTTTCTAATCAATTAATAATTTTCGGCATGAAACCAATAATCATTGGTATTTTGCAACAGACGTGTTTTAAGCTCGCTCATGCATTCTCAAAGTCTCGTCTATGCCTTGCAGCATTGTAAATTGATCGACAAAATATTGAGCATGCCTGCTGGGAAGTAACACTGACTGGCGTTTGTTTGACAATTTAAATTAATAAATCAGTAATATTAGCTACTAAAACACATTAAGGTAACTTTTAACACAAAAGCAAGTATTTTATTACGTTTTTAGTTTTAACAATGTCCGAAATTGTAAATTACGATTCAGCTATACTTAAAAAAAAGTAGAACAGAATATGGGAATTAACACGTTTACGGTGAAATATAGATTTAATACTAAATGTTTTATAATTTTAAACCATAAAAAAAAATTAAATTATTTGTTTCATAACTCTGGATTCATATTTTGTTGGGAACTTTATAGTTCATCTGGGATTTGGGACCCCAAAACCCACGCGGATACGCTCCTCAAGTATATACGTAAAGAAGAATACATAAGGTTATATTAGTACAACACTAACCCCACGCCTATTGCACTCCTAATATAAAAGTGAAGGAGAATACATTAGGCTATATTAGTACAACACAAATCCTACGCCTGCAGCGCTTTCATTATAAACGTAAAGAATAATACATAGGTCTATAATCGTACGATACGTAATCCAAGCTGTTGCCCTCCTAATATAAACGTAAACAAGAATACATAGATCTATATTCGTATGATACGTAATCCAAACTGTTGCCCTCCTAATAAAAACGTAAAAAAGAATAGGTAGGTATATATTCGTATGATACGTAATCCAAGCTGTTGCCCTCCTAATATAAACGTAAACAAGAATACATAGATCTATATTCGTATGATACGTAATCCAAACTGTTGCCCTCCTAATAAAAACGTAAAAAAGAATAGGTAGGTATATATTCGTATGATACGTAATCCAAGCTGTTGCCCTCCTAATATAAACGTAAACAAGAATACATAGATCTATATTCGTATGATACGTAATCCAAACTGTTGCCCTCCTAATAAAAACGTAAAAAAGATTAGGTAGGTCTATATTCGTGTGATTCGTAATCCAAGCTGTTGCCCTCCTAATATAAACGTAAACAAGAATAGGTAGGTCTATATTCGTATGATACGTAATCCAAGCTGTTGCCCTCCTAATATAAACGTACAAAAGAATAGGTAGATCTATATTCGTATGATACGTAACCCAAGCTGTTGCCCTCCTAATATAAACGTAAAAAAGATTAGGTAGGTCTATATTCGTATGATACGTAATCCAAGCTGTTGCCCTCCTAATATAAACGTACAAAAGAATAGGTAGGTCTATATTCGTATGATACGTAATCCAAGCTGTTGCCCTCCTAATAAAAACGTAAAAAAGATTAGGTAGGTCTATATTCGTATGATACGTAATCCAAGCTGTTGCCCTCCTAATATAAACGTAAACAAGAATAGGTAGGTCTATATTCGTATGATACGTAATCCAAGCTGTTGCCCTCCTAATATAAACGTACAAAAGAATAGGTAGGTCTATATTCGTATGATACGTAATCCAAGCTGTTGCCCTCCTAATATAAACGTAAAAAAGAATACATAGTTCTATATTCGTATGATACGTAATCCAAGCTGTTGCCCTCCTAATAAAAACGTAAACTAGAATACGTAGGTCTATATTCGTACGATACGTAATCCAAGCCGTTGCCCTCCTAATATAAACGTAAACAAGAATACGTAGGTCTATATTCGTACGATACGTAATCCAAGCTGTTGCCCTCCTAATATAAACGTAAACAAGAATACGTAGGTCTATATTCGTACGATACGTAATCCAAGCTGTTGCCCTCCTAATATAAACATAAACAACAATACATAGTTCTATATTCGTATGATACGTAATCCAAGCTGTTGCCCTCCTAATATAAACTAAAAAAGAATACATAGGTCTATATCGTATGATACGTAATCCAAGCTGTTGCCCTCCTAATATAAACGTAAAAAAGAATACATAGGTCTATATTCGTATGATACGTAATCCAAGCTGTTGTCCTCCTAATATAAAGGTAACGAAGTATACATTAGGCTATATTCGTATGATAAGTATTTCACGCGTTGAGCTCCTAATATAGACGTAAAGAAAACGACATAAGACTATAGTCATATGATACGTAACTCACGCTGTTGGGCTCCTAATATAAACGTAACGAAGTATACATTAGGCTATATACATAGAACAAAAATCCAAATTTTTTGCGCTCTCAATATAAACGTAAAGAAGAACACATTAGGCTATAGTATAACACAAAATCCACCCATGACGATATCCTATATTAGACGTTAAGAAAAATAGATTAGGCTAAACCTCTATAATTGAGGCATGTACAGCAAATCAAAGATAACACATTTATTTCAAGATTACAATTATAAAATGGAATGTCTTTCATATATAATCATTAGTAAAGCCTTAATAATTTAATAATAATGGCTTGTAATAAATCCTGTACGGGACCACTTTCGGCAGAAAATGCAGGCGGATAAACTGTGTTTAAAGTGCTTTTGTACTTTTAGAAAGCAAATGGACTATTTACCAAACCCTTTACATAGTGATTACGTCACTTATTCAACAAACTAAAGCTCGTGTCAACCAGGAATTAATTACAGTATCAAACGAGTCTCAACAGTTTACAGAACGTTATTTTGATTTCAACTACCCGTATCTAATGGACGTTGGTTGTAATAGTGATAGCACATTTATATCCGATTGCAACCTGTAAATATGACGTAATACTCACCTACAAGTGACTATAACAATTACAACTAAAATTAAACCCCTAATATTGCAAATTTATATAATCTGTTTTAATTTTAGAAACCCTCTACCCAGGTAATACATATGTATAGACAGAAATTACTCAATTGGATTAAATTAACAAAGCCAAAAATCTTCAGAAAGCTAGTTGAACCAAAGTGTTTCGGTATATGAGTGATACAACGGAAATCAGGATCGTGAAACCACATTAAAATGACAGAACCGTTAATAATAGAAAAAGAAATGAGTTTTAGTAATACGGGTCGAATAAAGAGAATCGGAGGTCGAAGATTCGGCGTTAAAAACACCAGCAATAAAAAGAGAAAATGGATTCATAAATAACTGGTTGCTTACCTGCTCAACTTTTGAGAGCATGGAAAGATTTTAACCGCTTCCTGAGTATTCTCTTATTTAAATAACTGTCACAAATAATATTGTAGATAATAGTTGACTTTTTAAAATTTAGTTGACTTTATAAAATTAAATCCCAAAATCCATAAAGTAACTATGGTGCCTATATATTAAGAAGTAAAACATAAATATCTTGACATTTCTTACAAAGACTTCCTTTTTGTAAACTTGTAAACAAATCTAACGGCATTTTTTTAAATAACAAAAAAAACCTTATTATAAAAATGAAGAAAGATGTTTTTTTTAATATATTGATTACGAAATTTGTGGTTATGTAAAGGTTTTAAAATGAGCATAACTTGTTGCCCTCCTTTATTCGACAACCGAACTATGAAGCTAGTAGAATAACTTGTGGCTACAACGTCAGCATTAATTTCGTTCTGAACAAGATAAAAATTTCTTCTTTTGAAACAATTGTTTTTAATACATTCATGAATGGCCGCGGTAAGTGTTCTCAATCCGATTCATCGTTGCGTCATTAAACTCGCGTCGTCAGTCCAGAAAGAAATATAGAGGCACCCCGTCTTGTTGAAAAATAACGCTAATGTTGTTTTCATGTTCATGTTTTTTAGCTTGAAAGAAAAAGAAATCTTCTAGAATATATAAATAAAAAAATTCCATTTTCAAGTGGGATAACCTTGGTAAAATGTGTCTGTATGTTATAAAAAATTAAATGGCAACATCGATGTCTACTAACCGGATAGATCATGACTTAAAGAGCTAAGATTTACCAAACCTTACACACAAAAAGTATTGTTATTCGGTTATTTTGTAGCATGTGAATGAATCAGTAGAACATTACGTCCTCATTTACGATTTCAGACAAAGTGTGTAGAAATCCAAAGGTCAACGAATTTAGTCTCCAAAAATTAAGAATTACAAAATGTGGACGCTAATGCTACTCCTGTTTTGTTATTTACTTAGAGATTAATCAGAGGTTATGTTTACACATTTTCTAATTCAATTTACAACAATCCTAGAAATAAATATTATGATTACACGAGTAGATTATGCTACATTTTGAATTTTATATTTGAAGTAAGTTATAATGTAGTTCTAAGAGAAATTATATTATTCCCCATGAATTACGAATTTTAAAAAGACATACTTTTGTAATGAAATCGCATAGTATTTTGCATAAGTACTTTTTTTTATCTCAGTTGATTTCATAGATATATGATGATACATTTTAATCTAAAAAGTAATTTTCGACTGCCAGTAATTTAAAGTGTTATTTTATAAACATGAAAAATGTAGCAAAATATAATTCACGCTTTAAAGAAAAGTGAAATAGACCTGGCGTGTGGCCAAATTAAAACTTAGTTCCGCCTTTGCTCTCTCGTACCGAGTCGGGGGAAATTGGCTCCTGTTGATTAGACTTGGTGGTCGTGGGAATTTCAGCGTTCCCTTTACATGTTTGCAAACTTGATGCGGTCGGTCCCTTTAACTAATAAAATATATTCTAATGGATGAAGCAATTAAAAGCGGCGTACAATCGTTGTGCAGTCAGGCGCAACTCAATAATTTCAGCTATGTTTTGTGTTAACTTCATAGTCAATATCTGTAGCCATTTCTGTCAGTAATAAACTGTACGGTAGGCTGTGATGGGAGAATAGCGTACATAGACGTATTGCTCAGGTCAGAAGTAAATAAATACAAGAAATTGAAAAGAATGGAACTGTAAACAACAGTAATAATAATAATAATAACAATTATAATCATAGCACCAATAGCTTAATACAAAATCCATTAACGAAAATTATAACAAATCTATGAATGCATATCATGCAAAGAAAATAATGATGTTGATAAAAGAAATATAACATTTTACATTAATTCAATACCATATACAAACTCATAGGTCCCGTCTGCTTTCACCATTTAATTTAAATACTTATCATAAATAGATAGCAAAACATAAATGGATAAAAAGTGTATCGTAGAAAATAAAACATTTAAACCCGGTAATAAGATGAAGTCGGTATACGTTCTGCAACCTTTTAGTTTCTGGTAAAATTTCAGGTTGAACAAGAATAGAATTACAAGAAGTAAAATTCTGGCCAAAAGTCTAGATCAAACAAGGAGGGGATGCAGAACTCATGGTAACTAATATATAAGAAATATAATACCTTCTGTTCGGTATAAGTAGGAAGTTAGTCGGAAAAGATATAAAAGAATGGAAGCTCATCTCCAATTTATTTGAATACTATAGAATACAATTGTTTTATTAACCTTTTTGAACCTTTATGAACTTTTTATCCCCATTATGACATCAGTTCGCTAGTAAAAGGCGCTAGATTGGTTTTCACATAATCCGTTAAACAAATTTTACACAACCGACCGCTGAAAGACACGCGGTGGCGTACAAACGATAGGAATAGACTCCGTTAAGCTAAGTGTATTTAATAATTTTGTATACTATTGGTCAATAATTGGATTCAGGATTTTTTGACGGTGATGGTGTATCAATAGGAATGGTACAAAAATGAATTAAAAATTAGGAATTTAAGAGACAAAATTAAATTTGTTACTGAAATACTTGGCTATGGTAATGAACCAGAAGATTGTACAACAAATACAACAGTAGAATAGATAGAACAATAGTAATGCTGCACTGACATTATTTTTAAGAATAGAAAATATTCTAAATAAATCGAAAATATGTAGAAGCAACTATTAAGAAAATATTTCATTTTATTAAAATGTTGCATAATAGAAATATATGAATTATTTTTCAACACTTCAATAGGGTTGTAAAAATTCATTTTCAGAATAACGTACGTTGCCACAAACTTCAAACAATTTCAGGTAAATTAATTGTATTATGTTTGATACTAAGCAATGAAACAAACTTAACATTTTAAAGTTTTAATTTATGGTGTATAAAAATAAAAATTATTAAGAAATATTTGAACTATAGCAAGTTATGTTGTCGAAAATTGTTAGAATTGACGATGAAAGATGAAACGTTTCTTACTTGGGTTTCAAGACTATGAATAAGCTTGATACTATTTTAAAGTTAACAATAAAATCTGGAATGAAAGATGCGATTTGTAAAACGAATGGTCGTCAACTTAGTAAACATACAACAGTTAATACTTGAATGTTTTTGTAATAATTTTAAAAATGTGGCTCGTGTAGGGAGATAGGTTTCTTGAAATATTACTTGGTTAAGAATAAAGTCTATAATAGTACAGATGCATATGTAAAATTCATAATACACAGATTATGTATTTTAATTTTATAACTTCCCTAATCACATGGTTTTCTGAGTCATATTTTATTCGAAGTTTTGGGAAAAATGAGAACACAACATACACTTATAACAAATATTGAGTTAATTTTCTAACAATTAAACCAATTGATCATTTTCTGTCAGTTGTCATTTTTATGTTATTTTTAAAATATTGTGTTCCCTAGAAATATTTTTATTTAGCATGTTTTGATTATAGTTTGACATTTGCATCCGCTTATAATATTTTGCTGTTGACAATATTTGCAGAATTATTAACATATCTGGTCTTTAATAACTGAACCTGTGTGAAAAAAACATGTACTTTTAAATTCAATTTAAATTTAAAACCCAATTGCAATATGAAGATTGTGTAAAAAGACATCCAGGGTTGAGTTGTATCTTGGCGCATAATTGGCAACTAAAGGTTCATGCTTTGATTAACAGTAGCACCATCCCCTACTCATCCTGTAGTTTTTGACTGAGATTGTTAAAATGGGTACCAAAGGGTGGACATTATTAACTACAGAGTTGAAGAATAGTTTTGGCCACACTTTATTCCTTGGATATCTTAAAGATCACGTAACACAAATCTATTCTTCATAAACCTTCTTAATTATGTAAAGGAACTCCTTATTATAACATATATCTCCATCATTCCACTTAGAGTTATGAGGGAAACAATGTATTGAAATTAAGATATAGAAGTTGATGCAAAAAATAATATATTTAAAACATTTTTATGTAAGGAACGTTTAAAATATATATTTCTAAGAAAGCTCGTCCTTAATATATAAATTGTGTATGAAATTATATTGGATATCATGATTATTAAGTAAAATATTGCAAATCACAAAACAACTTTCATCCTTCTCTTGCTTTATTTTTGTGCATCCTCTCATAAAATATTTTCTTACAAAGCACGCAATCACCGGCGGATTTTAAGGCGCACAGACTAGATTAAGGGGCAGATTGAAACTGCAAAGAACGGATTTTGAAAGATTACGGCAAGTGCAAGGAATGTTGTGGGGTGTGAGGGGGCCACAATCAACAGCGCTCCAGTAACCGGATTATAAGACTCAATAGACGCCATTCTGCTTAAACGAAAATAGCTGGAAACAAGTGTTGAAGAAATGTACGGCTTCATCTGATGTGTTTGACAACTTAGGTGTAGTCTGTGTTGTTGAAACGATCAACTGTCAATATATTAATAAGTGAAATATTATTGAAGATGTTTAGGAAGTTTTGAAGAGGTTAATAAATGTATTAACTATGCTAAACTAAACCATTAGTTCAAATAAAATATGTTATTCATAAAACATTGCAAAAGGACTCCACATATTTCTTAATCTCATTTAAGGTATTTTTCCAATATACTATAATAATATTATTAGATAATCAAGACCGTGACGAATATCAATGCAATGTACAATTAGTTTATTAAATTTACTTCAATAATACTGTGGATTTTATTGGTATTTATAGAAAATGATATTTCTTTATTGTTATTACTCGTATTTACTTAACTCGACATTCATGCGATGTTTTAATTATTGTTCATTTTTACTTTAGCTCATTATTTCTGGAGATGTTCTAAGTATACACAGTTTTTATGATATTTCTTTATTGTTGTTTGTTACTTCAATTCAATTTCTCCGCGAATGTTCGAGGTGTTTGCAGTTTCGTCGATATCTAATTACTGTTGATATTTACTTTAATTCAATATTTCTGATTAATTCCCCGGTATTTCAAGGCTTCCTTGATATTTATTTACAGCTGATCACATTAACTAAATACTTCCGTGCATTTTCCAGATATTTACGTTTTGTTAGGTTTTTGTGTTACTGCTGGTATTAAATTTAATTAAATACTCCTGCAGAATTCTAGGTACTTACAGTTTATTAGATATTTTGTTACTGTAATTCAATATTTCTGTGGATTTTCTAGGTACTTACAGTTTCCTTGATATTTCCTCACTGTTGTTATTAACTTGTATTTAATATCTCTGTAGATGTTCCAGGTACTTACAGTTTGCTAAATATTGTTTCACTATTGTTATTTACTTTTCAATATTTCTACATACAATACGTAAGATGTATTTTGTAATTTACCTTGAAGGTTAATAATAAGAGAGGCCAGAGTCAGTTGTCTTACTTGAGCTAATCAAGAACGGTAACGTGGCTAACAGGGCAGTAGCGTGCCGGGGGGGGGGGGGGTTCCGCCCCAGGCCCCAATTTGGATATAGGCCGCCAACGGGTTGGTAGTTATTGGTATTACAAATTAACATTATTTTACACGTCAAATATAGATTTCCATTTCAGACCAGCGACACACCATAGTATATATATATATATATATATATATATATATATATATAATATATATAATATTTATGTGTGTGTGTGTAAATTAAATTTGAAAAAATAAGATATGAGACGTGATGTATCGTACCCGTAGCAGGTGCTAAATTAATTAAATATTTATTTTGTACTTGAAACTATATTATTCATATGCAAAAGATTGGACAAATGTAAAATTTTGACATTCACTATATATACGCAAGTTGTAATTAAAATTGGAAAAATGCAGATGTATTAGTCCTCCAAAAAATGCAGCGTCAATAATTTTTACTTTTACAAAATACAATCACCTTTTTGGAATGTTGTTTTCCGAAAAACAACGACCCACATGTAGCGTATGTATATACAAAAAGCAGTACTAAAATATACAACGTAATAATTGACCATCGTGACAGCACTGCCAGGCCTATATTGTAAGATTTTATAAACAATCTTGATCTGCCGCATTGAAATACTTTTTACAGCTATATTAACTTAGGAGCCTGTTGTGAGGCTATCAATTATTCTATCTGCGGTTCCTATGGAGCGAGACTATCTATTCAAATTGTAATAATTTTGGTTATTTTCTTAAATTGCACTATCGTAACAATTCTTTGTTAAATTTAATTAAATTTAAATTTAGTTTCTCCTAATTTCGGTTACTTGGTCTATTCTGACTAAATTTTATAATAGTTAGTTTAATTTTTTTTAATATTTAGGGCTTTGACTTAATTCCTGTTTTACTCAATTACCGAATTTTGCAACGGTCAATTTGGAAATTATCCACTTAATAGAAGAGTAGGCCTACTTGTCCTAGCAAGGAACTTCCTTTCTCGCATGGGACTAGAAAACCTTTTTTTCGTAAAATATCCCTAATTCTTTATTTCTTGTGACTTTTGCAATTCTTTGTTCTTACTCTAAAAAACTTACTACTATTCTTGAGTATTATTTTCATGTAATTTTCACGTGATATTTCTTGAGTGTTATATTTACTACTCTCCGATAACACAGAAAATATGTCATTTTTAGTTCTACTTGTGATAAACAACTACCGAAATTCGATTATAGCTACTTCACGTAATTTTATGTTTTAAATGTGTCTTAAGTGAACAGCACAATTTATATTGTCATCCTCTAAAAATTAGGTATGAAGGATCGTACTAATTAGGAAGATAGAACTACCTTGATCTAGGAAAAACTGTATAATCATTTTGTATCTATCAATATATAATGTATAATGTATTGATGTATAGGCCTATCAAAATGGCCGAATCAAAAAGGTGAATGCAAATGACCAATGAAAAAAGGAGTACTGAGAAGGTCATGATGAATAAATGTGTAAATAAGGAAGGATCATTACTTTTCTGTAGTAACGTGAGGGGCTGATATTGCCAGCGTGATAACGTAGCTAACATTTGCTATAAAATCGACAATTCTCCTTCTTCCTGATAAGGTTAAAGATAGACGTCAACTGGTCGTCAGGTATAGCCTGACAGGTGAATGTGCCGAAGAAGAAAACAAATAAACACTTGTGGGAACTGCTAGTGCTGAAGGGGAGGCAGAGCAAGCATATAATACGCATAGGGGTAGTTTTGTAATATACTATTCATTATCTTGTTAAGACCAAGAACCCTAAAAAGAGTTCCCAGCCAGTACCAATTCCCAAAACATTAATTGCTTCTGTGCGTCTCAAAATCGCTGATCAGGCTAAAACTGACGACCTTTTCCTATCGTTACTCATTCCGACTAGTAGCCTTACCTTATCATCAGGGGTTTTAAAATGGGACCATTTGGCTAATATTATGAATATAAGAGACGACACTATTAATAAATTAAGAAATAAAATAATAATAAATTTGTTTTAAAATACTTTATTCAGCTGCATTAAACTAATACTTTAATTAATTATTTTAATTATTGTAAGTGATTTAGACACGTTTGGAAAACCTTTTCCTGAACCTTTTCAAGAATGATAGATATTTCTATTTCATACAATTACATAAACTAAGAAGTATAAAATAATAAAGCAGAAAGTAGTTCCTTATGAAAAGTATCTATAAGAATAAAAACTATGTATTAATTATTCTTGAAATAACCGCAAAGTTATTTGGTTAAAACGTCAAAAATAGGCAAACTACATTTCTTTCGCAGACATTAGAGTCTACTTTTACAATCGAAATAAAACATTAATATATAAATCTTGAACGAAAACGTTTAATTTAATTATTTTTAATTTCGATTGTTCATTTACTAGTAGTTTTAGGTTGGTTAATTTTTAAAAATTAAAATAGTCTAGATTTCATTAAATAGTATTTATTGTAAAAACTTCAGAATTTTTATAATTTTATAAATGCGCTTAAAATATTTTTGTAAAAAGTTGGTGTTTTCAACTGTAAAGTAGCCATTTTACACAGAAACACAATTTAAACAAAAGAACATTGTAGGAAAAGAAAAGTGCTGCATTTATTCCAAATGTAATAATTTTTCTAATATAATTTTGGCGAGACTGAAAATCTCAGCGCAGCCCAGATTAAAATACAGAGGCAGGACTGCAAAGTGGTTGAAACAAAAGGAAAACGACTTGGCGCAATTTTAAAACAGGACTTAATTAAGATTTCTAGAAAGAAAGTGTTTGTAAGATTTGCACGTGCATTATCTGAGCAGAGATTATGCACGTGTCGCAGTTTTATTGTGACGCGTGAGACCTTAACACGTAACGCTATTCAGTCCTTAATAAAACTGCTGCTCTTGTATAAATGTTAATACTCCCTAAAAACTTGGAGGACATTTATACAATGAAATTTAGATTAGTGCACCAAATTTTGGAAGAGTTTGGTTTGTTTTTCCTTTCATAAAGAATTTTCTAGTATGTTATTTTAAAAATCAATGATAGGTAAATGTTGTAAAATTAAGAAAACAAATTAAGTGATTGACTAAAAGTTGGCATTGAAATCTCTGATAACATCAATATAAATAAAATGGAAACAGTTACAAGGTTCAGGTAATTGATTTAAACACTTTAAGCCGGTTCTGAACTAAAACTTTCTTAGAAACAAAACTATTTCGATGATTTAGGTGCATGTGTGTAGTCAGGGTAAATATCTCCCGTAAACATATGACGTGAAATATGAATAGTCTATCATTGAGTTTGTCTGTGTACGTCTCCATACCAGGGATGTACTGCGATAGACTGCCTAAATTGTAAAGTGATGTAAATCAAACCTCTGTTTAGAATAAAGTGACTTTTTAGAGTAAAATACGAAGCAAGTATTACTGAAGGAATGTTATAGAGAAACGTACATTATATAGTCAGAAGGGATAAGCTTGTTTTAAAAATCCTGTTAACATAAGAGGAAAACCTAAAGAAAGGATAGTTACAGAATATAATGCTAAAAACCAATTATCTACCTATTCTTCTTTTATATACACCGTCTTCTTCAGGAGATTAGTTGTTATAATGCATATTGTAACTAGAACCACATTCCCAAATATACCTGCAAATGTCCTTGTAATAGAAAATCACAAACAATTTTTTCTAAATATATTTAAAAAAAATATTTTTATAAAACATAAATAAATATATATTTTTATATATATTTAATTTTATAAACATAAATAATTTATACCAAAGGTATAAATATGAGAGGAATAATAAGTAATTCTGAAAAAAGAAGAATATAATGGATATGATTTTATTAAAAATAGAAAAATAATATCATTTTAAGTAAAAATATATATTTGAACAGCAATTATTCACAGATATAACAGTAGCTAATTTAGTATAAAGTTTTGCATTAATAAAAATCGAACAAGTATTAAATATTGTGTGATAAATTATAATTGCAATACATTAAAAAATACTAGTATAATATCTGGAAAAAATAGCGTTTTTGAAATACAATCAACAAATTTTATTTCTCAATTAAATTAATGTACATTTCACATTCAAAAGAACCATTCATAAACGTATCGTTATACGTTTTCAGCGGTATACATACTCAAAGTACGAATGTATAATTATACATGTGATAATGTTTTTTTTTAGCTGAAACTTACATAGCGATTATTTATTTTTTTCATACACACTAATAACTTTATTCAGAAAATAATTTGGAAAAATGTTTACTAAAATTCATTTTTGCTTTTATAGAAATAATTAAATTGGCAAAACGGTATATGTAATTCAACAAATGTAAATCTAAATTTCAAATCATATGAGCTAAATTTTAAATCATTATTGGCAATTCAACGATATCTATAATTATCTATATATTTGAGTACACTTTTCTACATGCCCTAACATAACATAATTTTCCTTTGTTGTCGCATTTCGTAACTGATCGCCCAAATCCTGAGTTCTTCTTTATATACTGTTAGCCACTCCCCCGTCGCTTCTTTTGGTACACGCCTACTACTTGCGTTTAGGTAATTAATAATTTTTTTCTGATAAAAACAACATCCAACTGTGTATTTATTTGTTAGTTCATTACATTATCTGTTTTCAATTTTACTTTATAAATGTCTAAATCCTCTAAAATATTTAAACGTTTTCCTCTATTAACATAAAGTAAAATTTGCATTCTATTTTTCATTTCTTGCGGTGTATGGTCCTCCGTAAACAAATGTGTAGCATAATTCGAATCATTTCCTTTCTTTTTCAGTTGTGACTCGCAGGTTATTTGTAATGTGTTTAGTTAATTTAAACAAACCTAGTTGCACGGCGTGAAATTATTAATTATCTAAACGCGAGGAGTTGAGAATAGGCGTGTACCAATAGGAGGTGTGGTCTGCTAGTTTACTGGCTAACCAACTCATGATTTGGGCAAACATTACTATTTAAGTTTTGAAAATGGAGTAACTCCGAAACGCATGTTAGGAAAGGAAAACAAATGAACTGGAATATATACAAATATTCCTAACAGAAGTAAAGAGGAGTATAATAAGAATTTGATATCATTATCCTTTATAGTGTTAGTTATAAGAATCATATAAACCCAATTTGCAGCTGCAAATTTCAGATAAAATATTGTTTTATCAATGTCAAGTATTTAATATGTTGGAAAATCTATCAACAGTTAAGAAGGTAAGCAATTTAGTGTTAACGTAGAGAAATCTATCAAGATGAAGGAATTTTGTGCATTCTGTCAAAAAGTGAGATATCGAAGCAGGAGATTATGTAAGGCTTTAACAGGTTTAGAATTGAAATCTCTGCGTCTGCCAATGTAAATAACATGTAAAGGGTACAACGTGTGTGTAAATCTGAACCAACACTTGCCAAATCTGTTGTTTTTTAGAGTTTTTGTGCAAATATTCTGAAGTTATTTAACATCACCATTGGGACCAGACACTGTTTCATAACCGAATAGTCTATATATATATATATATATATATATTTTAAAACAACACAGGTTATTCAAATACAAGAATATTATTGTAATTTTCATTCCTGATGATGTTGGTACTGTTTGCCAACGAAAAGCTTTGGATTTAAAATAATAAATATTCTTGTATTTGAATAACCTCTGTTGTTTTAAATTATTAAACAAGAAAACGTATTTTATATA